>JAPXFY010000017.1:28042586-28087586 GCA_030674185.1 Monoplex corrugatus | reverse complement strand
GTCGTCGGTTCGTGGAAGCGTATCGTTATTGCTACTTAAACTTTATCTCTTCTCTTTTTGTGTAACCATAGGCTTGGATAGCTTTTATTCGTTGAATCTAGTGCATAACTGGATCTTTTCTAGTCCGTCTCACAGTTTCGAGACAGCAATCAGTACATACTTAAAGAGGCAGATACACAAACATTCCGATAGAAGATAAAAAAAAAAAAATAAAAAAAGCAGTACGCAGTGCTATTTGAAGATGAGCTTACTTTCCTGGAATATAGACAGACACACAGATAGATAGATAGATAGACAGACAGACAGACAGACAGATAAATAGACAGATAGATAGATAGATAGATAAATAGACAGATAGATGGATAGATAGATAGATAGATGGACAGATAGACAGATAGATAGATGGATACATAGGTAGATAGATGGACAGATAAATAAATAGATAGATAGATGGATAGATAGATAGATAGATAGATGGATAGATAGATAGATAGATAGATAGATAGATAGGTAGATAGAAAGATAGATAGATGGTAGGATGGATGGGTGGATGGGTGGAGGGGTGGATGGATGGATGGGTGGATGGGTGGATGGATGATGTTTGGATATATAGATAGGGAGAGAGAGACATATAGAGACATAGATAGATAGATAGATAGATAGATAGGGAGAGACATAGAGACATAAATAGATAGGTAGACATAGATAGATAGACAGACAGATAGATAGATAGATAGATAGAGACATAGAGATATAGAGAGACAGATAGATAGGTCGAGATAGATAGATGGATAGATAGATGGACAGATAGATAGATAGATAGATACATAGATAGATAGATAGATAGATAGATGGACAGATAGATAGATAGATAGATAGATACATAGATACGTAGATAGATAGATAGATAGATAGATATGTATCAGAACACATACATACATACACATACATACATACATACATACATACATACATACATACATACATACATACATACATACATATATACACATACCAAACATACATACATTATAAATCGTTTCCCCATGGTACCGTTCACCAAATTCAACTGGATTCATGGTGCATTATACACGATCAGACTTTTCATGAAACAGAGAACTCAAGCTGGTACGCCAGCCGAACACGTTCCTCAGTGTTGCTGCACAGTCCGCATCTTTGGTGGTCCTTCATGCCGGGTGTTTTCATGCTTTCATGTGCAAGCCATACATACATATGGTTCTGTGTTAGAATGTTCACTTTATACACATTTTTCCAATACCCAAAGTCTGATACCTAACTGCCCCAGACAGCTAGCGTCCTTGATATACAAACTAAGGCTTAACTCTTGGAAAACAAAATATACACAGAATGTATGTATTTGTTCAAAAGCATTATCTGTCCACCATCTGCTCTTTGAATGTCCTATCTTACTTACGACATATAGAAATAACAATCTCGATTTTTCATTTACTGATTCTAGAGATATCCTTTACAACAAAAATAATGATGTTTTCTCGTTAGCCCAGCTGATTCTCAGATCCCCTGTTGGCAGTTTGTTATGAAGAGTTAATTAATTGTTGTCTGTTATTAATTGACACTGTTAACTTAATTAATGTTCTGAATTCTTAATTGTAATTGTTCCCCTTCTTACATTCAAACTCCCACTATCCCTTCCCATCCCCGTCCCCCACCCTTTTTTTCCTCTCCCTGTGTGTGTGTGTGTGTATGTGTGTGTGTGTGTGTGTGTGTGTGTGTGTGTGTGTGTGTGTGTCTAAAATCACTATTGTGAACAGACATTAAATAAAGATTCCATTCCATTCCATGTGCAAGCCACTGAAATGACTTACAGGATCTTAAGCGTGCATATCTGCTAGTCTACATACGCACGATGTAGGATTATATATAAAGGCCAGGAAACCGGATTTTTGTGTTGGCATCCTGACCTCGTGCCCGCAATGTTACGTATAACACCGTCTAATATTTGCAGAAAAGTATCAGATATGCATCCCTCCACGTAAATAAACCACAGAGATAATCAATAAATACACGTAAGTTACCTGTCTATACCTGTAAGTTACCTGTCTATACCAACTTTGTGTCAACACGACAATAGAATCAGTTAAGATGATCTAAGTTTAGATGACCTTGTTGCCTGGTGTCTTCTTTCTATAACAATTTCACTTGTCAAGTGTAACATTAAAAAAATTCCTACGGTACAAAAGTAATAAAATAGCGCATGAAAATTACAAAAGTATCACACGCAATTGTTTGCTGCCCCCATCTCCATCCTCACTATCACCACCCCCGAAAAACTAATAACTGCATAAAATCTGATGTACAAAAAGTGTAACGCTGCGTTTTCTCATTTACATATTACAAGACCTTAAGACCATCTAGATAATGTTTTGCTGGTGTGGTCATTTTTCTGTGCGTTCATTGTTGTTGTTTTTTTAAGCTTCAGAGTGAATTAAATGTTATTATTATTTGGCCACTCAGTATATTCATGGCATCGGTGGAATCACTGTTTCTTGAAACTGGTCATGTTTATTCGTAATAACCCCACTATGTTTTTATTTTGTTTTGTTTTTTTACATCACTGTACATCTGTACAAAACATAAAAGCTCTGGCAAAAAGCACTACAATTGTAATGGACTATTTAATGAAAGCGAACACAAAAACAAACAAAAAAGCAAAAGCTTCGAAAATGAGTGTGTTTTAATAGTCTAAACATAAAGACATATGATGGTTGAATAATATTGGCATTGTTTCATACTGATGATAAAAAACGCAGGTGACTTTCAAAATAATCCAAGGTCAGTAACACTTTTCGGCTTTACTGCAAACTGTTATTGGACTACACAAATTCTAAGCGTATTTTTTCTATGGTGTTATTTAAAAGGATTGCAATAATGGATACTGGAATAAATTCGTAGAAATTCGAGAAGGGAAGTTTAAATCAAGAGTAAGAACTAAATTTATTTGTGAGCGCCTTACTTAAATGTCTACAAGCATAGGTTAATGTTTGTGCCCTGAGGCCTGTTCCTTACACGCTAAGTAAGCGAGGTTTTCACGAGGTAAGCAAGGTATGAGCATGTCTTTGTTCTGTATGGCCGCAAGGGTGGCTAGGTATTCGCCAGGTAATGCTAGGTTGCATCGAGAGGATCTTATTGGCGAGGTGAAGATGGCAGTTGTACAAATCGCCTTTGTGTTTTAAGGGGGCAGACCTACCAAAGATTTGGGTACCAAGATTGTGATGTTCAGTGTTTCAATTCTAATTAACCAATCACCATGATATTTGGCAAGAAGGTACCTCAGACAGTATTCTTTGGATTGAATATCTTTGTTGGGGTCTGTGAATTATGAAAAGGTGATAAAAATTAATTAATTAAAAAATGTTCTCGAGAAAATGAAAAAATATAGTACATGCTGTGACATTTATAACTACACATATATTCATGTTAGGAATTTGACATTTAGTGAGCAAACACATCTGTATAGTATGTATGGCATGTAGTAAAATCTTAGCCTACTATCATCATTTTCTGTACAATCATCACACCAATTTTTAGAATAATTTAATAAAAAAAAATTATAATACAACTCTTGATAAAAATGTTTCTGTCAAGCAGAACTGCAAGATTTTACTACCGGCTATAGGTATCTGTCCCTGCTATATGTGTGCCAAATATCAAGGAAATCGGATGAAAACTTTTGAACATATGTCTGATGTATACAATCTCGTGAAAAATCGCAAACTTTCACGGACTAAAACATAAACTCAATTTCCTAACTCACAGACCCCAACAAAAATATCCAATCCAAAGAATACTGTCTGAGGTATCTTCTTACCAAATATCATGTGACTGGTTAATTAGAACTGAAACACTGAACATCACAATCTTGGTACCCAAATCTGGGTAGGTCTGCCCCCTTAAGATGACAAACGTCTTCTGCTGTAAATAAGCGCTGTGTATTGGCTAAAATCTACTCCTGCCTTGCATCCATTTCATAGCATACTTTTTCTCGCCCTCACCACTCGCGATCTCGTCACCTGCAAGCTAGCATCCTGGGTTGTAAGACTTGGGCCCTTGTTTCAAGGCATTGGGTTATGTCCCTTTGTATTTGGGCAGATATGTGACGTTTGCAGCAACTGTGAAATAGATTACCAATTATGGAAATGTATTTTATTACATTATAATAGACTCAGTTATTTTGGGCAACATTATGTAACTTTTCCTTCAATATCTGTTCAACTTTTTTAAAGAGCAAAACTCTCTAAACCAATTTTGTTGTTGTGAACTTCGATGCTGTTCTCTCAGCCGCAGAGGCAAACCGCGGCATATACAAAGCAAACATTGAAGAAGAAAAAAGATCTGGTTATAGCTGACAACCTTTGTCCTAAAGCTTATATAGAAAATTGGTTGGTGGAACTTTTGGCGGATTCTTTTTCAGGAAAGTGTAATCAGTAAGATGTCAATGACATTGAAAATCAATCAAGGTCACCTTCATACAGTTATAGAACACGAAATCATTGATTAAAATTAAATGGTCTAAATTTTGAGTACAGTCGATACAGTCGAATGCCTCTTCTTCAAGAGAACTCTTTACAACCATGAATCATCTCCTTGGCACACGAAAAGATTTACCTCTCCCAACAAAACGCACAAATGAAGAACTCCCATCTGTATTCTCCAAGTATTTCACCACCAAAATACAAACTCTTCGTGACAGGCTCGACAGGACACCATGTCAACCATGCCCACCTGACCCTTCCTTCTCTGGCACACCTCTTACTACTTTTACCCCAGTCTCACAAGAAGAAATTCTCAACACAATCAGATCCATGTCGTTCAAAACCTGCGAACTGGATCCTCTTCCAGGTTCTCTCTACTCTGACTGTCTCCCTACTCTCCTCCCATTCATCACTGACATCATCAACACTTCTCTTCAAACTGGAACTGTCCCAGATTCTTTCAAGTCTGCTATTGTTCACCCTCTCCTCAAGAAATACAATTTAGACCCAAATGAACTGAAAAATTACCGGCCTATCTCTAATCTCTCTTTCTTGTCAAAACTCATCGAAAAAGTTGTCCTCAACCAGCTGAACTCTCACCTGTCTGCCAACAATATCCTCAATCCTTTCCAGTCAGCCTACCGCCAGTGCCATAGCACTGAAACTGCCCTGCTACACATTCTCAACAATCTCCTCCTTGCAACTGATACTGGCAAAGTCTCTCTCCTCACACTCCTTGATCTGTCTGCAGCCTTCGATACCATTGACCATGGTATTCTCCTTTCTAGACTTCATCATACTTTTGGCATATCTGACATTGCTCTCTCCTGGTTCACTTCATATCTATCAAACAGAAAACAAACTGTTCTCATTAATGGCACTTACTCTCAACCTGCATACCTGACCTGTGGTGTTCCACAAGGATCTGTCCTTGGCCCTGTTCTTTTCACTCTTTACACCTCCCCTCTGTCCACCATCATCAACTCCCACTCTATAAAACACCACTTCTATGCTGATGACTTCTAGACAGTGACACACCAGACAATATACAGCGCCTCTTGACTCGCACCACTGAGTGTTACTCGGACATTAAGAACTGGATGACGTTCAACAAACTTCAGCTTAATGATGACAAGACAGAAGCTATCCTCACTGGCACCCGTCAGAAATTTCCTCAGCTGCCTCCTCTTTCTCTCCCATTATGTAACACATCAGTCCCAATTTCTGATTCAGCTAAAAACCTTGGTGTCTGCATTGACTCTACCCTCTCCATGAACAACTTTGTTTCTCAAACTGCCAGATCTTGCTACTATCACCTCCATCGTATAAGCCTGATCAGGAAGTATCTCTCTGTCGAAACAACTGCAAAACTCGTTCTCTCCTTCATAATGTTTCGCATTGGCTATTGCAATTCACTCCTGTCTGGTCTTCCTGCCTCCACCATTCACATCCTGCAGCGCATTCAAAACAATGCTGCACGCCTGTACTAAAAAAGAAAAAAGCTGACCACATATCTCCTCTCCTGGCACAACTTCACTGGCTCCCTGTATCAAAGCGCATACAGTACAAACTAGACACCATGTGCTACAAAAGCCTCAATAACGCAGCCCCCGATTACCTGTCAAGCCTACTTGAGATCTATCTTCCCTCATGTACCCTCAGCTCTGCCTCCGATCCTCTGACTTTTCGCTTTCCACGCACTAAGCTCAATACCTATGGTCCACGAGCCTTCTCTGTTTCTGGTCCACTTTCCTGGAACAAACTTCCTCTCTCAGTCCGTCAGCAACCTACTTTTGTCTCCTTCAAGTCCGCTCTCAAAACTCACCTTTTCTCCTCTGCATAAAATCCTGACCTCACTCAATCCCCTCTGCAGCCTGTCTCCGCTCGGAGGGGAATCACGTTGTAATACATAATTGTATATAATATGCTCTCTATAACTTTCCATTGCTTTTATTCTTTCTCCCCATTTATAGCCGTGTGCGTGTGCGTGTTGTGTGTGTGTGTGTGTGTGTGTGTGTGCGTGCGTGCGTGCGTGCGTGCGTATGTATGCGTGCGTGCGTGTGTGTCTGTTTTAGCGCTTAGATTTGATTTTATCAAGATTTTGCGCTATATAAAATATTGTATATTATTATTATTATTATTATACAAAGTATGAAATTTGTAGCATAAAACGTATATTTCAATATGTTTAAGGTTGTTTAAGGTTGTGACCTTGAGATAAAGCCGAGGACACCCAAACTTTCCCATTCATGATTTCGATTCGAAGCACCACCGATAGAACCCATTACGATCACTGCATTTTAATGGAAATGTATTAACGGCTATAACTACCAATGCTTGTTCAATGACTGCCAAAATCTGAATTTGTTCAAAGACAAATAACTGAAAAAATTCAATATGAAGATTTTGCTTCCCATTTGAAAATCCACATTTAGTACTTCTCAAAGTCTCTCTGACCTCAAAGAAGCGCCAGATGATGGACGAGTTTGATGTCAAGTGAGGACAACAGAAGATTCACACACACACACACACAAAGAAACAGAATTTATATATTAGTTATTACCCACGTTCCTGTCGAAGCGCTGTTTAACGCTTACTACGAAAAGTGCTCAGTATAGCCACATTTATGGCTTCCACGCCCATGACTTCCAAACCTATGCATAATGATTCCTTAACCCTTTGACTCCCTCATCCTATCCACTAGCATCCTGCATTGTCATAAATGACAGCAAAACACAAACCTAACACGTTGACTCCCTCACCCTATCCACCAGCTTCCTGCAAGAAGCTGGTGGATAGGGTGAGGGTGTCAAAGGGTCAAGTTTTTAAGTTTTTGCAGCTGGTGGATAGGGTGTGGGAGTCAAAAGGTTAATGTTCCACACTTTTGACCCGAATTTGATATACAGCCATCCATAAACAGATTTGAAAATTTTGTTGACCTCTCTCTCTCTCTCTCTCTCTGTGTGTCTCTTGTCTCTCTCTCCCCTCCCTTTCTAAACCTCATTCACAAACACAGCGACCCTGACAAAACGCCAAAATGATGAAAAAGCCATCGCCTTTGTTTGAAAGCGGACAGCTATATAATATCTAGGTTGGCCTAAAAAACACAGATGTACTTCTCGAAAGGATCTGATCAAGGCCAAGCTCCTTGACAAGGTTTATTTAGGTGCACTTCTGCTGCCTAGGCGTCAAAATACTGTTCATCCCAAAATCGATGCTTCCTCCTTGCTTAAATACATTTCTTCTTCCATAACAACAGGACTCATCATCATCATCATCATCAGGTGCCTTGCGGCATGGTGTTGGCGATTATGGACTTCCATCTGTCTCTATCTCTTGTTGCCTCAAGCATCTCTTCCACCCTCCCTGTCTTCAACCACTCTGCAAGTTCGTCTAGTATCTTCTCCCTGGGTCTATCTGGTGCTCTCCTTCCCTCCAGCTTTCCCGTTGTGACCAGGTGTTCCAATTCCCCTTTCCTCATAAAATAGCCTATAAATGTTGCCTGCCTTTTCCTAATTTTCCTTATGAATGATCTACTTGTGTCTGCCTCCATCAAGACTGTCTTGTTTGTTTTCTTTGCTGTCCATGGAACTCTCAACATCCTTAGAAACCACGTCTCGGCTGCCTCAATCTTGTTCTGGCTTTGCTTGTTGACTGTCCACGCCTCTCAACCGTACAACAGTATTGGTTCTATAAAACATTCAAGAACTCTCTTCCTGATGTTAATTGGTAGGCATTTGTTGGTAAGAATGCTTGTCATCTTCTTGAAGGTTGTTTTTGCTTGGCCGATTCTGCTGGCTATTTCTGATGTGCATCTGCCATCTGGTGAAATGATCGTTCCCAGGTATTTAAATGTATCAACCTATCTCAAGGTTGTGCCGTTTGCTGTTATTTTGCATGAGGGGATTTCATGTTTTTTACTGATCAACAGACTACGATCAAAATTCTCCCGTTTTCGGCACTTAGTGCTTGTTTTGATCGGACCGGTTTCAATTAAAACCGGCGGGCAAAGTTCGTGTTTACTTGTAAGTCATATTCACTTTTCCCCTTTTGTCACAGTGGATTTACCATGTGAAACTCTACTCCCCTTTTGGAAGCACGTCGCCGCAGTGCAGTGCCACTCAAAGTTTTTTTAACCAAGATTTAAAAAAAACAAGAAGGCTAATTAGCTTTCAAACGAAAGGGCCCGGAATATCAGCCTATCTTTCCAACATGTTATAAAAGGGCAGCTGAGCGAATGCCCTGCTCTTCACGATCTTCAACTGCCGTGGGATCTTTAGCGTACGAAGGCCAGAAGGATGGTTCCTTTTTTTTCTTTTTTCGCATGCGGATTTCACAAGAAGTCTTTGCATGCTAATTTTACATCGTCCTTTTCAGCTCTGTGGATTTCTAGACGCAGGAAAATAATTTTCGTGATTTGGTTTAGTTTCGATCTAAAACTGCATCTGTTGACTGGATCAATTGAGCAGAACATACAAATGCTGGCTGTAATCATTTATTTACTCGCATATTTATATATTTTAAAATAAAGTCAACAGTAGTGCTTACGCTATGTCATTGCAGCGCTATGGTAGACCCCCTTGGTGCAGCATGTGGTTATACGGCGAGAGGCAGTTCAAAATTCACTCGAATTCAAACCTTGGTTGTCTGCTTTCAACACACCGATATTTTCTCAAACTAATCTGATCAGGAGTCTCCAACGCTCATACTTGTCAGAATAAAATCTTAAACGTTGCTTTCAGGTAGTTATAACTTTTATAAAAAGTGTGAATGCGTGCCTTTCTTTGGAAAGCACAGTCTGAACTGAACGTACTGTGGCGGAGCTAATGTAACTTGATTGGCACTCCACCAAAACTAAGGCAAAGCACGTGGATGGAAGCAAAGCAAAGATGCCGTGCTGCCTGCAGACACATACAAACACACCTACCTAGCTGAGGTGTCATCATGTCGAGCTTGCTCGGCTATCCATGACACGTTTCTTCCACCCTTCTCTATCAGACATTGCAGTAGGTAGTTCATCATACTGACAGCCCGTATCATCCATCAGTTGGTCGATGAAGGTCTTCTTTGGACGTCCTGGTCTTTGTTTGCCATGGCTGGGTCTCCATAGTAGAACATCCCCCACCAGTTCTTCTTTGTTACGCCAGCAGTGAGGTGTAAACAAACGTAACACTGACTTTTAGTTACAACAGTCGAAGTACGGTTTACTGATAGAGCTGCGGTTCAAACTTCTCAACGGTACCAGCCACAGTCTGAGGCCATGTCTCAAATTCGGTACCATCACTACATTTTTGTCGCTTAACAACATGTCCCAATTTCGTTTGTAAATGCAACAAACATTCAACCTGAAAGTTTAATATGCGCATGTCTACTATCGGTTCACTGTTGACAATTTATCTACTGCACGGCTCGCAAAAACAAAAACTGAACTGTTCCAGCTGACTGATCTTCCCTCAGTTCATCAGCTAGCACGACACTGGCACTCACTGCCACCAGATGCCAAAACACTGTAAACCTACATCCATCTGTTGCCCTACGACATTTAACACCTGCAGGTGGGGTAAAAGTACGACATGAAACATTTAAAAGCCTCGGACGTAACTACAATGCTGTGTATGCCAGTGACACATCTGTCATCAACACTCTGTCTAGTGCCACTGGAAAGTACGCCGTACGTTTAACGTTACAGAAGATTTGCTTCACATCAAGGGGACCAGATCTTCACTTCAGTACACATATATACTGGTGGTTATAACTAGGCCTCACACATTTGACCTAAAAGCTCTTTGGGGAACGAAACTTTGATTTTCTGTGACTGTGCACAAACAGGGTGATTTCAGAAAAAGAGAGAAACGTACATTGTGATACTGTGATTAGTGCATAAATAAATGAAATTATCACCATATCAAAACAACTTTAAATAGAAGAAAATAACAAGGACAGACAAAAAAAAAAAAAAAAAACCAACAAAAAACAAACAAACAAACAAACAAAAAAACCACGCACACGCACAGAGAAAAGAAGGTTAACAAAAAAAAAAGAAAACGAAGAAGGCAAAGATCCTACAGCAAAAATAAATACAGATAAAACATACAGCTAGAAAAACAGAAGGAAAAGATGATGGCGTGTTGCAAGCAGAAGATACCATTACGAGGTGTACTAGTATTAGTGGGAGGAAAATTGGTTCTTATGACAATTGGTACACAGATCACTTTCGGTAAGTACTCTTTGGATTTTTTTACCTTTGTATATACAAACTCACATTCAGTAAGTTGTGATTGAAAATGTTTCCTTTTCGACACAACTCAGTTTTGGTCACTCTTTCGAAAGCTTGCGTTTTAATGTGTGTGGGGGTGGTGGTGGTAGTGGTGGTAGCGTGTGTGTGTGTGTTCGCGCGTACGCGCGCATGTTAGTGTGTGTATATGCGTGCGTGTGCGCACATACGTGCATATGTATGAAATACCATTCTACATAGTAAAGAAGATAAAATATTATAGCTTTTTCAGCTATACATAATTTCATCCGAATTTGGGTCATCGATCTTTTGTAACAGACGATCACTGACGCTTAAACAGTTAAGCTTGACTAGACCTGGGCTGATTTAGGGGTTTTCATCACAATTTTGCTGATCAAGAAACTCAACGGCAGCCGGCAGGAACTGGGAAAAACAATCGGTCATATTCACTGCCAGATGTGTTCTAACCACGTAGACGACGAACAAAAGAAGAATGAGTCAGAGTAAGCTGACAGGTGGGATCATGTTGAAGCTAATGTCAGTGTAGCTGATGATCAGGTCTTGACTAAATATGCCTCAGACATTAAACACACTAATTCTGAACAGCTCAATATGTCATCTGCAGTTGAGCATAGTTTATAGTGTGATGATATACACCTTGACACAGGTTAATAAGTTCAAATACCTGGGAACGGTCATTTCATCAGACGGCAGATGCACATCGGAAATAGCTGGCAGAATCGGCCAAGCCAAAACAGCATTCAAGAAGATGACAAGCATTCTTACTAACAAATGCCTATCAATTAACATCAGAAAGAGAGTCCTTGAATGTTATATAGAACCAATACTGTTGTACGGATGCGAGGCGTGGACAGTCAGCAAGCAAAGCCAAAGCAGGATCGAGGCAGCCGAGATGTGGTTTCTCAGAAGAATGTTGAGAGTTCCATGGACAGCAAAGAAAACAAACGAGACAGTCTTGATGGAGGCAGACACAAGTAGATCACTGATAAGGAAGATTAGGAAAAGACAAGCAACATTTATAAGCCATTTTAGGAGGAAGGGGGATTTGGAGCACCTGGTCACAACGGGAAAGCTGGAGGGAAAGAGAGCACCAGGTAGATCCAGGGAGAGAATGCTGGACGGACTTGCAGAGTGGCTGGGGATGAGGAGGGTGGGGGAGATGCTGGGGGCAACGAGAGATAGAGATGGTTGCAAGTCCATGGTCGCCAACGCCATGCGGCAGGGCACCTGATGATGATGATGATGATGATGATGATATGCACACAAATGTTGCTGTTCTCCAGGTGAAAGTACATGACGAATGTTGCTTCTCAGTGTGATGATATGCACACAAGTGTTGCTGTTCTCCAGGTGAAAGTACATGACGACTGTTGCTTCTTCCATTGTGACAACACATAGTTATGCTTGCCAAGAAAAGATAATTATTCAGTTGAAATAAAGCAACAGCTTGAATAATTATTCAGTTGAAATAAAACAGCAGCTTGATAAGTATGTATGGTACTTTTCCAGTTAATACCAATGATAACTGTGAATATAAATGTATGATAATTCATAATACGTGTACTAAAACATGTTATGTTTTCAGCATACCAAACAATTCTAAACATGTTTTTCATGGCGTGCTCTATCAAAGAGATTCCCAGCGTTCAAATAAAACATTTTTATTTATCGTTTTGTCCTAAACATAGTGATCACGTTTCTATGCTTCTTTTTGTACGCCTAAGGCTATACAGTTGATCGACATTTCTGTCCAGTTTGTTCCAACAATGAAATATGTTTTCATTTTCTTTTTCTGTTGATTATATATATATTTTTTTCTGTTGATCATATATATATATACATATGTTGCTTTTTAGTATATGTTGCTTCTTACATATACATATATATGTATGTATGTATGTATAGATAGATAGATAGATAGATAGATTGTGTATACATACATGCATACATGCACACATACATACATACATACATACATGCACACATACATATATACATACATACATGTACATACATACATACATACATACATACATACATACATACATACATACATACACACATACATACATACATATGAAAAAAAAAAATTCACAGAAAGAAAGATCTAAGGTGACCGCCCCAGTGTGTCAGTTTTTACGTCCACCACAAGGATGTGCCTGTGTGCTTTTCTTTCTCTCTTTTTAACTGTTTCTCACGTGAATAGATGACTTTGTTCCCTACAGGAAACACAAACCCCTACCTTGTATCATACATCAGGAAGTACTCCAGCCCTTCAGACCTGAGCTATACTGATGGGATCTGGGTTCAAGCATGGATGATGATGGGGCAGGGCATCACCATGTTCATTGGAGGTATTCTGGAACGCATAGTGGGTCTGAGAATCGCTTGCCTCATTGGATGCTGGTTACTGAGGTAATTTTTTTGTGGGCTGCGTAACTTCGTTGAAAATTGAGTCATGAGTCATGGTCTTATGTCTTGAGCTCAACTCCAGCCTTCTAAAGTGTATCCATTTAATGGTGCTGCCAGCTTTGTATTTGGTGAGAAAACATGTCTTTTATGACATCAGTTTCATAACCTAGCCCACACGTAGAGATTTTGGCCAGCTCAAGTAGACCGCTGACAGATTTGGGTGACATGCATACCAGCTATTTTATGTGATGAATCCAACTTCAGCTGAAATTCTGAGCACAATTTCTTAAATTATATAAGACGATTACAGTGATGATGCAATGACGACAGCAATGATGATAATAAAGGTAGTGAGAAAGAAGAGGATGTTTTCTCAATATGTCCGAAAATAAATGAAGAAGCAAATAAACAAATAATTGGGCTTAAGAATTCCAACACCACTGCCGAGAGATATGGACATAGCGTATTTTAGAATTGTCTATTTTGATAGCTTAGGGGGAAAAAAACTAACAATGAATATTTTTTGTGTCTGGCAGTCTGGTGTTGTGCTGACGCACTGGTCGTTGAAATACAATTACTTGGCGTCGGTAGTGACGTACGGTGTGATGTTTGGAATGGGCTGTGGCATCGCCTATCCCTTGCCAATCACCTGTTCCATGAGGGTGAGAAGGGTCTGACGTGTTTCCAAAGACTTAACATAGAGCTTTTTGTGTTTTGTTTTGTTTTAACCTTTCTTGCTTTCTTTTAAATATCAACTAAGTAACATAACTCTTGAGAGTCACGAAGTTATCTCCCATGTAGAATTTCTTAAACACAACATAGTTTGCGCTACCCATTCAGCTAGCATAGACGCAACCACAAAGCATAAAGTGGAAAGCTCAGAACATTCCTAAATTCTACATGGGAGATAACTCCGTGACTCTCAAGAGTTATGTTACTTAATTTACAATTCTCCCTGCTTCCCTCTTATTTCCTTTGGTATTGTATGTTACTTAATTTACAATTCTCCCTGCTTCCCTCTTATTTCCTTTGGTATTGCTTTCTTTTGTTAAATTTTTTCCCCATGTTCAAGATCGGTTCATTTCTGTGATATGAAAAAAGTATGATAGTAGAACAGAGAGAGATTAAGAACGGAAACAAAATATACAAACAAACAAAAAGCAGAGACAGGTGACAGGTAGGATCTATACAATTTACACAGAGTATGATACTCTAGATTTTCTGCCCCTCTCGGTGGTCAGAGTAAAATTTTCAATGATCAGGACTTTTTTCCCCAGAACTTATGATGTGAGTACTAGTGCTTGAAAGATATTGGTGTGTTCGCTCCTCTGTTCATGCGCCGACTCCATTTCATGATCTTCAGATACTTCCTGGTGTACCTCCTGAAGGTGCTAGTTTGTACGGGGGAAAACTTATTGCGTTGCCAAAGCCATATTACAGGAGAACACTACAAAATGCCGAACATAATTACATCCCGTAACAAAACATTACGGTCTTGGCCACTGAAATGAATACATCCAGGAAAATAATCAGAGGCAGCCTTGTACACCACGAAAATATTCAAAGAGGCCTAGGATATTTCAAAGAAGAATTTATCAGAAAATCCTTGAACATCGTGATAGTCTACAAAGAAGATCGCATATCATGATAAGTCTATCAGAAAATTTTTGGATGTCTTAACAATGTTTATCATTGGCTAGAAAATCATTGGTTATCATGATAAACAGACTACCAGAAAAGCATCCAATATCATAATAAAGACGCTTGGGATATCGCAAACATAAATTGTCCAAGAAGAAGCCTTGGTAGTCATGAAAATAGTCTTGCTGTAGACTGAGACGTTAGATAACTAACATCTCGTCATCCGTTGAGTGAAAACCACAGAACGTTATGTGGATTCCAGTGCTGATTTCCAAGGACAAAGAACAACATTAAGCACCTGAAAAAATCTTAAAAAACAAACAAAAAATGAGAATGAGAGAGAGAGAGAGAGAGAGACAGACAGACAGACAGACAGACAGAGATACACACATACAAACAGACAGACAGACAGACAGACAGACAGACGGACAGACACACGGGGGTTTATTTATTAAATGGTCCTTATGAAGGGTGTAAACAATATGTAACTCAAATATTACAGAGTAGATGTTCATATATATAATATGTGGGGGTTGGGGGTGTGGTGGTGTGTGGGGGTGGGTGTGCGTGTGCATGCGTGCATGTGTGTGTGTGTGTGTGTGTGTGTGCGATGACAACTAATAATATAATATACATATATTTTATTATATAGCGCAAAATCTTGACAAAATCAAATCTAAGCAGCTGAGCGTATACATGCAACATACCTACATACATATGAGCGTATACATGCATACATACATGCTATCATACTTACATAATAAATCATTAAGCTGAGGTAACATCATACTTACATACATACATAAATCTAAGCGTATACATACATACATACATACATACATACGTACGCACATGCATACATAATAATGACAACTGAAACACCCTTGGATTTTCATAAAAAATTTATAAACACAGGGGTATCTTTCCTAGTTCACTACACAAAAAATCATTTGACGTTCGCCATTCAAGACCAAGAATCGTTTCATAGCAGAGACGTATAGCCTTTCAATTAAAAAGCCTTTACACAAACCCAAAATTGCTCCTCCATCTTGTGCATTTGGCTGGACTTGTGAGTCATACACGTTAATAAATATATGTTTTGGATACTTTTAAAACTTATGAAACTCTGAAAAAAAATTTTACTCTGGACATTATTTCATCACAATCAAACCTAAACTTTGTTTTTGTAATAAAGTGGACACCCAGGTGTTTTTGTGTTTACAACAGACATTTGAGTTCCTCCATAACCATTTTTCTCGTGCAGATAGATGACCCTCTTTTTTAAACTGTGTGTGTTATTTTGAGGCAGCCGAGATGTGGTTTCTCAGAAGAATGTTGAGAGTTCCATGGACAGCAAAGAAAACAAACGAGACAGTCTTGATGGAGGCAGACACAAGTAAATCACTCATAAGGAATATTAGGAAAAGACAGGCAACATTTATAGGCCATTTTATGAGGAAGGGGGATTTGGAGCACCTGGTCACAACGGGGAAGCTGGAGGGAAAGAGAGCACCAGGTAGACCCAGGGAGAGAATGCTGGACGGACTTGCAGAGTGGTTGGGGATGAGGAGGGTGAGGGAGATGCTAGGGGCAACGAGAGATAGAGATGGTTGGAAGTCCATGGTCGCCAACGCCATGCGGCAGGGCACCTGATGATGATGATGGTGTTACTTTTATCCATATTAACTCTTAAGTTGTAACTGACCTGCTTCTTGATATAAACTGTTCGAGAGCATCTGTAGGCTAACTGCTGTTTCTGACAAAAAGATGTCATTAGCAAAAAGCAATTCTACAAAGCCGTATAAACATTTACTCCGTGTCTGCCATTTTCTATCACTGGGCAAAAGCAGTTCATTTATAAACAACTCATATGACCATGATTACAGGCACCCCCCCTTGCTTTAAACTCCATGGCAACAATTAATATAATCAGTAAATGTAACACTACACAAATCGTAAGGTTTTTGCCTCTCATATTTCTCATGCAATGACAGATTTACCCTTAATTCCATTTTTGACAAAAACCGGCCCAAAAAAGTTTCCCTAAAATGGTCTCAAATGCTTTCCCGAAGTCAGTGGATGCTGCATACAATTCACGGATCTTTGAAACTGCTTTTGAACAGCTGGCATTAGTGTGAAAATGACAGATAGTCGAACAATCAGGTCGAACACTCTTTCTTAAATCCTGCTTGACGAGCACTTTTTATATCATTAATATCTCTTAAATCCTGCTTGACGAGCACTTTTAATATCATTAAATATCTCTTAAATCCTGCTTGACGAGCACTTTTAATATCATTAAATATCTCTTAAATCCTGCTTGACGAGCACTTTTAATATCATTAAATATCTCTTAAATCCTGCTTGACGAGCACTTTTAATATTAAATATCTCTTAAATCCTGCTTGACAAGCACTTTTAATATCATTAAATATCTCTTAAATCCTGCTTGACGAGCACTTTTAATATCATTAAATATCTCTTAAATCCTGCTTGACGAGCACTTTTAATATTAAATATCTCTTAAATCCTGCTTGACGAGCACTTTTAATATTAAATATCTCTTAAATCCTGCTTGACAAGCACTTTTAATATCATTATCTTAAATCAACTTCTATAGCCTTGTGTTAATAACAGACATACATAATTTCCTTCCAATATCAAATGATGAAATTCCTCTCTTACAATTTGTGTCATTTACATCTCCCTTTTTTTCAGATTGGCAACAAAATAAATCATGTCCAGTTTGCAGAATATAACCTTCTGTAAATAACATATTTGTGTTACTTACATTCCCTCCCCCCTTTTTTCTTTTAAATTAAAGATTGTAGATCTTACCGCCGTTTCATTGCTCTTACATCAGATTTGATAACTAATGTGTGTGACTTTGCGTGATTGATTTAGTGGCAAACGGATGTTCACTTGATGATTAGCTGATGAATGGATGAGAAAATCGATGGATGGATGGACGGATCGATAATTCACTTGATAATTGGCTGATTGAAATTGACCGAATGTATGATTGGTAACCCATTTACTGTTTGATCGCACACACACACGTACGCACGCACACACACGCAGCAATATATAAACACAGTATGCCTCTTTATTCATATGAAAAATCTGTTATTTTTTTCATTGCATAAGTCAGTGTTTAAATTTCAATATTCTGTGGTTTCTTATGTGTCTTCTCACTTGTATAGCTTCAATGTTTGTTGTTATCTTATTGTGTATGTAATTGTGAACATTTTTTATTACCATTGCCTTTTTTTGAGAAATGTACAGTTCTGGTGAGCATGTTTTTATATGGAATATGCGCTATACAAATAAACATTATTATTGTTAATCTCAGTGACTCGCTGGTTCATTAAACTTTCGATCCAGTGGTTCCCTAAACATCGTGGACTGGTGACGGGTCTGATTATCTCGGGCTTCGGTCTGGGACCTACCATCTTCAACCCTATCATCACCGAGTACCTCAACCCTGACAACATAGCCCCTAATCTGACCATTGGCGAAGACGTGTAAGTGTTTGTTTCTTCGTTTGTTTGTTTCTTTGTTTTTCGTTCGATTCTTTAATACTTTGTTCGTTTTTTTTTCGTTTTTTTTCAGTCCGTCAAGCAGTCAGTAAGTTAGTCTGCCAGTCATACAGTCATTCAGTCAGTGAAATGTTTGGCACAAGCTGCACGTTAGACATACAGAGATATCAGTGTTCTTTCTGTTATTCATTCATTTGGTCGTCATTTCTTCTAACTCCTATTCACGTAGTTGCTTTTAGACAAATACATTAGTTTGTTAGCTTGTAAGCTGGTTAGGTACCTAATTTGTTCATTCATTCATATATCAATTCATTTGTTCATTCGTTCATTTCTCCAAATAGAGGTTTAGCACATGGATCTCTTACATAACCACGGGCTAGGAGTCCCTGCCATTCAACAATTCCAGGAGTCATCTAGACCCAGGCTTATATCCAGAAGCGTTGCTATCTTGCTGCATATAGCCAAATGTAAAAGTATGGTTGAAAAAGTTAGGTTCCATACTGCACTTTTGACTACAGCCTATGCAATATCCATTCTGTGACAGAGTTTCATACCTCTGGACGTCCAGCTGTCAATGGTGAGAGAGTGATTTTGTCATTATGCAACGGCACTTTCATTTTAATTTGTTTTAATCAAGGGTTCCTACAATCACTTCCTAGGTCGTCAGCGATTGTCCTTTATGTCTAGGATCAAAACTGCCACATTCCTGTAATCTACTAGAATTGTAGGATTACCGCATAAATGAGCGCTGTACCAGCGGACTCCATCCCTAGGTTGTGATTAAGTACTTGGTTTACAGCAAAACATTTTCCTCTCACGACAAAGTCCCAAAGACATTATAAAATGCGTGCTAGATTTTGACACTTTCTGCTTGTGAAGATGGCGGCCTTTGATCTATAGTTCACTGTTCAATATCAAGTAACCAGTCGTAAACCATGCTCATGGCCCATAACAAATATATTCTGAATTCAATGGAATGGTCAGCTTGCAAAGACATGTTCCCATTTTACTAACATCATCATCATCATCAGGACCATGGACTTGCAACCATCTCTATCTCTCGTTGTCCCCAGCATCTCCCCCACCCTCGTCATCCCCAGCCACTCTGCAAGTCCGTCCAGCATTCTCTCCCTGGGTCTACCTGGTGCTCTCTTTCCCTCCAGCTTCCCCGTTGTGACCAGGTGCTCCCAAACCCCCTTCCTCATAAAATGGCCTATATCCATTATAAAATACCTATGGCACAATTTAGTTTTCTCCGAGGCATCTTGCTTAATGTTTATAGAGCACACAATTCTAGAATAATACTACATGCCTACCACTCAATTCTACTAACTATGTGCATGTAATCAACACTAAATCATTTGACTATTTTGCCATTGTCGCAATCATAAACAAAGTTTCAATGAAAAAAAAATGAATGGAACGCCCCAACAACGCTGTACACACCACCAACTCTGTGTTCTAAATTCTCAAACAAACGGGTGGCCACGATAAAGATTACATTTTATACGGCATCTTTGCACCCGTCTGCAACCATCGGCTATAAATGTATATATACATACACAACCTCGCAAAACTGACAAAATTACGCGACGAAACAGAAGGGAAAAATACTATCATTACATAATGCCTGTCGATATGCATCACTGGCATTACGTTACAGTATGGCCATAGTACAGCAAGGCTGGAATAAACAATTACCCAGCTTTAATAATGATAATAATTACAAAATCTTGATAAAATCAAATCTAAGCGCTGAAACAGACACACACGCACGCACGCACACACACGCACACACACACACACACACACACACACACACACACACACACACACACACACACACACACACACACACACACACACACACGGCTATAAATGGGGAGAAAGAATAAAGGCAATGGAAAATTATAGAGAGCATATTATATACAATTATATATTACAATGTGATTCCCCTCCGAATGGAGACAGGCTACAGAGGGGATTGAGTGAGGTCAGAATTTTATGCAGAGGAGAAAAGGTGAGTTTTGAGAGCGGACTTCAAGGAGACAAAAGTAGGTTGCTGACGGACTGAGAGAGGAAGTTTGTTCCAGGAGAGTGGACCAGAAACAGAGAAGGCTCGTGGACCATAGGTATTGAGCTTAGTGCGTGGGAAGCGAAAAATCAGAGAATCGGAGGCAGAGCGGAGGGTACGTGAGGGAACATAGATCTCAAGTAGGCTTGACAGGTAATCGGGGGCTGCGTTATAGAGGCTTTTGTAGCACATGGTGTCTAGTTTGTACTGTATGCGCTTTGATACAGGGAGCCAGTGAAGTTGTGCCAGGAGAGGAGGTATGTGGTCAGCTTTTTTCTTTTTGAGTACAAGGCGTGCAGCATTGTTTTGAATGCGCTGTAGGATGTGAATGGTGGAGGCAGGAAGACCAGACAGGAGTGAACTGCAATAGTCAATGCGAGACATTATGAAGGAGAGAACGAGTTTTGCAGTTGTTTCGACAGAGAGATACTTCCTGATCAGGCTTATACGATGGAGGTGATAGTAGCAAGATCTGGCAGTTTGAGAAACAAATTTGTTCATGGAGAGGGTAGAGTCAATACAGACACCAAGGTTTTTAGCTGAATCAGAAATTGGGACTGCATTACCTGCACCTCGTAGAACACTGGACTTCGGACAAAATGTAGACGTTCAACCCACACCAACCTTCACACTACTTACCATCCAAGACTTGTAACGATGAAACATAGCGATTTCTTTTCTCTAACTTTTAGAACAAAGGTACAACTATAGTCAGGTCAGACAAATAGGTCTGCTACTGGCAAGCTGTAGCCCAGTACTACCTGTCACAGCAGGAGACTTGGAGAGGGGATTGGCGCCACCAAGGATTAACCTAAGCCCACAGAAAAGATATGAGAGACACTATAGCCAACAACATACCGGATCGGTCGGGGCCCGGGTTACAAACGACCGCGCTTACCACTGACAAGCACCAGGGTGGAAGTGAAAAGTCAGCTACTGGGGCAAAGACATCATTCAAACTGCCAACGGAAAAAGCTACCATTGGAACCTGGAATGTCCGTACACTCCATCAGTGCGGCAAAGTAAAAGAACTAGAACACGAGCTGAGACGCTACCAATGGGACATTGTGGGTATATCGGAAGTAAGATGGACAGGCTTCGGAGAAGCAATCACAGAGGAAGGACACAAGATGTGGTACAGTGGCGAAGAGTCACTACATGAAAATGGCGTAGCTTTCATCGTACGCAAAGAAGTCATTGGATGCATCATGAGCTGCACGCCTGTCAACAGCAGAATCATCAGCATTCGGGTGTCAGTCAAACCAAAGAACATCACCATCATACAAGTGTATGCTCCAACTACCAGCCACGAAGACCAGGTGGTTGAAGAATTCTATGAGAAAATAGAAGACACCATCGGAAAAGCCCCAGGAAAGACATCATCATAGTTCAGGGGGACTTCAACGCCAAAGTCGGCCCAGATGCCTACAAAAACTGGGCTGGAACAGTGGGTCAATTTGGCACAGGGGAAACTAATGACAGGGGACTTCGCCTTCTGGAGTTTGCCTGCACCCAACGGCTCACCATTGCCAACACCCTCTACCCCCACAAACTGTCAAGAAGAACAACCTGGCATGCGCCGAACGGAAAGACTCACAACCAGATCGACTTTGTCCTCACACCGCGGCGCTTCAAATCAAGCATTAATAAAGCAAAGACGAGGACATACCCTGGAGCTGATATAGGCAGCGACCACGACCTCGTGCTGCTCACAATGAAGATCAAATTGAAAAAGAAGTACCAAGCTGCGCAGCCACGCATCAAGTTTGACCTGGAAAAGCTAAAAGATCCAGAGATAGAAGAGGCATTCCAGGCACAGCTCGGGGGGCGGTTCGCGGCACTCAACTTCCTGGACAGCGACATCAACGACCTCACAAACAACTTTGGTGAGGCAGTCCGCGAAACAGCAGAGGAGGTACTGGGGCGACAGAGGAAGAAACACCAAGCATGGATCTCAAATGACATCCTTGACCTCTGCGACAACAGAAGATCACTGAAGAAGACGAAAAACTCCAGCCCTGAAGAAGCCGCACAGTATCGTAAAACCAACAATCTTGTAAAGAAGAAAATGATTGAAGCCAAAGAACAATGGATCAACAACCAGTGTGAGAACATCGAGAAAGGCATGAAAAAAGGAAACAGCAAACATGTCTTCACTACACTGAAAAACCTTACCAAGACGCAGCAAAACAGATCGTCAGTCATCGAGGATACCTCAGGCGAGCTGCTGACAGAAAGCTCCGCTGTTCTGAACAGATGGACGCAGTACTGCCAAGAACTATACAACTACCCAATACAGCCAGATGACAGTTTGTTTCAGGGGGACTCAACACCATTGAGGGAATCCTCACCGCTACCAGTGATGAGAGAAGAAGTGGAAGAAGCCATCCGCAGCCTACCAGCAGGGAAATCACCTGGAGCAGACAATATCCCAGCAGAGCTGCTCAAACATGGAGGGAATGATTTGGTCACTCGTGTAACATCGATTTGTCAGAAGATCTGGGAGACAAAACAGTGGCCCACAGAATGGACTCAATCACTCATCATCCCCCTGCCCAAAAAGGGAAATATGCGCCAATGCCAGAACTACAGAACAATAAGTCTCATTAGCCACACCAGCAAGATCATGCTCAGAGTCATATTGAATCGACTGAAGAAAGAAGCGGAAGAACACCTTGCGGAAGAACAAGCTGGATTTAGGGCGGGCAGAAGCACAGTAGAACAGATCTTCACCTGCCGGATAATGATGGAGAAACATCTGCAGCATCAGAGAGACCTGTTCCATAACTTCATAGACTTTAAAAAAGCATTCGACAGGGTGTGGCATAAGGGTTTGTGGCAGGTGCTAAGAAAGTTTGGCATAGAGGAAGGTCTCGTCCAAACCATCCAGGCGCTGTATAACACTGCCAGCAGCGCAGTTCTCCTCAACAACCAGATAGGGGACTACTTCAAGACCACAGTTGGAGTCCGTCAAGGCTGCCTACTCTCTCCCGTGCTGTTCAATCTCTTCCTGGAGAACATCATGCGTGAAGCCCTCCATGACTTCCACTCCACTGTCTCCATCGGAGGAAGAACCATCAACAACCTGAGGTTCGCAGATGACATCGACCTGATGGGAGGCAGCAACGAAGAACTACAAGACCTGACCATGAGACTGGAAGAAAGTGCAGGTGCACACGGAATGGAAGTGAGCACAGAAAAAAGCAAAGTCCTGGTCAACAGCACAACCAACACCCATGCTGAAATCTACATGAACGGGCAACAGCTTGAAGAAGTGGACGCTTTCAAATACCTTGGCGCCACTCTCACCAAAGACGGTCGCTCTATAACAGAAATCAAGACCAGACTAGCGATCGCAACAGCAGCAATGGTAAAGCTAAACAAGATCTGGAAGAACAGAGAGATCGGCTTTCCATCGAAGATGAATCTGTACAAGTCCCTGGTGCTCCCCATCCTGCTGTATGGATGCGAGAGCTGGACCATGACAGCAGAGACCACCAAGAGAATCCAGACGTTTGAAACTAAATGCTTCAGGCGCTTGCTCGGGATCTCTTGGCAAGATCGGAAGACAAACGACTTTGTGTGGAGCCAAATAACAACACTCGCAGGCCCACAAGAACCCCTCCTGGCAACAGTCAAGAACAGGAAGCTGTCGTGGTTCGGGCATGTCACACGCCACAACTCACTGCCCAAAACGGTCCTCCAGGGTACACTGGGAGGCGGCAGACGAAGGGGACGACAAGCCAAATGCTGGATGGACAACATCAAAGAATGGACCAGGTTGGATGGCCCCACGCTGGTGCGACAGGCGGAGGACAGGACCGGTTGGCGACGGCTGGCTTCAAGAGTGTCTCTCATCTCTCCTCTACGCCCATCACGGGCAGGAGAATGATAATGATAATAAAACAACTACAACCTAGGGATGTCAGACGATCTGATCCAAGCATCCATTCTTTAGGCTCGACAATACACCAAAATGACTTTCTTCGAATGACCAGTCAGTTTGGTTTACATAGAAAGTTACAAGCCTCGAGAGTTGTACTTGACTTAACCAAATGAAATACCTCACACACCCGACCCATTAACAACACGAATGGATGAACATAAACAGTTTTGCGAGGGAGTGTCCGTTACTATCCATCCCTCTCATTCGTCACCCCTCCTACCCACCCACCCACCCACCCAAAAAAACAAAACAAAACAAAAAACACACATACACGTCTCTGCTTCTTTCTGTCTCTCTCATTCGTATCTTCTCTCCTCTTTCTTATTTGTATTATCTAATCTGTTGTCTTTTCTGAGCTCTCCACCCCACCCCCCTTTTTCTTTTCTTTTTTCTTTTCCTTGCTCGTCATTGTCAAAGACACTTTGAAACCCCCTTGCAGCCCCCGACCGCTACCTAAATGATGTTTCGGACTCTTACTTTTTGTTCGAAAACGAAATGTACTGGTACATTCGCTATTTTTTCCTTTCGTATATCGATGCACATTTTACCTTTTAAGATTAAAACAAATGGTCCTGATATATAGCTATATGCAAATTCTCCACTTGGGATTATACAATGCTTTTGACTTGGCTTCAGTTGAACAGGTTTGAACTGAATTACTCTTTCTCCAGGTATTTCACCCAAGACAAATTGTTGGACAGAGTTCCTAGTCTTTTCCTAATTCTGGGAGGGACCTATGCTGCCTTGCAACTCGTGGCTGTGATCCTCATAGTGAACCCTCCTAATTACGAAGACAGCAGTACCGATATACAGGTATGGCTTTTCTGTTTTTTCCTTTAACAATGTTTTTGTTTTCTTTTGTCTGTTTGCTTATTTGTGCTTCTTTTGTTTCATTGTTGTTCTTGCTTATTTCGTGTTTCTTTTGTGTCATTGTTGTTCTTGCTTATTTCGTGTTTCTTTTTATGTGTTCTTGTTGTTCTGCTTATTTCGGTTTGCTTTTGTTTTTCATTGTTGTTTCTTGCTTATTTCGTGTCTTCTTTTGTTTTCATTGTTGTTCTTGCTTATTTCGTGTTTCTTTTGTTTCATTGTTGTTCTTGCTTATTTCGTGTTTCTTTTGTTTTCATTGTTGTCCTTGCTTATTTCGTGTTTCTTTTGTTTTCATTGTTGTTCTTGTTATTTCGTGTTTCTTTTGTTTTCATTGTTGTTCTTGTTATTTCGTGTTTCTTTTGTTTTCATTGTTGTTCTTGCTTATTTCGTGTTTCTTTTGTTTCATTGTTGTCCTTGCTTATTTCGTGTTTCTTTTGTTTCATTGTTGTCCTTGCTTATTTCGTGTTTCTTTTGTTTTCATTGTTGTTCCTTGCTTATTTCGTGCTTTCTTTTGTTGTCATTGTTGTTCTTGCTTATTTCGTGCTTCTTTTGTTGTCATTGTTGTTCTTGCTTATTTCGTGTTCTTTTGTTGTCATTGTTGTTCTTGCTTATTTCGTGTTCTTTGTTGTCATTGTTGTTCTTGCTTATTTCGTGCTTCTTTTGTTGTCATTGTTGTTCTTGCTTATTTCGTGCTTCTTTTGTTGTCATTGTTGTTCTTGCTTATTTCGTGTTCTTTTGTTTCATTGTTGTTCTTGCTTATTTCGTGTCTTTTGTTTTTCATTGTTGTTCTTGCTTATTTCGTGTTTCTTTTTGTTTTATTGTTGTTCTTGCTTATTTCGTGTTTCTTTTGTTGTCATTGTTGTTCTTGCTTATTTCGTGTTTCTTTTGTTTTCATTGTTGTTCTTGCTTATTTCGTGTTTCTTTTGTTTTCATTGTTGTTCTTGCTTATTTCGTGTTTCTTTTGTTGTCATTGTTGTTCTTGCTTATTTCGTGTTTCTTTTGTTGTCATTGTTGTTCTTGCTTATTTCGTGTTTCTTTTGTTTTCATTGTTGTTCTTGCTTATTTCGTGTGTTTTTTTGTTTTGTTATTCGTGTTGTTCTTTGTCTTTATTTCGTGTTTCTTTTGTTTTCATTGTTGTTCTTGCTTATTTCGTGCTTTTTTTGTTTTTATTGTTGTTCTTGCTTATTTCGTGTTTCTTTTGTTTTATTGTTGTTCTTGTTTATTTCGTGTTTCTTTGTTTTCATTGTTGTTCTTGTTTATTTCGTTTTCTTTTGTTTTCATTGTTGTTCTTGTTTATTTCGTGTTTCTTTGTTTTCATTGTTGTTCTTGCTTATTTCGTGTTTCTTATTGTTTTCATTGTTGTTCATTGCTGTCCCATTTCCTACACCACAATAATAGCCACAGCAACTACGACATATTTTCACAATTCTATGCCGATGATGACGATGAGGACGAAATCATGATGTTATGGCAGTCAATCAAGGATTGAGGCTGTGTGACAGGGCTGTGTTCTATGCTTTCTTTCACAGTAGGTTCTGACGTCAACCAGGCCTGAAAAATACGAACACCCGCAGTATTGGTCAGGAGATTTGAGCAACACCTTCAACGATGAGACTCAACCGTGTGGCCTTAATCATTCCAATGAGTCCATAACATTTCATTTTGGGTAAAAGTTGGGGCAGAAAAAAAAACACACAATAATTTTGATGGGACCGATGGGACCGAGGCGACAACCTTTTCGTCAACAGTTGCTTGCGCTATCCATTGCACCAGCACGGTTGTGTCTGTACCAATATGTTAATGATTTATTGATCCGATCAATAGGCACTAGAAGAGATGATAAAGTCATGACATTTTTTTTATGTACGTTTTCTTAAATATGAAAAGAGAGCATGACAAAGTCTTAACAGAAGTAAATACATTCACAGGTTCTTAACAATCTTATTCAATAAAATACATGTTACGTAAAGTTAAACTTAACGGTACAACGTAGTGGTGCATCGAATCATGGCTTATCATAGCCACGCCCTAAAGGGAGACAATGACCATACACTGTTCATATTGAACACATGGAATGATTATGAATTTGTACTGAATGTTACGCCCCTACATGTGCACTAATGAAGCATATGATGATATAGAAATGAATTACCAAAGGAAATAAGAGGGAAGCAGGGAGAATTTTCAATATCAAATAAGTACCATAACAATTGAGAGTCACGGAGTTATCTCCCATGTAGAATTTCTCAAACCCAACACAGTTTGCGCTACCCATTCAGCTAGCATAGACGCAGCCACAAAGCATAAAGTGGTAAGCTCAGAACATTCTTTGTCGCTGCGTCTATGCTAGCTGAATGGGTAGCGCAAACTGTGTTGGGTTTGAGAAATTCTACATGGGAGATAACTCCGTGACTCTCAAGAGTTATCTTACTTAGTTGATAGAAATGAATGACAAGGAAGCAGAATAGAGGCAAACATATGATAGAAGAAGAAGTGAGTGTGACATGTACGATCAGCACAGCATTTTATTTTTTTTTGGGGGGGGGGGTATTGTTTTTTGTGTTTTGTTTTGATTTTTGTTTTTAATTATTTTGATTATTCAGATGTGCTGCACAGAGATGAATCATTGACCGTTCCATCACAGAGGGCTTCGTGTTCAATTAGACCACCTCTACATGTAAAACAGGTGTCCAAAGAAACGTCACAGTACAGTGTCCTGGTCGGGGAGCTTATGTGCCTCGGGCCCTTGGAACTATTGTTACAGAAACAGGGAGGAAAACTGCTGTTTATGACACACATCTGGCCCAGACCAGACAGGATGGAGGACTTTCGTTGCTATTCAAAATGCCATGGCATAACGGGCAGTAAGTAAGAGAGCAAGTAAGTAAGTCAGTGACCAAGTAAGTAAATAAGAATGGAACTTACACAGTTCGATAATTTTCTGTTAATTGTAATCAGTTTGTTTTCTTGTTACTTCTCTAGAAAAACAAGAAAACTTTCGACCAGAGACTGCCAGGAACACACAGATTACGGAGACATATGGGGAGAGTCAACTAGCAACGCACCCAAGTGTCCAAGAAAATGGCTTCTCAGTTGTCAAAGCGCATGGACCTCAAACTGATGACACATCCGCGGACAACAGAAATCATCCAGGCCCTGCCTCTGACACACATGCAGAACTCAGAATGCAGGCTCTGAAAGAGCTGCCAGCTTCCAACGGTACTGTTTCTTTGTGCAGTCTTCAAGATGCAGAGTCGATTCACCATGCAGATGACGGCGACACTGTTGTGTCTACCGACTGTGGGTACGGCTTACGCACACAGTTTCAATTCTCTCTCTCTCTCTGTCTGTCTGTCTGTCTCTCTCTTCTCTCTCCATCTCCCCTCTCTCTCTCTCTGTCTCTGTCTCGTCTCTCTCTCTCTCTCACTCTCTTTCTCTCTCTCTTTCCTATTTTCTTTCATTTTACCTCTCTTCACTTAAAGTGATATTAGACATTGAAAAAACAAAAAAATGGTCATGCAATTCTTATGATTTTTTTTTGGTAGAAATAGGGACTGACATTTCAAATACTGTATTTCTCAAGTTCAGTGTGATCTTGAAGAAGCTTTGGTCGAAATAAAATTGACGTGCACCAAAGACAACGTAGATTGTACAAACACAACTGAAATATTACACATGTTCACACAAACTTTCCAGGAAAAGTACTGATATTACGCATTTTTCGGTCCATGTGACCATAAATCTTAGTGCTAACACTTTGCAAATTCATGCTTTCCGGGCTGCTCAACAGTCAACAACTTTAACCAGAATTTGGTAAAGATCCAGCGGTAAAAAAATTGTCAGCTAAAAGATCAGGTTTTAAAGTTGCATGCTGGGATTGATCTTGAAATATTAGATCTTGAGTCCAGGCTCTATCAAAAGAACAAACAAGAACTTGCAAGCGCACAGATGATTGCGCAGTCTCTGGGAGTCTTCCAGAAAACTACTGGCAGATTTGGGTGGAGCACATATGGAAATGTCCGAGTGTAATGAATCGGTCTTGAACAAACTCCGAGGATATAAGTGTGCATGCAGTATAAGAAATGCACCAGGACAATAGACATTGCGTAGTTGTACTCTTATGCCAATGTAATGAGTGTAAGTGTACATTAAAAAAAAAGTCACTATTACAAGACTCAGAATCAAGTAATTTATTCATGTAGTCATAGTCATTATCAAAAATATGCAAATTACAAAGAAAACATCAAATCTCAACTATAAATGCACTGGGAACCGGTAGCCACATTGTGTCAGGCAAATCAAACGATTTTGTTGCAACATAACAGAAAGGTGACAAAACATGAACAACGAGGTCTGTTAAGGCCTCTTTTATGATTTTCACAGGTTTTTGTACAAAATATTGTCCAAGATTTTTTTTCTTTATTTCCTGTTGAAAGAAACGTAGTAATTGTTTCATTGTAGGAAGGAATCTTCACGGAATGAATTCTTTTACCTAAAGATGTGCTTCATCCTCAGTGGCACTACTAAACAATTAAACAGGTAATATTTTAATCAGATCTTATCTTTTTTACGAGTACATCTTTTAATGCATAGTTAATTCTAATTATCACACTTAAATTTTGTGAATTCTTATTCAATAAATTCATTTCACATTATCATACGATGGCTCCACACAGTTGATGTTTCAACATTTACAAACATGAATCTATCAGTGTTGGGAGGAAATCCATTAACGGAAGACACAAAGGGAAACAGAGGAAGAATCCATGTCACAGGATGTAACCTAGGGAAACAGAGGGAGAATCCATGTCACAGGATGTAACCTAGGGAAACAGAGGGAGAATCCATGTCACAGGATGTAACCTAGGGAAACAGAGGGAGAATCCATGTCACAGGATGTAACCTAGGGAAACAGAGGGAGAATCCATGTCACAGGATGTAACCTAGGGAAACAGAGGGAGAATCCATGTCACAGGATGTAACCTAGGGAAACAGAGGGAGAATCCATGTCACAGGATGTAACCTAGGGAAACAGAGGGAGAATCCATGTCACAGGATGTAACATAACTGTCACTGTTTAATTTACAATCCAGACTACCAACTGAAACAGAACAAGCGTCAATAGAATGGAAATACCACCACTACAGATGCTGAGAAACTCACAGTTTTACATCCTCTGGCTGGTCTTTCTGTTCTCCATATTAGGAGGAGTGTTCATAGTCTCCATGTATAAGGTACATCGTGTCTCTATTACCTGTCCACCTTGTTGCATGCTCGCGTGCACACACGCATATTCACATGGTACACACATGCATGTATTCCTCCCATATACACACATACATACACACACACACGAACACTCATACAGGCACACAATACAGGGAGAAGACACACATATTTGTACACTTTGTGCGCCGTACAAGTTGTAATCATTTTTGTTTTCCTAATAATGTTTCGGTTTGTTTTGTTTTTTGTTGTTGTTTTTTTTTTTTTGGGGGGGGTGTCAAAATGGATACACTATGTAGAATTGAAATTCCTGTCCAAGAGGAGAGTGTGTCGCTGCAGTGCAGCACCACCTATTTTGTTCCTTTTTTATGTTGTATTTCTTGTGTAACTATCAAAGAAACTCTGCGGAGAGCTGGGTAGCAGAAGGTCCTCCTCAATGGAGAAGCTGAGTGTTCCGGCTCTAAATTCCTTACACTCAAAAGGGAGTCAAGCCGAATTCAGGTCATGACTGCAGGATGCCCCTCTGCTGTCGCCCATTTTTTCCTCTAGATTCCAATCCCCACATCCAAGTTGATCGTATGTCTATGTCTGTGCTGTCGCCCTTTTCTTCCACCTGAGTTCGGACCCATTCCTCGGGCGTTTCAAAGCCTATTCACCCTTGTTGTCGGCCTCTTTACATCTCAGGAGATGGTAGTCTGCACCAGGAGGCGTTGTGGTCATGACGTGCACTTTCTGCTGTGGCTGTGCAGGCCGATTCTTGAGTGGCAATCTCTGTCACATCTGCCACATACAAATTGAGTCGCTGTTGTCTGGTTTCTGGAACTTTGCTTGCGAAGAGCCCTTTTCTCATCTGCGCTTTCTGCTCTCCTCCTCTCCGCATTCACAACGCCTTGCTGAACGGCTGTCCGCCACGCTGCCTGTCTTCCGCCAAAGTCTCCCAAGAGTCTGGGTCAATCCCTGAGCTTCTAAGGTCCCTTTTGCTGCGTTTACAAAGCGTAGCTGTGGACGTCCTGGGGTTCGCTTCCGGTTTGCCAGTTCGCATAGAGAATGTCTTTTGGTATGCGTCCATCCTCCATTCGACGCACATGGCCAAGCCAGCGTAGTCGGCGTTGTGAAGATGTACTAACCACTTAGCTCCCGGACACCGGCAGTATAAAGAGAATTTGAAGTTCACTTTTGTTCCTCCTCGACCAGATCCAGATGGAACTCTTTTCAGCTGTTTGTGCCATTGCACTCAGGGTCCTGTCATCTAATTTCCAGAAACTGAGAGCCGTTTCATGAGGTCATAGAAAGACGCGCCTGACAAAACTTGTTCCAAACTCTATGGCGAGGATTTTGGCTTGCAATCCGTATTTCTTCAAGGTCCTGGCTAGACTGGCTTACTTTTTCAGTCTTGAAGACATGGGCTTCCTCCATGCTCCCTTCATACGGCTCGGTGAGTTCAATCAGAACAGTTTGCTTTGAAAAATGGTTGTGAAGAACTATGTCTTGTTTCACGCCACTCTTGCACTCGATTTCTGGGTGATATCTTTTTCCATTCTGAAAAACATCTACTGTACATTCCCAATCGTCTACTCATATTCCACATATCATGGAATTTTCAGGCCACAGTGTGCTGCCTTCTGCAATGCAGAAGGTTTCTGGAGTTTTATGTGGCATGGTTTTTCCCACAGCAGTACTGATCGCCTGTGCGACTTCTTTAAGCGTTCGACTGTGCCTCCATAAATACCTTTCTTGGATTAGCGTTAATTTGCATGAGTTCAGGACATGTTTCACCGCTTGTTTACCCTGGCAAAGTGGGCACGCTGGTTATCTGATTTCCCCCATTTCACCAGATTTAGATTCGCGAACAGGAGGTCATATATTCAGATCTGAGGATGATACTGATCCCAAAAAGGAGCCATATATTACATATCACCCCAGCTTAGACTTCCGCAGAGTGCACTTTCCAACGTTGTCCAAAGCCCCTGTTCGCCTTCCTGAAATAACCTTCTAGATTCTTTCAGCATCTTCTTCCTTCTTAATCTTTTGTTATTTACCATGTCACTGTTTGCTTTTTCCTTGGCCTTTGATCACTGTTCCGTTTTTTGTTTTGTTTTTTTTTGTTTTTGTTTTTTGTTTGTTTGTTTGTTTTGTACATCCTGGTCCTTGTCTGTTGGTTTGTGTGGGACCTAGTGTTTCTTTGACCATGACGCTTTCCTTTGCAACGTATACAATGAATTTTGCCAGGGACAACTCCTTTTTTTTGACGTGAGATATTTACTGTGCAGTGGGATTGATTAATTCAAAGGCTGAGTGAGCCAGCCAGTGTGTGAGAGATTGTAAACAGTTTGGTAGAAACGATGTTTTCCTAAAATACCATGAAAGTAGCATGAGACAAAACAGTGATCTTGCAAAACTGCCAAACAGAAAGTTTGGTCGGGTTGGGGGGTGGGGGTGGGGCGAGGGGGTTTCTGATAAACAAGTGAAGAAAATTTGCCAGTAACGATGATTCCTCCAAAGTAACGCAACTATCTTCAGAATAAAGAAGTAATTTGGTGAACCAGTGACTAGCTCATTGTGGTATAATGTGTTGTGTGTGTGTGTGTTGTGTGGTGTGTATGTGTGTGTGTGTGTGTGTGTGTTGTGTGTGTGTGTATGCGTGTGTGAACGCATGCATGTGTATATTTGTGGGTGTGTTCAGTCATACGGTCAAACTTTCATCAAGGACGACCATTTTATTGCCTGGGTGGGATCCTGTGCGTCAATCTCCTCTTCGGTAGCCCACATATTCTGGGGGTTTGTGGCCGACAGATTCAGCTTTGATGTGAGTTCGTATATATTTCCTTTTTTCTTCTTCTCTTCTTCATCTTTTTTTTTCTTTTTGTCTTCTATGCCTTTTTGTTTTATATCTGTCCGCTTAAACAATCAGATTGTCGCCGAAAGAAAAGCTGACGGTCATCGGTGAGCTGGAAGGCCTAAAGTGCACAAACGCCAGATGACGTCAAGATCTCTTTAAGTCGTCGATTCACACCTTCCTTGGCTTGCTTCCACTCATTTATTTCACATATCTTTTCGTTATGTGTTTGTCGATCAATTTTGGTGGTGCTGTATTTTGGTAAGATGACAACACAACAACTGATTTTGCTCCCATCATTTCTTTGGTGTTGATGTTTCTGATAATGTCTCGTCTTGTCTTTTCAGTTCTTTACAAGTGGTAATTTTGTGTTCCAGAGGTCTTGGTCAAAATCCTGGTCTTGTACTTTTCTGTAAAGGTGGGGGCTAAAATGGAATTAATGAGCTTTCAGAAATTTTACGGTGTTTCAGAAGTGAGGCAAAATGTTCACCTTGTCATACCTTCTCTTACCTAAATCAACAATAATTTTCTAACTCCTCATGAACCAACAAAAACCCGTTACTGTTATTTTTCTATAAAGCCCAGCCGACTGCGTAGAACCATATCAGGGCTTTAACCGTTTCAAAATATACAAAATACTTCAACAGGGGAAAAAAGGAAAAGAAAATTAAGTACACATATCAATGCATTCGCGCAAATGGTCTGGGGAGATGCACAAGGGATTAAAAACATATCTGAATACAAATTTAAACATAACTAAGGACACTAAGACATATATAAAGATGGGCCTAACTTACTAAAATTAATTCTGCATATCTTATTTCCCTAGAGCCAAAAATGCACTTAATACATGTACCCAATTATCAATCCTAAGAGAAAATACATAAGACCTTATCCAACACATACAGGTAAATGGACCAGCAAGGTAGAAAATGATAGGATGAAAAAAATAACAGAAAACAAAACAACAAGGCAGAAACAAAGGGAGTGACAGAAAAGAGAAAATTTCTAGCACAGAATTTCCAGAAAGTGGTGGTACTATTTATACTGAAAGGGCCCCCGGCATCTCCACAGGGGAACAAACAACTAACAACCCGCCGACTAACAAACAATCAAGCAAGCATAGCACTGAACTGTTCCTTCTTTGGGGTTGGTTTTTGGCAACCACACGTAACGTTATACGTTTCCTTTGTCCGCACGCAATTTTCGTTCACCCAACATCTAACTAAACAATTTCCAAACTATCCAAACACCAAACAACTTATCAGACGAAACCAACCAAAAGTGCCAATTAAAACACACGATTTTCCTGAAGGTTTCTCATATCCAGCAAAATTGTATTTCCAGCATTGTGTGAGTGTGTGTGAGTGTATGTGTGTGTGTGTGTGTGTGTGTGTGTGTGTGTGTGTGTGTGTGAGAGAGAGAGAGAGAGAGAGAGAGAGTGTGTGTGTGTGTATGTGTGTGTGTGTTTGTGTGTGCGTGCGTGCATGCGTGCGTGCGTGTGTGCGTGTGTGTGTGTGTGCGTGCGTGTGTGTGTGTGTGTGTGCGTGCGTGTGTGCGCGCACGCGTAAAGTTTCTCATATTCATCCAAAATTGTATTTCCAAAATGTATGTGTGTGTGTGTATTTTAAGTGCATGTGTGTGTGTGTGTGTGTGTGTGTGTGTGTGTGCGTGCGTGCGTACGTGTGTGTGTGTATGTGTGTGTGTGTGTGTGTGTGTGTTTGTGAGTGAGAGACAGACAGACAGACAGACAGACAGACAGACGGACAGACAGAGATTAAACCCGACCAACCAATCAACCATCCAGCCAACCAACCAATCATTCAACCATTTAACCGACCAACTATCTCATCAACCAGCCAGACAACCAAGAAAACCAGCCATCCATCCAAGCAACTATCCAAGCATCCAATCAACATTTCACCAACCCAGCCAAATAACCAATCAAGCAACCAAGCAACCATCCAAGCAAATAAACAGCTAAACAACCAGTCAGAAAACATCCAACCATATATAATTATAATTAATAATTACAATATTTATATAGCGCAAAATCTTGATAAAATCAAATCTAAGCGCTGAAACAGACACACACGCACGCACGCGCACACACGAACGCGCGCGCGCGCGCGCACGCACACACACACACACACACACACACACACACACACACACACACACACACACACACACACACACACACACACATGGCTATAAATGGGGAGAAAGAATAAAAGCAATGGAAAATTATAGAGAGCATATTATATACAATTATATATTACAATGTTATTCCCCTCCGAGTGGAGACAGGCTGAAAGAGGGGGTTGAGTGAGGTCAACAATCCATCCAACCAACCAAGTGTCCAGCCACCTTCCCATTCATCCAACCAACCAACCAACCAAACCAATCAACAATCCATCCATCCGACCATCTTACTATTTAGCCAAGCAACTAACCAACAGAGCGTCATCCAACCATCTTATTATCGAACTTATCAACCTATCATCCAATCAAGAAACATCCAACCGTACCAATCAACCGGCTAGCCAAAGAAAACTTGAACCAAACGACCCACCATCCAACCAATCAACGAACCAAGCAATCCATCAACCAACCAGCCAACAAATGAACTATTCTACCTACCTACCAACCACCCAAGTAAACATCATACCGTAAACCAGTCAGCCAAAAATCCAACCAATTATTCAATCGTACAACTATCCAACCAACATCTAACCAACAACAACAACAAAAAAGACAAAAACATTCAATCAACCAACCAACCATCCAACTGACTAGCCAACCATCTACCAACAAATCGTCTAACCATCCAATTAACCATTTAATCATTTAAGCAATCAGCCGATCGCCGAACCAATCTACCAATCAATCAATTTTTAAAACCAACCATCCACCAAACCAAGCAACTGAACAATCAACTAGCTAACCAACCCGTCTAACCATCCAATTAACCATTTAATCAATCAAGCAATCAGCCGATCGCCGAACCAAACTACTACCAATCAATCAACTTAAAAACCAACCATCCACCAAACCAAGCAACTGAACAACCAACTAGCTAACCAACCCGTCTAACCATCCAATTAACCATTTAATCATTTCAAGCAATCAGCCGATCGCCGAACCAATCTACCAATCAATCAATTTTTAAAACCAACCATCCACCAAACCAAGCAACTGAACAACCAACTAGCTAACCAACCCGCCTAACCATCCAATTAACCATTTAATCATTCAAGCAATCAGCCGATCGCCGAACCAATCTACTACCAATCAATCAACTTAAAAACCATCCATCCACCAAACCAAGCAACTGAACAACCAACTAGCTAACCAACCCGCCTAACCATCCAATTAACCATTTAATCATTCAAGCAATCAACCGATCGCCGAACCAATCTACTACCAATCAATCAACTTAAAAACCATCCATCCACCAAACCAAGCAACTGAACAACCAACTAGCTAACCAATCCGCCAAACCATCCAATTAACCATTTAATCATTCAAGCAATCAACCGATCGCCGAACCAATCTACTACCAATCAATCAACTTTTAAAACCACCCATCCACCAAACTAAGCAACTGAACAACCAACTAGCTAACCAACCTATCATCAAAACCCAGCCACTGTCTACCACAAAGACAAACACAGCAACCAAGTAAATAGCTGACATAACACCCAACTTCCTTATCTGTTTCGTTTCAGACTGCCATCAAAATTCTCAGCACTTTATTTGCCTTTGTCTGCTTCACGTTTCCCGGCTCCGAGGTATGGCTGAAGCCCTATTTCTTGATATGGGTCTGCCTCACACTTTTCATCATATCCGGAGTCTTCACTGTCATGCCTGCCCTCATTGCCAGGATGTTCGGCAACAAGTACTTAAGTACCAACTATGGTTTATTATACTCTTCACAGGTGGGTATTGCATTTATCCATATTTGATGTAGTTTTGCTATATAACAATGGATTTTCCATGTGAAATTCAGGCTGTCCGAGAAGATCGTGTTGCCACTGTCCAGCGACATCTTTCTTCTTTGTGTGTTCGTTCCTTGATTTAACGTCTTTTCACTATAAGTGATATTAGACGGGTAAAAATGGCATGGAGGATGATTTTTTTTTTTTTTTTTTTTTTGGGGGGGGGGGGGGAGGGGAGAGGGGACAGAGGGGAACAGAGTAAGAGACGGGGGAAAAAAAAATTAAAAGGAATCGGCAAGGTTTTTAGAAAAAGGATATGGATGAACAGAGAAATGAAACTAGAACAACGCTAACATTAAATGTAAAAGAAAACATCGTCATAAAAAACAAAACAAAACAAAATAAAATAATAATAATTAAAATAATAACCTTAAAGTAACGCATTAACAGGACTGTGAACCAATGATTCTGAAATTTTAACTAACAGAACTTGATCTGATATTACTTCTTTAAAATGCTTTTCAAGAAAGTTTCCTTGTGTAAACATCTTTGGTAAGAAATAACGAAGCTTTCTGCAGTAAAACAAACAGTGATACAATGTGAATTGTTCACCGCAAATACATAAAACGTTTTTACAATATTTAGTTTTCAAAGCGTTCATTTGAATACGAAAATATGTGGTAACAATTGATCTCAAATGATATAACGAAGAATACTGAATTTTTTTACAGATATTTTGAACTGAAAGTTTGATTCTTTTTTGGGACACAAATTTTTCATTTAAATGTTCATGAAATCGAATCCATGATGCTAATTCTAGCGAGTTGTAAGCTTCATTTACCGAGGTGTTAACATGTAATTCTATGGAATTTTCAGAATTGAGTGCACCGGATTTAGCTGCTCTGTCAACTACGTTGTTACCTTGAAGACCAACGTGAGAAGGCACCCAGCATAAACTGATTTCCGAGCCATTTATCTTTAAACAGTGTATTAGATGATTTGCCTCAATTATTAAATCAGGTCTTGTGTCTGTATCAAAAGACTGTAAGGCATATAATACAGATTTTGAATCAACAAAGAGAACTACTTTGAAAGACACAGGCCGAAGGCTTATTAAATAATGCAACGCTTGAACAACAGCGACCAGTTCTGCTGTATATATAGATACATTTGTCCCAATGAAAAAAGACTTTTTAATGTTAAATTCTGGAACATAAAACGCTGCTCCAGCGCTCTGATTTGCTAAGACTGACCCATCGGTAAAAATGTGGAGGTGGGTACGGTACTTTTCATCGATGTGTTCACAAACTGTGGATAGCGTAATGTTGACATTATCATCTTTTTTAACGTCTGCATAATCGAGATCAAACGTGGCCTTTAGCATTTCCCATGTAGGGATAGGCGTTAACGATGGTTTCTCGGCTATTTCATCCATAGTTATGTTGGATTGTTTGATCAGGTCAGATATGTAAGTTGCGGTTGTAATTTGTGATGAAATGTTTTTTGCTCGTTTTGGAAAGTCAATATCAGACCTGATTTTAATTTCTTTGCTCACAAAATTATTCGCTTGTGAAGTAGTTCTAATTGCAAACTTTGCTGTAGCTAGCTCACGATGGTTGTTTAGAGGTAGAATTCCAGCAGCTTTGTACGTTACCAGAGTAGAAGCATGAGTTGGTACACCTAGTGCAATTTTAAGACTTTTGCAGTCCAAGTTCTGAATCTTTTTTAGTAAATATTTAGGTGCATTGAAAAAAATTTCTTGCGCGTAGGATAATTTAGACCTGACCAGCGCTGTTGCCAGATGAATCAGTATATTTGTATCCATTCCCCAGGGTAATTTGCTTATTATCTTTAGAAAATTTAAGGTTTTTCGTGCTTTTGTTAAAATATAATCAAAATGGATATTCCAGCTTAATTTCGACGTGATGTAAACTCCCAGAAATTTTACGACCTGTTTGTAATTTAACACTTCACCAAGCAATTTGAAAGTAGGTAAGTTATTTGAGTTACCACCAGGATCAAACAGCATCATGTTAGTTTTTTCTGCCGACAATGACAGACCATTTTCTAACATATAGTTTCCAAGGTTATCAAGATCAATTTGATACAACTTCCTGATGTAATTCCGTGTTCTCTGTGGAGTTGTCTTTTTTAAAGTGATATTCATCCAAGTACATATATCATCAGCATACTGTACTAAAACAACACGATTTGAAAGAGCTTTAGGAAGATCCTGTATAAGGATATTAAACAAAATAGGTGCTATCACTGAACCTTGTGGAATCCCCATGTCAAGGCATCGTGAAGTAGAATAACTAGCTCCCACTCTAGCCCGTATTGTTCTATTAGCTAAAAAAGATTTAATGTAATTGTACATATTACCAGATAAACCAACAGATTTTAGCTTGAACAATAGACGTTTATGCCAAACTTGATCGTAAGCTTTTTTTACATCAAAGAAAGTAGCTAAAACACTTTTTCTGCGGGCAAACTGTTGTTTGATCTGAGTTGTAAGTTTAACCAGGTGTTCAACTGCAGATCTCCCTTTTCTAAAACCCGCCTGGTTTACCGGAATAACATTATTTTTATCACAGTAGTGTAAAAGTCTGTTTAAGATCAATCTTTCCATTAGTTTGCTCGTGTGGGACGTCAAAGCAATGGGTCTGTAACTGTTTTTATCAGTTTTCGATTTTCCTGCTTTTAATATCGGTATAACTATAGACTTTTGCCAGATTTGTGGTACAGTTCCGTTAACCAGCATTTCTGCAGAATTTTGTGTAGGAAAATAAGATAGTTTTCAGGGAGATGTTTAATCATTTCAGTCGAAACTGCATCAACACCTACCGAACTCGTTTTGTTGTGTAGAGACAGTATTGTGTTTTTTAGCTCTTCTAAGGTGATTGGAGAATTAAACCAGAGATCATTCTGAGATATTGGATCAGTGTAGATTGGGTTGTTATCTTCCATTTCTCTGTGATGTTTGCAGTCTGAAGATAAACCTTCAACTTTACTGTTTTTAGCAAATAATTCCACAAAAGTTTCTGCTTTGTCCATGTCTGAAGGAAATGTGTTACATGTTTCTATTATTATCGGACACCTTTGTAGGTTGGTTCCATTCTTCATTTGATTCATTTTCGTCCAGACTTTATGAAAATCTTTGAAATCTGAAATTTGTTTTGTGCAGAATGATGCCCAATAATCTTTCTTTGCTTCAGCGATGGTTTTGTTACATTGGATGTTAGCTTTTTTCATTTCCACATGATCTTCAGGTTTCCGGCTTTTGATGTAGATTTTGAATTTCTCCCTTTTATATTGAACTGCTTTCTCACATGCCTCTGTCCACCAAACATTACCCAATCGATTATTCGATCTAGAAGTTTTGAGTTTCGGAATTGATATGTCTGCAGCGGCTAGAATTGACTCTTGGAATTTAGAAAACATAATGTCTACATTTTCACTTTCATAATATCTGTAATCCTGATTAGCAAGAGTAGTTCGAAATAAGGACCAGTCTGCACGCTTGTAATTATATTTTGGAATAATATCAGGAGAGCTGTCTTTCATCCTGATGTTTTTGTCAGTTATGGTTATGATGATAGGTAGATGATCGCTTCCCAAAGTGTCTCTGTGAGTTTCCCAGGTACAGGATGGTGCTAATTCTTTGTGTGTGTGTCTGTGTGTGTGTGTGTGTGTGTGTGTGTGTGTGTGTGTGTGTGTGTGTGTGTGTGTGTGTGTTGTGGTGTGTGTGTGTGTGTGTGTGTGTGTGTGTGTGTGTGTATTCGTGTATATCTGTTTACCTATGAAAGTGGATTTTTCTACAGACATTAGCCAGGGACAAATCTTTTGTTGATCTTTGATATGCACTGAGTGAGTGCTGCATGCAGGATCTCGGTTTATCGTCACATCTGAAAGAACAGCACTTAGGACAGCCATTTAAAATCGAGTGGAAAGGGAGGGGATGTTAGAAAAATCCCTGTCCGGTTCGTGCTTTGACCCCAAGTTTCACATGTCCTAAACGGCTGCTTTAATTATCCAGGCCTCATACTCTACGCCAGCTATGACATCATCACCATCAGGTGCCCTGCCGCATGGCGTTGGCGATCATGGACTTCTATCTCTCGTTGCCCCTAGCATCTCCCCCACCCTCCTCGTCCCCAGCCACTCTGCAAGTCCGTCCAGCATTTTCTCCCTGGGTCTACCCGGTGCTCTCTTTCCCTCCAGCTTTCCCGTTGTGACCAGGTGCTCCAAATCCCCTTCCTCATAAAATGGCCTATAAATATTGGCTGTCTTTTCCTAATCTTCCTTATGAATGATCTACTTGTGTCTGCCTCCATCAAGACCGTCTCGTTGGTTTTCTTTGCCGTCCATGGAACCCTCAACATTCTTCTTAGAAACCACATCTCGGCTGCCTCAATCTTGTTCTGGCTTTGTTTGTTCACTGTCCACGCCTCGCATCCGTACAACAGTATTGGTTCTATATAACATTCAAGAACTCTCTTTCTGATGTTAATTGATAGGCATTTGTTGGTAAGAATGCTTGTCATCTTCTTGAATGCTGTTTTGGCTTGGCCGATTCTGCCGGCTATTTCTGATGTGCATCTATGACAATGATCTGCAATTAGGAATCCCTGAAATAGAAACTCACTGCCCTTGGAGCAGGTTCATATGGACGCGAATCTATCAGCACTGATCTGACAGACTCATTAATTTAAGTTTGCTCTTTTTCTTCTTCCTCCTCTTTCATTCGCTGTCTAAATCCATCAGGCCACAGCTAGCGATGACTGTGGTCGTTTTTCTTTTGTTTGTTTGTTTGTTTGTTTCCTGCCGGGCTATTAAAGCACAGGATCCGGCGCTGTTCCATCATAAACGGACCTCCAAGGCACATGCACCTTTTTGTTGTTGTTGTTGTTGCTTTGTTTTGTTTTTTGTTTCTGTTTTGGTCTAATGTAGCATGGTACCATGGTTTGTGAGAAGGCGCCTGAAACGTCTTGTACCTCTGACTTTGCAGTCTTCCAGGTTTGTGGCCTTCTAGGTTTGTAGCCTTCTAGGTTTGTAGCCTTCTAGGTTTGTAGCCTTCTATCGGGTTACCCAGCCCTTAGTTCATGGCCAAAAAGACCATCCTATAAGTGTAGGTGATTAGGGTTCCAGGCGGCTATTATCCACCCAGTGGCTCTGTCACAGAACGTAGAAGATGTTTCCAAATGTGTGATCTCGCCAAGTAACCCTCACGACCGTCGTTGTCCTGATAGGAACCATCGCCAGTCTGTCCTTATTTCGCTGCTAACCTCCATATCTCAAGGCTATTCCTTGTGAGCACGGAGTGGAAGGGCTTAGCTGTTTAGGTTGGCCTGATCCAACTGATGACTCTGTTATAGAACGTATAGGATAATTATTGTCCAGGTGTGGTCTTACCAAGTTATACCCCCCTGACAAAGACCAGTCCGTCCTGGCCTGCGTTGTTTAGGGAAGCCCAGTTTATTTCAAAGCTAACCTCCATATCTGAAGGAAACACCTGCCATCTGTCATTTGCCACCCTCTGGGTTTGGGGATGGTCGCCCCAATGTGAGTTTGCCCAAAATTCAATCCGCCAGCAAGTTCTTGAAAGACAAACGAGGAGTGAGGGGCGGGGATAGTTGGACCTTTATGAGACATAACACTGACACCATGCACCAGAATAATGAAAGAATTGAGATGGGCATCGAAGATTATCATCATCATCAGGTGCCCTGCCGCATGGCGTTGGCGACCATGGATTTCCAACCATCTCTATCTCTCGAGCATATCCCCCACCCTCCTCATATCCAGCACTCTGCAAGTCCGTCCAGCATTCTCTCCCTGGGTCTACCTGGTGCTCTCTTTCCCTCCAGCTTTCCTGTTGTGACCAGGTGCTCCAAATCCCCCTTCCTCATAAAATGGCCTATAAATGTTGCCTGTCTTTTCCTAATCTTCCTTATGAGTGATCTACTTGTGTCTGCCTCCATCAAGACTGTCTCGTTTGTTTTCTTTGCTGTCCATGGAACTCTCAACATTTTTCTGAGAAACCACATCGAAGATATACGTGTATATTTGCAGATTGGGATTTAATTCACAGCATCATCTAGCCTGCTAGCGTGCGTGCGTGCGTGCGTCCGTGTGTGTGTGTGTGTGTGTGTGTGTGTGTGTGTGTGTGTGTGTGTGTGTGTATGTGTGTGTGTGTGTGTGTGTCTGTGTGTGTGTATACTGTGTGTGCGCGCGCGTGTATTTCTTGACTTCACAACTATACTGTGAACTGTAATAATGATGATGGCAAAAAAGTGAAAGTGTGGAATGGAACTCAACAAAGAAAGTGTATGCTTTCTCATAAGAAAAGAACCTTTTTTGTTTGGACTGGTATGCACACATTCAGCCCGAATTGCATTTCAGATGTTATCTTTAAATTAAATCTGGTTAGATAATAATACATTCACTCAAGTGTCCGCTGGGGGATTTTCTTTGTGTAGCTTAAAGAACAAGGTCATCCAGATAGAAGGTATGGGTGATGACTGTGGACATTTCATCGATGGGGAAAGAAAAAAAAAGAAGTCGTAATAACAGCTAAAATTGTAGGTCATCATTATCATTAATGATTATCTATTTTACTTGACAGATTAACTGATTGTCCAACTTATTTGACAGACTCTGACAGCAGCTGCTACTGCCTTCCTGGGAAAGATGCTGAAAGACACCCTTCATTACCAAGGTCTTTTCTACCTTATGGGGGGCATGTCCTACATTGGTAAGTAGATTGTTTACTATGTTTTGGGTCCAGGTGTGTTCATCTCATCGGTGGTATAAAGTATACGTATAGCATTGAGTCGCTTTAGACAGGTTGGGACCAAGCCGAGTTGGGCTTTAAAAGTTTACTGGGTTGGAATGAATAGGATGATTTTGTGTTCAGTATGGTTGGGGTTTGGCTGTGTAAGGTTTGGTTTTGTTGGGTTGGATTTTCTTGAGTTGGGTTCGGGTTAGGTTTAGATGGTTTGGACGAAAGGAGTTTAGCTTGGATTTAGTTCTGTAGTTTAAGAGTTGGATTAGGCTGAGATGGTTTGGGTTCGGTTGGACTTACCGTAAAGTTCGGGCTATTGGGCGCACCGGTATATAAGGCGCACCCACTAAATTATAGAACAATCTGAACTATATTCACACATAAGCCGCACTGGTTTATAAGCTGCACTTTTTCAATGGCCAGGCCGATTGCCTTCAACTTGAAGGCTGCGTCGTAGGCATTACGTAGCGTTTTCGGCCTGATGAGGGTGTACGCTTGAGCAGAGCAGAGCACTTCTGAATACCGATCCAAATGCTTCAGTGTGTGCGGATTTGATTTAAAAACCTGAACAGTTAACAGTTAACCCTTTTACGTGAACAGTTAATACTTTAATATGAAGCTCACCGAAAAATTCATGAACGGTAAACACGATTTTGGTGAGTTAAAGAGAAGCTAAGAATATACGAGAATCCGCAAATAAGCCGCATCGTTTTATAAGCCGCAAGGGGGTTAAAGCTGGGGGGGAAAAAGTCGCGGCTTATAGCCCGAACTTTACGGTACTTGAGTTGGGTAGTGTTTGGTTATATTTGTTTGGGTTGGCATGGGCTGTTTCGTGTTCTGGTTCATGGACTGAGCGTTGGTTTGGGTTGGCGTTTTTTGTTTTGTTTGTTTTGTTTTGTTTTTGTTTGTTTTGTGTTGTTGTTGTTGTTGTTGTTGTCGTTGTTGTTGTTGTTAGTTGGATTAG
>JAPXFY010000017.1:28032586-28037586 GCA_030674185.1 Monoplex corrugatus | reverse complement strand
AACTAGCGACAGAATAAATACTTCAAATGCATCATAGGACAGGATTGCACCATGTTTTCCATTGTAAATTACTCCTATCACTGATTCGTTTATAGACAGAAAATAATACCAGGCTGCTTACTTCCTCCTGCGTCACTCAGATTGTACAATTTAAGTAGCCAGCTTATCTCAACATGTTACTCTAGACTGTACAATATGAAACATGCGTTTTGATACATTTATGTAAATTCCGTTTAATATCATTTTTTTCAATAAAATGGACCAAACTAACTTCCTGTTAATAGAATCAGACGCTTTGTGAAATTCTGTTTTTAAAAATTGTTATGTGATCAACAGTAATGTCATTTTCATCAGTGCATTTTTGCAACCTGCTGTTGATTATTGTGCTAAAAAAATGTTGCCACTACGTTACTAAGGGAAGTGCTCCTGTAATTATTTGGACCGCCGTAAAGAGAGAAAGCGAGAGCGAACACGAGAGAGAGAGAGAGAGAGAGAGAGAGAGAGAGAGAGAGAGAGAGAGAGAGAGAGAGAGAGGAGGAGGAGAAGAAGAAAATGTAATTTTTTATTCCATTTGTGCTACAGTTCTTGGATACCAATTTCCTTCTCCTCATCTATCTTTCATGGAAGATCGGTTTATATTACTTTCAATTTCAGTTGTTGTTTGTTTGTTTGCTTGTTTGTTTGTTTGTTTTTGTTTGTTTGTTTGTTTGTTTGTCGACAATGTGTCTCCAAGCTTGGAGTAAATTGCAGATGCACTTATGCCACAGATGGCATGTGATGGAAAAGGTCTGAAATGCTCATGGATCTAAAATGTTCATGGTGTAGGCTCTATACTTGGGGATAAATCCTGCGTGTTGGCGAGATATTGGGGCCATTCTTAACGTATTATTTCTATATTCAATGCCTGAACCAACCTTCTCTGGCTGTCCACTGACATCCTTTCAGCCTGTCTCTGAGTCTTTTGTGAAGAAAACTATCAAGGACTCTGCTATCAAAACCAGTGAATTAGACCCCTCCCGGCTTCTGTTTTGACACAATGTTTGGATACTCTACTCCCATTCTTTACATCTGTCATCAATCATTCACTGGTGTCAGGCATCTTCCCAAGCTCATTCAAATCAGCTATTGTCAAACCTCTCCTAAAGAAACCTTCTCTTGATCCAGATATTCTCAAAAACTACCGGCCTGTCTCCAATCTCCCCTTTCTTTCCAAGGTAACTGAAAAAATTATTTTACACCAACTTCTAGAACATCTTGAATCAAACCATTTATTATATCCCAATCAGTCAGCATATAGATCAGGACATAGCACTGAAACTGCTTTATTGAAAATTGTGAACGATCTTCTGACATCCCTTGATGATGGTGACATTTCTCTTCTCTCTCTCTTAGATTTGTCTGCTGCCTTCGACACTATAGACCATGAGATACTGCTTTGGCGCCTCCACAACTGCTACGGAATTTCTGGCTCCGCTCTCTCCTGGTTTCAGTCATATCTCTCTGACCGCACACAGACTGTATCTGTAAATGGCTTGCCCTCACCTCCCTCAGCCCTCAGATATGGCGTTCCTCAAGGATCCGTCCTGGGTCCAGTTCTCTTTGTTTTGTACACGCAGCCTCTCGCAAATATTATTCTCCGCCATTCTGTATCACATCATAGCTTCTCAGATGACAATCAAATTTACAATTCTGGTCCCATCTCTAATGTAAACAACATCGTACAAACCACTAAAGCCTGCATTTCCGACGTGAAAGACTGGATGACTTGCAACAAATTACAACTAAACCAAGACAAAACTGAAATGATTTTCATTACTCCTAAAAAACTTCTCAACTGTGACTTAATTCCATCTTCCATATCACTGAATGGGACAGACATCACCCTCTCCCAAAAAGTTAAGAATCTAGGTGTCACCATCGACAACACTCTTAACTTTCAGCAGCATGTCTCAAACATCTGTCGTGTCTGTTACCTTGAACTTCGTAGAATAGGTTCCATCCGTCATCTCCTTACTCTCGAAGCTACTAAAATATTAGTTTGTGCTTTCGTTCTTTCTCGTCTTGACTATTGTAATTCCCTTCTGTCTGGTTCCCCAAAACAGCTCCTTGACAAACTTCAGAAAGTACAGAACCATGCCGCTCGGCTAGTATTTCGGTCTTCCAAATTTCAGCATGTCTCTCCTCTTCTCCAAGACTTGCATTGGTTACCTGTGTTGAAAAGGATCCAACATAAAATTGCTGTTCAGTGCTTCAGATACTTCGACAATTCTATTCCCTCTTACCTGTCTGAATATCTTCAACTATACGTTCCATCTCGTCATCTTCGTACCTCAGCCGATACCCGCTTATTTCGAATCCCAACTTTTCGAACAAAATCATATGGTGAGCGATCCTTTTCTTTTCAAGCCCCTTCCTCATGGAATTCACTTCCCTACCCGCTGAGGCACAAAACAAGTCTTCAGTCATTTAAATCTGGCTTGAAAACGCATCTCTTTCCTCTCTGAAATTTATTAACCTAAAAGAGCTATGCTGTCTGCGCGCTAGCGTGCTTCTGTGTATGTTATTGCTGTGCGCCTATAGATATGTCTCGGGGTGGGAGGAGGATATGTGTGTGTGTGCCAGAGAGTAGGTACTAATATTTGATATTATTAACGGTGTGTATGTGCTTGTGGGATGGAGTGACAGAGGTCCGCCATGTATGATGAAAATTATATTAGGCCTATGTTTCTATGTTCGATGTAATGTGTATTGTACAGTTTGTAAGCGCTTAGGGCTTTCCAGAAAGATTAGGCGCTCTAAATGCCCTTAATAATAATAATAATAATATTCATCCTTGTATTACTGTTATGAATTGTAGTGAAATAGATCTCTTCTATTGCTTTATACTAAACAAACAAACAAACAAACAAACAAATACAACAAACAAACAAACAAACAAAAAACAAGCAAAAGAAAAAGAGAGAGATCGGCCACTTCATAGAAACTCTCAAAGGCCAAGAAGCACAACACACAACCACTTGTCGTTTCCTAACACAATTTCTCATCCCCTTAATCCTAATTTTCTTGGCTTATCCTCTAACCCTTCATCCACAAAAACAAACAACACGCATACACAGATGTATAAATATCCTTCGGGGAGGCAGTCAGGTCATTTCTAAATAATTTGTCAATGATAGACACTGATTCAGTGTCGTCACAGATTCTTTGCAGTGCTTTGTTACCATGTGGCACAATGGCCATTCACCTTCGTCACAACATTTCTTGGGCAGCGTAGCCTAGTATAACGATCGCCTTTCTGCACTGTCTCATCGCTTCACTGCTGCACAAGGATTCATCGAGTGATTCGTTCAGCACTCTTGTAATGGCTATGGCTGATATATCAAAGCAGCGCTGGATCTGTGTAAATAGTCAATCAGCTTTCCAAGACTGAATAGGAACCTGCGTTTAGATTTCTTTATTCACGGAAAGAACAAATAAAATCTTCACAATTTTCTGGGCGATCCTGCGCGCCGGAACGATGTATAACGTTTCTTTTTCTGCCAACTTGACTTCCTTGTAAATAGTCATCATCTAATCTATTTTCTTTCACGGTCTTTTTATGCATTCGGCCGATGGACTACATAGATCAATAAAACTTGCAGGCAATCTTCCTTTTTATGTGTATCGATCTCGCTTCTGAGAGTTTCGAATCGAACTATCCGAGTATTTCGCGTAAGTTTTCCGACTGGACGACTAAACGTCCTAGTACATTTTCTGTACTTTCTGCCATGCTGAAGAGAACTAAGCTAAGGTAGAGATCAGTGCAAGTCTAACAAATAGACAAAAGGCTGGAACTGGTGATATGTCTGCCACTAGGGGCTGCCTTCTGAAAAATATTCATATACGACAGACAGCAGACAAATATTCCCTTATCTGTTAGATATCTAGCACTGCTCCAAGAAGAATTTTATTCAAACAATTTCAGAACCACTGAGCACTTTTCCAAAGTGGCCCATGTCTGAAACCATTAATAGTATTATCATATTAATTTTATACCTGCATGTACATGCCTTCTCATAATTACTATTGACTATTTTGCTAAACAAGAAATAATCTTCAATGAGAGAAAAGGAACACTGAAGACAGCAGCAGGGAAGTTTCAGTCTTTTTCTCAATTTGTTTTGTATCTAGTGTTTGTTTAGTTGTAATCTTACGCTTGACAAAGACCAGTTGGCCGAAATTTGCGCCTGTCTTGTTTTTTGTTGTATTAAATACGCGTTCATATTCTTCTTTCGTGTTTTTTTTTCTGGTTCCTGTTTGCTTAAACGCGGGCAGTCACACTTGTTTTGGATTTCGTAATATGTGGTATTGATAGTTTCGTAAATCATTATTGATACAAATGGCTGTACGTTTTTTATGTTTTCATTTGACTGAATGAGTTTGGTGTGTGCGTGCGTGTATGTGTGTGTGTGTGTGTGTGTGTGTTGTGTGTGTGTGTTGTGCGCGCGCGTGCGTGTATGTATGTGTGTGTGTGTGTGTGTGCGTGCGTGTATGTATGTGTGTGTGTGTGTGTGTTATTTTTACGGGACACTGACAAAAGGTAGTGCAAAAAAAAAAAAAAAAAAAAAAAAAAAGGGGGGGGGGGGGGGGGGAGGGACACAGGGTCATAAACTCTCAAAATTGACGGCAGCTAAATATTTCTGCAATTTTCAATAGCAAAACTATTAGTATAAAAACAGAAAGGAAAACATAATTTGTAAAATAATTTTTTCTGAAGGAAAAATATCAGATCACCCAATGAGTCGTCTACAATTGTCAGCAATAGCAAAGTAAATGCCATGAAAATGGGATTTCCTTATAAGATGCATGATATTATTAAGGTAATATATATAAACAATGGGACTTTCTCCGTTTGTAAGTCAAGTCAAAAAGGTAAACTTTACATGTCCACTATCACTTTCGACACCAGTTCATGTTTGTACATATTGAGACATCAAGCAAAAAGCCACTATATATGCTAA
>JAPXFY010000017.1:28015086-28022586 GCA_030674185.1 Monoplex corrugatus | reverse complement strand
GGTTGGTTGGTTGGTTGGTTGGTTGGCTGGTTGGCTGGTTGGTTGGTTGGCTGGCTGGTTGGTTGAATTAAGAAGAAAATGCTCTTATAACTTAATCGTGACCTTTTAGTTTTCATTTTGTAAACATTTATAATCTTTCGAAGCGATATGCTGAAACGTTCAGCTGTAGATTTCGTAGATGTTGGTGTGTGTATGCTGTTTTCAAACGGAATCTACCAACAGACCAAGTCTACCGATACCAGGCAGACCCTGGGAGAAAATACTGGCCAGATTTGCGGAGTGAATGAAGACAGAGAAGTTGGCAGATGTATTTGCAACGACGAAGGGCAGATTCGTATGGAGGGCCATGCACGCCAACGCCATGCGGCAGGGCACATGATGATGACAGTAGTTGGCCTCCCTCGGTCGTGGTTGACCATGGACAAAGTACATCCATTCTAATGTCTAGATGGGCTGTCTGCTTTGTCCAAGCAGCGTCGCCTGTGACTGTAGAGACCAATGCGAGAGAGGCAGTCTCTGACGCAGCGGTCGCATGTGTATGCTGATGCTGGTCTGTTGGCTGTCATCCCTTTTCTGCGAACTCGCTTTTCTGCTGCAGCAGCTGACAGTTTGTCCTCACCAATCCGCAGCTGTTTCTTGAGAGTGGTTCTCCAGCTGTTGCGGTCGTCTGCGAGGTCCTACCAAGACTCAGTGTTGATCTAGAGCGCCTTCATGTCACGTTTGCAAACGTCTTTGTATCTCAGCTGTGGGCGGCCAATGTTTCTGTCCTGTGGCAAGCTCACCATAATGATGATGATAAGGTACTAACAAACGTACGTAGATCAAAACCACTGTGACGCTGTACTAATTTTCAGTGGCCCCATCAGTTCATTAGTGAAGAGTGGCCATGATCATAACTCAGGGACAGTGGGTTCAAACCTAAGGTGGGCGTCTTTTTGGGGTTAGTTTGAAGTTTGTGTTCAACTTGATGATAAACAACATTCGGTACGCAGATGACACCGTGCTAATTGCAGAAAATGAAAGGGACCTACAAAACCTTGTGAATATACTAGAAATAGAAAGCAAAGGTAAGGGGTTAGAACTAAACAGCAGGAAGACTGAAGTCATGGTGATCAGTAAAAAACATGAAATCCCCTCCTACAAAATAACAGCAAATGGCACAACCTTGACACAGGTTAATAGGTTCAAATACCTGGGAACGGTCATTTCATCAGACGGCAGATGCACATCGGAAATAGCTGGCAGAATCGGCCAAGCCAAAACAGCATTCAACCACAGGACCTGTATGTCTTTAACGGGTTGGTTGGCGGCTCTTTTGATACAGCCGTGGGTTCATGATCTGATATCTAGAGGTCAAACCCAGCCCGCAACATTAAAAACTGGCCTTGTTACTGTTGTTTCAAGCCCAGCCGACTGCGTAGAGCCATATCATGGCTATAACTACCTCAAAACACACAAAACCACAACAGGAAAAAAAGAAATTAAATACACATATAAATGCATCCGCGCACATAATCTAAGGATATGCTCCTGGCGTTGACCACTCCGTCCACTTTATCGCACAGGGGATTTAAAAAAAAAACCCCACCTGAATACAAATATAAGAATACCTAAGGACACCAAAACATATCTATAAACAGGCATAAATCACCTAAAATTGTTTCCACATATATCACTTCCCTAGAGCCAAAAATGCACTAAAAACATGTACCCAATTATCAATCCTAAGAAAAAGTACGTAAGACTTAATCGAACACATACAGATCAATGGACCTGCAAAGCGTAAAACAACAGATAGAAATGATAGAAAACAAAGGAACAAGGCAGAAACAAAGACAGTGACATAAGAGAGGACATTTCTAGCACAGAATTTCCAGAAGGTGGGGATACTATTTATACTGAAAGAGCCCCCGGCATCCCCACGGGGTGGGAGAGGGGGGGGGGGGTAACTGGCCTGTTCGTTGCTCAGCTTAATGTTTCCATCGTTTCTGTAGTGTCAACTGAGTGCTACGTATGTCTCTTCACACACACACACACACACACACACACACACACACACACACACACACACACACACACACACACACACACACAGACACACACACACACACACTCACACACACACACGACACACACACACACACACACACACACACACACACATACACACCCCTTCTCCATTTTAAGACTTTTGTCAGCACAGTTGGAAGGTTTTGTGTGGGCTCAGGGAATCTGCCAGATGACTGCTGGGATAAAGAACAATTATACACGCAAAAATCCGCTCTCTCTGCTAGACGGCTTGGTTTTAAGTTCAGGGCTTAAAACATGAGGAGTAAAAAAACCACTGAAAGTAGGGGGGTCCGGGGGCATGCTCCCCGGGAAAATGTTTTAAAAACCAAGTGTAAATCTATGCCATTTGCCATTTCGCGCTTTCTGGACATAATTTCAAGAGATATCTAGCGCATAAAAATTGCTGTAAACACATAATTATTACAGGAAGATATATTTGGGAAAAGGGGAGAAGGGGTTAAATAAAAACATAATAAAATGAACACTCACCCTTTAACTCGAGTGTTTTACAGGTGTTCACCAACTGTAGTCTTTGGATGAAATCTTACTTCTTGGGTTGCTCAATAACTTTCACTTTTCATGTTTAAATCAGGGGCCATAACTTGCGCGCCGTTGCTATGAACGCTTGCAAGCCGATCACGGATGCCTTGCTCCTTTTTTTTTTTTTTTTTTTGACAAACCGAAATCGCGGAATTCCGCCCAGACGCCGAATGTTTTAAGCCCTGTAAGTTGACTGCTTTGGTTCAGTTTTTACATCGGTACCCACACCTCAGGCGATATGGCCGACGTGGATAACCATCCCAGAGAAGGAAGTAGGGAAATGGGGGACCCATCTAATCCTATACCGACACCACCAGAACAACAGTGTTGTTAAGATGGGACAGTGAGAAGGCCAGTTTTAACGTAGCGCACCCCGGGATTCGAACCCACCACCATAAGCATGTGAATCCGACGCTCAACCAACTGAGCCTGCTAGGTAGGTAGGTAGGTTTGTATGAATTTATATACCTGGACAGGGAGTGCTCATAAGAGCTCTAGCCTGCAAACTCTTAAGCCTTTGACTCCCTCCCCTTTCCATCAGCTTCCTTATAGGAAGCTGGTGGAAAGGGTGAGGGAGTCAAAAGCTTAAGTTTTTGCTTTGGTAGCATGATTGGCAATGCAGGATGCCGCTGGACAGGGTGCGGGGAGTCAAAGAGTTAAGACGAATAAGACAAAGAACTACAGTCAGATCTGGTTCGAAGCACGTATGGAATTATCCGAATGCGATAGATCCCTCTGGGAAAAAAGTCCAAACTCTCCGTGCGCCACTGCAAAGATCGATTGTCAGTAATGCGCAGAGGGTTAGCCATTCGACTCCCACACTGTATGATAAACAACATTCGATACGCAGATAACACCGTGCTAACTGCAGAAAGTGAAAGAGACCTACAAAACCTTGTGAATATACTAGAAATAGAAAGCAAAGGAAAGGGGCTGGAACTAAACAGCAGGAAGACTGAAGTCATGGTGATCAGTAAAAAACATATATCCCCTCATGCAAAATAACAGCAAAGGGCACAACCTTGAGACAAGTTGATAAATTCAAATACCTGGGAACGATCATTTCATCAGACGGCAGATGCACATCAGAAATAGCCGGCAGAATCGGCCAAGCCAAAACAGCATTCAAGAAGATGACAAGCATTCTTACCAACAAATGCCTGTCAATTAACATCAGGAAGAGAGTTCTTGAATGTTATATAGAACCAATACTGTTGTACGGATGCGAGGCGTGGACAGTCAGCAAACAAAGCCAGAACAAGATTGAGGCAGCCGAGATTTGGTTTCTAAGAAGAATGTTGAGAGTTTCATGGACAGCAAAGAAAACAAACGAGACAGTGTTGATGGAGGCAGACACAAGTAGATCACTCATAAGAAAGATTAGGAAAAGACAGGCAACATTTATAAGCCATTTTATGAGGAAGGGGGATTTGGAGCACCTGGTCACAACGGAAAAGCTGGAGGGAAAGAGAGCACCGGGTAGACCCAGGGAGAAAATGCTGGACGGACTTGCAGAGTTGCTGGGGATGAGGAGGGTGGGGGAGATGCTGGGGGCAACGAGAGATAGAGACAGATGGAAGTCCATGATCGCCAACGCCATGCGGCAGGGCACCTGATGATGATGACGACTCTATCCACCGACTGCGAAAACTTAACCCTTTGCCTCCCACACTCTATCCACCGACTGCAAAAACTTAACCCTTTGCCTCCCACACTATATCCACCGACTGCAAAAACTTAACCCTTTGCCTCCCACACCCTATCCACCGACTGCAAAAACTTAACCCTTTGCCTCCCACACCCTATCCACCGACTGCAAAAGCTGAACCCTTTGACTCCTTCACCCTATCCATCAGCTTCTTGTGGGAAGGCAGTGGATAGGATGAGGGAATCAGCGGGCTAAGGGCTTTGCTTTGCTAGCGTGGTTGGCAATGGAAGATGCTGGTGAACAGACTGCAGGAGTCAAGGGATTTAAATGATTCGGGAGGATATAGCGCTATGCACGACAAGAACGTAACATCTGCTATCTCAGTGAAAACCAAGGCATTTCCTAAGGGAGAGCAGCCTGAATGAAGCACGATAGCCTACGCCCAGTGTGACGACGACAACAACAACAACAAGAACAACTATACCAACATCAACAACAACAACGACAACAACAACAAGAACTACACCAACATCAACAACAAGAACGACAACAACAACAAGAACTACACCAACATCAACAACAACAACGACAACAACAACAAGAACTACACCAACATCAACAACAACAACGACAACAACAACAAGAACTACACCAACATCAACAACAACAACGACAACAACAACACGAACTATACCAACATCAACAACAACAACGACAACAACAACAAGAACTACCCAACATCAACAACAACAACGACAACAACAACACGAACTACACCAACATCAACAACAACAACGACAACAACAACACGAACTATACCAACATCAACAACAACAACGACAACAACAACAAGAACTACACCAACATCAACAACAACAACGACAACAACAATAAGAACTACACCAACATCAACAACAACAACGACAACAACAACACGAACTATACCAACATCAACAACAACAACGACAACAACAACACGAACTATACCAACATCAACAACAACAACGACAACAACAACACGAACTATACCAACATCAACAACAACAACGACAACAACAACAAGAACTATATCAACATCAACAACAACAACGACAACAACAACAAAACGAAACCAACCAACCAACCAGCAAATAAACAAACAAAAAACCAAAACCAAACCAAACCAAACCAAACACAAACAAAACCAAACCAAAACCAAAACCAAAAACCAAACCAAAACCAAACCAAAACCAAAACCAAAACCAAACCAAAACCAAAACCAAACCAAAACCAAAACCAAACCAAACCAAAACCAAAACCAAACCAAAACCAAAACCAAACCCAAACCAAACCAAAACCAAAACCAAAACCAAACCAAAACCAAAACCAAACCCAAACCAAACCAAACCAAACCAAAACAGCAACCAATTTCTAGCGCATAAATACTTTTATAGTCTTGCGAACACTGACAGACACTGAAACCCACCGGCTGACACACGAGGCCTACTACAATACTCATGCACTCTTCAGTTCTTCGCCAGGCCTATTGGCACATGCATACTCCCTCCGCCTGTTGTTGTCATTATATAGGCTCTGCGTTTTGGTTTAGTCTGAGAGAGAGAGAGAGAGAGAGAGAGAGAGAGAGAGAGAGAGAGAGAGAGAGAGAGAGAGAGAGAGAGAGAGAGAGGAGAGAGAGAGAGAGAGAGAGAGAGAGAGAGAGAGAGAAATGCTGCAGTCTTCTTGTTCTGTGTTGGCAGCTTCACACACGTAATGCTCAAACACATAATCTAGTGCACTAACGCAGACAGCTGTGGCCACGCTCGCGTACACACACGCTCGCGAATGCAAACACACATGAAAATGCACACACACACATGCCTCTTGCCTTCGCACATACAATGCAATCAAATTGTTGCCGCTTGATGAACAAAGGAAAGTCGCTTCTTCTAAATTTCTGTTAAGAAATACCACCATAGAAAACAGCATCGAAACAGAGACAAAAGTAAGATCAGACACCGACTTTCCGAAAAGAGCTAAATCAATATCCTCGCAGGTCACACTTGCAACATTTACAGCTGATGTTATGAAAGGCTCTGGAATTGATCTAGAAACAAATCCAGTAACATTAAGACCTTCGTTTTCATCAGTACCCAGTTGGGAACTTCAAAGAGCACGATTTGACATATACCACACTGACTTAAAAAAAGAAGATAATATCAACTTACTGACAAGTCAAGTTAAAAGTCATATAGAAGACTTTTATTCCGATCATTTGAAAGTTTACACTGATGGATCAATAATTGAAAGACAAGCAGGCTCAGCGTTTTTAATACCTGCTCTCAAAATTGAGAAATCTTTCTATATAGGACTTAATAAATCTGTCTTTACTGCAGAACTCTTTGCAATCTTAATGGCTTTGAATTATATGATAAATCTTTTTAGGACGATTCCCCAGATACATTTTTGCGTTGATTCAAAATCAGTACTTCAAGCTCTTGAATTATCAAAATTACAAACAAGATCTGAAATGATATTGGAAATTACTCACTTGATTAATAGTTTATCCTTAAGAGGCACTGATTACTTTCTGCTGGATACCATCTCATAGTTCTTTTTATTACAATGATATGGTTGATAGGGCTGCCAAACGGGGGGCAAAGAGCTCCCCAGATTCAAATCATATACAACTTTCCCTCTCATTGCATGAGTGTTATACCTTAGTGGACACCTATGTATGGAAGCAGTTTCAAGATAAACAGAAAAAGTATGAAAAATGTTACATGAACTTTGAAATTAGCAAAACACCGAAGCAGCTTCCTGCCAGCAGAAGTATACAATCCCTTATGTATAGGTGGAAACTTGATGCATTCAAAACAAAATACACTAGGAATGTAGTGTGTCTGTGTGGAAAGAAGATAACACATAGTCATATTCTTTCATGTGTTCGGGTTAAAACGACATATACCTACGCTATTAACGAAGACAATTTCTGACATATTTGCCTCATCATCCTTAACATATGAATTTTTTGTTAGCCTGTCAAAAAGTCCTATAGAGAATTATCTTTAACGTTCTGTTACTTCTCATGTTCAATGTTATGGTTAGCCATTTTTGCTGTTTCAATCGTTAATCCTCTTTTCTCCTCATGTATCCTTTTTTTTTTTTTTTTTTTTTTTTGTGTGTCTAAAATCACTTTAGTGAATAGACATTAAATCAAAGACCACCACCACACACACACACAGACATAGAAGAACACACACGCG
>JAPXFY010000017.1:27980086-27990086 GCA_030674185.1 Monoplex corrugatus | reverse complement strand
TCTTACCGACCATAGATTACAGTGAACACTGAAACTAAAACTAGTTAGATCATACCGCACAAAACAACAGTGAGTCATTCCGTCGTCACGAGGTATGTAACAGCTGGCAAGGTAAGCTAACCTCATCGTTTTATTATTATTATTATTATTATTATGAACATTTAGTACGCCTAATCAAATTAATGCCCTAGGCGTTTACAATGGCAAAACATATAACCAGAATCACAAGCACACACACCCACAGAAGCACCCACACACACACAAACACACACACACACACACAAACACACACACAGCATGACATGCAAATACAATGACACATTGACACTAAGACACTATAATGTCACCATTACATTACATGGGGGGAAGGGGGCAGAGATTACCAGTTTTGGGAAACAGGTAAGTTTTGAGGGAGCGTTTGAATGTGGACAGAGAGGGTGAGTATCTAAGAGAGCGAGGTAACTGATTCCAGATGGTTGAAGCTTGATAGGAAAAAGAACGCTGCCCAAACCTTTTAGTGCGGACTATGGGGATACTATAGAGACGGGTATCAGATGAGGACCGCAAAGCTCGAGATGGCGTGTAGAGATGTAACAGATGGGTGAGATACTCAGGACAGGAAGACTCAATAGATTTGAAGCAGAGGCAGGCAATCTTGTAGGATATTCTTTGCTGAACAGGGAGCCAGTGGAGAGAACAGAGCAATGGCGTAACATGGTTAAATTTTGAAGAGCGGAAGATGAGACGGGCAGCATGATTTTGAACTTTCTGAAGTTTGTTAATGAGATGAGAGGGGGAACCAGAAAAAAGAGCATTACAGTAATCGAGACGGGATAGAACAAATGCACAGACAAGAGCCTTTGTCGTGTCTTCTGAGAGGAGGTGGCGGATAGAAGCAATTCGGCGGAGTTCAAGAAAACAAGTCCGACAGACGTTGCTCACATGCTGGCGGAAGGACAGGGTTTGATCAAGAGTTACACCAAGGTTACGGGCAAAATGGGAGAGAGGGATAGATGAGTCAACAAGTGTGACAGAGGTTGGAAGAGAGGGGTGATTTTGGAGTTTGGGTGGGGTGATCAAGATCAATTCGGATTTCTCTTCATTTAATTTCAGTTTGTTTTCAGTCATCCAATCCTTCAGGTCAGCTACACAAGATTGGGTTTTCTGGATCATGATGGGAAGGTCAGGGAGAGGCCCAGAGACATACAGCTGATTGTCATCCGAGAAAGAATGATGCTGAAGCAGGTGTTCTTGGACAATAGAGGAGACAGGGTAGGTGTAGAGAATGAAAAGTAGGGGGCCCAGAACAGATCCTTGTGGCACTCCGTAAGTCAGACAGGAAGGATTAGAAGAAAGACCATTGACAGAAACTACTTGCAGACGATTGGTGATGTAAGAATGAAACCAGTTCAAGACAGTATCATGGAGCCCAAAAGAGTGATGTAGACGGGAGAGAAGGATAGAGTGGTCAATAGTGTCAAAGGCAGCAGATAGGTCCAAGAGAGTCAAAAGTGATACGTTGTTAGAGTCGAGAGTAGTCAGTAAGTCGTTGCAGATTTTGAGGAGAGCAGTTTCGGTACTATGTCCAGAACGGTAAGCAGACACACACACGCACACACACACACACACACACACACACACACACACACACACACACACACACACATATACACACACACACACAATTAGTATAAATGAGTTGAAACCATAATAGAGTTGTCATGACATAAATCTAATTTTTTTCGCAAACACACAGACTCTCTCTCTCTCTCTCACACACACACACACACACACACACACACACACACACACACACACACACACACACACACACACACACACACACACACACACACACACACACACACACACACACACACACACAATTAGTATAAATGAGTTGAAACCATAATAGAGTTGTCATGACATAAATCTAATTTTTATGTGAATAGTGATGGCCTCTCATACACACAGACAAACAGACGAACGCATGCATGCACGCAAACGAACACACACGCGCGCGCGTGCACGCACACACACACACACATACACACGTGTACATACACACATGCACATATACACACGATTACGCCGACACACATAATACAACCTTCACTTCCATATCTGTAGCTTCTTACTCTTCCCCCACTGTCAGTCCTACCATCTCGCTCCCCTCACTCTGCACACACTCCTCTCTCTCTCTCTCTCTCTTACTTCTTTTGTCTCTGTCTCTCTATGTCTGCCTCTGGCTGTCTGTCTCTATCTGTTCGTTTCTCTCTCTCTCTCTCTGTCTGTCTGTCTCTCTCTCTCTCTCTTCTCTCTCTTCTCTGTTCTCTGTTCTCTCTCTCTCATCTCTCTCTCTCTTCTCTCTCTCTTGTCTGTTCTCTCTCTCTCATCTCTCTCTCTCTCTCTCTCACACACTCTCTCTGTCTGTCTGTCTCCCTTTCTCTCTTTTCTTTCTCCCTCCCTCTTTCACTCCAGCCTATTTGTACAGCTGCAGATTCACGTAAATTCTTTTATGTAGCAAGAACAATGAATTGATGAATACATAGATAATGAAACAAACAAACAAACAAACAAACAAACAAACAAACAAACATCATACAAACAAACAAACAAATAAATAAACAAACATATAAATAGATAAAATTTTTAATACGTATATGAATAAATAAATGAAGGAATAAATAAATATATATAGATAAATAATTACACAGATAAATGAATGAATAGATACATAAGAAATAAATAAATAAATAAATAAATAAATAAATAAATAAATAAATAAATAAATAAATAAATAAATAAATAAATAAATAAATAAATAAATAACAACTGAATCAGAAGAGATGTCATTATATAGTATATTATTATCATTACTTTTCGTTTTTCGTTATTTACCCACAATGACACAAACATGGATACATATATACACGCAAGAAAACAGAGGCGATTTTTGCCTTCTTCAAATGCAAAAAGGGTTTGAAAAAAACACTGGAGTCACTGGACATAGTTCCCAAAGATTAAGAGAGAAAGTGGTATTCCAGCTTAACTTTGTACATTCGTAACGGCCAAAAATAGCTACGAAATTATATGGGCCAGTGATGTCCAAAACCCTAGGAAGGACTGTACCTGCTTGGAACATTTCTATGTCCAGCTGAAACATTCACGCGTTACACATTCGAACTAAAAATTTTTCAACCGTTTGACTCCCGCACTCTATCCACCAACTGCAAAAACTTAATCCTCAGACTCCTTCTCCCTATCCACCATCTTCCTGTAGGGAGCTAGTGGATTGGGAGAGGGAATCAAAGGGTTAAATTTTTTTGCTTTGCTAGCTAGATGCTTGTGGACGAACAAGGAAGCTGGCGAATTGGGAGAGGGAATCAAAGGGTTAAGTTTTTTGCTTTGCTAGCTAGATGCTTGTGGACATTACAAAAACAAGACTCGAATATATGTGATTAACATTTATTAGCAATACTTTTTTTTTTAATTAAGAAGACAGCATTCCTTCCCATTAACACAGGCACGGCATTGTGTCTACATCATAATTGCCAATAGGCCTGTCTTACCGACCATAGATTACAGTGAACACTGAAACTAAAACTAGATAGATTATAACGCACAAAACAACAGTGAGTCATTCCGTCGTCACGAGGTATGTAACAGCTGGCAAGGTAAGCTAACCTCATCGTTTTATGTGAATAGTAACGGCCTCTCATACACACAGACAAACAGACGAACGCATGCATGCACGCAAACGAACATATACGCGCGCGTGCACGCACACACACACACACACATACACACGTGTACATACACACATGCACATACACACACGATTACGCCGACACACATAATACAACCTTCACTTCCATATCTGTGGCTTCTTACTCTTCCCCCACTGTCAGTCCTACCATCTCGCCCCCCCTCACTCTGCACACACTCCTCTCTCTCTCTCTTTCTCTCTCCCTCTCTCTCTCTTTCTCTCTCTCTCTCTCTCCCTCTATCTTTCCCTCTCTCTCTCGCTCTCTCTGTCTTTCTCTCTCTCTCTGTCTCTGTCTGTCTGTTTCTGTCTCTCTCTGTCTCTGTCTCTCTTTGTCTCTATCTGTTTCTCTTTGCCTTTCTGTCTGTCTGTCTGTCTCTCTCTCTCTCCCTCTCTCTTACTTCTTTTGTCTCTGTCGCCATCTCTCTATATCTGCCTCTGGTTGTCTGTCTCTATCTGCCTCTGGTTGTCTGTCTCTATCTGTTCGTTTCTCTCTCTCTCTCTGTGTCTGTCTGTCTGTCTCTCTGTCTCTCTCTTCTCTCTTCTCTGTTCTCTGTTCTCTCTCTCTCTCTTCTCTCTCTCTTGTCTGTTTTCTCTCTCTCATCTCTCTCTCTCTCACACACACACTCTCTCTCTGTCTGTCTGTCTCCCTTTCTCTCTTTTCTTTCTTCCTCCCTCTTTCTCTCCAGACTATGTGTACAGCTGCAGATTCACGTAAATTCTTTTATGAAGCAAGAACAATGAACTGATGAATAAATAGATAATCAAACAAACAAACAAACAAACAAACAACATACAAACAAACGAGCAAATAAATAAACAAACATATAAATAGATAAATACGTATATGAATAAATAAATAAATGAATAAATAAATAAATAAATAAATAGATAAATAAGTAACTAAATAATTACACAGATAAATGAAAGAATAGAGACATAATAAACAGACAAGCAAACAAACAAATAAATAAATAAATAAATAATAAATCAAGAAAATAAATAAATAAATAAATAAATAAATAAATAAATAAATAAATAAATAAATAAATAAATAAATAACAACAAAATCAGAAGAGATGTCATTATATTGTATATAATTATCATTACTTTTCGTTTTTCGTTATTTACCCACAATGACACAAACATGTATACATATACACGCAAGAAAGCAGAGGCGATTTTTGCCTTCTTCAAATGCAAAAAGGGTTTGAAAAAAACACTGGATGGAGTCACTGGACATAGTTCCCAAAGATTAAGAGAGAAAGTGGTATTCCAGCTGAATTTTGTGCATTCGTAACGGCCAAAAATAGCTACGAAATTATTTGGGCCAGTGATGTCCAAAACCCTAGGAAGGACTGTACCTGCTTGGAACATTTCTATGTCCAGCTGACAAATTTACGCGTTACACACTCAAACTAAAATGTTTTCAACCGTTTGACTCCCGCACACTATCCACCAACTGCAAAAACTTAATTAATCCTCAGACTCCTTCTCCCTATCCACCATCTTCCTGCTGGGAGCTGGTGGATTGGGAGAGGGAATCAAAGGGTTAATTTTTTTTGCTTTGCTAGCTAGATGCTTGTGGACGAGCAAGGAAGCTGGTGGATTGGGAGAGGGAATCGAAGGGTTAAGTTTTTTGCTTTGCTAGCTAGATGCTTGTGGATGAGCAGGAAGCTGGTGGACTGGGAGAGGGAATCAAAGGGTTAAGTTTTTTGCTTTGCTAGCTAGATGCTTGTGGACGAGCAGGAAGCTGGTGGATTGGGAGAGGGAATCAAGGGGTTAAGTTTTTTTGCTTTGCTAGCTAGATGCTGGTGGACAAAGTGCGGAAATCTAAGGGTTAAGAATACATACAGATACAAAGTTTAAGAACATCATGCAAAAATGAAGGGTAATTATATCACATTTTTTTTTTTTTCCAATTATTGATTCCTCCGTTATGAAGCAATCAGTCATGATTTTCATTGTGTATGCTATGTCAGATTTGTTAAGTGGCAATGGTGATGTAAAAGTTTCCATTTTGTCTTGTATGTCTCAGTCTGAAAGAGAACATCAGGTAGACCCAGGGAGAAAATATTGGACGGACTTGCAGGGTTGCTGAAGACAGAGAGGGTGGGAGATGTACTTGCAGCGACAGAGAATACATGTAGATTCGAGTGGGGGGCCATGATCGCCAACGCCTTATGGCAAGGCACATAATGATGATGATGATGATGATGATGATGATGATGATGATGATGATGATGATGATGATGATGATGATGGTGATGATGATGATGATGCCTCACTCTGACAGCCTAGGCCTAGTAAGTTGTTGACTTCAGAAATTTTGCAGTTTACAAGTTGCTTTACGTTTCCATCCTTCGTATGTTTAACTTTGCATTTCTCTGTTCCTTGTTTTGCATATTTTGATTCTACCCTTGTACTGAAATGTGTTAGGTGTTCTTATGTAAATGGGAGTGTGTATTGTAAAACAGTGAGAAAAATTGAAAAAAAAGACTCATCGGGCATAAAACGGAAACACAGCATAGTTTATTTAAGCAAAATTTGACACAATCATCAGGTATAAATGAAACAGTATAGTTTATTCAAGGACCATTTGACACAAACATACTTTCTCTGTTATTACAGAAATAATCATGATAATGATAAAAAATGGAACTCAGATTCGAAAAGGTGACCATACTTCCACCCTCTTCATTGCGATGATAATCATGATAGAAATTGGAACTCAAACGCGAAAAGGTGACCATACTTCCACCCTCTTCACTCCTCATCGCTACACTCTAAGACACAAATATCTTGAAGGGCCTCTCATTTGCTGACTTTATCTCAGATCTCGTCCTCCCATATCATATTCTAATCCACGGCACACACAACGTGAAGGAGTTGTTCAGTCTGTCTTTTGTGGAACGGAAGTAGCGTTATCTGTGGGGGTGTTGTTTGTGGAGGACGCGAGAAGTTATCTCTCTTGCCTGTTGCTAGGTTTATTCATTTCCAGTGTGACTGATAAAGAATGGTCAGCGATAGAAATATCATGTCCGACATTTCACGTTAAGAGGAGAAAAGTCGAAATATTCACTGTGTTGTATAATGTGTAACATATGAAATGTTGAATTGTATTTCGCTATATACTGTACTGTTCTAAGTTGTGCTTAACTGCACTTTTATTGTATTGTACTCTACTGGATTGCATTACTTTGTACTGTATTGTATTGTATTGTATCATACTGCTTTGTATGTATTGTATTGTATTGTATTGTATCAGCGCTTAGATTTGATTTCTATCAAGATTTTGCGCTATATAAATATTGTAATTATTAAAATATTGTAATTATTATTGTGTCGCTTTATACTGTATTGTATTGTACTGTACTGCATTGTATTTTATTGTACTCTACTTGTATTATATTGTGCTGTACTGCAACAGATTGGATTGGATTGAATGGTTGGTTAGTTCATTGGTTGTTTAGTCTGACAATTGGTTGGTAGATTGAGTGCTAGGTACTCTTGGATGTGGATCGCTGTAAGATCGACATAGCTGCACTGGGTAAGATCTGACCTGTAGACGAAACTCAGTTGGACAAAACTGAAGAAGGCTGCACCTTCTACTGCATTCATCATCATCATCAGGTGCCCTGCCGCATGGCGTTGGCGACCATGGACTTCCAACCATCTCTATCTCTCGTTGCCCCCAGCATCTCCCCCACCCTCCTTATCCCCAGCCACTCTGCAAGTCCGTCCAGCATTCTCTCCTGGGTCTACCTGGTGCTCTCTTTCCCTCCAGCTTTCCCGTTGTGACCAGGTGCTCCAAATCCCCCTTCCTCATAAAATGGCCTATAAATGTTGCTTGTCTTTTCCTAATCTTCCCTACGAGTGATCTACTTGTGTCTGCCTCCATCAAGACTGTCTCGTTTGTTTTCTTTGCTGTCCATGGAACTCTCAACATTCTTCTTAGAAACCACATCTCGGCTGCCTCAATCTTGCTCTGGCTTTGCTTGTTGACTGTCCACGCCTCGCACCGTACAACAGTATTTGTTCTATATAACATTCAAGGACTCTCTTTCTGATGTTAATTGATAGGCATCTACTGCATTAGAAAGTCCAAACATGCTCAAAGAGCCTCTTGTGTCTCGGATTCGCGAAACGCATCAGTCTTGCAGAGAAAAATCTACCCCATGGTATGAATGATGGCCTGATGACCCTGCGTCTTATGCTCACAAAAGATCACCTTGCCACAGTCATCAATGCTTACACCTCAGTGATGACAAGATTCAGATGATTGTTCTCTATGAAGAGCTCAACCTACTTATCGCCGCAGTCAACTGCACGGACAAACTGCAGGCCTCAATAGCTCAGTTGGTTGAATGTCGAATTCACACACTGATGGTTGTGTGTTCGAATCCCCGGGGTGCGCTACATTAAAACTGGCCTTCTCACTGTCCCATCTTAACATCATTGTTGTTGTGGTGGTGTCAGTATAGGATTAGATAAGTCCCCCTTTTCCCCCACTTCTCTGGGATGGTTATCCCTGTTGGCCATATCATCTGAGGTGGGTGCCGGCGCAAAAACTATACCAAACCGAAACCAACGGACAAAACATATTCTTGGAATTTTCAACGCTTGCGTGGAAGTGGATTACGCCACTTGGACAAACGTCCTTGGACGCCACGGCACCAGCAAGAGCTACCCCAGTGAACTCAATGATGTTGCTGTCACTGTGTACCACTACCACTGTGTACTACTACTACTGCTACTACTACTGCTGCTGCTGCTACTACTACTACTGCTGCTATTACTGTTACTGCTGCTGCTACTATTACTATTACTGCTGCTGCTGCTACTACTACTACTGCTGCTATTACTGTTACTGCTGCTGCTACTACTACTATTACTGCTGCTGCTGCTACTACTACTACTGCTTCTACTACTATTATTATTACTACTACTACTACTACTACTGCTGCTGCTGCTGCTGCTGCTCCTGCTGCTGCTACTATTACTACTACTACTGCTGCTGCTGCTGCTACTATTATTACTACTACTATTACTGCTGCTACTGCTGCTACTACTACTACGCTACTACTACTACTACTAGTGATACTACTACTACTGCTACTACTGATACTACTACCACTACTGCTACTACTACTGCTGCTGCTACTACTGCTGTGCTGCTGCTACTGCTACTGTTGCTACTACTACTACTACTACTATTAATTACAGTATTTATATGGTACCAAATCTTGACAATTCAAAATCAAGGCACACCCATGCACCAGACATACGCATGTGATCAACGCAGACATCCTTACAAGACGCGGAAACGCGGAAAAAAATGTACTTAGCATTAGCTGACCGTCACCAACATCCTCTTTCAGCAGAACAAGCGGTCTAAAAATATTACGTGCATGCACCCACTCTTATGGTATCATCATCATCATCAGGTGCCCTGCCGCATGGCGTTGGCGACCATGGACTTCCAACCATCTCTATCTCTCGTTGCCCCTAGCATCTCCCCCACCCTCCTCATCCCCAGCCACCCCGCAAGTCCGTCCAGTACTCTCTCCCTGGGTCCGCCCGGTGCCCTCCCTCCCTCCAGCCCTCCCGCCGTGACCAGGTGCTCCAAATCTTATGGTATATACTGGATAATGCCATCATGCCGACGGAAAGACAGAGACTTTGCATATCACACGCTACGTGAAAGGAGCTGACTGATACCGACTGCTGGGTTGCAGCATGAAATATCCTGCTAGCTTGCATAGATCAAGACAGTGAGGGACAAACCTCTGCAGAAGTTGATATCGCCTAGCGCCTATCTGCGAAAGAGCAAAGGCTCTCTTTACGAGAATCTCCAGAGGGAAAACATTCTAATAGAGTATGAGGGAGATAATGTAAGGGCAGAGTGAAAATCCTTTAACAGAAGCTGTGTACAACTCTATGGTTGATACCCTGGACACAAGGACTAGACCCAGCATCACGAAGGCTGTGCTCATCTCCTCAAGCTCTTCTTTGTTGCTTTCAGTTCAGTTCAGTCTACAGCCTGACTCCTTGGAATATTGGCTGCCCGTACTGCTCTCCGGGTCTCTGTCCTCCACATCTGTCTTTCCTCAACCAGGTTGAAAATGAACTATTACGACCTGTCCACTCCTTGATGTTTCCTAGATGATCTGTCCATAGTCTTCCCGTTCCTCTTTCGCCCTCGACTTTTCCGTATATGACATCTTTCATGAG
>JAPXFY010000017.1:27975086-27977586 GCA_030674185.1 Monoplex corrugatus | reverse complement strand
ACTTTTCTCTCAGAGGAGAACGCTCGGCCGCAATGTAGTACAACGCGTTTTTAAAAATTTTTTACTTCAGGTAAACTATGAAAGTGGATTTAGCCACAGAATTATGCCAGGAACAACTTCTTTGCAGCCGTAGGATATTTACCGTGTGCTGCACATGGAACCTCGTTTTAGCACCTAGACCGTCACTTAGGATCAAGTGGATGAAGCCATCGGATGAAGGATGGGGTAAAGGGAGTTCTTGTACGGTCCGTGATTCGAAACCGCTTTTCTGAATGTCAAGGGAAACAACTTCACTAATATATATATAAAATTAGGGTCAGAAGTTATGTCCCCTGAACTTTAGATTTGCCTGCCACATTATCGTCGTCGGCCTCTTTACATCTCAGGAGATGATAGTCTGCACCAGGAGGCGTTGTGGTCATGACGTGCACTTTGTGCTGTGGCTGTGCAGGCCGATTCTTGAGTGGCAATCTCTGTCACATCTGCCACATACAAACTGAGTCGCTATTGTCTGGTTTCTGGAACGTTGCTTGTATATATACAACCTTTAACCTCCCTCCCCCTGTGTTTCTTTCTTTTCTTTGGCTTTTTGTTTGTTTTTACTTTTTTTTTCTTGGATACGTGTATCCACGTTCCTATTGCACAGAGCGTGCAGGCGACTTGTCGTGTCCTTTGTATTGTCTAGACTGGAGGGGGAGGAGGGGATAACCAAGAGGAGGGAATTTGGGGAGGGTTACCTTGGGGAAGCCCGACCAAGGGAGGGAACTTGGGGTAGGGTACCTTGGGGGAGCGGGCAGCCGACCAAGGGGAGGGAACTTGAGGTTACCTTGGGGGAGGACGGAGCCGACCAAGGGGAGGTAACTTGGGGAACGTACTTTGGAGGAGGGGGAGGACCAAGGGGAGGGAACTTCAGGAGGTTACCTTGGGGAGGGGGGACTGACCACGGGGAGGGAACTTGGGGAACGTAGTTTGGAGGAGGGGGACGACCAAGGGGAGGGAACTTGAGGAGGTTACCTTGGGGGAGGGGGGAGCCGACCAAGGGGAGGGAACTTGGGGAGGTTGCCTTGGGAAAGGAGGGAGCGGAAAAAGGAGAGGGAACTTGGGGAGGGTACCTTGGGGGAAGGGGGAGCAACCCATGGGGAGGGAACTTGCGGAGGTTACCTTGAAGGAGGGGGGGCTGACCAAGGGAGGGAACTTGGGGAGGGAACCTTGGGCGAGGACGGAGCCGAAAAAGGAGAGGGAACTTGGGGAGGGGGGACTGACCACGGGGAGGGAACTTGGGGAACGTACTTTGGGGGAGAGGGACGAACAAGGGAAGGGAACTTGTGGAGGTTACCTTGAAGGAGGGGTCTGACCAAGGGGAGGCAACATGGGAAGGGAGAATTGATCAAGGGAGGGAATTGGGGAGGGTACCTTGGGGGAGGACGGAGCCGACCAAGGGGAGGGAACTTGGGGAGGGTACCTTGGGGGAGGACGGAGCCGACCAAGGGGAGGGAACTTGGGGAGGTTACCTTGGGGGAGGACGGAGCCGACCAAGGGGAGGGAACTTGGGGAGGTTACCTTGGGGGAGGACGGAGCCGACCAAGGGGAGGGAACTTGGGGAGGTTACCTTGGGGGAGGACGGAGCCGACCAAGGGGAGGGAACTTGAGGAGGTTACCTGGGGGAGGAGGGAGGACGACCAAGGGGAGGGAACTTGGGGAGGGTACCTTGAGCATATTCTGCCTGCGTATACACACGGGATGTGGTTTAGACACTGGCGGTGGTGTACACATGTTGACGTGGGAGATCAGAAAAATGGCAAGCCGCACTTTATCCGTCAGGTGGAGGTGTGTAGGAACCGGAGGAGCGGATCGAACCCGGGACCTTCCGGGTTCTGGAAGCCTGACATTTACCCACTTGACCGTCTCACCCGTTTAACCCTTTCACTCCCTCTTTCGCGGGACCAAGGAAAACATGGATCGATGGATGTAAAAAAGACACTGATGCCAGACGGTATTTCTCCACATTAGGTTTTTAGCTTGGTGTTGACCGTCAGTTCTTCTTGCCTAAGAAACCCGTAATGGCACAAGCGGACAGATAATAGATAGATAAATAAATAAGTAAAGAAATAAGAAATACGTAAATATATAAATAAATAAATAAATGAATAAATAAATAAATGAATGAATGAATGAATATACAAATAAATTAATAAACAAATGAATAAACAAATAAACAAATGAATGAATGAATGAATGAATGAATATACAAATAAATTAATAAACAAACGAATAAACAAATAAGCGAATAAATATATAAATGGAAAGATAATACATAAATAAATAAACTGAATAAATAAATAAACAAATAAATCAAAAAAATAAACAGATAAACAAACAAATAAATAAATAAGTAAATAGACAAATCAATCAATAGATAAATGATTAATAAACAAATAAGTAAATAAAAAAGAACTCCCTCATTCTATCCATTAGCATCCTGCTGCAGAATATTTTACGT
>JAPXFY010000017.1:27960086-27962586 GCA_030674185.1 Monoplex corrugatus | reverse complement strand
ACATACACACACATACACACTCATACATACACACACACACACATACACACACACACGCGCACACACACACACACAAACACACACACACACATGCACACACACACACAAACACACACTTGCACACACACACACACACACACACACACAACCACACACACAACACCACACAACACATTGCACACACACACACAAACACACACTTGCACACACCACACACACACAACACACACACACACACAACACACACACACACAAGCACACAAACACACAAACACACACACAACACACACAAACAAAACACACCACACACAACACACACAACACACACACACAAAACACACACACACACACACAAACCACACAAAACACACACACACAAACAATACACACACACACACACACACACAAACACACACACACAAACACACACACACACACACACAAACACAAATACAACACACACATCACACACACACACACACACACACACACACACACACACAACACACACACACACACACACACACACACACAACACACACTCACACACACACACACACACACACAAACACACATACACACACAACACACACACACAACACACACGCACAGCACAACACAACACCACACACACACACACACACACACACACCACACACACAACCACACACAACACACACACATGACAAGGCAACACTTACCCTACAGACTACAGATTGAAGAATGAGGAATCAAAATCCATCAGTTCTGTGAAAATCTTCATGGAATTTTTCGGTTCCAGCTGCCTCCTACCCAGAGCCGTACGTGCTGTGGACTCATTAGGAAGACTGGGATCACACATTCCAGTCTCATCCATGTTACTGATGCGTCTTTGAGGGCGCTGTTCAAAACTCCTGATTAACACCACCGTGAGACCTGGGTGATACCAGGATATTGTTATGATGATGAGCGTGGAGTACAGCACCATAACGCAGTCTCAAACCTACATGGAACTTTCATAGCATCATGATGTTGTAAATGTGTCCCGTCTGTGGTCAGTAAGTTGTTAGCGTAGAAAAGGGAACAAAGAGAAGAAAAAAAAAGAAATGGTGAGGATAAATGAAACTGCCTAAATACCATGATCTCTAAAAAAATCAATCAATCAATCAAAAAGAAGAAAAAAAAAGAAAGAAAGAAACAACAACAACAACCAACCACCAACAACAACCAACCAAAACCAACCAACCAACAACCAAAAAACCAACCAACCAACCAACCAACCAAAACCAACCAACCAACCAACCAACCATCCAACCAATCAAACAACAACAAACAACAAGAAGCAAGCAAGCAAGCAAGCAAGCAAACAAACAAACAAACAAACAAACAAACAAACAAATCTGTTCTGTCTGTCATCTATTTTTCGATTTCAGCATGATTTTTCATTCATTCATTCATCATTCACTCATTCACTCATCATTTCATTCATTCATTCATTCATTCATTATTCATTCATTATCATTCATCTTTCATTATTTTGTATGTATGTATTATGTATGTACGTATGTCGCTATGTATTATGTTTTATGTATTTATGTATATATTTGTTTGTTCATTATGTGTTTATTTATTATTTATTTATTTATTTATTATCATGCAATCATTTATCTATTTATGAAATAATTGAGGAAAACACGTTCTTGTTTGTCTAGGGCATACCTGTCTTTTTTATTTCTTTCCGGACTGACTTAATTTCTTATTATCGAAGCCTCTTGTTCATTTGAATTTTGGACATATAATAATTTCTTTTATGTACCGCTATCAGTCCATGTCAAAATCATGCCGTATGTTGTTATAAAAATGGAAACTTTAGACATCGATAAGTAAATAAACTGATCAACGAAACCGAACTAATTTGCCCTTTGTTGCATGTCTGTTTCCGCGTTGATATTTTTCTGCCTTCCCGAGCCCATAGCTTTCGGGTCAGGGAAACACTCTCCATTAATACACGGAAATAGGTACACAGGAGTTGCGTCCCTTTAATTGAAAAAGTGGCCCGCAGAACTCGAATGCCCATTTTGGACGGGTGTGGTGAATAAAAACATTTGACGAAAGGGAGAACGAGTAATTTCCTTTGAAGTCGTTTGAATCGTAGAGCAACATACACACGTTTGAAACTGGTATTTTCTTTTGTGTTGTAAAATTTCTTTCTTTTTTGGGTTTTTTTTTTGTTTTGTTTTTTGTTTTGGTTTAAATTTTAATCTGATTTTCGGTCAAGGGCTTGATCAAGTAATTTATCCAGATGAAAAAAAAAAGCGATGGAGAGGGATGAAAGAAAATGTCGAGCTATCTTGTGTGTATGTTTTCGTGTTTGTGTGATGTGCTTGATGTAAGGGAGAGAGAGAGAGAGAGAGAGAGAGAGGAGAGAGAGAGAGGAGAGAAGACGAGAGAGAGAAAGCGAGAGAGAGAGAGAGAGGGGAGAAGAGAAAGACGAGAAGACAGACAGACAGACAGAGAAGGC
>JAPXFY010000017.1:27947586-27952586 GCA_030674185.1 Monoplex corrugatus | reverse complement strand
AACAACTAAGGGCTATTTTATTATCTTTATCGCATGCAGTGTGGCTTAAAGGATAAGGCTCTTGCTTAGAATGCCAAGAACCTGAATTCTATTTCCAGCAGGTCAGAGATTTTTCTGTCTCCCCTCCCCTGTTGTTGTTGTTACTGTTGTCTAAAATCCAGCCGACTGCGTAGAGCCATATCAGGGCTATAACCGCTTCAAAAAATACAAAACTTCAACAAGAAAAAAAAAGAAGAAAATTAAGTATACATATCAATGCATTCGCGCACATAAGCTAAGAAGATGCCCCTGGCGTTGACCACTCCGTCCAATTTATCGCACAGGGGACTTAAAAAACCCCATATGAATACAAACATAAGCATACCTAAGGACACCAAAACATATATACAAACAGGCATAAATTATCTAAAATTGCTTCTTCATATCTCACCTCCTTGGAGCCAAAAATGCACTTAATACATGCACCCAATCATCAATTCTAAGAAAACGTACGTAAGACTTTATCGAACAAATACAGGTGAATGGACCTTTAAGGCAGAAAACGATATGTAGAAATGACAGAAAGCAAAGGAACAAGGCAGAAACAAAGAGAGTGACAGAAAAGAGGAAATTTCTAGCACATAGTTTCCAGAAGGTGGGGATACTAATTATACTGAAAGAGTCCCCTCCGCTCCCCCTTCCGCTTCCACTATTACTTCAGTGATGGTCTAAGTGGTGATCTTTCGGATAAGGTGTTAAACCGTATTCTTGTTTGCAACATTTTAATGCTCCCATGACAACAAAAGTGTTGCCTCTGGAAAACTTCAGCAGAAAAAAATGACGTAATGAAATAAATAGACAGACAGACAGACAGATAGACAGACAACCAGACAGACAGACATCATATCCATCCATCCATCCATCCATCCATCCATCCATCCATACTTAGATACATACACACATACATACATACATACATACATACATACATGCATACATACATACATACATACATACATGCATACATACATGCATACATACATACATACATACATACATACATACATACATACATACATACATACATACATACATACATACACGGTATACAGATATATAAAAATAAATAAACACAAATCTAGAAAAATAAATATATAATAAACAGATCAAGTCCCATAGGAGACACCTCTGCCTGATGCAGCCACATGATATCAACACAAACAATGGAATTAGGCATGAAAGCATGGTTTAAAATGTTACAGATTTAATGATAAGGCCAAGGTGTTGATGGACTGTCCTGTCGATCCAGAGGTTGAGCAGGCATTCTGGTTTTCATGGGCTGGAAAAAGAAAACAAACGAGACAGTCTTGATGGAGGCAGACACAAGTAGATCACTCATAAGGAAGATTAGGAAAAGACAAGCAACATTTATAGGCCATTTTATGAGGAAGGGGATTTGGAGCACATGGTCACAACGGGAAAGCTGGAGGGAAAGAGAGCACCAGGTAGACCCAGGGAGAGAATGCTGAACGGACTTGCAGAGTGGCTGGGGATGAGGAGGGTGGGGGAGATGCTGGGGGCAACGAGAGATAGAGATGGTTGGAAGTCCATGGTGGCCAACGCCATGCGGCAGGGCACCTGATGATGATGATGATGGGCTGGAATGGGTCTTCATGTGGGATACAAGACCGATCCTGGAGGCAAATGTTCTTCCGCAGGCACTGAACGGGAAGGACTCCTGCCGTCTTGGGTTCTGCTTCCTCTGGTCCCAATTCTGTTGAAATATCAGCTACGTGTTGTGTGTTCTTCAAAAATGAGTGTGTCCTGTGTGCAATGCTGTCACCACCAGCTTACTCTGTTGCGGGCAGTATCTTCCCACTTGGTAGTGATGATGCCACAACTGACGAGGCTGGGCCATAAAGAGTATAATTCTTGCATCGCTTTAGTGCTTTTCACTGGTTTCGCTGTCCTCGCTTCAACTTTACGTATAGCAACATTTTTGAGATGCGGCTGTCTTCCAATGGACATGTCCTGCACAACAAAGCTGGCATCTGAATTGTTTAAGTGTTTTTGCTTTTCATTGGTAGTGCTTTCCTCGCTTCAACTCTACGTTCAGCAACATCTTTGGAATACAGCTGCCTTCCAATGAACAATGTATTCTGTCCAATAAAGCTGGAATTGAATTGCCTTAATGTTATTCATTGGTAGTGCTGTGTTTACTTCAATTCTCCGTACAGAAACATCTTTGGGATACGGCTGTCTTCCAACGTGTCCTGTCCAACAAAGCTGGAATTTGATGAGTAGACGATCCTATATTGGGCAAGCCACACGTCTTCCTTCAGAATCTGAAGGTTGGACGCTCCATCTTGTCACGGTGATATTTACTAAGCTTGCACAGACATCTTTGGTGGAATCAACCGGTCCAGCTGTTGAATGTGCTATCAGTTTATAATCAGGTCTCCCAGCAGTCAAGCAGTACCCTTAGGACTACTTTGCTCTGTACATTTTGTTTTCTATACATGTTTTTCAAAACACTCATCTCTTTCTGTACATAACAATCTTTTTCAATACAGGTTTTTTTTTAAAACAATCACTACTTTCTGCACATAACACGTTTTTTTAGTACATTTTTTCAAACATTCACCACTTTCAGTACATAACAATCTTTTTCAATACATGTTTTTTAAAACAATCACCACTTTCTGTGCATAAAAATCTTTTTCAATACATTTTTTTAAACAATCACCATTTTATGTAAATAACAATCTTTTTCAATTTATGTTTTAAAAAATCACCACTTTCTGTACCTAACAATCTTTTCCAATACATGTTTTTAAAACAATCACCATTTTCTGTACATAACAATCTTTTTCAATACGTGTTTCTAAAAACAATCACCACTTTCTGTACAGAACAATCATTTTGAATACATTAAAAAAACAGTCACCATTTTCTGTACATAAAATCTCTTTCAATGCAAGCTTTTAAAACAACATCGCTTTCTGACACAACAATCTTTTTCAGTTCACATTTGTTAAAACAATCACTATGTTCTGTACATAACAATCTTTTCCAATACATGTTTTTAAAACAATCACTATTTTCTGTACATAACAATCGTTTTCAATGCATGTTTTTAAAACAATCACCACTTTCTGTACATAACAATCTTTTTCATACATTTTTTAAAACAATCACCACTTTCTGTACATAACACTCTTTTCAATACATGTTTTCAAAACAATCATCCACTTTCTGTACATAAAAATCTTTTTCAATACATGTTTCTGAAACAATCATCCTTTTCTGTACACAACAATCTTTTTCAATACATGTTTTTTTAAAACAATCACAGCTTTCTGTACATAACAATCTTTTTCAATCATGTCTTTTTTAAAACAATCACCACTTTCTGTACATAACAATCTTTTCAATACATGTTTTTAAAACAGTCATCACTTTCTGTGCATAAAATCTTTCAATACATGTTTTTAAAACAATCACCACTTTCTGTACATGACAATCTTTTTCAATACATGTTTGAAAACAATCACCACTTTCTGTACATAACAATCTTTTCCAATACATGTTTTTAAAACAATCACCATTTTCTGTACATAACAATCTTTTTCAATACGTGTTTCTAAAACAATCACCACTTTCTGTACAGAACAATCATTTTGAATACATTTAAAAAAACAGTCACCATTTTCTGTACATAAAATCTCTTTCAATGCAGCTTTTAAAACAACATCGCTTTCTGAACACAACAATCTTTTTCAGTTACATTTGTTAAAACATCACTATGTTCTGTACATAGCAATCGTTTTCAATGCATGTTTTTAAAACAATCACCACTTTCTGTACATAACAATCGTTTTCCAATGCATGTTTAAAAAAAAATCACTACTTTCTGTACATAACAATCTTTTCCAATACATGTTTTTAAAACAATCACCATTTTCTGTACATAACAATCTTTTTCAATACGTGTTTCTAAAAACAATCACCACTTTCTGTACAGAACAATCATTTTGAATACATTAAAAAAACAGTCACCATTTTCTGTACATAAAATCTCTTTCAATACAAGCTTTTAAAACAACATCGCTTTCTGTACACAGCAATCTTTCTCAATATATGTTTTTTGAAACAATCACCACTTTCTGTACGTAGCAAATGTTTTCAATACATGCTTTTTTAAAACAATCACCATTTTTCTGTACATAACAATCTTTTTCAACACGTGTTTTTAAAACAATCACGACTTTCTGTACATGGAAAGCTTTTTCGATACATGTTCTCAAAACAGTCACCACTTTCTGTACATAACAATCTTTTTCAGTTCACATTTTTTAAAACAATCACTATGTTCTGTACATAACAATCGTTTTCAATGCATGTTTTTAAAACAATCACCACTTTCTGTACATAACAATCGTTTCCAATGCATGTTTTAAAAAAAATCACCACTTTCTGTACATAACAATCTTTTCCAATACAAGTTTTTAAAACAATCACTACTTTCTGTACATAACAATCGTTTTCAATGCATGTTTTCAAAAAAAATCACCACTTTCTGCACATAACAATCTTTTACAATACATGTTTTTAAAACAATCACCACTTTCTGTACATAACATACATGTTTCTAAAACAATCACCACTTTCTGTACATAACAATCTTTTTCAATACATTTTTTAAAACAATCACCACTTTCTGTACATAACACTTTTTTTCAATACATGTTTTCAAAAACAATCATCACTTTCTGTACATAAAAATCTTTTTCAATACATGTTTCTGAAACAATCATCCTTTTCTGTACATAACAATCTTTTTCAATACATGTTTTTTTAAAACAGTCATCACTTTCTATGCATAAAAATCTTTTTCAATACATGTTTTTAAAACAATCACCACTTTCTGTACATAACAATCTTTTTCAATACATGTTTTTAAAACAATCACCACTTTCTGTACATAACAATCTTTTTCAATACATGTTTTTAAAACAATC
>JAPXFY010000017.1:27930086-27937586 GCA_030674185.1 Monoplex corrugatus | reverse complement strand
AGTTCTCACTCAGTCGCTGAGCCAGAGTCAAGCGATCTTCACCCTAGGTAGACGCCCTCCCCAACCTGTCCCTGCGGTCAAGAAGACCAAACCACGGAGCATATACTCCAAAGATGTCCCCTTCACCAGGTGGCAAGACAGGACGTGTGGCCGACAGACACTCCGCTGACAACCAAACTCCATGGCTGCAGACAGGAGCTGGAAAAGACGGCTGCATTCATCGCCCGGACTCAGATGATTGTATAGCAGCGTACGCCAAGAAGAAGAAGAGAAGAAGACCCTAGGTAGGGAGACTGACACCAACGTCTCACCAACGGCAGTCCCTAAAAACGTTTAAAAACCAGTTCTATCGTCCGATCACTAAGTTAAGCAACGTCGGGCCCGGTTAGTACTTGGATGGGTGACCGCTGGAACGCCGGGTGCTGTTGGCAACTTTAAGGCGTCAGTGTAGAATTATACAAATGATGACTAAATGGACTACGTGAGATGGCTGGGCGCAGCTACATGTAAACGGCAATATGTAACAGGTCATCCAATGTCAATACACGTGGCACCTGTGACGTGACGTTAGTGCATATGGAATTCACTCCGAACGCGGAGACGTCATCTTGAGAAACTGATACTGAAACTGAAACCTACGAATTCCCGACGCGAATTTTCCACCGACACCGGAACGGCAGAAACGACAACAACAACAACAACAACAACAACAATAATAACAAAACTGAGGTCACCCCGAGAACAAGGCATTACAGACCACAGACTCTGGGACAATTTTCACGTGCTGAAAATTCTAGTAAAAATTTTCAGTAAAATGTTTCCTGAGAATAGTGATGATAGTTATGATACCAGGGTGTTCCAATGACCACAGAAGCATTTGTTGTTGTTGTTGTTGTTGGGATTTTGTTGTTGTTGTTGTTGATGATTTGTGTGTGTGTGTGTGTGTGTGTGTGTGTGTTTGTGTGTTTTGTGTGTGGTGTGTGTGTGTGTGTTTGTGTGTGTGTGTGTGTTGTTTGTCCTATTTCCTCTGTTTCTATATCTCTGTCACTCTGTCTCTATCTCTGTTTCTGTCTGTATCTGCCTGTCTCATCATCATCATCATCATCATCATCATCATCATCATCATCACTATCATCATCGTCGTCATCATCATCAAAATGGTTTTATAAAAAAGGTGAGCACAAATGAAATCTTTCTGAGTTTGACGATCCTTAAAAATTAGTAAATAAATGAATAAGTCATCATCATCATCATCATCATCATCATCATCATCATCATCATCACCATCAAAAGTAAATAAATAGATGAATAAATAAATAAATGAATAAATGAATAAAAGTAATGATAATGATATTGACGAACATAGTAATAGCAATAACAACGATAATTATAATGATGGTGATGATGAAGGGTTTGAACCTTCGACGTCCCGCTCAGCACTCCGTTGCGCTTCACCACTTCACCACGCTGACAAGTCTGTTTTCTTAATGTTTGAATAGATAAGCTTAAAACCTTCAAGTGTCTTACCGAAACTATGTCATTTTTCTAAATGTGTTGTTTACATGATGCCTTAAAATCGTAGGTAAAGTCCAAACAATTTTCGAGAACGGTTTAAACCTTGAGCGACTCACCACGAAGGGAAGTTATTATGCAGTTTTGCGCCCAGTGTTGAAACAAATGGTATCTGTGTGAGAGAAAAAATATTAGTTTATACTTAGTGTTTTAAAGAATACTGCCAGACTGAAAGATAGCTGGGAGACGGAATAAATAGATCTACATAAATAGTCAAGCAGACCAAAAAAAAAAAAAAAAAAAGAAATAAAATAAAATGAAATAGAATATAATAAAATGAAATAAATAGATGAAATAAATAGATGAAATAAATAAATAAATAAATAAATAAATAAATAAATAAATAAATAAATAAATAAATAAATAAATAAATAAATAATACAGTCAACAAACTGAACTGATGAATATGTAGATAGACAAGGGGCATTACTACCCAGCGTGGAATTGTTTTAGAGTTAAATGCTTGATAACTTAATATGCACTTACAGTAATAAAATTTGGGCAATGTGTATTCAAAATATGGACAAATAATGCTGTGGTATCAATTTAGGTGTTAATGGCATACTATGTCATTAATAAGAAAAAAGACACACAAAAAAAAAGAAGAAAAAAGTACCCCGAAAACCATGCCTACTTTTGTGGGTCATCATTTCAGTATTTGTAATCTCACAGCTCTCTCTGTCTCTCTCTTTCTTTTTTTTATTTATTTATTTATTTTTGTTTACTATTAAATGGTTCTGACATATGTTTATGGCATCTTGTAAATCAGAATCAGTCATGGAAAAATAACATGTGTGATTGTCTTTTCGAATGGCACATCTTTAATTTTTAATTGTCATGTTCAATACACCATCACGTCTGCTTTAATAGTCCCATCACTATTTTTTCTACATACTTACTGCTGAAATGCATATTTATAGAAAATGTCATCAACATTGCTTGACATTTGTGAAAGCTTTGAAAAAGAACAATGTACATGTCATTGCTTGAAATTTGTGAAAGCTTTGAAAAAGAACATGGTACATGTGATTGCTTGAAATTTGTGAAATCTTTGAAAAAGAACATGGTACATGTCATTGCTTGAAATTTGTGAAAGCTTTGAAAAAGAACATGGTACATGTCATTGCTTGATTACAAAAAAATAGACAACGATTTCTGGACAGTTTCTTTTAGGACTGTATTGGTTTCTTACCTTCCAAGTTGCTATTGACCGCTGGTGTGATAAGGGAACCTTCAGTCTCCTGCTGCTGCTCTTCCTGTGCCAGTCTTGCTCTTCTCCTTGCTCCAATGGCTGCCAGAGACCCCTCGGTTGCCAGAATCACAGAGTGAGTGGGCGTGGGGTTCCCTTCATTCACAAGAATGTCATCTTGGCCTGCTGACGCTTGGCACTGCATTGTTACTTTCAGTTTCCACATAATTATTATGTCTGGAAACATAAATCTTCTTTCCACCAGTTGTCACGGCTTTTGTGTATTTGTTTCCTTTGAAAGGAGGACGATTCAAGGGTACTCCTCTTCTTTTGCTGAGCAACAGGCATTTTGATGATCAAAGAACACTATTCGGATAGATAACTTTTGAAAACTTCCACTAAACACGTTTCACAGTGGAGGCCGCCATTTGCAATTCAAGGGAGCTAAGTACTATAGCCAAGGGGAATCGGAAGCGGCTCATTGTTTGTGAAGCTCATAATAGTTGAATTTTTTTTTTTTATGGTTTTTTTTTCATGGGCGGCCAGTTTGATTTTGAGACACAGTTTTGTTACAAACACATGTCATTCAACAATTTTCAAAAATAAAGGTTTTAGAACAAAATTTCAAACTGTATATTGAAGAGTAGTGTTTATATTTTATAAAACATACTAGCATAAATTTTCGCTAACAAAAAATTTGGTTTTTGGTTAAAATCTGAGTAGAACAGCCTCATTAAAAAATAAATAAACAAAGAAACTACCTCATTAGAAATAAATCAACAAAGAAACTTCTGTCCTTTTCTTAACTCGTAGATGATAGATTACGGTCTTACTTCCTTTTCTTAACTCGTAGATGAACCTCATTAAAATATATATAAACAAAGAAATTTTCTTCCTTTTCTTAACTCGTTATTGATAAATTACGGTTTTTACTTCCTTTTCTTAACTCATAGATAAAAAATTACGTACTAAGAAACAAACTTTCTGTAAATTGCATGCATGTAGCATTTCTTTGCAGCATGTAGCATTTCTTTGCAGCAGTGAAGAGTTTGCCTTGGTATTGCATGCATTGCCCTACTCTTGACTATCTTCAATAATTACGTTGTTGGCTTTAATTGTGTCATATCAGACCATTTGCTCTTTTCTGCCTTCGTCTGTTTATACCCGGTTTTCCCTCATTCCTTCTTCTGCAGATTTTGTATCTTTTCCTTAGACTAAAACATGTGTTCGATGATACATGCCGAATGGCACAGTATACATGTAAAGAAAAAAATATCCACAGAAATTGAGAAAAAAGAAAGAAAGAAAGAAACAAACAAAGAAACAAACATACAAATAAACAAGTAAACAAACAAACAATCAGACCCCCCCCCCCCCAAAAAAAAAGCCAACAACAACAACAACAAATCAATAAATGAATCAACAAACACGATTAATAGATAAACTAATGAACAAAATAAACAGATCAGTGAATGGATGAATGAAAGAATGAATGGATGAAAGAATGAACGAATAAAAATATAAACAAACAAATAAATAAGTAAGTGAATAAAAGATAAGTAAATTAACAAATAACTAAATAAATGATAAATGAATAAATAAATAAACATATAAGTAAATAGTATATAAATAGATAAATAAATAAACAGATAAATGATAAATGAATAAATAAATAAATAAATAAATAAATAAATAAATAAATAAATAAATAAATGAATAAATAAACAAATAGATAAACTTCGTCGTCTGCATTTATTGGGTGGTTAGTTTGTTTGTTTCGTTGCTTTTTTTATCATATCTCTCTCTCTCTCTCTCTCTCTCTCTCTCTCTATCACACACACACTCTCTCTCTCACTCTCTCTCTCTCTCTCTTTCTCTTCCCCCCCACCCCCTGCTCTCTCTCTCTCTCTGTTTTTTGTTGTTGCCACCTTTGTGTTGTAGGTTTGCGAGCATTTCTTTTTTCTGTCTTTCACGGTTCTTTCTCGGTTGATACTTTGCTTAGGTTTATATGTGTCCCTTAACCAGACAGTGCTTTTAAGCCGTAACGAAACAAACACTGTTGCCTGTCCTTAACTGATAGTTCTGTTTAGTCTGAAAACTTGGGGAAATAAAAGAGAACACCAGTAGCTGCATGGGAAAACATCTACCAAATACACGAGATACACAAGACACAGACAAACATAAACCCTTGTACCGCACAAATAGAGAATGAGAAGAAAAAAAAATTTTGGTCTTTTTTTTATTTTTTATTTTGCCTTGAGAGAAGAAGACATGCACCACCATGGTATTATAGTAGCAGTAGTAGTAATTTCAGGAGCTGGGGTGGGTGGGTGGGTGGGTGGTGGTGGTTGTTTGAGATGGAGAAGGAGAAGAAAGAAGTAGTAGGTTGAGAAGGAGAGGAAAAAGAGGCCAAGCTATTAGTAAAGTCACTACAAGAAGTTCAACCCCCCTCCCCCCGTCTCCCCACCCTATCCCCACCCACCCCAACTCACCCCACCCCCGTCCCCTTCCTTCTCAGAAACCGAGGCAAGGCGAACTATTTCTCGGTGGCGGCAGCCGAACTACGCAGAGAATGAAAGGGGGGTAATTTGGCAAAATGAAGTGAACATTGGTTCCAGTTTCGGGCTCAACCAGGGCGTAATGGGCACGCTGAAATAAGACGAAGAGCTCCTGTCAGGTCCACCGCCATCCTCCAACCCCTACCCCAGATCTTCCTACCCGGTTACTTCTTTCCCCATTTCTCCCCACCTTCCCCCATAGTCATCCGTCTTTCAAAACTATGCTGAAGGGGTGGTGGTGGTGGGTGTTGTGTGGTGGTGGTGGTGATGGTGTTGGTGGTGGTGTTGGCTATATAGGGATGAGAGAGGTTCCAGAACCTCCCGGTCCTTCCATTACCCCATTTCACCTCTCTCTCTCTCTGTATATATATATATATATATATATATATATATATATATATATATATATATATGTATATATATGTATATAACATGTATATATATATATATATATATATATATATAATATATATATATATACATATATACATATACATATACTCGTATGTATGCATATCTTTGACGTAGTGTAAGCCTTGACATGGCTCTAGTAGTCGGCTGGGCTATAAGCAATATGAACTTGAGCGTGTCTCTCTGTCTCTGACTCTGTCTGTCTGTCTGTCTGTCTCTCTGTCTGTCTATCTGTCTCTCTGTCTCTGTCTGTCTCTCTCTCTCTCTCTCTGCCTCTCTCTCTTTGTGTCTCTCTGTCTCTTCTCTGTCTGTCTGTCTGTCTCTGTCTCTCTGTCTCTCTGTCTCGCTGTCTTTCTGTCTGTCTCTCTCTCTCTCTCTCTCTCTCAAGTCTGCTTCCTCATTATTATTCTCTTTCAGCCCCACACATTCTCCCCCTATCTATCCCTCTCCCTCCGCTCGTCCTACCCACCCTAACACCCTACCCATCTCCCCGTCTCTACGCTACCCGTCGTCTCAGTTACACCCGTATTGGGGGGCCTGGCTGGGTCGTTGGGTATGTGGGTGGCTGTTTTCGTTCGGCCCTGTCTTTTGCAGGATGCAGGATTCGGAATAATCCTACATGTACTCTCTTGTCTGTCGGGTCCGATTGTCTGGCGCTGTCTGTCTGTCTGTCTGTCTGTCTGTCTCTGTCTCTGTCTATGTCTATGTCTATGTCTCTGTCTCTGTCTCTGTCTGTCTCTCTCTCTCTCTCTGCTTGTGTGTGTCCCTTTCTCTTTCTGTCTGTCTCTGTCTGTATGTGTGTCTGTCTCTGTCTGTCTGCCTATCTGTCTGTCTGTCTATAAGTCTCTCTGTCTCTCTCTCTGTCTGCCTACCTGTCTGTCTGTCCGTCTGTCTCTTTCTCAGCTTGTCTCTCTCAGCCTCTCTCTCTTTCTCTCTCTTTCTTTCTCTCTCTCTCTCTCTTTTTCTCTCTGTCTCTGTCTCTCTCTGTCTCTCTCTTCTCTGTCTGTCTGTTGTTCCCTCTCTCTCTTTCTCTCCCTCTCTCCCTTTTTCTCTCTCTCTCTTTTTTCTCTCTGTCTCTCTGTCTCTCTCTGTCTCTCTCTTCTCTGTCTGTCTGTCATTCTCTCTCTCTCTCTCTTTCTCTCTCACTCTTTTCCTCTCTCTCTTTGTCTTAAGTCTGCTTCCTCATTATTATTCTCTTTCAACCCCACACATTCTCCCCCTATCTATCCCTCCTCCCTCTGTTCCTCTCTTCTCTCTCTCTCACTCCTTCCCTCTGCTCCTCCTACCCACTCTACCCCACCCACTACCCATCTCCCCATCTCTACGCTACCCGTCGTCTCAGTTACACCCGTATTGGTTGGCCTGGCTGGGTCGTTGGGTATGTGGGTGGCTGTATACGTTCGGCCCCGTCTTTTGCAGTGTTTACGTTAGGAGTAGCGCAGAACGGTGAATGCTAAATCAGCTTTCAAATGAAGAACTGTATGCAGGATTCGGAATAATCCTACTCTCTTGTCTGTCGTGTCTGTATTGTCTGGCGCTGTCTGTCTGTCTCTGTCTGTCTGCCTGTCTCTCTGTCTGTCTGTCTGTCTGTTTCATTCTCTCTGTCTCTCTCTCTGCTTGTGTGTGTCCCTTTCTCTTTCTGACTGTCTCTGTCTGTATGTTTGTCTTCTTCTCTGTCTTCTGTCTGTCTCTGTAAGTCTCTTGTCTCTCTCTTCTGTCTGCTTTTCTTTTCTCTTCTCATTCTCTCTCTCCTGCTCTCGTTTTTCTCTT
>JAPXFY010000017.1:27912586-27920086 GCA_030674185.1 Monoplex corrugatus | reverse complement strand
ATCCCATGGCACAAACGGATTTTTCCCCCTGCATAATTCTGTCGAAAAATCTATTTTCATAAGTAAATCGATATACCCACACAGAGATTTGTGTAATACATGGCGTTTGAAGTGACCGATGTTAATACATAGTGACAATAGATAGATAGATAGATAGATAGATAGACAGATAGGTAGATAGATAGATAGATAGATAGATAGATGAATAGATGGATATATAAATAAATAAATACACAATTGAATAGACAAAAATATAGAAAATTATGTCAACAAATAAATAGGTAAATAGATGAATAAACAAAGAAATAAATACAAAATAATAAATAAACAAATAAATGAATAGATAAGAAAGAAAGAAATAGACAAACAAATAGATAGATAGATAGATAGATAGATAGATAGATAGATAGATAGATAGATAAATAAATAAATAAATAAATACACAATTGAATAGACAAAAATATAAAAAAAAACTTATGTTAACAAACAAATAGATTAATAGATGAACAAACAAAGAAATAAATACAAAATAATAAATAAACAAATAAATGAATAGATAAGAAAGAAAGGAAGAAAGAAAGAAAGAAATAGACAAACAAATAGATAGACAGATAGGTAGGTAGATAGATAGATAGATAGATAGATAGATAGATAGATAGATAGATAGATAGATAGATAGATAGATAGATACACAGATAGATAGATAAACAAAATAAATAAATAAAAAGCACCTTCGCCCTCCATCAAGCTTACAGAATTTATCCATCTATCTCTGTCTGTCTGTCTATCTCTGTCTTTTCCCCTCCCTTTATGTCTGTCCATTTATCTGTCTGTCTATCTATGTTCTTTCCCCTTCCTCTCTATCTATCCATCTATCTGTCTGTCTCTCTATCTCTGTTCTTTCCCCTTCTTCTTTATCTATCCATCTATCTCTGTCTGTCTGTCTATCTCTGTTCTTTCCCCTTCCTCTCTATCTATCCATCTATCTGTCTGTCTGTCTATCTCTGTTCTTTCCCCTTCCTCTCTATCTATCCATCTATCTGTCTGTCTGTCTATCTCTGTTCTTTCCCCTTCTTCTCTATCTATCCATCTATCTGTCTATCTGTCTATCTCTGTTCTTTCCCCTTCTTCTCTATCTATCCATCTATCTGTCTGTCTGTCTATCTCTGTTCTTTCCCCTTCCTCTCTATCTATCCATCTATCTGTCTGTCTCTCTATCTCTGTTCTTTTTCATTTCTCTTATCTATCCATATATCTGTCTGTCTGTCTATCTCTGTTCTTTCATCTTCCTCTCTATCTATCCATCTATCTGTCTGTCTGTCTGTCTCTATTCTTTCATCTTCCTCTCTATCTATCCATCTATCTGTCTGTCTGTCTGTCTATCTCTGTTCTTTCCCCTTCCTCTCTATCTATCCATCTATCTGTCTGTCTCTCTATCTCTGTTCTTTCCCCTTCCTCTGTATCTATCCATTTATCTGTCTGTCTCTCCATCTCTGTCCTCCCCTCTCTCTTTATAATCCATCTGTTTGTCAGTCTCTATCGCTAACGTTTTGCCTCCCTCACTGTCTATCCTCTGATGTTATCATGCCTGATGTTATCATCAGGGGAATATACAGTGATATACTCTGGTGGTAATTCACATGAAAGAGGAGTAGGCATCAAAATGGACAGACAAATCAAAAGCAGTTAAGGGATACTGGGCAGTGTCCGACCGAGTTTTACTGGTCAAATTCGGAGGCAAACCATTTGATATCAACATCATACAGGTGTATGCACCAACATCCGCAAGTACTCAGGAAGACATCGACAACTTCTACGAAGTTTTAGAGATGGCCAAGGTCCAATGTAAATCACAAGAAGTTACAGTCATAATGGGAGATTTTAATGCTAAAGTGGGACAGGATAGGGTGGAGGATATAGTTGGACCTCATGGCCTTGGTGCACAAAATGAAAGAGGGGGGAAGCTTGTAGAATGGGCACAGATGAATGAGTTCATAGTAGGAAACACCTGGTTTGAGCAGCCTAACAGAAGAAAATGGACTTGGATGAGTCCAGGAGATAATACCAAAAATCAAATTGACTACATCCTGATCAACAAAAGATTTAGAAATTCTTTACTGTCAGCAAAAATACTACCAGGCGCAGACTGCAACAGTGACCACAATCCGGTAGTGGGAAGGTTTAGGCTGAAATTGAGGAAAAGGAAACAGACTAAAAGCAACATCAAACTAAACCTTGGACTCTTAAAGTCAGATGAAATGATACGTCAAAAATTTAATGTACATGTTCAAAACAAATTCAGTGCTCTGGAAGACGTTGGTGACAGTGAGGAACAATGGACAAAGTTGAGAAGTTCTATAAATGAAGCTTGTGAAGAAACTCCTAAGGCAAATAGAAAAGCAAAAAAGATTTGGATGACTAATGAAATTTTGGGCCTGATGGAGGAAAGGAGGAAGGCAAAGAGAAACGAAGAGATATACAGGAAGATAAACAAAGAAATCAGGTATAGGTGCAATGAAGCTAAGGAAGCTTGGCTGAACACAAAATGCAAAGAGATAGAAGAACGACACAAAATGGATCCTCAGGGTATGTACAGACGAAATGAAGAAATTGTCCACAGGAAAAATACATGCACATCAACTGGTTGCTTAAAATCGAAAGATGGCACGTTTATCATGGAAAAAGACAAAATATTAGACAGATGGGGAGAGTACATTAAAGACCTTTTTGAGGATGACAGAAACGAACATACTATAAAAAGAACTTTGAAGGACCACCCATAATGAAAGATGAAGTTAGAGCAGCACTGAAAAAGATGAAATCAGGAAAAGCCCCAGGACCAGACAACATTACTACAGAGATGATTGAAGCCCTGGAGGAATTTGGCATAGAAAAAATAACAGTCCTCCTAAATGAAATTTATGACACTGGAAAAATCCCCAAAGATATGTCAAAATCAATTTTCATTGCACTTCCAAAGAAGACAGGGGCTATAGAATGCGAACTCCTTCGCACAATCAGTTTGATGAGTCATGTAACAAAAATCCTGTTAAGAATAATCATGATGAGGACAAGGAATAGAATCAAAAGGGAAATAGCAGAAGAACAGTGTAGATTTGTGGAGGGGAAAGGAACTATTAATGCCATATACATCCTAAGAACTATCATAGAGAGGTCAATTGAGATGAATAAGGATTTATATTTATGCTTTGTTAACTATACCAAGGCTTTCGATCGGGTACGACACGATGAATTGATCAACCAACTGGAGAAACTCAATGTTGATGGAAAAGATCTACGAATAATCAGGAATATGTACTGGGAACAAACAGCTGCAATGAGAATAGAAAACAATATAAGCTCTTTTCAAAACATCAAAAGAGGAGTCAGACAGGGTTGTGTTTTGTCACCAGATCTGTTTTCACTATATAGCGAAAACATCATGAGAAACCTAGAAGAAGACCCTGGATTCGGTACGCAGATGACACCGTGCTAATTGCAGAAAATGAAAGGGACCTACAAAACCTTGTGAATATACTAGAAACAGAAAGCAAAGGTAAGGGGTTGGAACTAAACAGCAGGAAGACTGAAGTCATGGTGATCAGTAAAAAACATGAAATCCCCTCATGCAAAATAAAAACAAATGGCACAACCTTGACACACGTTAATAAGTTCAAATACCTGGGAACGGTCATTTCATCAGACGGCAGAAGCACATCGGAAATAGCTGGCAGAATCGGCCAATCCAAAACAGCATTCAAGAAGATGACAAGCATTCTTACCAACAAATGCCTATCAACTAACATCAGAAATAGAGTCCTTGAATATTATATAGAACCAATACTGTTGTACGGATGCGAGGCGTGGACAGTCAGCAAGCAAAGCCAGAGCAGGATCGAGGCAGCTGAGATGTGATTTCTCAGAAGAATGTTGAGAGTTCCATGGACAGCAAAAAACAAACAAACGAGACAGTCTTGATGGAGGCAGACACAAATAGATCACTCATAAGGAAGATTAGGAAAAGACAAGCAACATTTATAGGCCATTTTATGAGGAAGGGGGATTTGGAGCACCTGGTCACAACGGGAAAGCTGGAGGGAAAGAGAGCACCAGGTAGATCCAGGGAGAGAATGCTGGACGGACTTGCAGAGTGGCTGGGGATGAAAAGGGTGGGGGAGATGCTGGGGGCAACGAGAGATAGAGATGGTTGGAAGTCCATGGTCGCCAACGCCATGCGGCAGGGCACCTGATGATGATGATGATGACTGTCTATCCATCTATCTGTCTGTCTGTCTATCTCTGTCCTCCCCCCCTCTCTCTATATTCCATCTATCTGTCTATCTCTGTCCTCCCCTCCTCTCTCTCTCTCTATAATCCATCTATCTCTCTGTCTGTCTATCTCTGTCCTCCCCCTCTCTCTCTATATTCCATCTATCTGTCTGTCTATCTCTGTCCTCCCCCTCTCTCTCTATCTATCCATCTATCTGTCTGTCTGTCTATCTCTGTCTTCCCCTCTCTCTATAATCCATCTATCTGTCTGTCTGTCTCTCTCTGTCCTCCCCCTCTCTCTATAATCCATCTATCTGTCTGTCTGTCTATCTCTGTCTTCCCCTCTCTCTATAATCCATCTATCTGTCTGTCTGTCTATCTCTGTCTTCCCCTCTCTCTATAATCCATCTATCTGTCTGTCTGTCTATCTCTGTCTTCCCCTCTCTCTATAATCCATCTATCTGTCTGTCTGTCTATCTCTGTCTTCCCCTCTCTCTATAATCCATCTATCTGTCTGTCTCTCTATCTCTGTCCTCTTCCCTCTCTCTATAATCCATCTATCTGTCTGTCTGTCTATCTCTGTCCTTCCCCTCTCTCTATAATCCATCTATCTGTCTGTCTGTCTCTCTCTGTCCTTCCCCTCTCTCTATAATCCATCTATCTGTCTGTCTGTCTATCTCTGTCTTCCCCTCTCTCTATAATCCATCTATCTGTCTGTCTGTCTCTCTCTGTCCTTCCCCTCTCTCTATAATCCATCTATCTGTCTGTCTGTCTATCTCTGTCTTCCCCTCTCTCTATAATCCATCTATCTGTCTGTCTGTCTATCTCTGTCCTTCCCCTCTCTCTATAATCCATCTATCTGTCTGTCTGTCTATCTCTGTCCTTCCCCTCTCTCTATAATCCATCTATCTGTCTGTCTGTCTCTCTCTGTCCTCCCCCTCTCTCTATAATCCATCTATCTGTCTGTCTGTCTCTCTCTGTCCTCCCCCTCTCTCTATAATCCATCTATCTGTCTGTCTGTCTCTCTCTGTCCTCCCCCTCTCTCTATAATCCATCTATCTGTCTGTCTGTCTATCTCTGTCCTCCCCTCTCTCTATAATCCATCTATCTGTCTGTCTGTCTATCTCTGTCCTCCCCCCTCTCTCTATAATCCATCTATCTGTCTGTCTGTCTATCTCTGTCCTCCCCCCTCTCTCTATAATCCATATATCTGTCTGTCTGTCTATCTCTGTCCTCCCCCTCTCTCTATAATCCATCTATCTGTCTGTCTGTCTATCTCTGTCCTCCCCCTCTCTATCTATCCATCTATCTGTCTCTCTGTCTATCTCTGTCCTCCCCCCTCTCTCTATAATCCATCTATCTGTCTGTCTGTCTATCTCTGTCCTCCCCTCTCTCTATAATCCATCTATCTGTCTGTCTGTCTATCTCTGTCCTCCCCCCTCTCTCTATAATCCATCTATCTGTCTGTCTGTCTATTTCTGTCCTCCCCCCTCTCTCTATAATCCATCTATCTGTCTATCTCTGTCCTCCCCTCCTCTCTCTCTCTCTCTATAATCCATCTCTCTGTCTGTCTCTCTATCTCTGTCCTCCCCCTCTCTCTCTATATTCCATCTATCTGTCTGTCTATCTCTCTCTATCTCTGTCCTCCCCCTCTCTCTCTCTAATCCATCTATCTGTCTGTCTGTCTCTCTCTATCTCTGTCCTCCCCCCCTGTCTCTCTAATCCATCTATCTGTCTGTCTGTCTCTCTCTATCTCTGTCCTCCCCCTCTCTATAATCCATCTATCTGTCTGTCTGTCTTTCAATATCTGTCCTTTCCCCTCCCTCTCTGTCTATCCATCTATCTGTCTGTCTGTCTATCTCTGTCCTTTCCCCTCCCTCTCTATCTATCCATCTATCTGTCTGTCTGTCTATCTCTGTCCTCCCCCTCTCTCTCTCTAATCCATCCATCTGTCTGTCTGTCTTTCAATATCTGTCCTTTCCCCTCCCTCTCTGTCTATCCATCTATCTTTTTGTCTCTCTATCTCTGTCCTTTCCCCTCTCCTCTCTATCTATCCATCTGTCTGACTGTCTGTCTATCTCTGTCTCCCCCTCTCTCTCTATAATCCATCCGTCTGTCTGTCTGTCTGTCTCTGTCCTTCCCCTTCTCTCTCTATAATCCATCCGTCTGTCTGTATGTCTGTCTGTCTCTGTCCTCCCCCCCTCTCTCTATAATCCATCCATCTGTCTGTCTCTCTATCTCTGTCCTCCCCCTCTCTATAATCCATCTATCTGTTTGTCTGTCTTTTTGTATCTGCCCTTCCCCTCCCCCCCTCTCTGTCTACCCATGTATCTGTCTGTCTGTCTCTGTCCTTTCTCCTCCCTCTCCATCTGTACATCTATTTGTCTGTCTCTCTATCTCTGTCCTCTCTCCTCTCTCTCCTCTATCTGTTGCTTATGCAGGAATGGACTTCCAGCTGATCTAAAATCCTGTCAAAACACACGCAAAGTTCAAGAGAGGTCTTCTGTTAGATTTCAGGAATATACCACTCACACAGAACACTGCAGCTACATATTTTATGTAAAAAAAAATCTGTATGTGTGTACTTTTACTGACTTAGTCTACAATATTGTTTCAATGAACAATGTTTTAATTTTGTTGTTGTTGTAAAGGATCACATATTTTTCATGAAAGTTATTTCTGGCATAACAACAGAAATGATGATGATGATGATGATAATGATGATGATGATAATAGTAGTAGTAGTGATAATTCCTACATTTTCCAACATTTTGCTCTCTGTCTCTCTCTGTCTCTGTCTCTTTCTGTCTGTCTGTTCCTCTCTGTCTGTCTGTCTCCCTTAATGATCCGAAGTTAACTGTACATATATGTGGTGTGTGTGTGTGTGTGTGTGTGTGTGTGTGTGTGTGTGTGTGTGTGTGTGTGTGTGTGTTTGTGTGTGTGTGTTTGTGTGTGTGTGTGCTAGCGCGTGTGTGTGTGTATGTGTGTGTGTATGTGTGTGTATGTCTGTGTGTGTGCTAGAGTGTGAGTGTATGTGTGTGTGTATGTGTGTGTGTGTGCTAACGTGTGTGTGTGTGTGTATGTGTGTGTGTGTGTGTGCATGTGTGTATATGTGTGAGTGTATGTGTGTGTGTGTGCGTGCGTGTGTGTATGTGTGTGCATGCGTGTATGTGTGTGCGTGCATGTGTGTGTTGTGTGTGTGTGTGTGGTGTGTGTGTGCGTGTGTGTGTA
>JAPXFY010000017.1:27900086-27902586 GCA_030674185.1 Monoplex corrugatus | reverse complement strand
ACGTGCGTTTTTGTGGTGTGTGTGTGTGTGTGTGTGTGTGTGTGTGTGTGTGTGTGTGTGTGTGTGTGTGCGCGCGTGTGTGAGTGTGTGTATGTGTATGTGTATGTCTATATGTATGTGTATGTGTATGTGTATGTGTATATACATGTGCATGTGCACGTGTATGTGTATGTGTATGTGCATGTGTACGTTTGTGTTTTGTGTTGTGTGCGTGTGTGTGTGTGTGCGTGCGTGTGTGTATATATGTGTGTGTGCTCGTGTGTGCGTGTTTTATGTTGTGTGCGTGCGTGTATGCGTGTGTGTATTTGCGCACGTGCGTGTGTATGTGTGTGTGTGTGTGTGTGTGTGTGTGTGTTGCATTTTTCAGGAAATCTGTGAAACCGTTTTTGACATAAGAGTACTATTTTCTTTGCATGAGTAATAGCTGTAGCGGAGGGAGAAGGAGAGAGGGAGAGAAAGACAAGTGAATGCCAGAGAATGTTTGTTCTGGTAACGCACTTCTACCAAGAACCAGAAGATATGTGTGTTTTAAGATGAATGAATGAATGAATGGATGAACGAAGGAAGGAAGGAGAAGAACATGATGAAGGCGAAACGACTAAAGAACAAAAAAGAAACAAAAGAAATTGTGACAAACGTTGTAACATACGAGAGAAAAAATAAAAAAACGAAAACGAAACAACAACAACAACAAAAAATACCCAATCAAACAAAAAAACAAACAAACAAACAAAACAAAAACAAAACAAACAAAAAACCGAGAAAAACAAACAGATAGACAAGAACGATACCGGTACATTTTCGTGATAATTCATTTTATTCTTGCATCTCTCTCTCTCTCTCTCTCTCTCTCTCTCTCTCTCTCTCTCTCTCTCTCTTCTCTCTCTCTTTCTCTCTCTCTCTGTCACTCTCTCTCTCTCTGTCTGTCTGTCTGTCTGTCTGTCTCTGTGTGTCTGTCTGCCTGCCTGCCTGCCTGTCTGAATCCCCATAGGAACGAACTCACTGATGGCCCCATCCCTTGAACAGAATGTGTGGCAATCCCGTACCCAAAGAAGCTGAATCCCATATCTGCTGAATCCCATATTCTGTCTGTCTGTCCGTCTGTCTCTGTCTCTATCCGTCTCTGTATGTTTGTCTGTCTGTCTGTCTGTCTGTCTGTCTCTCTCTCCCTCTCTCTCTCTCTCTCTCCCTCTCTCTCTCCCCCTCTCTCTGTCTCTCCCTTCCCTCTCTCTCTCAGTGTTTACTCATTTGACTAAGACATTTAAGTCCCATCCAGGGCAAAGGCTGGATGAACAAAACAAAACAAAACAAAAACAAACAAAACAAAAAACAAAAAACAAAACAAAACAAAACAAAACAAAACAAACAAAACAAAACAAAAAGAAAAAAGAAAAACACAAAACAAAAAGCACTCATAGTTTTCATCCATTACCCTTGGAAATGAAAACTGAACTTAGATGTCTGTTTGTGTCTCCGTCTGTGTCTCTGTCGTCGTTGTCGCCCACGTTGTTTAAACCTCCCGCGTAAGTAACATAGAACAACTCTCGTATTTTTTACATCAATACGACTATGTATGTATAGGAAGACGGAACGGAGACCTCTTTTCAATAGGAACAGAAGAACTGAACGATGCTATAAAAGATACGTTGGTTTGTAACCACATTAACTGTTGTAGCAGTGAAATCATATCTAGCTTCAGTTCTACTTAATCAATGGTTAGTATGTTTTTCGTTTTAAAAGTATACTGGTTTCAAATGACTTTTGAACCGAAATTGTTATATTTTGTAAAATAAGTCTAAAGCAAGCTAGTTTTCAAAAGAGGTTTTGTTAAATAGGTTCTACGCAAACTTTTTGTATTATAAATGATTACATAAAAAAAGATTATCAAATATTGGTATTATGTTTGGTTGTGCTAACACCAAAACGTACAACATTTTATGATTTTTGTATGAAGAATAGTGTGTTTCCAGGTTTTATTTCCTTCTATCCCAGAATCATGAGGAGTACAATTACATCCAAAATATGTGATCAGTAGTACCTATTTCTCGGAAAAAAATACATATAAAATTTAATATATGTATACATATACATATAAAGTTGACATGAAAAAAAAATTCATATGAATTGTTAAACATTTGTTAATTTTATGTAAAGCGTAGCCTGGATTATGTTTGAATTTTTAAATCTGTCAACTTTATGAAAAGCGTTGCCTGGATTACAAGTTTTCCCCAATTTTGTTTAAAAACGAGAGAATTCATTAGTTATGGTTTTTTTTTCTATTTTTCTGCTTGTTTCAGCAGTTGTTCTAGATGGTTTTAGCCATGAATGTTTTTTTTTACCTGAACCAGATACAGTTCAGTATACTTGATTATATTTAGTATGTTTAGAATTTTTATTTAATTTAATAGAATACGTTTCCATGTTGTTTGTTGATTCCGTTTTGTATTGAGTTCAAATCTAATGGAAAACACGTTTGTGTTGATTATTGTCAAAAGCACGC
>JAPXFY010000017.1:27892586-27897586 GCA_030674185.1 Monoplex corrugatus | reverse complement strand
GTTTTAAGTGCGCCACCGTATTTTGCCAGAAACAATGAAACGGTCGCACGTGAACAGGTGCTGTGGTGTTTTAAGTGTGAGAGTTTTCTCCCTTTTGTTGCCTCTTTGGGTTGTACATTATGATATAAGATTCGTCCATTTCAAAGACATAGGCGTGTTTTTGCTTTTTACTGGGGGCATGTTATACCTCCCCTGCAGAGTCTCAAAAAGACACATATAGACAGCTGTAGTAACACGAAGCATTATATGTCCATACCCTAATGCATAATATAGCGGACTGAAGATTCTTTTCTTTCTTTCTTTCTTTTTTTCTTTCTTTTTTTTAGTTTTTTTTTATCTTCTTCTTTTACTTTTTTTTTTCTTTTAGAAAGAACCAGACTCAAGATCTGATGATATCTCAAGTTCATAATAGGCCAGCTCACATATCTACCAGAGAGAGTGAGAGCGAGAGAGGGAGAGGGAGAGAATGAAAGAGAGAGAGAGATAGAGAATATTACAGAGCTAGAGAAGGGGAAGTGAGAAAGAGAGAGAGAGGGGAGGATAGACAGACAGACAGACAGACAGACAGATAGATAGATAGATAGATAGATAGATAGATAGATAGAGAGAGAGAGCGAAAGAGAGAGAGAGAGAGAATGACAGAGAGAGAAAAAGAATGACAGAGAGAGACAGACAGACAGACAGAGACAAAGAGAGAGACAGAGAGACAAACAGAGACAGGAAGCGATAGAGAGAGAGAGAGAGCAAAGAGAGAGAGCAAAGAGAGAGAAATGACAGAGAGAGAGAAAAAAATGAGAGAGAGAGAGAGAGAGAAAGAGAGACAGACAGACCGACAGACAGACAGACACAGACACAGACAGACACAGACACAGACACAGACACAGACACAGACACAGAGTCAGGCAGAGAAAAAGAGGTATTGATGACACAGCGGAGGGAATGAACTATATTCATTCTTTCTACTTTATGTAGCAGCAGATCAACCATGTGAATTTCGGGCTGCTTTCCTTGGGGGGAACGCGTTGCCACAGTGCAGCGCCACCCATTGTTTTCCTGTATACGAGTATTTCTGTTTACCTATAAAAGTGGATTTCGTTAAGAAACTTCTTTGTTACCGAGGGATCTTTAACGTGCGCTGAAATTGTAATGCGGTTATGATATCGCAATGTGAAAGGAATGGTGAAGGTCCTTTCTATTTTTCTCAAGTAAACTTTTAGTTTTTGTTTTCATCCTTTTGTGTGTTTTCCCCCATTGTTTATGGGTAGACTTTTAGTTTTTTTCATCCTTTGTTTTCCCATTGTTTATCTTTAACTGTACTTTTTCTTACATTTCTGTCTACTTCTTTTCTTTTTTGTTTTGTTTTGTTTGTTCGTATTTTTCTGGGTTTTCTTCCCCGTTTCCTTTCTTCCTTTTCTCTTTTTAATCAGTCAGATTATCTCGGCTTCTCTCTGATGTATCATATACACTATTCTTTTAAGGTTTTTCTTTCCTTTTTTTTCCTTTTTTTGTGTTGATTTAAAAACTTGAAATTGTCTGCCACTCAAGTGTTATTAAGATGACTGTTTCAAAAAAAAGGATATATGAATGGCTGGTATGCCATAGAATTGGTTTGTAAAGTAATCAATAAATTGAAAAAAAAGATAAAAAAGTAATTCAAAAATGAATGAATGAATGAATGAATGAATGAATGAATGAACCCATAGAATTGGTTTGTAAAATAATCAATAAATTGAAAAAAAAAAGATAAAAAAGTATTGCAAAAATGAATGAATGAATGAATCAGTCAATCAATCAATCAATCATCAATCAATCAATCAATATCAATTCAATCAATCATTCAATCAATCAGTCAGTCTTTTTTTTCCAATTTAATGACATGCCACCCACTCAGATTTATTTTTTTAAAACAGTCATCTTAATATCAAGAGCAGTGGAAGGCCTAACTCTAAGAATAGGTTTCAGTTTCAGTTTCACAAGATGACATTTTCGCGCTCGGAATAAACTTATAAGCATCCTTTATTTAAAGATTGCTCTTTTTTTTTTAAATAGACATAGTAAGAAATGGAAAGAATACATACACACCAGCATACAATCTTCGTTGACATATTGATGTAATTTAATTTCGATATTGTTCGTCTTTTTGTTTTGTTTGTTTGTTTTTGTTCTGTGTACATTTTCAGATCTTTGTGTGTTATTCTGTTGTAACATTAATCTATATCTCTTCACCTGCTGTATTTGGTGTATGTGCTGTTATTATATTGTAATATTTATCTATATCTCATTACCTGTTACATTTCATGTATGTACTAGTACACTGATTGCTTCTCCATTATATCCACTTGTTATGCACTGTATACATTTCAAGATGCCTGTAGACGTTTTGTATAATGTATTTGAAAATGATTAAGAACAAGTTATACACACCACACAAAAAAAATTATATTCATATGCGCTGAAGCTACATATGCCATGTGATGAATCAGATCCCAAATGATCATTGCATAGGCCATGAACCTGTACATGCCTTACACTCTGGAAAAGTCTTGAGGGGGATGAACAGGAAAAAAAAGTACAATTTCTCCAACTTCGATAGATCGCGGCATCTATCACGGCTAGAAACATATTAAGAACACTGGATAGAGTTTCGGGATACAGGAGCTACTTCATCATAAAATAAATACATATAAATAAATACATATATATAAATAAATAAATAAATAAATAAATAAATAAATAAAAATAAAAATGAATGAAAAATAAATAAATAAATAAATGAATAATGAATAAATAAATAAATAATAAATAAACAAATAAGTAAATAATAAATAAATAAATAGACAAGTAAATAGATAAAAAATTAATAGATAAATAGACAAATAAATAAATGAATGAATAACATATAAATAAATAATAGATAAACAAATAAAAAATAAATAAACAGATAGATAAATGAAAGAATGAATGAATGAATGGAATGAATGAATGAATGAATAAATGAATGAATGAATGAATGAATGAATGAATTCATCACGACTAGAAACATATTAAGAACACTGGAAAGTGTTTCAGGATAAAGGAACTATCTCAAATTAAATAAACAAATAGATAGATAGGTAAATAAATAAATAAATAAATTGAAATAAAACAAATGAAAATGAAAACAAAGTAAAACAAAACAAAACAAAATAAAATAAAATAAAATAAAGTAAAATAAAATAAATATAAATATAAAACGAAACAACATAAAATAGAGTAAAGTAAAGTAAACTAAAGTAAAATAAAATAAAATAAAATAAAATGAAATAAAATAAAATAAAATAAAATAAAATAAAAAATAAAATAAAATAAAATAAAATAAAATGAAATGAAATAAAACGAAACAAAATAAATAGAATAAAGTAAAGTAAAATAAAATAAAATAAAATAAAATAGAATAAAATAAAATAAAACAAAAAAAATAAACAAAACAAAATAAAATACAGAGCAACATAACTCTGAAAATGAGCGAATAGAAAATTAAGAAATCATGACACTGGCAACTAGCAGCAGGCAATGTCTTGAGACAGAATAGAAGCGAAACTGAAGACTATGTATCGGTTACTAGCCTGGAACTGTCAGAATGACTGGCACATTAAGAACGAGATGGTTCACAGGCTGCCAAGTTTCGTGTTGCTGGCTGGCAGGAATGATGTCGAGACATGAGATCCTGGTTCCATTTGGAGTAAATGCAGGTAGGTAGATAGTCGTCAGACTCAGGATTACGGGGAAGCCAGATTGTTTTTGTTGCAATAGTGAGCATAAACAAAGGGTCAGAAAAACGCGTGAATATACAAGGTCTTGAACTCGACAGAATTAAACCTTTTGACCGCCAGGGAATTTACAGTCTATAGTTTCTGGCGTCAGCTGATTTCACACACACACAAAAAAACAAAACAAAACAAAACAAAAACAAAAACAAAAGCAACAACAACAACAACAACAACAACAGCAACAACAACAACAACAACAACAACAACAACACACACACACACACACACACACACACACACCACACACACACACACACACACACACACACACCAAAAAACAAAACACAAAATTGCACCTACCGACTTTAAATGATTGCAGCCTTTTGGTTTATGAATCAAATGGCTTGACTGAATAGCTGGGGATTCCCCTGTGACGTGTACGAATTATGGCCAATCCTACCTCCATAGCTGAAGAGGGGTAGGTTGGCGGATAACTGACCCTGGTCAGGCACCTGTGACGTTAGTGCATATGGAATTCATTCCGAGCAATTGACACTGAAACTGAAAGTAAGTGCCGTTTGGCGACATCGGTGCTCTGCCAGGCTGGTGCCAAAAAAGCAACATCGACGGCGTGAGGATCATCTGTCTGATCTGTAACAACGCACACACACACACAAAGAAATCTTTGAAGCAGATGTTGCCCAAATCCATTCGTCAAAAGAGTCAGCCTCCACCATAAAATGTTTAAAGAGAAATGTCACTTTTCGGAAAATATAATCTGCGTTACTTGAGCTTGTAGTTGGTCCACTGTTTTATTGAAACTGATACCATTAGTTTCGTAGTTTCCCTCTTTGGGCTGGGGGACGGGGGAGGGGAGGAGAGAGAGAGAGAGAGAGAGAGAGAGAGAGAGAGAGAGAGAGAGAGAGAGAGAGAGAGAGAGAGGGGAGAGAGAGAGAGAAAGAGAGAAAGAGAGAGAGACACAGAGAGAGACAGAGCTGAGGAACATTGCTATGTATGTTGCTTGTGAGTGTGCGCGCGTTTTACATACAGTTGTTTCTTACAAAAAAGATAATAAGAATAAGACTCTCTCTCCCCCCCTCTCTCTCTCCCCCCTCTCTGTCTCTGTCTTTGCCTATCGGTCTGTCTGTCCGTCTACCTGGTGCTCTTTCCCTCCAGCTTTCCCGTTGTGACCAGGTGCTCCAAATCCCCCTTCCTCATAAAATGGTCCATAAATGTTGCTTGTCTTTTCCT
>JAPXFY010000017.1:27870086-27882586 GCA_030674185.1 Monoplex corrugatus | reverse complement strand
AGAGAGAAGAAAGAAAGAAAGAAAGAAAGAAAGAAGAAAGAAAAAGAGAGAAAGAAAGAAAGAGAAAAAGAAAGAAAGAGAAGAAAGAAAGAAAGAAAGAAAGAAAGAAAGAAAGAAGAAAAGAGAGAAAGAAAGAAAGAAAAATAAGAGAAAGAGAAAGAAAGAAAGAAAGAAAGAACAGAAAGAAGAAAGAAAAAAGAAAAAAAAAAAAATCTCCCAAAGACTTCAAGGATAAGAGATGAACAGTCCAACTAATGGTGCTCCAAAGAAATTGAGTTTTAGACCTCACTTCTTTATGGCCACAGAATCATTGGAAAACCTGTACATTTGTCTTTAGACTCGTTTGCCAGATGGTTGTTGACGTTCCGGTTTCTTTTTCTTCTTTTTTTTTTTTAAAGGTATGGATGGTCGAGATTGAGGGGCAATTTTCTATTGATGCATTTGTTTCTGTAGTCTTTCTTCAGTCGTTTCTGTTTTCATTTGCTTCGTTTACGTGTTCTTTTTATCCTTCTTTACTCATGCGCATACATATCAGTCACGCACAGCGGCAGCGCGCAACACACACACACACACACACACACACACACACACACGCACACACACACACACACACACACACACACACGCGCGCGCGCACACATACACACACACACATCACTCTCTCTCACTCTCTGTCTCTTTCTGTCACACACACGCACACACACACACACAGATCATCTTATCTCACTCTCTCTGTGTCACACACACACACACACACACACACACACACACACACACACACACACACACACACAACAACACACACAGAGTCGTTTAAAAGCACGTATGTGAATAGACGTTAAAAAGAATAACGAACACAGACACACATATTCACACACACACACACACACACACACACACACACACACACACACACACACACACACACACACACACACACACGCACACAGAGTCGTCTAAAAGCAACACATGTGAATAGACGTTAAAAGAAATAACGAACGAACACACATACACACATATTCACACACACACACACACACACACACACACACACATTCAACCTGCAACAGAAAAGTGACTAAGGCTCGACCATTCTAACCTGAAAGACCCCCAAATTATACCTGCTCCTGTCATAAACCATTTTTAGGACTGCCGGAAGGACTTTGGTCCGTCGACAAGTTAGTGTCCATACATCATGGCTATCAGGCACGTGATCACCTTTCGTCTGACAGACCGCTGTGCATGCGCAACTAAACATCGCTGACGCTTTCGACGGTTATCGCCGTGACGAAAGCGCGCGCTCACTGACCACGTGGTTTTTATGGCCGTGTCGTAAACTGGGATTGGTCAGAAATTTGTCAGGGGAGGATACTCTCAGGGGATTGAGAGAGGAGAAAGAAGAGCGGCGGTTCTCAGGGGAAATAAACAGGAAGGGTGTATCATAAAGATGTGGGTCAGTGATAGATCATTTTGAGCTGTACGGGGCTGAACTTCTGTTGTTGACGGGTTGTTGGTTGGTTAGTTGGTTTTGGGGATTTGTTGTTGTTGTTTGCGTTGTCTGAATGCTGAAGGAGATGGGTGATGATTTTGTTAAGTTGTTTGAATAACTGGTTGATTACTGGCTGACTGATTGTCTGGGTACCTCGATCGATTGATTGATTAGGTTCCGTTTTACGTCAGCACCCACCTCACGTGATGTGGTCAACGTGGATAACCATCGCATGAAAATAGGGGAAGGGGAACTTATCTAATCTTGTACTGACATCACCAAAACAACAATTATGTTAGGATGGGCAGTAATACGGCCAGTTTTAAGGCAGCGCATCCCATAGTTTGAACCGTGTCTGATTTGTTGTTTATTTCTATGTTTTGGATGATTATCTATAAGGCTGACTGATTACTGATTGATCAGATTCTTTGATCAGATTCGGCCAGATTTAAGGCAGCGCACTCCATAGTTCGAACCGACTGTTTGTCTGATTTGTTGTTTATTTCTATGTTTTGGATGATTATCTATATGGCTGGCTGATTATTGATTGATCAGATTCTTTGATCAGATTCTTTTCTTATCATTTTCGTTTATATTGCGTTTATTGAAATGTTTTATTGCATGTTTTTTCGTTTCATCTATTTATTTCAATAATTCATCTATCATGGTACAAATGTTTCTGTATTTTTCAGTTTTTGTCCTGTCATTTTGCCATTGTTGTTTTAATATTATCATGTTTATTTTTGTTTCAGTTGTTCATTTGTCATCCAATACCATTTGATTTGATTGCAAAATTATATGGACTGTCTTTTGATTAGTAAATTGTATCTACTGCCTTTTATTCATTTATTCATTTATTTATCCCAGGTAGACCCAGGGAGAGAATGCTGGACGGACTTGCGGAGTTGCTGGGGATGAGGAGGGTGGGGGAGATGCTGGGGGCAACGAGAGATAGAGATGGTTGGAAGTCCATGGTCGCCAACGCCATGCGGCAGGGCACCTGATGATGATGATGATGATTTATTATTTATTTATTTATTATTTATTTATTTATTCATTTATTTATATATTTATTTATTTATTTATTCATTCATTTATTTTTTAATTAAGAAGCAATCACTCGTTTTTGTTGTCAGGTTTTATTTGCTGCACATGCTTTGCTCCTTTGTTCTTGTTATGTTTTCTTTGGAAAAGCTTCTTCAGTTTTTACTTTGTTCATTATTTTCATTGTGTCTTACCGCCACCACCACCACCACCCTGTCTCCATCCATATTTCAAGACCTTGCTAGTGCGTACAATATTGCACATGCTCAAGGTGTCTGCCAAATAATTACTGGAAAATTATGGCTGGAGCACGAATGGAATTGTCGGAGCGTGATGAATCTCTCTTAAATAACTTCTAAATTAAGAAAAGTGATTTTGATTTTATCAATATTTCTAGATTTTATCATAATATATTTCTGACAGTCAATTCAGAAATCGAGGGCAGCAGCAAAAGTGTATAGATGGAACGGGCACATGTTTTTTCCATATGTTTTAGCATAGTAATATGATAGATGGTCTGTAACTCAGATACCTAACAGAGGATGGTTTTTATCTATAATTGCCAGCCTCTCAGTTAAATCAGATGTCTGTGAGCGGCGCTTCCATGATACCGTATGATTTAAACCGAAGGGTGGATACCAAGGATCAGAGTTAAGCTGGTTGTGTGTCACCAGTTTTGCTTTTTCATTTATATCTTTATATATAAAATTTGATAATGCCATTAACAGTCATATCATGTGAATAACAGAGACGCACAATTATATAAAACAGCTAATACGATTGCTACTGTTTTATGCTGTTCATTGGTCTTTCGCTTGAGTGTCTTACGATTGTTCATACGGGAATTAGATATATCAAGTATCATTACCATTGCTATGTCTTCCTTCTAGTCCTACATGCTTGGACAGAATGAGAAAACTTAGAATTTCCTTTGTCTTTTCTTTCTTTAATCCGCAATCGTTTTTAACTATTCTCCACTTCTTTCCACAACCCTTTTTAACCTGTAAATGGATATGCACTCACATGCGTTTATGTCTTCTCTCTCTCTCTCTCTCTCTCTCTCTCTCTCTACACACACACACACACACCACACAAACACACACACACACACACACACACACACACCCATCCACACACAACACACACACACACACACACACACACACACACACACACACACACACATACACGCACACAGAGTCATACACTACACACAGTGGCTCATTATTTATAACTCAGTGTGACACTGGGTTTATTCACTGTGTTTAGCCACTTTATTGTTTAACCACTTAGTTCAAGTTACCAACTGGTATTTTCCTCGATTGTTTATTCCCTCTGCTCTCCTAGTTGACATTTCTTACCTGTTTTCTCCACAGTATTTTTCACAGAAGTATCCCCTTTCGAGTGCCCCCGTCTGTTTCTCTCCCCTTATTTTTGCGGGTGTGTGTTGTGTCTAAAATCACTTTAGTGAATATTCATTAAAACGATGATCACCATACATACATACATACGAACGCACTATACACACACGCACATGCACAAATCACACACATAGTTTTCTGTACTTTAGACACTCTAACACCCCTTTTCTCCTGTTCATTCGCCTCCTCCTCCTCTCTTTCTCTCCTCTCTCTCTCTCTCTCTTGTGTTTATCTCTCTCTGTTTCTCTCTCTCTAATTCTCTCTCTCTCTGTGTCTCTGTCTCTATCTGTCTCTGTCGTCTATCTGTCTGTCTGTCTCTCTCTTTCTCATAATAAATTCAACTATTTTTTTCTTTTTTTTGTTCTTTCACCTTTTCATTTGTGTCTCATTATCTGCTTTCTATTTTCGTCGTGCTCCTCTCTTTTCCTTCCTGTTGTTCCTACTGTTTCTCTTTTTCTTTTTCTTGTCTTTTTCTCTATCTTCTTTATTGTTTTATCTTCTCCTTCCTTTTCTTCTTGTTCTTGTTTTTGTTCTTGTTCTTTTATTTTTCTTATTGTAGTTGTTGTTGTTGTTGTTCTTTTTCTTAGCCCTGATATGGCTCCAGTAGTCGGCTTGACTGTAAGTAATATGACTCTTCTTCTCTTCTTCATCATCATTTCATCTTCTCCTCCTCCTCTTCTTCTTCCCTTCTTCTTCGTCTTTCATCATCTCATCTCATCATCATCATCTCGTCGTCGTCGTCGTCATCATCACTCATCATCATCATCATCATCATCATCAGCATCATCTCATCATCGTCGTCGTCGTCGTCGTCGTCGTCGTTGTCGTTGTCGTCGTCATCATCATCATATCTTCGTCTTCATTTTCGTCTCCTCTTCGTCTTCTTCTTCTTCGTCCGTCGTCGTCGTCATCATCATCATCATCATCATCATCATCATCATCATCATCATCATCATCATCATCATCATCATCATCATCATCATCATTATCATCATCATCATCTTCATCTTCTTCTTCATTCATCTTCATCTTCATCTTCATCTTCTTCTTCTTCCTCTCTACCTTCTCATTCCTCTTCTTCTTCCTCTTCTTCTTCTTCTCATCATCGTCATCATCCTCATCTTCTTCTTTTCTTTCTATTTTCCTCTCACTCTTTCCTGTATCACTCTCAAATTCCTTCATTTCCTTCTTTTCTTTTTCTTTTCTTTTTTTTTAGACCTCAAACCCATTCTCGCTGATCAGTTACGGTTGCTATTTCATTTGGTTCCGTCCTACCCAGAACTAAAAACAGACATCCAATTTTAAACCCTAGGGGAAATAACTCCACGGTCTCAGCGAGTTATCGTTTATTTAATGTGACACAGTTCGTACTGAATGTCTGTGATACCATCTTGAAAGTGAAAAAAGGTGTGACGAATGTAGCGTCTCTTCACTGCGGAAAACAGGGAGAGAGTGGGGATGGGGGTGGGTGGTGGTGAGGTGGGTGAGTTGGAAGCTTTTGCTGGCTAAACGTGCTAGCAAGTAAGATGTTTGCTGTAGTTTGGGTGGTGAGGGGATGAGGTAGTCACTAAAGAAGATGGTAGAGAGAAAAGGAAGTAAGGAACGGGAGAAAGAGAAGGGGAAGAGAGAGAGAGAGAGAGAGAGAGAGAGAGAGAGAGAGAGAGAGAGAGAGAGACAGACAGAAAGACAGACAGACAGACAAAGACAGAGTCAAAGACAGAGACAAGGGACAGAGAGACATAGGGATTTAGAGAGAGAGAGAGACAGAGACAGACAGACAGACCAAGACAGAGTCAGAGACAGAGAGACAGAGACAGAGGGACACAGAGAGAGAGGAATTCAGAGAGAGAGAGAAAGAGAGAAAGAGAGAGAGAGAGAGAGAGCAAGGAATCATATCCACCTTTTCATGTGTTTGTGTGTGTGTGGTGTTGTGTGTGTGTAGTGTGGTGTGTTGTGTGTGTGCTTGTGTGTGTGTGTGTATGTGTGTGGTGCTTGTGTGTGTGTATGTGTGTGTGTGCGTTGTGAGACGAGAGAGAGAGAGAGAAGAGAGAACAGACTGTGTGTGTTTTATGCGAATGTGCGGGTGGTGTGTGTGTGTGTGTGTGTGGTGTGCGCGTGTGTGTGTGCTAGTACGTGTAGGCGTGCTCTTGTGTCGTTTGCACTGTGTGCACTTGTGTACATATTTGACACCCAGTCAGACAAACAGACATGCAGAGACAGACAGACAAATAAATAATCAGACATGTACAACCGCAGACAGACATACATCCAGACACATGGAGAAGAGAGAGAGAGAGACAGACAGACAGACAGACAGACAGAGACAGAGACAGAGAGACAGAGATAGAAGAGAAGAGAGAGCGAAGAGAGAGAGAAGAGAGAAAGAGAGAGAGAGAGAGAGAGAGAGAGAGAGAGAGAGAGAGAGAGAGAGAGAGAGAGAGAAGAGATGTAAAATCTGTTCGGCTAGATAAGTAACCCATCAGTGGCAGGCAGAACGAAAGAGAAAAATCAAACCCAAGGTAGATTTTCGTTTGATAAAAAGACGGATGAGTCTTCATTGAAGATTTTTTTGGTTTCACCTTGATATCAGAGGATTTTTTCCCCCTTACGAAAGAGTGAAAGGCAGAGAAATTTCGAGAAGAACGAAAGAGTAAAAAGAAAAACAAAACAAAGTAAAAACAGACATACAGACAGACAGATAAGACAGACAGATGTTTTATCAGGACCAGCAATAACTTTGTTGTTTTTCAGTTTTCTGCTCTCAACCTATGTTAGGTATCTTGAGAAACTAAAATGGACTGGTTATCTTTTAGAAACTGAAACTGAAACTGAAACTGAAACTTATATCAGTAAAGAATTCTTTCGAGATGAGTTGATAAAGCAAAAGATTTTCGTAATCACCTTCAAACTCATCATTTTGTTTGTTGGAAATTATATTCGTTTTTAGCGCAAACTATGTTGGATTTTGAGAAATTCTACAACATGAGAGATAACTCCTACTTGACTCTCAAGAGTTATAATCCTTGTTTTCTAGTATGTTTTCGAAATGTTGAAACCACAATCATATGTGGTAATATTGTTTTATATTTGCACTTTCTTACGTGAAACCTTAAGAATCAACCCCTGATATCTACAAGCATTGTCTACCGGTTCATTTAAAAGCTTTCTCGATCAACCTTTTTTTCTTCTTCTCTTTCAACAATTGTTTGTATTCTGCTTTACTCTGACAAAAGGGGTGTCTATCATCGAAGTCAAGATCATCATGTGTTTCCTCAACAACTTGGTTACATTTGACCTTGCAAGTTTCCTCCATCTTGATAAAACCACTGCAAGAGAGAGAGAGAGAGAGAGAGAGGAGAGAGAGAGAGAGAGAGAGAGAGAGAGAGAAAGAGAGAGAGAGACAGACAGACAGAGACAGAGACAGAGACAGACAGACAGAGAGACAGAGAGAGAAAGACAGAGACAGAGAGAGAGACAGACAGAGAGAGACACAGAGAGAGACAAGAACAATAACACAACATACTTTCATTTTCTTGGATATTTGTATAAGCACAGTAACGCTTTTCCACACCCAGCTTTCCTCCGTAGACGGTTTACAATGACATGAATACATTATAACATTCATAAACATCTATATCAATACAAATGAATTATGACGGTAGAAACATATTAGCTTAATACAAAACTGGAACATTAGTGGTATTGAGAACTAGAAGTGAAGTATGAGGAGGGAGGGGAGAGACAAAGAAAGAGAGACCTAGGAGAAGAGAGAGAGAGAGACAGAGAGAGAGAGACAGAGACAGAGACAGAGAGATATGTAAGACAGAGAGACAGCGGTGTTTGGGAAAGATACAGAGGCAGGCAGAACAAAAGACATACAAATATAATAAAATCCAAAGCTATAGAAAGAGACTGAAACAGAAAAGATGTAAAAGACACAGGTATGTAACAGAGAGAAAGACAGAGGCACAGAGGAGAGAGAGAGAGAGAGAGAAGACGAGAGAAGACAGAAGAAAGACAGAGAGAAGAGAGAAGAGAGAGAGAGCAGAGAGAGAGAGAGAGAGAGAGAGAGAGAGAGAGAGAGAGAGAGAGAGAGAGAGAGAGAGAAGATGTCAGAATCAAGAAAAGAAGTCACAAATGTTTCTGGGCTTCTCCATATCTCTGACAAGCTGAAGACAAGCCAGTAAGAGAAGGAAATGGGACAGCTGCCGGATTACATAGTCGTAAAATTATGTCGTCAGTTGAGCGATCTTTAACGACATCTGAATCCGTTCTGATTCTCTATCACTGTCTCTATGTGTTTGTTCATTTGTTTTTCTTGTCCGCATCTTGCATGTGTTGTTTAGAAAATAACGTACGTATTTGTACTATTTTGTTTCATTTTTTTTTTTTTTTATTGATTTAGTTACTGTGTCAACTGTCTAAATATGATTGTTTCATTGGTGGTTTTTGATAATTCTTTTTAATGATTAGTTTATTTATTCGTTTCCAGTTTTTCCTCTAAATGAGTTGTTGTTTCCCGTGCAGTGTTAGGGTTTTAGTCGTTTATTTGATTGATTTAAATACGTATGTACTGTATATGATTACTCAGTGTGTTAACGAGGTCATCTTGCCTAAAAGTTTGAGTTTTCTGTGCTGCACAGAAGTGTCTATTTATGGGTAATACAGAGTGAGTCGAAATAAATTTGGAGAACAGCGTTACACATGAACGATTTATAAGAATCAAATTGAAATGGTTCAAAAACGCACAATGATAGTCTCCCTTTTTCACAAATTCTAGAACCAATCTGATGCCATACTGGCATAGCAGTAGAGCTCTTGCTTTCAAAAATGCTTGCACAAGTTTGCACGGGTTTGATGCCGGTCTAAGGAATTTTCCTTGTGTGACCTCAAAGTTCCCACAGCTTTCAATCAGCACACAATTCTGTTCAGGACCGTGGAAGGTAAAACAGAAAAGGAGGGGAGACAAAGTATCACCTATATACCACTGGCTCTGAGAAAAATCTATCACCTCAAACTTTTGCGCTCTTATGGTCATGGGAAAACGTTTTGCCTTTTACCTTGCCAAATCTCTGCCATAATTGTTATGTTAAAGGTTACCAGTTTGAATTGAAATAAAACTTCAAGCTGGAAAGTTGATTTTTTTTTCATGCACGAGTATTTTATTGAAGATGTAAGTTTGTCTACGAATGACGGATCTTTTTTTCAGAGACATCATTGAATCTCTACCAGAAACACTGAATCACTCAGAAACAGTCTTGTTAAAGAACAAATACAGTGTTGACTTATGATCTCAAACTCCTTTCTGATGTTGTTGCTGTTATTATTGTCATATTTTCTAAGTCACTTCAATGGCCACAGAGTCAGGGGCAATTCTTCAGAATATTTGATGATGCATGACGATAGGGGTAACAATTCTCATGCCGTGATGTTCCATGTAAGATTGAGACAGAATATCATGTAGTGGAGTTCCATGTAGAATTGAGACAGAGTATAATGCTGGGGAGTTCCATATAAAATTGAGACAGAGTATCATGCTGGGTAGTTCCATATAAATTGAGACAGAGTATCATGCTGGGAGTTCCATTAAAATTGAGACAGAGTATCATGCTGGGAGTTCATATAAAATTGAGACAGTGTTCATGCTGGGAGTTCCATATAAATTGAGACAGAGTGTCATGTGTGGAGTTCCATATAAAATTGAGACAGAGTATCATGTGGGAGTTCCATATAAAATTGAGACAGAGTTCATGCTGTGGAGTTCAATTAAATTGAGACAGAGTATCATGCTGGGTAGTTCCATATAACAATTGAGACAGAGTATCAATGCTGTGGAGTTCATGTAAAATTGAGACAGAGTATCATGCTGGGAGTTCCATTAAAATTGAGACAGAGTATCATGCTGGGAGTTCCATATAAAATTGAGACAGAGTATCATGCTGGGGAGTTCCATATAAAATTGAGACAGAGTATCATGCTGGGAGTTCCATATAAAATTGAGACAGAGTATCATGCTGGGTAGTTCCATATAAAATTGAGACAGAGTATCATGCTGGGGAGTTCCATAAAAATTGAGACAGAGTATCATGCTGTGGAGTTCCATATAAAATTGAGACAGAGTATCATGCTGGGAGTTCCATATAAAATTGAGACAGAGTATCATGCTGGGTAGTTCCATATAAAATTGAGACAGAGTATCATGCTGTGGAGTTCCATATAAAATTGAGACAGAGTATCATGCTGGGGAGTTCCATATAAAATTGAGACAGAGTATCATGCTGGGGAGTTCCATATAAAATTGAGACAGAGTATCATGCTGGGGAGTTCCATATAAAATTGAGACAGAGTATCATGCTGGGGAGTTCCATAAAAATTGAGACAGAGTATCATGCTGGGGAGTTCCATATAAAATTGAGACAGAGTATCATGCTGGGAGTTTCCATATAAAATTGAGACAGAGTATCATGCTGTGGAGTTCCAAATGTAAAAATTTGACAGACATGAGTATAATCATGTCTGGGGAGTTCCATATAAAATTGAGACAGAGTGTCATGTGTGGAGTTCCATATAAAATTGAGACAGAGTATCATGCTGGGAGTTCCATATAAAATTGAGACAGAGTGTCATGCTGGGGAGTTCCATATAAAATTGAGACAGAGTATCATGCTGGGGAGTTCCATGTAAAATTGAGACAGAGTATCATGCTGGGAGTTCCATGTAAAATTGAGATAGAGTATCATGCTGGGGAGTTCCATGTAAAATTGAGACAGAGTGTCATGCTGGGGAGTTCCATGTAAAATTGAGACAGAGTATCATGCTGGGGAGTTCCATATAAAATTGAGACAGAGTTCAATGCTGTGGAGTTCCATGTAAATTGAGGACCAGAGTATCATGCTGGGAGTTCCATTAAAATTGAGAAGAGTGTCATGTAGGGAGTTCCATGTAAAATTGAGATAGAGTTCATGTTGTGGAGTTCCATGTAAAATTGAGACAGAGTGTCATGCTGGGGAGTTCCATATAAAATTGAGACAGAGTATCATGCTGTGGAGTTTCCATGTAGAATTGAGACAGTTATCATGCTGGGAGTTCCATTTAAAATTCAGATAGAGTACAATGCTGGGGAGTTCCATGTAGAATTGAGACAGAGTGTCAAGGGTGTAGTCTACGCTTTCTTTCCTAGTCTATCCTGGCGTCAGTCAGCCTGAAAAATACAGACACCTGAGATGTTGGTCAGGAATTTTCAGATAACACCTTCAATGACTTACGTGTGAAGCAGACAAGATTCGAATGAATTGTCCAGCGCAAGGTTGAAAACAGTTTGACTGCGCCAGCTGGTAAGTTCCCTAGATTTTGACAGGATCCAATATTGCTTTTTTTTCACTTTTGTTTAGTTTGGGTTCGGATCCTTTTTGGAACCAGAATAGTATCTTATTGAAACAAACATGTGATTTTCTCTAGAGATGCAGGATTCTCCTTTCCCTTCTCCTGTGTTGTAGTGGGAGAAAAAAAACGTGTTAAAATATGAAAAGATTGTACTACAGGATTGCTTGTTGGATCTTCGTGCTGTGTACGTGCTGGACTATATGCATATGACAATTGTTCTCGTACAGGCTGGCTGGGTCCTTCGGTAGAACCCTGGACTCAGGCGTCTCATATCCTGCCTCAGCCTGCAATATGTAAACTGACTTGTTCACTGTATACTTTATAGCTCCAACCATTCTGCTGGTGTCAGCTCAGTGTTTGATAGGTGCCGTTATATCCCCCAGTTCTTACCCATTTTGATACCATGCCAGCCCATATGGTTTTGCGCAGACTCAAGGAATCTGCCAAATATTTAGTGGCAGATTTGGGTGGAGCGCATGTGAAATTCTTTGAGGGCATCTACACAAACTCTGAGCAAACTCTCCGAGCAAACTCTCGTGAGTATCTGTATCAGAATAATTTGTAGCATTTGAGCTCCATTTTTTTTTTAACAGTCGAGGCATAAGCGTCTATGAAGTTATGATGATGCTGACGGTGGTGATAATAATGATAACGACGACGACAGTAATAACCATGATGACAATACGACGGAGACGACGATGACGACGACAATGAAGACGACGATAATGATGATGATGATGATGATGATGGTGGTGGTGGTGATGATGATGATGAGATGATGATGTGATGATGATAATGATGATGATTTCGAAAGCGTTAAGTAGATTTTTTTCTTTCAAATGAAACGTCAAAACCGAACGAAACAGGAACCATAACTCATTACTGAACATGCGGTTAAACCAGATGTGGAAGGTGAACAGAGAGGAAAAGAGTGTGTATGTCTGTGAGTATGTGCGCACGCGCGCACGTATGTGTATGTGTGCGTTTGTGTATTTGAAGGTGAGAGAGAGGAGGAGAAAGAGAGAGAGAAGGAGGGAGGGAAAGAGAGAGGGGAGAGAGAGAGAAAGAATGAGAGAGAGAAAAAGAGTGAGAGAGAGAAAGAGAGGGGGGTAAGGAAGGAGTGGGGGAGAGAAAGAGAGAGACAGAGAGACAGACAGACAGAT
>JAPXFY010000017.1:27835086-27840086 GCA_030674185.1 Monoplex corrugatus | reverse complement strand
ATGATGTTTCCAAATCTAAATTCTGCAAATTAATATTAAAGTTTTGTGTGAAGTCAAATCAATGCGTCTATTTATCATCTCATGCCACATCTCCATAGTCACACACGGTAAAATGGACTACTTCGTACTTTTTTTAAATTTTTTTATTTTGACTGTGTTTTGCCCTGCAAACTGTCCATTTATTCGATCAGTCGAGGAAAGTTTATTTTTCCTTTTACACCTTTTCCACTTCTTTTCTTTTTTTGTTTTTTCTTTCTTTCTTTCTTTCTTTCTTCTTCTCATTTTCTTCCCCTTCCCCCCCTTTTTTTTTTTAGTTCTTCTTCCTGTTTGTGTGCCAAAAACTATGTTTACTTGCAGAAGAGAAAGAAAGAAAGAAAGAGATAAAGAGAGAGAAGAAAGAAAAGAAGAGAGAGAGAGAGAGAGAGAGAGAGAGACAGGGAGAGAGAGAGAGAGAGAGAGAAAAATGAAAAATGAAAGACCAACCAACCAACCAACCAACCAACCAACCAACCAACCAAACAACCAAACAACCAGCCAACCAACCAACCAACCAAACAAACAAACAAACAAACAAACAATAACTGAAACAAAGAATAATCAAACAAACAAACTAACAAACACACAAACAAACAAACAATAACTGAAACAAAGAATAATCAAACAAACAAACAAACACACACACAAACAAACAAACAAACAAACATACAAACAAAAGCTTTTTATAACTCGAGAATAACAGTGTTATGTTCTCGTGGACATGTGTTATGTGTAGTCCTTGCCATTATACAGGGGGGGGGGGGGGGGTGCAAAAGTAGGTATACAGTAAGTATCGCATCATTATTATAATGCTTAATTCCGCTCTCGATTAGAGGAGTGTGGGAATCCGACGGCAAGCAGATTGAGTATCAGAGATTAAGGCTGTGCTTGTTATTACATGTATATGCAATATTCATTTGTTTGTATAATAAATGCAATGAGTATTGTACGTGTTTTCTTTTTTCATAACTGTATACCTACTTTTGCACCCCCATGTATATGTTTTAGTATCCTTAGTTGTGTTTAAATTTGTATTCAGGTATGTTTGTTTTATCCCCTGTGTGATAAATTGGACGGATTGGTCAACGCCAGGGGCATCTCCTTACATTATGTGCGTGAATGCATTGATATGTGTACTTAATTTTCTTCTTCTTTTTGTTTCAAGTGGAAGTATTGTGTATGCTTTGAAACAGGTTATAGCCCTGATATGGATCTACACAGTCGGCTGGAGTTTAAATAAAAAGAAAAATAACCGCCTTTGTACACATACGATTACAAGATACAACGGATATAAACTGAAAACTAATCAGCAAATAACTAGTGTATATTAGATGTCAATTGTCTGAACTGTAGACTCATATGTACTGTAAATATACAGAAATTTGAATTAGAACTAAAATAATAAACCATTATTTAAGAAAAATATACCATGGCTACCTCACTACAAAGACTGTTACTACTGCGTCAGTTCAAATCTTTTTGAATGAAAACTACTGTCATTGTCTTTAATAAAAAAAAAATTAAAAAAAGAAAGAAACCATAATGATGCGTTCATCAATAAAAAAAGTTATATAAAAAGAAAAAGAAAAAGGAAATTAGGAAAAATTGTATGTTTACTTATCAAATATACATAAAGATGAAAAAAAAGAGGAACGCATGTTGTCGAGTATTAAAGGAAAAAAACAAACAAACAAAAAAAAGATAACAAGAGAGAAGGATCGTTTTGAAATTGTTGTATTCAAAAAAGAAAACAATTCACTGTAATATTCGAATATGTAAGCACACCTTCAAAATACGCAGCCACTATGAAAAATCAATCTGACATTGATCAGATAAAGTTGATCTGACTTTGATCAGATAAAGTTGTTTATATATGTGCGCGCGGGCAGTCACACTTGTTTTTGGATCCTATATATGTGCTGTTCATTAACCCTTTGACCCCCACACCCTGTCCACCAGCAGCCTGCATTGTCAACCATGCTAGCTAAGCAAAATCTTTACCCATTGACTCCCTACCCTATCCACCAGCTTCCTGTAGAAAGCAGGTGGGTAGACGGAGAGAGTTAAAGGGTTAAGTTTTTGCAGTTGGTGAACAGGATGCGGGAGCCAAAGGGGTTTATGAAGCTGTAGGATAGAGACGGGAAGGGGACAAAGGAGGGGAATACAGCACACATTCAACTAAAAAGATATAATACCGGTGCTAGTATTTAGTGTCTCATAATGCATACGCAATAGATAATTGATATATTCAATCACTGGGGTCTAATTTTGTTACATGGATGATTTTTGTATGCTGTATTTTTCTGCGTTGTTCGGTTTCTTGCATAACAGGAAAATACCTTAATTATAATTTTAAAAAAAGGTCGATTCATTTTTTTTTTCCTCATAAAAGCTTTAAAAGAACAAAATTAATGAGTGAATGCAAGATGGCAGCGAAATTGGAATGAAAAATATTAAAGTGACCAGAGAAGAATTGACGCAAATAGAAACACACCTTTCAGATGGACCGAATTCCCAAATCCTGCCTTCCCAAACGGCGTGTTCATTGAACGGCCTGTTTCACTCCACAAATAGTCAGCAGGCGGGGCAACTCTCGACAGCTCTGGAAATAACAGACAGATGAAGTCACACTCACTTGAAACACGAGAGAGAGAGAGAGAGAGAGAGAGAGAGGAGAGAGAGAGAGAGAGAGAGAGAGAGAGAGAGAGAGGAGAGAGAGAGAGAGAGAGAGCACTACAAATACAGATACAATGCGTTTTGTTCTCCGCAGCAACATCGTTGTTTGGCGATCCGCACGCTCGCGAGGAGGAGTTTATCTTTTGTGAACAAATATTTTGCGCGCGCTCTCGCCAGTTTCCCGCCTCCTGGGGTGAGGAACTAACCGGTAACCGCTGAAAGAGCATCGGAGCGGAGAGTGGGAGTTGTGTGTCTTTGACCATGATACCTGTTTAAAACGATTTCTTTTGTTAGTGTTTCAGTCGACCTGAACATGACCTAACCTCTGTAGCGAAACACAGTCCTAGAAACAGATGAAAAAGAAAACAGTAAGAACGGATGAGATCCTGAATGTTCTTTAGTTGTTTTTTTTAGTTTGTCCTTAGCTGGTAATGGATTTTGTTTGTTTTGTTGTTGGTTGTTTTTGTTGTTGTTGTTGTTTTGTTTTTTTTTGTTTTGTTTTTTGGGGGGTTCAGTTTTTCAACCGCCCTTAAAAAAAGACAAAGTAGAAAAGAAACATTGGAAGCAGAAGAGGAAGGAAAATAAACAAAATGGATTAAGTTATGGTGGATGATGATGAGAAGGAGAAGAGAGAGAGAGAGAGAGAGAGAGAGAGAGAGAGAGAGAAAGAGAAAGAGACAGACAGACAGACAGACAGACAAATAGACAGACAGACAGAGACACTGACAGACAGACACAGACAGAAAGAGAGAGAGAGAGAGAGAGAGAAGAGAGAGAGAGAGAGAGAGAGAGAGAGAGAGAAAAACATGAGCAGAAAAAGAAGAGGCAGGAGGACAAAGCTTTTTTTTTTTTACAAATAATTATCATTATTATTTATTGTGATTATATCATCATCATCATCATCATCATCATCATCATCATCATCATCATCATCATCATCATCATCATCATCATCATCATCATCATCATCATCATCATCAATAATGATGATGATGATTATTATTGATGTTGTTAATATTACTGTTGTTGTCGGCGTTATAATCGTCGCAGAAAGTGAATTATTATTAATGTTTTTAATATTACTGTTGTTGTTGGTATCATAGTCGTCGAAGAAAACGTTTCACAGCTGTATCATCACCATCATCATTATCATCATCACCAGCATCGTCATCATCATCATAACCATTACAATTAGTAGTAGTAGTATTGCTGTTGCTATAACTGTTTGTGTTTTTGTCATAGTTGTCGGTATCGTCACTACTCTTATTTCATTTCCTTTTTTTTATGCAACAACAACATTTTCATGTTCATTTCGAACCACACACACCAGCAATTCGTTTTCTTTTAACACTACCTAAAAAAATTGAATCACTTTGCACAGGTTCACTTTCAATTCTTCTCCTAAAAATATTCCGCAAGCTCTTCAGAGTAGAAAGAAGAAGAAGAGGAGGAGGAGGAGGAAGACAAAACGAGAAGGAGAAGAAAAAAGAAAAAGAAACACTACACAAAACTCTGAGATTATTAGAGGAAAAAACCTACGAGCAGCCAAGCACAAAAGCAAAGGTGATAAGTCAGTCATCGGAGAATTGTCTGCGGAACTCATCACCTCAGTTAAGGCCCTTGCCTGCGAGCGACGCTGTGATATAATGACGACAGGTGGCGCCCTCGACGAAACTCGGGGGACACAGAGCATATCCTCTGGAACTAAATCGGTTCCTTAGTTTCCTGAAGGAGCAGTAGTAGCTGTCTAGGGGGTGGGGAGCTTCTGCTTGTTGGCCGAGTTGCTTCTTTGCGGTATTGCGATGCAGGGAAATGCTTTCGGCTGTGTTGAACTGTATACGCTCGTACGAGAGTGAGCGCTTGCCTTAAGTCATTTGAGTCATTGCTGAATTTTTGTTAGCTGCTTTGCTATGATATACGGATTTGAAAGGCCTTTGTTTTCCTGTCCAGTATTTCTATTTTGCTCTTTCTTATCTTCTCTTATATTTTTTTTCGTTCTATGTTTCTTAATCTGTTCTTCTTTTCTGTTCATATTTTGTTACTTTCTTCTTTTTGTTTCTAAATTTTGTTTCTTTTTGCAAAATTGTTGTCCATTCTCTGTATAATTTCTTTTTTAAAGTCTTTTTGTCCATTCTCGCTATGATTCTTAATAGTCTCTGTGTATATGTTTCTCATCTTCTTTCTTTTTTTTCTGTTTTTAAAAAACTTGTATTATATGTCAGTTAGCTCTTCTTAGTGACTTGGATTTATGATTCTTTATCCCCTTTTTATTTTTTCATATTACGATT
>JAPXFY010000017.1:27825086-27830086 GCA_030674185.1 Monoplex corrugatus | reverse complement strand
TGTTGATTGACTCAAAACAAAACAAGAACAATATTGTGCCCCACAGAAAACTCTTTGCTCGAAAATACTTTGCAAGAAGGGAAGGAGGTAGGGAGGGTACCAAACAGAGAGACAACACACTGGCAACGAAACATTTTAACACCAAGTACAGACACTAACTATACAACACCACTTCCCTGTTCCGGTTTTCTGCATTAATCCTCATCCCATGTCTCTTCCCTCTCTTCCCAATAACTATAAAACCAAAACTCGGAAGAGTAAAAAGAAATGGCTACAAATTGGATGGTCTGAGAAATCTGTCTTCTGCTCCATTGATTCTAACTTTCATTCGCCTCATGACGGGGGACAGACATGATCGCTGCATGCACAGGAAGTTGATACTCCCATCGTGTCTGAGCCGCTGCACTGACCAACAACCTCTCTTACCCTTATCAGTCGGCTTATGTCATGGTCAGAAAACTAGTTGATATCAACACCGTCGTCTTCAACGAAGATCTCCTGGCCGCTCTTCAGTCCTGTCCTCCAGCCTCTGCTGACGACCTCAATCGGACTATTGGTGATCTGCTGGACATGCACGCCCCCGCCACCAGACGTAGGGTATCCCAGAGACCACCATCGCCTGGTTTTCTGCCGTTGGCCCTGATCTTCTTAAGGCCAAGCGTGAACGCCGTCGTGCTGAGAGACGGTGGCTGAAGAACAGCATTACTATCAATAAACAGATTTTTCAGGCTGCCAACAAAACTGTCAATGCTATAGTTGACTCTGCTAAGTCTGCCTTTTACAATGCGAAAATTATTGCATGCTCTACATCAAAACAGCTATATTCCGTTACTAATACCCTCCTTGGCAAATCAGATAAATCTCCTCTCCCATCATGCTTTCCCCCTGCCCGTCTAGCACAACATTTTTCAGATTTTTTCATTGATAAAATTAGGTCCATCCGTTCCAGTCTTGACTCCCAGCCCATCTCTCAACCTCCTATTCCCGACCCTCTGTTTCAAGGCACACCACTTATTTCTTTTCAGCCTGCTTCTGAAACTACTATCCGCAATGTAATCCGCCATTCTGACATCAAGACCTGTGAGCTTGATCCTCTTCCAGCATCTATCTTAACACACTGCCTAGATACTTTGCTCCCTCACTTCACAACTGTCATCAACAATTCCCTGTCATCTGGTATCTTTCCCTTTTCCTTCAAATCTGCCCTGGTCAGACCTCTTTTAAAGAAACCTAGTCTTGACCCCAATAACCTCAAAAACTATCGACCTGTTTCCAACCTACCTTTCTTATCCAAAGTCCTTGAAAAAATTGTTCTCGCACAGATCTCTGATCATATCACCGCCAACAACCTCTCTTACCCTTATCAGTCGGCTTATCGCACTGGACACAGCCCTGAAACTGCTCTTGTAAAAATTGCAAATGATATTCTGACTGCTCTTGATCAAAATCAAATCTCTCTTCTATCTCTCCTTGATCTCTCGGCTGCATTCGACACCATCGACCATTCTATCATGCTCACACGTCTCCATAAAGTGTTCGGTATCTCTGACATCGCTCTGTCTTGGTTCCAGTCCTACCTTTCCAATCGCACTCAAACAGTCTCTGTCTGTTGTTCATCCTCTGCACCCGCTACCGTCCAGTTTGGTGTGCCCCAAGGCTCTGTTTTAGGTCCCATCCTATTTGTGCTGTACACACAACCCCTCTCTGAAATTATGCGACTTCACTCTATGTCCCATCATAGCTTTTCTGATGACAACCAACTCTATACTTCTGGTTCCCTCCCACAACTGCCCTCTATAATCAGACAAACCCAAGGCTGCATTTCTGATGTTCACTCCTGGATGACTGTAAACAAACTTCAACTCAACCCCATTAAAACTGAACTTAGCCTTATCTCTACCACCACATTGGCTAAGTGTTCTTCCCTTCCTCTGTCTGTCTCTCTGCTTGGATCTGACATTCCACTATCTTCCACTGTCCGCAATCTTGGAGTCACTCTTGATAACACCCTGTCCTTTGAAAAACACGTCCAGAATGTTTGCAGATTATGCTATCTTGAGATACGCAGAATTTCTTCTATTCGCAATATCCTCTCTGTCGAAGCCACCAAAACTCTCCTCTGTGCCTTTGTTCTCTCTCGTCTCGACTACTGCAACTCCCTCCTCTCGGGCTGTCCTTTCTCTCTCATTCAAAAGCTTCAAAAAGTTCAAAACAATGCTGCTAGGCTCATCTTCAGAAAATCTCGTTCCTCTCATGTCACTCCTCTTCTCAAATCTCTTCACTGGTTACCTGTTGAAAAGAGAATTCGCTACAAGATTGCTTTGTTATGTTTTAAGTCTCTCAACGGTCTTGCACCCCCTTACATCTCTGACCTCCTCCATCTGTACACCCCCTCTCGTCAACTTCGTTCCTCGGCTGATACTCGTACCTTCCGCATACCATTCTGTCGCACTAAAACTTATGGTCAACGCTCCTTTTCCTATCAGGCCCCTGTAATCTGGAATCAGCTCCCTGTCTCTGTTCGCCACTCTGCAACTCTCACTTCTTTCAAGTCCTCTCTGAAAACCCATCTCTTCCAGTCCCTCTCATGATACTTATAAAGACTCTACCACCTAACTTCCCCAAATCCCCCCTTGTTGTCTTTTGAGCCTTGAATGTCGGCTGGTGTGTGTGTGCGTGTGTGTGTGTGTGTGTGTGTGTGTGTGTGTGTGTGTGTGTGTGTGTGTCTGTGTGTGTGTGTGTGTGTGTGTGTGTGTGTTTTGGTTGTGTCTGCGTGATACCTGTAAGCGCTTAGGGCTCTTGTTTTCATCAGATTAGGCGCTATATAAATGCTCTTTATTATTTATTATTATTATTACGCTGCGGGAAGTGCTGCCGCGGCGTGAAATAGTTCGTGACCGCTGTCTCGTGCAGTGCAGCTAGTGGAGTTTTGATGGCATGCTTCAGTAGGTTTGTTTGGAAAGTGGGAAAGTTTTAAATCGACTGAGTGACCTGGATGGAGAGAGAGAGATAAAGAGAGAGAGGGAGAGAGAAAGAGAGAGAGAGAGAGGGGGAGAGACAGAAAGACAGACAGACAGAGAGAGCGAGAGACAGACAGGCAGATAGAACAATAGTGAGAAAGAGAGAGAGAGAGAGAGACAGAGAGAGAGAGAGAGAACAGTCAGACAGACAGAAAACGGATAGACAGACAGACAGACAAGACAGACAGACAGACAGAGACAGAAAGAGAACTGAACAAAGATGTAATGCACTAACGGCGCTCATGCCAAAGGAGAGAGAGGGAGGAAAAGAAAGAGAGAGAGAGAGGGAAGAGAAAGAGAGAGAGAGAGGGAAGAGAAAGAGAGAGAGCAACAGAGAGAGACAGAGAGAGACACAGAGACACAGAGACACAGAGAGAGACAGACAGACAGACAGACAGAGAGGAGGTATCTGTTGTTGACCCATTCATAATAATCAGGGGAAAAAGAACAAGAAACAAAACAAGTAAATACATTTTATCAAACTCATCAGCTTTTGTTGATTGATTCAAAACAAAACAAGAACAATCTTGTGCCCTACAGAATACTCTTTGCTCGAAAATACTTTGCAAGAAGGGAATGGGGTAGGGAGGGTACCAAACAGACAGACAACCCACTGGCAACGAAACATCTTAACACCAAGTACAGACACTAACTATACGACACCACTTCCCTGTACCTGTTTCCCGCATTAATCCTCATCCCATGTCTCTTCCCTCTCTCCCCAAATACCTATAAAAACCAAGACTCGGAGCAGTAAAAAGAAATGGTTACAAATTGGATGGTCTGAGAAATCTGTCTTCTGCTCCATTGATTCTAACTTTCATTCGCCTCATGACGGGGGACGGACATGATCGCAGCATGCGCAGGAAGTTGATACTCCCATCGTGTCTGAGCCAATGCACTCACGCTGCGGGAAGTGCTGCCACGGCGTGAAATAGTTCGTAAACGCTGTCTCGTGCAGCTAGTGGAGTTTTGATGGCATGCTTCGGTATGGTTTGTTTTTGGAGTGGGGAAGTTTTAAATCGACTGAGTGACCTGGACCGAGAGAGAAAGAGAGGTATAGAGAGACAAGCAGACAGACAGACAGACAGCTAGACAGATAGACGGTGAGTCAGAGACAGACAGACAGACAGACAGACAGAGACAGAGAGAGAGAGAGAGAGAGAGAGAGACAGAGGAGGTGTCTGTTGTTGACCCAGTCTTTGATAATATGGGTAAAAAAATAACGAAACAGAAACAAAATGAGTAAATTAATGTTAACAAACTCATCGGCTTTTGTTGATTGACTCAAAACAAAACAAGAACAATATTGTGTCCCACAGAAAACGCTTTGCTCGAAAATACTTTGCAAGAAGGGAAGGAGGTAGGGAGGGTACCAAACAGACAGACAACACACTGGCAACGAAACATTTTAACACCAAGTACAGACACTAACTATACAACACCACTTCCCTGTTCCGGTTTACTGCATTAATCCTCATCCCATGTCTCTTCCCTCTCTCCCCGAATACCTATAAAACCAAGACTCGGAGCAGTAAAAAGAAATGGCTACAAATTGGATGGTCTTAGAAATCTGTCTTCTGCTCCATTGATTCTAACTTTCATTCGCCTCATGACGGGGACGGACATGATCGCAGCATGCGCAGGAAGTTGATACTCCCATCGTGTCTGAGCCACTGCACTGACGCTGCGTGAAGTGCTGCCACGGCGTGAAATAGTTCGTGAACGCTGTCTCGTGCAGTGCAGCTAGTGGAGTTTTGATGGCATGCTTCAGTACGGTTTGTTTGGAAAGTGGGAAAGTTTTAAATCCACTGAGTGACCTGGATGGAGAGAGAGAGAGAGGGAGAGACAGACAGAAAGATAGACAGACAGACAGAGAGAGCGAGAGACAGACAGACAGACAGATAGAACAACAGTGAGAAAGAGAGACAGAGACAGAGACAGAGAGAGAGAGAAGGGGGAAGAGAAAGAGAGAGAGTG
>JAPXFY010000017.1:27800086-27812586 GCA_030674185.1 Monoplex corrugatus | reverse complement strand
AGAGAGAGAGAGAGAGAGAGAGAAACGCGTGAGCATGAGCGCGAGCGCGAAATAATTACGTACACGCAGAAAGTGAACAAATTTTCTTTTTAATTTTCAAACCACACAAACATGAACTTGTAATGTAAAAAATGTCCTTTACAAGCTTCAATAAAAATCCAAAATACATCAGTAGATAGAGAGCAAATAAAACTTTCAGACCCCAATAATAAGATCATCGCTACGTAAACATGAACGAATACAGTTCTGTGGGGAAAAGGTTCCTTCCTAATTGTACCACTAACATAAAGAAACAACAACAAAAACGACAGTGCAATGAAATGAACAGCAAGTAAATACTTTAAGACCATAATGATAAGATTATCACTATCTAAACATGAGCAAATATAGTTCTGTGGGGGGGGGGGGGAGGTTCCTAATTCTACCACTAACGTAAAGAAGCAACGACAAAAGCGACAGTAGGGTACTATGTAACAGTGTCTGTAGGTATACCATTCAAATCTCTTTGGTTTTTATGAGTATATTTCAAGCTTTCTTTGGCAAACAGTGTATCTAGTCTTCATACTTACGAGACATTGACTTGCTCTTAGTTTGTTTTTTCTAACCACTTCTTAACGAGAGCATCTTTCACTAATGCTGAGTAAATAGAAGGTGTGTAAAGCATCGAGCATCGAGTGAGAAGGTATACTGAGTTAAAAACATGCAAATAAAAAAGTTAATCCACACACAGACAAAAACAAAGAGAGAGAGACAGAGAGAAAGAGAGAGAGAGAGAGAGAGAGAGAGAGAGAGAGAGAAAGAGAGAGAGAGAGAGAGATCTAAATGTATATTTTCAAATAACCTTTGACTCAACAGCAAAAAAACAAAGAGAGAGAGAGAGAGAGAGAGAGAGAGAGAGAGAGAGAGAGAGAGAGAGAGAAAGAGAGATAGAGATAGACAGACAGACAGACAGACAGACACAGACAAACAGACAGACAGGCAGGCAGACGGGAGACCATTGGAATGTGAATATTCATTGAAATACAAATACCTTGGTGGGTGGAAAGGGGTGGGGGAACGACAAATGACAAAATAGGAGAATAGAATCTTTTGTGCAAGTGAACTGGATTGTCACTTAAAAAAACAAAAAAACAATACGCAAAAATGTCAACACATCAAACTTCAAAATGCAGCGTTATTCAAACATCAAAATACTGTGTTTCTCAAAGGATAGTAACATACAATAATAGAATTAGAAAAACAAGTAAACAGTAATCAGATGATTAAGTAACGGAATTGCAAAATAAGTAAACAATAATCAGATGATTAAGTAACGGAATGCAAAATAAGTAAACAATAATCAGATGATTAAGTAACGGAATGCAAAATAAGTAAACAATAATCAGATGATTAAGTAACGGAATGCAAAATAAGTAAACAATAATCAGATGATTAAGTAACGGAATGCAAAATAAGTAAACAATAATCAGATGATTAAGTAACGGAATGCAAAATAAGTAAACAATAATCAGATGATTAAGTAACGGAATGCAAAATAAGTAAACAATAATCAGATGATTAAGTAACGGAATGCAAAATAAGTAAACAATAATCAGATGATTAAGTAACGGAATGCAAAATAAGTAAACAATAATCAGATGATTAAGTAACGGAATGCAAAATAAGTAAACAATAATCAGATGATTAAGTAACGGAATGCAAAATAAGTAAACAATAATCAGATGATTAAGTAACGGAATGCAAAATAAGTAAACAATAATCAGATGATTAAGTAACGGAATGCAAAATAAGTAAACAATAATCAGATGATTAAGTAACGGAATGCCTAACTGTATAATCACTATACACAATGCTAAATTGTGACTACTAAAAGAAAGTAAAACAATCGTTAATTAAGTATATACGGACTGTCTGAATAAATGACAAAAAATAGTACCCGACACCACTATCAAACACCATACTATACTAAACGTTTTCTTGTACAATGTGATCATGTAATCCGTTTTCACGGATAATGCAGAGTTACGACTGTAAGCGATAATAAAGAATAAATGAACAGTGTGATACTTTATTGAAAACGCGACTAGGGAATGAATAAACCGACTACAACTACACTCATACACAAAATCAAGAGACAGCCAAATACACATGTCAAGCTGGACCTGTTTTTTTTCTTTTTTGTTTATCACATCAACTCCTTGACTCCCGCACCCTAATCCACAACTGCAAAATATAAGCCCTTTGATTCCCTCACCCTGTCTACCAGCTTCCTGCAGGATGGGGTGAGGGAATCAGATGGCAAGTGATCTTTTTCGGTGGACCGTGGTTAAAAGAAGATATCGTTTCCTGTTGTTCTTGCTGTTCTTTTTTGATAAACCTTTTGACTTCCACACCATGCCTATCAGTATCTGGGGGGATATCCACACTTGTTGGGTGAGGGGAGGAGGAGGAGGGGGAGGGCCATCCACACTTGTTAAAGAAGGGGGAGGGAGATATCCACATTTGTTGGGGGGAGGGGAAGGGGAGGGGGACATCCACACTTGTTGGGGTGAGGGGGAGGGGAAGGGGAGGGGGACATCCACACTTGTTGGGGTGAGGGGAGGGGAAGGGGAGTGGACATCCACACTTGTTGGGGTGAGGGAGGGGGAAGGGGAGGGGGACATCCACACTTGTTGGGGTGAGGGGTGGGGAAGAGGGAGGGGGACATCCACACTTGTTTGGGAGGGGATGGGGAAGGGGAGGGGAAGGGGAGGGGGATATCCACACTTGTTGGGGGAGGGGAGGGGGGGATCACACTTGTTGGGGGGAGGGGAGGGGGGGGACATCCACATTTGTTGGGGGAGGGAGGGGAGGAGGAGGGGATATCCACACTTGTTGGGGAGGGGAGGGGGGTACATGGTGGGGGGAGGGAAGGGGAGGGGACATCCACACTTTGTTGGGGGAGGGGGGGAGGAGGGGGTATCACTTGGGGAGGGGGAGGGAAGGGGGAGGGGGATCCACACTTGTTGGGGGAGGAAGCGAGGAGGAGGAGGGGGAGGGGGACATCCACACTTGTTGGGGAAGGGGAGGGGGAGAGGAAGGGGGACATCCACACTTGTTGGGGGGGGAGGGGGAGGGGGAATCCACACTTGTTGGGGGAGGAAGCGAGGAGGAGGAGGGGAGGGGGACATCCACACTTGTTGGGGAAGGGGAGGGGGAGAGGAAGGGGACATCCACACTTGTTGGGGGAGGGGAGGGGGAGGGGGATATCCACACTTGTTGGGGGAGGAAGCGAGGAGGAGGAGGGGAGGGGGACATCCACACTTGTTGGGGGAGGGGAGGGGAGAGGAAGGGGCGACATCCACACTTGTTGGGGGAGGGGGAGGGGAAGGGGGAGGGGGACATCCACACTTGTTGGGGAGGGGAGGGGAAGGGGGAGGGGGGCATCCACACTTGTTGGGGGAGGGGAGGGGAAGGAGGAGGGGGACATCCACACTTGTTGGGGGGAGGGAGGGGAGGGGGAGGGGAAGTGGGAGGGGATATCCACACTTGTTGGGGGGAGGGGAGGGGAAGGGGGAGGGGGACATCCACATTTGTTGGGGGAGGGGAGGGGAAGGGGGAGGGGTATATCCACACATGTTGGGGGAGGGGAGGTGAAGGGGAAGGGCATCCACACTTGTTGGGGGAGGGGAAGGTTGAGGGGACATCCACATTTGTTGGGGGGGAGGGGAGGGGAAGTGGGAGGGGGGCATCCACACTTGTTGGGGGAGGGGAAGTGGGAGGGGGACATCCACATTTGTTGGGGGAGGGAGAGGAAGGGGGAGGGGGCATCCACACTTGTTGGGGGGAGGGGATGGTAAGGGGGAGGGGACGTCCACATTTGTTGGTGGGAGGGGAGGGGAAGGGGGAGGGGATATCCACACTTGTTGGGGAGGGGAGGGGAAGGGGGAGGGGTATATCCACACTTGTTGGGGGAGGGGAGGGGAAGGGGGAGGGGGGCATCCACACTTGTTGGGGGGGGGAAGGTTGAGGGGAACATCCACATTTGTTGGGGGGAGGGGAGGGGAAGTGGGAGGGGGAATCCACACATTGGATCTTTGGGGGGAGGGAGGGGAAGGTGAGGGGCATCCACATTTGTTGGGGGGGGGGAGGGAGGGGAACGGGGAGGGGGCATCCACACTTGTTGGGGGGAGGGGAGGGTAAGGGGGAGGGGGACATCCACATTTGTTGGGGGGAGGGGAGGGGAAGGGGAGGGGATATCCACACTTGTTGGGGAGGGGAGGGGAAGAGGGAGGGGTATATCCACACTTGTTGGTGGAGGGGAGGGGAAGGGGGAGGGGGCATCCACACTTGTTGGGGGAGGAAGGTTGAGGGGACATCCACATTTGTTGGGGGGAGGGGAGGGGAAGTGGGAGGGGACATCCACACTTGTTGGGGGAGGGTAGTGGGAGGGGGCATCCACACTTGTTGGGGTAGGGAGGGAAGGGGAGGGGGACATCCACACTTGTTGGGGGGAGGGAGGGGAAGGGGGAGGGGACATCCACACTTGTTGGGGTGAGGGGAGGGGAAGGGGAGGGGGCATCCACACTTGTTGGGGTGAGGGGAGGGGAAGGGGAGGGGACATCCACACTTGTTGGGGTGAGGGGAGGGGAAGGGGAGGGGGCATCCACACTTGTTGGGGGGAGGGGAGGGGAAGGGGGGGATATCCACACTTGTTGGGGTGAGGGGAGGGGAAGGAGGAGGGGGCATCCACATTGTTTGGGGAGGGGAGGGGAAGGGGGAGGGGGATATCCACACTTGTTGGGGAGGGGAGGGGAAGGGGGAGGGGTATCCACACTTGTTGGGGGGAGGGGAAGGGGGGATCCACATTTGTTGGGGGGAGGGGAAGGGGAGGGGGCATCCACATTGTTGGGGAGGGGAGGGGAAGGGGGAGGGGCATCCACACTTGTTGGGGGAGGGGAGGGGAAGGGGGAGGGGGCATCCACACTTGTTGGGGGAGGGGAGGAGGAGGGGAGGGGGGACATCCACACTTGTTGGGGAGGGGAGGGGGGAGGAGGGGGACATCCACACTTGTTGGGTGAGGGGAGGGGAGGGGGACATCCAACATTGTTGGGGGAGGGCGAGAGGGAGGGGAGGGGGACATCCACACTTGTTGGGGAAGGGGAGGGGGAGAGGAGGGACATCCACACTTGTTGGGGGAGGGGAGGGGGAGGGGGATCATCCACACTTGTTGGGGGAGGAAGGAGGAGGAGGAGGGGAGGGGGACATCCACACTTGTTGGGGGAGGGGAGGGAGAGGAAGGGGACATCCACACTTGTTGGGGGAGGGGAGGGGAAGGGGGAGGGGGACATCCACACTTGTTGGGGAGGGGGAGGGGAAGGGGAGGGGGGACATCCACACTTGTTGGGGAGAGGGGGGAGGAGGGGACATCCACACTTGTTGGGGAAGGGAAGTTGGGAGGGGGTGGAATCCACACTTGCTTGGGAGAGGGAAGGCGGAGGGGACATCACATGATTGGGTGGTAGGGTGAAGGTGCTGTATATAACTGTGGGGGGGAGTGTAAGGGAAGCATACACTTGTTGGGAGGCAGGTTTGAGTGGACATCCACATTGTTGGGGGAGGGCAGGGGAATGGAGATCCACTGATGGGGGAGGGGAAGTGAGAGGGGCATCCAATTTGTTGGAGAGAGGAAGGGAGGGGCATCCACACGTTGGCGAGGGCATGGTAACGAGAGCGACATCCACATTTGTTAGGCACGGGACAGGAGGGGTGATAAAGCGGAGGGATAACCACAATGTTGGGAGAGGGGAGGTGAAGGGGAGGGTACATCCACATTGTTGGGAGGGGAGGGAAGGGGGAGGGCATTCCACACTTGTTGGGGAGGGGAAGGTGAGGGGAAACATCACATTTGTTGGGAGGGAGGGAAGTGGAGGGGAATAAGTTGGGGAAAAGTTGAGGGAACATCCACATTTTTTGGAGGGCAACATTTGGAGGGAAGGTTGATGGGGAACATCCAAAAATTTTGTTGGGGGGAGGGAGGGGAACGGGGAGGGGGCATTTCCACACTATGTTGGGGGAGGAGAGGGTAAGGGGGAGGGGGACACACATTTGTTGTGGGGAGAGGGGAGGGGAAGGGTAGGGGATATCCACACTTGTTGGGGGAGGGAGGGAAGAGGGAGGGGTATCAACCACATTGTTGGTGGAGGGGAGGGGAAGGGGGAGGGGGCATCCACACTTGTTGGGGGAGGAAGGTTGAGGGGACATCCACATTTGTTGGGGGGGAGGGGAGGGGAAGTGGGAGGGGTCATCCACACTTGTTGGGGAGGGTAAGTGGGAGGGGGCATCCACACTTGTTGGGGGTAGGTGAGGGTAAGGGGGAGGGGGACATCCACACTTGTTGGGGGGAGGGGAGGGGAAGGGGGAGGGGACATCCACACTTGTTGGGGGGAGGGGAGGGGAAGGGGGAGGGGGCATCCACACTTGTTGGGGGAGGGGAGGGAAGGGAGGAGGGGATATCCACACTTGTTGGGGGGAGGGGAGGGGAAGGGGGAGGGGGCATCCACATTGTTGGGGGGGAGGGGAGGGGAAGGGGATATCCACACTTGTTGGGGTGAGGGGAGGGGAAGGAGGAGGGGCATCCACAGTTGTTGTGGGGAGGGGAGGGGAAGGGGGAGGGGGTATCCACACTTGTTGGGGGGGGGGAGGGGAAGGGGGAGGGGGCATCCACACTTGTTGTGGGGAGGGGAGGGGAAGCGGAGGGGGCATCCACATTTGTTGGGGGAGGGGAGGGAAGGGGGAGGGGGGCATCCACACTTGTTGGGGGAGGGGAGGGGAAGGGGGAGGGGGCATCCACACTTGTTGGGGGAGGGGAGGGGAAGGGGAGGGGGGCATCCACACTTGTTGGGGGAGGGGAGGTGAAGGGGAGGGGGGCATCCACACTTGTTGGGTGGAGGGGAGGGGAAGGGGACATCCACACTTGTTGGGGTGGGGGAGGGAGGGAGGGGAAGGGGAGGGGGACATCCACATTTGTTGGGGGGAGGGGAGGGGAAGGGGAGGGGGACATCCACACTTGTTGGGGGGAGGGGAGGGGAGAAGGGAGGGGGACATCCACACTTGTTGGGGTGAGGGGAGGGGAAGGGGACATCCACACTTGTTGGGGGGAGAGGAGGGGAAGGGGAGGGGGACATCCACACTTGTTGGGGGGGAGGGGAAGGGAAAGGGAAGGGGACATCCACACTTGTCGGGGGAGGGAAGGGGGAGGGGGACATCCACACTTTCTTTGAAAATTCTGAAGGAGTTTCTGGCCTTCCTGAGACGGCTCTTTGAAATCACTAAATGCGCGTCCCGTCGTGTCTGATAGTGCTGCTTAGGTAGGTGACTTGTCCCGTTGTGGATAGATCTATTGGGACAATAGATCAGGAAGCATACTGTTTAAAGAATAATACTGCAAGTGATCGTTGGTCATGGAATACGCAAGCGCATACATTTACATCGATCACATCGGCTACGGCACCAGACGACAACGGGTGGTCTGATAATCACGATGATAACGACAATGATAATGACGATATGATTAACCGGGTAGCTCGAATGTAACTGATAAATGTCAATAAAAGCAATATATCATTAGCACAGAAGCACAAACATAATCACTAAAACATCAATAAAAGATGTATATTTTAAAAAGAGATCACACATTCAGTGAGTTAGCAAAATGCAAATCTCAGAAACATACCATAGCAAAATACTTTTACAAATGGATGGAATAAACGTAAAAAAGAATGAAATGCATGATCAAAACCATCAAAACTCAAATATAATTTTGTTACATTTGAAAGAGAATAATGCACATGCGCACACGCGCACATTCACACCAACAAAACACTCACATATACACGCACGCACGCGCACAACATACACTTTATCAAAATCAAGCGAATGTTCTACGACAGCAACAATACTTTAACATAAATTGCAATTATAAGAAAGAAAACTTGACAGAAACATTTTATTGAAGTCCTAGTTAAATCAAGCAAATGTTCTATGACAGCAACAACACTTTAACATAAATTGCATATAAAAGACAGAAAACTTGACAGAAACATTTTATTTGTTTATTTTAGTTTTGTTTGATTGTTTGTTTTAGTTTTGTTTGTTTTGCTTATTGTTCAGAGTGAAAGAGATTCGCGACATAAATAGAGAAATGTTTCAAATTAGAATTCTACACATAATTACGGGAACAAGCGCAATTATTCATGAAATAAGAATAACAAATATTGGTATTTTTCCTAATTCTGAAAAGGAAAACATTGCACACATCTTCTGGAAAAAGTGATATCAGTTATCAGAAAACTGAAAACACATTGACATTTGAATAGTTTCCCTTATAAACATCACTAAGGATACTATTTCTCTTGAGACTAAAAAAAGAAAAAAGAAAAAAAACAACTCCCGTACTGGTGTTGTATTTCACTTTTATTACATTATTTAAAATGAAAGTGTGTAAGACATTTACAAACATTTTCAAGATCTACAGTTACAATATTTGAGATAGGTGAATACCATGCAGAGATGAATAAAGATCTATCACAATTTTATGCTGGGTGGTAATGATTTAAGCCTATATTCATTGACAATTTATTCTGGGTGTGACACAAAACTGAACCAAATCAATCAACTGATTTTGGCTAAATGTTACTCATGTTTTCTTCTTTATGTAATCAATGTATGGATGAACATATATTACTTTTTGAGTACATTTATTGAGTATATGAATTTTAACAAGTTTGATAGAAAAAAGTCATTTACATATTCATTTTAAAAAACAAAATCTCTCTTGTGTATTGAGTAACCAAAGGCAGCAAAAACATAATTAAGCATTTTATATAAGAGATTACCGAGACTTGAGAAAGATTAAAATTTTAAACACATCATAACATAGCAGAAAGAGTAAAAATAAAGCTTAACCGCACATAATTTTTTTTTTCGGCTTTTTTAATGGAAAATCTTGCTTACGCATTTTAGTCACAGACAGACACCCATTCCCTCCCAGTTTATATAACATAATCATTTTGTTACAAAAAATCCATCATTAACCATCCCTATCATCAGCCATTGAATTATCTTCTGGTAATAAGTAAGCACGCCAAACTCAATAGTTAAGCAAACAAGCAAACAAATAAGTCAATGAGTATGTAGATCATAAAGAGTCAGTGTCATGGTTTACTTACATGAGTGTTATGGGTCCTCGTGTAAATGAGTAAATAAATAAGTCACTGAGGTAAAAAAAAAAAAAAAGGAAACGCACAAATACCTAAATACGTAAGTAAATGAGTACACGAGTGAGTAAACAAACGAAAATTAATCAACCCCTCCCACTCGCCATCACATATGCACATACCCTGTCTGTTTTACCCTCCATTTCTTCAAGATCTTACCACCTGGCAAGCCAGCATATGATATAATATCAGCCATCCTGCGAGCAAAATTTTCCCAAGAAATATTTTAAACTTGGTGTGGTCAGTGCAAACAAACAAACAAACAAACAAACAAACAAACAAACAAACAAACAAAAACAAACAATAACAAAAAACAAACAAATGTTGAGGCACTGAATTGGAACCTGCAAGAAAAACTCTCAGGTTTCCCACGAAATATTTTCTTAAATTTACGCAGTGCGTTCAAACGAAGAAACAAACAAAAAGGCACTGAACTGAGGGGAAAAAAACCCAAACAAACTGAGTCAGGGAGATTCATCTGCAATCAAAACAATAACACACACACACACACATACACACACACACACACACACACACACACACACACACACACACACACACACACACACACACACACACACACACACACACACACACACACACCACACACACAAAGCAACAACAACAACAAAAATGGTACTAAACATGAAAAACGACCAAATGGCCCAGAGAACGGGATGCGATGAACCACAAACCCATTTCATTCAACTCCCCCAAACTCTCCATGTAATCGCATCCACCCCCACCAACACCACCACCAGCACCACCACCACCACCAGCACCAACACCATCACCAGCACCACCCACCACCACCACACAACCACCACTAACACCAACACCATCACAAGCACCACCACCAGCACCAACACCAACACCAACACCAACACCATCACCAGCACCAGCACCAACACCAACACCACCACCATCACCACCAACATCACCATCATCATCATCATCATCATGACGACCTTCCTCATCCTCACCCTCACCCTTGCCCTCATCTTTACCACACCCCTCACCTCCACTCTTACCATCAACACCAGCACTCTTACCCGCTTTACCCTTGCCAGCAAGCTGACAAGCTTTCATATCAGGCACGAAAACTACAACAGGGCTTTCCAAACCATGGCCGTTGTACGTGTTGGTGACGAGCACAGAGTTGAAATCGAGGCTGCCGTCGCTGTTTGGGGTCAGATCGTCACTTCCTTTGACCACAACGTTAACGAGAATGTTCTTGTTCCTCAGCTTTTGGACGAGGGCGGAGTCAGGTTTGATTGGCAGCAGCGCGCGCCCCACGATCAGCACATCACCGTAGCCCAGTTTCGAGCCCGGGCCTTGGGGGTGGGGGGTGGGGGGAGGGAAAGAAACAAACATGTCAATAAATATATAAACAAATGAAACGACAGCATCAACATTTATGCGCCAACTCGCACTTTGCGCTCAGCTTCAGACGTTTACTCTTTCCCTTCAGGTCTTCAGGTCCCTAGATAAAAAAACAAACAAAAAAAATTCAAGTGCTGGCCAGCGTTCCTTCGCTGTCTCAAGACCGTCAGCCAGGCTGGAATAAATTTCCGCTCTGCTTTCTCCTAACACCTGCCTTTTCTGCTTTTAAATCCAATTTAAGAACACACCTCTTTTTCCCAACAATAAATTCTACAACTGCTTCTTTCTTTTTCGTTTTTTTATTTTTATTTATTTATTTGTTGTTGTTCTGTTCAGAGTTTAACGTCCGCACCCACATAAGCAATACAGCAGACGGATAATCTTACCTGCAATCAGAGTAACAGACAAAAATAGGAATATTTCTTTGCTTCAGTCTGTGAATTAGATATTGTAATGTGGCGTGGACAGTCAGCAAGCAAAGCCAGAGCAAGATTGAGGCAGCTGAGATGTGGTTTCTCAGAAGAATGTTGAGAGTTCCATGGACAGCAAAGAAAACAAACGAGACAGTCTTGATGGAGGCAGACACAAGTAGATCACTCATAAGGAAGATTAGGAAAAGACGAGCAACATTTATAGGTCATTTTATGAGGAAGGGGGATTTGGAGCACCTGGTCACAACGGGAAAGCTGGAGGGAAAGAGAGCACCAGGTAGACCCAGGGAGAGAATGCTGGACGGACTTGCAGAGTGGCTGGGAATGAGGAGGGTGGGGGAGATGCTGGGGGCAACGAGATATAGAGATGGTTGGAAGTCCATGGTCTCCAACGCCATGCGGCAGGGCACCTGATGATGATGAATGTGGTCTTTGTCGATTGAACGCGTATGCCTGGTGCGTGAGTGCGCTTTGATTGGAATTGTCAAGATTTTGCGCCGTCTAAATACTGTTATTGTTATTAAAAGCATTTGAGAATGCAGACTGATAGTGGCTGATATCCCCAGTGGGGATGTCGGGGGCTCTTTCAGTATAAATAGTATCCCCCACTTTCAGGAAATTCTATGCTAGAAATTTCCTCTTTTCTCTTACTCTCTTTGTTTCTGCCTTGTTCCTTTGCTTTCTGTCATTTCTGTCTATCATTTTCTGTCTAAATGGTCCATCCACATGTATGTATTCGACAAAAGTCTTACGTACTTTTTCTTAGGATTGCTAATTGGGTACATGCATTAACTGCATATTTGGCTCTAGGGAGGTGAGATATGCGGAAGCAATTTTAGGTAAGTTATGCCTGTTTTTATGTATGTTTTGGTTGTCCTTAGGTATGCTGATATTTGTATTCAGGTGTGTTTTTTTTAAATCCCCTGTGCGATAAATTGGACGGAGTGGTCAACGCCAGGGGCATGTCCTTAGATTATGTGCGCGAATGCATTGACATGTGTGCTTAATTTTCTTTTTTTTTTTTTTTTCCTGTTGAAGTTTTGTATGTTTTGAAACGGTTTTAGCCCTGGTATGGCTCTACGCAGTCGGCTGGGGTTTAAACAGCAACAATAACAACAACAACAGTGGCTGATATCTCCATTTCCATCATGTTCTACAAAAAAAAGTTTGCCGGACATACGCCGTTTTGGTCTCCCTTCGAGACTTTTATCAATGTCAGTGGTTGGCTGTGTGGCAAGCCTTGTCGCTATCGGCTGAGACATGTTCAGATCGATGAAACTGGAGAAGCACTGGAAATAGTAATGATAACATTAGCAATGATTTGTATCCATACAACGCCTTGCCAGTGGATCCAGGCGCTTAGAAAAACACATCCTCTCATACACACTCACAGTTACAGGCCCATTAACAAACATACAATGGACACCGG
>JAPXFY010000017.1:27787586-27795086 GCA_030674185.1 Monoplex corrugatus | reverse complement strand
CTGGTCCGTTCACCTGTGTGTGTGTTTGATAAAGTCTGACGTGCTTTCTTTTAGGATTGATAATTATTTACATGTATTTAAGCGCATTTTTGGCTCTAGTGCAATGCGATATGTGGAAGCAATTTTACGTAATTATACCCCTTTTTATATATGTTTTCGTGTCCTTAGTTGTGTTTAATTTGTATTCAGGTGTTTTTTTTTAAATCCCACGGACGGAGTGGTCAACATGAGGGGCGTATCCTTAGACAATGTGAGCGAATGCATTGATATGTGTACTTAATTTTCTGTTCTGCTCTGTTCTGTTCTGTTCTTTTCCTTGTTGAAGTTGTGTGGTTTTTAACGGGTCATAGCCCTGATACGGGTCCACGCAGTCGGCTGGGCTCTAAACAAAAATAACAGTAACCGTAACTACAATACTACAACTACACCGGCAACACCAAAAAATCTGGTATCAGTTGCCGTGGTGTATAGTGGTTCGCGCAACGGACTACCCACTGGAAGATTGTGGGTTCAAATCCCCATCAATCCCTTCAAAAACCATTGTGGGATTTTTCGGCTCTAACCAGAGTTGGGCGTGCTATGGGCTCATTGGGAAGACTGGGACCACACAGTCGAGTCTCATCCACTTCACGGATGAGTCATTGAGGGTGTTGCTCAAATCTTCAGACCAGCACCGCAGGTATCTGTATCTGTCGGGCCTGGTTGACGCCAGGATATGTTATGATAGTAAGCGTAGAGTACAGCCCTGTCACGCAGTCTCAATCCTGAATGGAACTCCATAGCATCAAGATTATCACCCTCGTCATCATCATCATCGCATTGTAAAAACGGTGCCAGCGTCTGTGGCATTAAGGTGGCGTAGTAAATTGGGACTAAAAAAAAGGGGGGGGGGGGATGCACAAAGGTAACTTCCCTGAGTACAATGTTTCTAAAAAAAATTATGAGAAACAACAACAACAACCAACAACAACAAAAACAACAACAACAACAAAAACACAACAACAACAACAACAAAAACACAACAACAACAACAAAACAACAACAACATCAACAACAACAACAACAAAAACAATTCTGGTACCTGATGCTCTCAGAGAGCTGGCCCAACTCATAGCCATCAGGGCGCCTATTGGGCCAGAATCCCGTGCACCACAAGGACACGTCATCGTATTCTCTTGCTTTCTGCATGACGTCATGCAGCACCGGTGACGCCAGCCACGACGTTAATACGCCCATGTAGAACTGAACGTCGAGGACTTTTCCCAACACCTGAGCGGAGACGTCCATAACTTTAGCTGGACGAGAGTGGTCTGGAATAAACCACATTTCTACTTAAGTATATGACAAGAGAAGTGTTATAAGCAGTCACTTAAAAATAATAAATACGTGAAAAAGAATTAGTATAACCCTCTGAGCAATCTGTGTGTCTTATACAAAATGGTCCAAGTCCCACGATATTATATTTTGTCGTTTCTTTTCCTACACACAGAAAAAACTGACAAGCAGAAAAGCGAGTACGAATACGAAAAAGAATCGTTTAGTGTTTTCAGGTACGCCAGTCCCTTCACACTGAATACAGGGGACGGGCAGCGGTGATCAATGAAATACTGACCAAGGCAAACATGAACAACTTTTGATATAAAATAACATTGCCATCTACCAACATTATCACAGTTACACACACACACACACACACACACACACACACACACACACACACACACACCACACAATCGATAGGTACGGAGAGAGAGAGAAAGAGAGAGACAGAGATAGACAGAGGTACAGAGAGACAGACAGACAAACAGAGAGACAGAGATACACAGACAGAAGAGACAGAGAAAAAAGAGAGAGAGAGAGAGAGAGACAGACAGACAGACAGACATACATATATCACTCGTCATGCAAGAGTGACAACATAGAACATTAAACAACAACAACAAACAAACAAATAAACAAAACAAAAGATAAAAACCGAAACCACAGGAAAAAAAGATAAATTCAATATTTTTAAAAAATAGCACATAGAAAAATAAAAAATAACTGACAAAGTTGCAGGGCTTGTTTGTTTGCTCGTATGGACGTCACAGACTGAACATCAAACCGAAATGAGCGAAACTGAGGAAAAACAAAAACAAAACAATGACATTATGAAAAAAAGACATATCCATCCTTTTCTTACCTCCTGCCTTCAAATCTGTCTGCATCCTCATCACAACAGAAAGTAGATTGCTCAATTCATCTTTGATGTCCTTTGTGAGGATGGCTTGAGCGAGGACATGCGTGGTGCTCATGTCAATCACTTGGTTCTTTATGGACATCAGAGATTCGAGGATCTTAGAATCTTTCACGTCTGCTGGAAGATTCGTGTTAGTTAAATGGGAGGAAGGCAGTTTAGGAACTTTCTGAACACCTTCTCCGGCCATGGACTCGTCTGGTTTGACAGAAGGACTCGCATCGTTTTTGGACGCGTCTGGCGAGGCAGATGATGGTTTGGTCACAGACGAGCTTAGTGCGACAGAGGATTGGGTTTCACTGCCTGAATCACTCTGCGCTGAAGGCTGATCTTCAACAGATGTCTGACTCTCGAAACTCTCTTCAATCTCTTTCTGACAGGTTTGGAGAAGAAGGAGAATCTCCTTGATGAGTTTCAGAAATTGCGCAGAAGGGTTGGCATGCCATAGCTCATCAACAAGAAGCAACACTTTCTTGTCTTCTCGCTCTGCCTCCGTCTTTACACGTTTCAAGAAGTCTTCAGGGTCTGTCCAGGCATCAATGGTCTTCAGGAGGACTCTCTTCTTCAGACAGTTGTCCAATCCGTTGATGATCTGGCTGTATAAGACCTGTTCAAAGATATCAGTCACAAGATAAATCGTTTTGTCCCATACGTGAATACTGCTACACACACACACACACACACACACACACACACACACACACACACACACACACACACACACACACACACACACAGAGAAAGAGAGAGAGAGAGATAGAGAGAGATAGAGAGAGAAACGAACTATATATGTAGGTATGATACATATATATAATGTATATCTATGTATCTATATATCTATGTATCTATGTATGTATGTATGTATGTATGTATGTATCTATGTACATATGTATATATATATATATATATATATATATATGGGGGGGGGTGGAGGTATGTCTGGGTGTGCGTATGTGTGTATGTATACGCATTCACACACGCGCGTATATACAGGGGGGGTGCAAAGGTAGGTATACAGTCATGAAAAAAGAAAACATGTACAATACTCATTGCAATTATTATACAAACAAATGAATATTGCATATACATGTAATAACAAGCACAGCCTTAATCCCTCAGATACTCAAACCGCTTGCTCTTGGTATTCACATACTCCTCTAATCAAGAGCGGAATTAAGCATTATAATAATGATGTGATACTTACTGTATACCTACTTTTGTACCCCCCTGTACATTATACTGCACGCCTTATCTCATCCGCTCCACAGTTACATATTTACCTCACCGCACAATACACATATGCACACAAACAACACACACACACACACACACACACACACACACACACACACACACACACACACACACACACACACACACACATCGATAGGTACGGAGAGAGAGAGAAAGAGAGAGACAGAGGTACAGAGAGACAGACAGACAAACAGAGAGACAAAGATAGACAGACAGACAGACAGAAAAGAGACAGACAGAGAGACAGAGAGAGAGACAGAGACACCGACAGAGACAGAGACAGGGAGAGAGCCAGCCAGCCAGACAGACAGACAAAGAGAGAGAGAGAGAGAGAGAGACAGAAACAGAGACAGATACAGAGAGAGACACTCTCACACACTTACACATACACACACAAACACACACACACACACCACACACACACACACACACACACACACACACACACACACACACACACACCACACACACACACACACACACAGAGGCACGTGTATAGGCACACACAAACACAAACACAAAATCCAAACACACCTGTGATACTAGATGACCAGGAAGATTACCAGGTCCTCGCACTACCACAACGAAAGTGTCGTCTTCCTTCACCCTCGCCACTGCTTTCAATTCCAGGAGCAATGTTTTCCCGCTCCCTGGAGGACCTGGAAGAATGGAGAAAAGTAGTAAGTGAACAAACAAACATACAAACATACAAACATACAAATACACAAACGGCTGTAGGGCTTTCAATGACACAGCTGGCTGAGCTTCAGGTTCACGCGCTAAAGATCAATAAAAACACCAAAGCGGAATCAGAACGCGTTTTGGAGATACAAAAAAAAAAAAAAAAAAAAAAAAAAAAAAGACAGGCGCAAGTATCTGCAACACTTCCAGCCAATCACTTTTCCTCTCTTTCTCTGCCTCTCTGTTCTGTCTCTGTTTCTCTGTCTCTGTATCTGTCTGTCTGTCTCTTTCTCTCTCACTATCTCTGTCTCTCTTTCTCTCTCTCTCTCTCTGTCCGCCTGAAAGAGAGAAATAAAGAAAGGAAAAAGAATGAACCAAAGAACGAAAGAAAGAAAAAGAAAGAAAGAAAGAAAGAAAGAAAAAGAAGGAAAGAAAGAAAAAAGAAAGAAAGAAAAAGAAAGAAAGACAGACAGAAAAAATAAATAAACAAAGAAATAAAAAGAAAGAATAAAAGATAGAAAGAAAGAAAGAAAGAAAGAAAGAAAGAAAAAAGAAAGAAAAGAAAGAAAGAAAAAGAAAGAAAGAAAAAAAAGATGGAAAAAAAGAAAGAGAAAGAAAGACAGAAAGGAAGAAAAAGAAAGAAAAAACAAACAAAAAAGGAAAAAGAAACAAAGAAAGAAAAACAAAGAAAGACAGCAAAAAAGAAAGAAGAAAAAGAAAGAAAGAAGAAAAAGAAAGAAAGAAAGAAAAAGAAAGAAGGAAAGAAAGAAAGAAAAAGAAAGAAGGAAAGAAAGAAAGAAAAAAGAAAGAAAAAAGGAAGAAAGAAAGAAATAACGAAAAGAAAGAAAGAAATCAGAAAGAAAGAAAGAAAAAGAAAAAAGAAAGAAAAAAGGAAGAAAGAAAGAAATAACGAAAAGAAAGAAAGAAATCAGAAAGAAAGAAAGAAAAAGAAAGAAAGAAATCAGAAAGAAAGAAAGAAAGAAAAAGAAAGAAAGAAATCAGAAAGAAAGAAAGAAAGGAAAAAAAAAGAAAAGAAGAAAAGGAAAGGAAAAAAAGAAAAGAAAGAAAGAAAGAAACAAAGAAATAAAGAACGAAATAAAGAAAGAAAAAGGAAAAAAGAAAGAAAGAAAAAAAAAGATAGAAAGAAAAAGGAAAAACAAAAATGAAAGAAAGAAAGAAAAAGAAAGAAAGAAAGGAAGAAAAAGAAAAAAGAAAGAAAGGGGAAAAGTACCTGTCAGATATACAAAAAGGAAGGGTGACTTGTACCATCCTAGCTGATCAGGCCTCAGGATCCACTTGCGATTGAGCGTGCTCATCACGTGAGCTGCGTCAGCCACTCCACGTGCCTCGAGCAATTCCTTCCCTTTCCTCCACACTTCCACTGTTGACCAGGGGCCACACAATCTGAAAATGGAAGCTAATAGTTGTTGTTTTTTTATGTAGGAAACACACACACATAGAGGACACACAATCTGAAAGTAGATGGTAAAGGGTTGTTTTATGTGGGAAGACACACACGCATAGAGGCCACACAATCTTCACGGCAACGAAGTAGTTGACAGAGCAGCTAAGCAAGGCGCGCAGAATTCTGATAATTCTATAGAATTACATGTTCCTACTTCCGTAAAAGAAGCTTGCAACTTGCTCGAATCAGCCTCATGGATTCGATTTCATGAACATATAAATGAACAGTTTGTGTCACAACAAATGATAGAACTTTCAGTTCAAAATGTATGTAAAAAAAATTGCAGTATTCTTCCATGTATCATTTGAGATCGATTGTTGCTGTTCGTTTTCATATTCAGCTAAACACATTGAAAACAAAATATTGTAAAAATATCAAGTGTATTTGCAGTGAATAGTTCAAACTGTTTCACTGTTTGTTCTGCTGCAAAATGCTATGTTCTTTTTTACCGAAAATGTTTACTCAAGAAAAGTATTCTGAAACTCATTTCCAAAATGTTACATCAGATCAATCTTTGTTAGTTGAAATTTCAGAATCATTAGTTCACAGTCCTGTTAATGCATTACTTTAACTTTTTGCGGTTTGTGTTTTAGTGTTACAATTTCCCGTCACATTGTTGAAGTTAATTGTTAGAGTTAAGTTTTCGTTCCATTTTTCTGTTCTCCCACCTATTTATGTCTTTTTACTCTGTCTCCCCTCTGCCCCAACCCAACCCGTCCAACTATCGTTCTACATTTTATTTCATTTATTCATTTTCTATTCCCCCCTCCCCCCTCCCCCGTCTAATAAAACGTATAGCGAAAAGACGTTAAATCAAAGAACGAACGAACACAATCTGAAAGTAGATGGTAAAGGGTTGTTTTATGTGGGAAGACACTTGCACACAGAAGCCACACAATCAGGCCACACAATCTGGAAGTGGAAGCTAAACTTTGTTGTTTTTTATGTAGGAAAACAGACACACAGGGACCACACAATCTGAAAGTGGATGGTAAAAAATGGTTTCATGTAGGAAGACACAAACACACAGAAGCCATACAATCTGAAAGTAGATGGTAAAGGGTTTTTTGTTGCTGTTGTTGTTGTTGCTTTTAAGGAAAAACACGCGCATACCGGGGCCACACAATCTGAAAGTGGATGAGACAGCGTTGTTGTATGTGGGAAAACACAGACACACAGGGGCCACACAATCTGAAAGTAGATGCTAAAGTGTTTTTCTTATGTGGAAAAACTTAAACACACAGAGGACACACGATTTAAAAATGGACGGTAAAGGTTGTTTTATGTGGGAAGACACAAACACACAGGGGCCACACAATCTGAATGTGAATTATATACAGTTTTTTCGACGTGGGAGAACACAAACACAGAGGGACAACACAATATGAAAGTAGAAGGTAAAGGATTGTTTTATGTTGGAAAACACAAACGCACAGGGGCCACATACTCTGTAAGTTGATGCTAAAGGGTTTTTTTTATGTGGGAAAACACAAACACACAGGGGCCACACAGTGTGAAAGTGGATGGGAAAGAATTGTTTTTGTGGGAAAACACACAGGGGCCACATAATCTGAAAGTAGATGGTAAAGGGTTGTTTTATGTGGGATAACACAAACACACACGGGCCACATACTCTGAAAATGGATGCTAAAGGGTTTTTGATAAGGGAAAACAAACACACAAGGGCCACACAATCTCAAAGTAGATGGTACAGGGTTATTTTTGTATGGGAAAACGCAGATACACAGGGGCCATTCAGTCTGAAAGTGAGTTATATAGGGTTGTTTTATGTGGGAAAATACAAATACACAGGGCCACACAATCAGAAATTAGAAGGTAAAGGGTTGTTCTATATGGGAGAAAC
>JAPXFY010000017.1:27770086-27775086 GCA_030674185.1 Monoplex corrugatus | reverse complement strand
CTCTTCTTCTTCTTCTTCTTCTCTTCTTCTTTCTTTTCTTTTCTTCTTCTCTCTTCTTCTCTTCTTCTTTTCTTCTTCTTCTTCTTCTTCTTTTCTTCTTCTTCTTTCTTCTTCTTCTCTACTTCTACTTCTTTCTTCTTCTTCTTCTTCTCTTCTTCTCTTCTTCTTCCCTTCTTCTTCTTCTTTCTTCTCTTTTTCTACTTTCTCTTCTTTCTTCTTCTTTCTTCTTCTTCTTCTTCTTCTTCTCTTCTCTTCTTCTTCTTCTCTCCTGTCTTGTCTCTTCTCGTCTGCTTCTCTCTTGCTCTTCTTCTCTCTTCCTTCTCTTCCTTCTCTCTCTCTTCTCTCTTTGTTTTCTGTTCCTCTTTGTACCCCTCTTACTGTTCTGTTCTAACGCATACTTCTTCTCACCAAGCTGTGAACTGGTTGGAATCTGTGTCCCCGTGACGTTCTATGGGTCTCACGTTGTTTGCCACGTGAAAGAGGGACGTGGAAACGATAGCAGTGAAGATACGCTAGGTAGAATTAGGATCAGGGAGTGAAATGGAAGGCCGGCTGGATCTGGTCGTTAAGGTCACAAACTGTGAAAGGAAGTGAAAAGGGTAGCTGGTGGAAGACGGTGAAAGTTGGTGGATAGGGTCAGGGAGTGAATTAAAAGCTGTAGAAACTTGCTGAAAGGATTAGGAGTGAATCGAAAGGCAATTGACAGGGTCAGACAATGACAGGAAAGCTGGTGGACAGGGTCAGACAATGACAGGAAAGCTGGAGGACAGAGTCAGACAATGAACTGAAACCTGGTGGATAGGGTCAGACAATGAAGGGAAGCTGGTGGATAGAATCAGACAATGACAGGAAAGCTGGTGGATAGGGTCAGACAATGACAGGAAAGCTGGTGGATAGGGTCAGACAATGACAGGAAAGCTGGTGGATAGGGTCAGACAATGACAGGAAAGCTGGTGGATTGGGTCAGACAATGATAGGAAACCTGTGGATAGGGTCAGGTAATGAAAGGGAAGCTGGTGGATAGGGTCAGACAATGACAAGAAAGCTGGTGGACAGGGCCAGGTCATGAAAAGGAAAGCTGGTGGATAGGGTCAGGCAAGGAAAAGAAAGCTGTGGATAGGGTCAGGTAATGAAAGGGAAACTGGAGGTTAGATCTTTGTATGTACCTATCTACACACATACACACACATACACACACACACACACACACACACACACACACACACACACACACACACACACACACACTCAACACATACACTCACACACACACACACACACACACACACACACACACACGCACACACACACACACAAGCATACACACATAAGCACACACACACAAGCACACACACACACACAACACACACACATATACACATACATACACGCGCGCGCGAGCGCGCGCGCGCGCACGCACACAGACATATCTATGTGTGTAGGTGTGTGTAGATAGATGGAGAGACAGACAGATTCTCTCTCTCTCTCTCTCTCTCTCTCTCTCCCTCCCTCCCTCTCTCTCTCTCTCTCATACATATATATGTGTGTGTATATATACATATATATATATATATATATATATATATATATATATATATATATATATATAGAGAGAGAGAGAGAGAGAGAGAGAGAGAGTGAGAGAGAGAGATGGGTAGATAAATAGATAGATAGATAGACAGATAGACAGATAGACAGATAGATAGATAGATAGATAAATAGATAGATAGATAGATAGATAGATAGATAGATAGATAGATAGATAGATAGATAGATAGATAGATAGATAGATAGATAGATAGATAGATAGATAGATGTAATGTTTCTGCTGCAGGAAACTGTCAGTGGACTGAAAGCGAAAGAAGGAAATATTTTCGTAGCCCAAAATTTTACATGTTACGGAACAGTCGGAAAGTGTACCACCCTATGAAATTTCAGATTGCTGAAAACAAGGACATGATTACAAGTTCATTGCGTAAAACATCTATTGTTTCTTTGGTACATGAACAAAGACAATGCAACAACAACAAAACTGTTTCATATTGACAAGTTCGTATCACCAACAGAGTGAATAACTGTCCCTGGTGTTCAGCTATTGTGATTTTCAGCTTTCTCAGTGTGAAGAGAGAGAGAGAGAGAGAGAGAGAGAGAGAGAGAGAGAGAGAGAGAGAGAGAGAGAGAGAGAGAGAGAGAGAGAGCACAGTCATTTCAACGGTCACAGCCAAATAATAAGTCACTTGAAGGAGTCTACCAGCGCATACGAACACTGGGGCTGTGTCCTAAGCCCCGCACTGCGAGATCCTGTCGTGGTGGACGTCTCCACCGACTTTGGCACAATCTGCCTCCTGCTGTGCCAGTCCGACACCACTTTTCATCTTCTGCTTCTTCGTCTCCTCCACTGCCCCTGCACTCGACCTTGCTGCTGCAAACTTCGTCTCCTCCTCTGCCGTCTTCGCCTTCGCCTTCTGTCCCGCCGGTGCCGCCTTCGCCTTCTGTCCCGCCGGTGCCGCTTTCATCTTCTGTCCCGCCGGCGCTGCCCTCGTCTTTTGTCCCGCTGGTGCTGCCTTTGTCTTCTGTCCTGCTGGTGCCGCCTTCGTCTTCTGTCCTGCGGGTGCCTCCTTCGTCTTCTCTCCCGTCGTGTCTGCCTTCGTCTTCTGCCCCGCTGGTGTCGCCTTCGTCTTCTGTCCCGTCGGTGCTGCCTTCGTCTCCACCTCGGCCGCCGCATTGTGATAAACTAAAACTATGCCTTTTTAACGCTCAGTCAACATGCACTGATGGCAAAGCCGATGTCATTGCTGACTTTATCGCAGATGAGCATGTTGACATTGCTTTTATCACCGAAACATGGCTTAACCCCCTTGGTCATGAACCTATACATGCAAGTCTCACTCCGAGTGGTTACAGGCTTGCTTCTTTCCATCGCTCATCCCGAGGTGGTGGTATCGCCATCCTCTACAACGACTCACTCCATTCCCGCCTGTCTTTCTCGCAGTCTCTGCCTTTCTCCCATCCTTCTTTCGAGCACGTTGAAGTATCCTTCCAATCCACCCCTCACCCCATCTCCTTCTCCTGTGTCTATCGACCTCCACCTAGCTCTGCCAACAAGCTCACCACATCCATGTTTCTCTCTTGACTTTGATCAACTTCTTGATTACTACTGCCTCTTACCTGGAAATCTCATCATTCTAGGTGACATCAATGTCCACTATGACAACACTCACCGTTATGACACAAGACATATCATCAACTCTCTGTCCAATCACAATATGACTCAACACATTTCTGAACCAACCCACCAAAAAGGTCACATTCTTGACTGGATCATTTCTCGTGATCACCACAATTCAGCTACTGACAACTGCTTAGTTCTTTCTACCCGTCTAACTTCAGCCCTTCCATCTGACCACTCTGCAATTCTCTGTTCTCTTGACATTCCTACTCCTTCCCGTACCATGCGCACAGTGACTTGACGCAATCTCAAATCTATCGACCTCTCCACATTTTCATCTGATGCCTTCCGTCTCCTTTCTGAAAAGTCACATAACCTTGCCGATGAATTCTATACTACTCTCCACCATCTTCTAGACACTCATGCTCCAGCCACAACCCGTCTTTTACCTGACCGTCCCCCTACCCCCTGGCTCACTCATGAGATTGCCTGTGCAAAACGTGCCCGCCGCAGAGCAGAGCGCCGCTGGCGCAAATCCAAACTCACTGTACATAGGCAACTTTTCCAAGCCTCTAAAACAAAAGTATCTACCCTCATTGCATCTGCAAAAACAAGCTATTTCCAAACCAAAATCCTGAATGCCTCTTCTTCAAAAGAACTCTTTACAACCATGAATCATCTCCTTGGCACACGAAAAGATTTACCTCTCCCAACAAAACACACAAATGAAGAACTCCCATCTGTATTCTCCAAGTATTTCACCACCAAAATACAATCTCTTCGTGACAGGCTTGACAGGACACCCTGTCAACCATGCCCACCTGACCCTTCCTTCTCTGGCACACCTCTTACTAATTTTTACCCCAGTCTCACAAGAAGAAATTCTCAACACAATCAGATCCATGTCCTTCAAAACCTGAGAACTGGATCCTCTTCCAGGTTCTCTCTACTCTGACTGTCTCCCTACGCTCCTCCCATTCATCACTGACATCATCAACACTTCTCTCCAAACTGGAACTGTCCCAGATTCTTTTAAGTCTGTTATTGTTCACCCTCTCCTCAAGAAATACAATTTAGACCCAAATGAACTGAAAAATTACCGGCCTATCTCTAATCTCTCTTTCTTGTCAAAACTGCTTGAAAAAGTTGTCCTCAACCAACTGAACTCTCACCTGTCTGCCAACAACCTCCTCAATCCTTTCCAGTCAGCCTACCGCCAGTGCCATAGCACTGAAACTGCCTTGCTACACATTCTCAACAATCTCCTCCTTGCAACTGATACTGGCAAAGTCTCTCTCCTCACACTCCTTGATCTGTCTGCAGCCTTTGATACCATTCATCACGGTATTCTCCTTTCTAGACTTCATCATACTTTTGGCATCTCTGACATTGCTCTCTCCTGGTTCAACTTCATATCTATCAAACAGAAAACAAACTGTTTCTATCAATGGCACTTACTCTCAACCTGCATACCTGACCTGTGGTGTTCCACAAGGATCTGTCCTTGACCCTGTTCTTTTCACTCTTTATACCTCCCCCCTGTCCACCATCATCAACTCCCACTCTATAAAACACCACTTCTATGCTGATGACACCCAACTTCAAGACAGTGATTCACCTGACAATATACAGCGCCTTCTGACTCGCACCATTGAGTGTTACTCGTACATTAAAAATTGGATGACATACAACAAACTTCAGCTAAATGATGACAAGACAGAAGCTATCCTCATTGGCACCCGTCAGAAACTTTCTCAGCTGCCTCCTCTTTCTCTCCCATTATGTAACACATCAGTCCCAATTTCTGATTCAGCTAAAAACCTTGGTGTCT
>JAPXFY010000017.1:27745086-27747586 GCA_030674185.1 Monoplex corrugatus | reverse complement strand
GTGTGTGTTTTGTGTGTGCTTGTGTGTGTGTGTGTAAGTTTGTGTTTGTGTGTGTATGTATGTATGTATGTGTATGTATGTATGTATGTATGTATGTATGTATGTATGTATGTATGTATGTATGTATGTATGTATGTGTGTGTGCGTGAGCGCAGCGAGTGTGTGTGTGTGTGTGTGTGTGTGAGGGGTGTGTGTGTGTGTTATGTGTGTGTGTGTGTGTGTGTGTGAGTGTGTGTGTGTGATGTGTGTGTGTGTGTGTGTGTGTGTGTGTGTGTGTGTGTGTGTATGTGCGTGTGTGTGTGTGTGTACCACACTAACCATGAAAATATCAGTAATAATGGCGGTGATGGTAGCGGTGGCAATATAGACGATAATGAAAATAACGGTAGTAGTGGAGGTAACGGTGATACTGAAGATAATAGAAGTGGTGTTGACGGTGGTGGTGGTGATGATAACAATGATGATGATGATGACGACGACGACGACGATGATGGTGATGATGATGATGATGATGATAAATGACACTGATAATACAACAGATGACTTACCTCTTTTGACAGAGACATGGTGTATGAAAAAAAAAAGAAACAAACAAAAAACCCAACTCGTGCACACGACAGAAATCCCAGACAGACACTTAGAACGGCACACCCATGGCCAGATCGACGACATAAACTAGAATCATTGCCACCACTACAGTCCGTGGTTCAGTCGACGAGTTCAAACACTTCGTAATATTGATATTTCTATGAAGAAGAAAAAAAAAAAGCAAACACATCACAGTCGGACAACCTCATACGCGCTCCTCGCAGGTCACTCAGTCCATTCCTCTTCAAGCGATTTACTGCATCTGTTCATCAGTGTATGCAGAGATTTTACAGAAAATAAATCTTGCCAGTAGGTGACAAGCGACGACGATACAGTGTGTCGTCTGATATACACTAACGCACACCACTTATTTTTAAACAATAGCCTGCTTGCACGCACGCACACAGTCTCGCTCGCTCGCTAGCTCGCTCAGTGCTTGATTGAAACGCCCAAGTAAAAATGAAGGTGACTTTGACGGAAAAAGCTATTTGTCATTGCGTCGACCAGGTAGACCGGGGGAGACAGCCTCAATGGGACTTTTTCACTAGAAATTGTATTTCCCACCTGGGTAAATCTGTGCTGGGAATTTCCTTTTGTGTGTGAACGATACCGGGAACTCCTGACTGACCTAGAGAAAATAACATCAGGGACTGTTTATTATTATTATTATTATTATTATTATTATTACTATTATTATTTTTATTCTCATTATTATTCTCATTATTATTATTATTATTATTTTATCATAAAAATCAATCTTTCATTTCTTTCTTTCTTTCTTTCTTTCTTTGTGTTTGTATTATAGTAGTTGTTGTCATCCTAATTCTTCTGAATCTTTTTAGTACTATTATTACTTTTATATACGCACACACACACACGCACGTACACACACACACACACACAAACACATACACACACTCTCATACAAACACATACATACACACACACTCACACACACACACACACACACACACACACAGAGGCACGCACACACACACACACACACACAGAGTCACGCACACACACACACGCACGCACGTACACATACGCACACACAGAGGCGCACATACACACACACATGTATGCATACACACACAAACACTCTCACACAAACACATGCATACACACACATTCACACACACACACACAGGCACGCACACACACACACACACACACAGAGTCACGCACACACACACACGCACGCACGTACACATACGCACACACAGAGGCGCACATACACACACACATTTTAAGTTCCGTACTGGCATAATTAGCTACTGCATTTGCTCTAACTATATATTTGTGTGTTTGTGTGTGTATGTGTACGTGCGTGCGTGCGTGTGTTTGTGTGTGTGTTTGTGTTAGTATGCCTGTGTGTATGTGTGTGTGTGTGTATGTAGTGTGTACCTTACTGTCTGATACATTCACCCGCCTCATGAATCATAGCCAGCGAAAGTTTTCAGTGCTATGAAAAGCTATAATTTAATAAGAATTATTAGTAAACAGTCTTGGGGACAGGACACTAAAACGTTGTTACATCTTGTCACAGCTTTAGTCAGATCTAAGTTGGCTTATGGTCAAGAGGTCTATTTTTCAGCTCCAAACTGCTATTTGAAAAAACTTCAAAGCTTAGATAGTAAAGCTATTAAATGTGCTCTTGGGGTACCGGTGTATACAAAAACACAAGAAGTATATAAAACAGCTGGCATCCTTCCCTTGGAAGATTGGAGGAAGTTATCAACTGCTAAATATATAGTTAGAGCAAATGCAGTAGCTAATTATGCCAGTACGGAACTTAAAATTCGGTCTGACATCCATTTCCCCAAGAGAGCAAGAACAATAAAGTCACAAGAAACAATATCCACTTACACAAATGAGCTCTTCAAACTTTCTCACGTATTACCTAACAAAG
>JAPXFY010000017.1:27730086-27735086 GCA_030674185.1 Monoplex corrugatus | reverse complement strand
CATAGTTGATCGAAGAAAGGAAAGCGTTGTGACATAGTTGATCGAAGAAAGGAAAGCGTTGTGACATAGTTGATCAAGGAAAATAAAGCATTTGACATGGTACATCTAAGAAAAAAAAGCATTGTGGCCTAGTACATCGAGGAAAGGAAAGCGTTTTGACATTAGTACAAGGAAAGGAAAGCTTGTGACATAGTGATCGAGGAAAGGAAAGCGTTGTGACATAGTAGATCGAGGAAAGGAAAGCGTTGTGACATAGTAGATCGAGGAAAGGAAAGCGTTGTGACTAGTAGATCAGGAAAGGAAAGCGTTTGACATAGTAGATCGAGGAAAGGAAAGCGTTGTGACATAGTAGATCAAGGAAAGGAAAGCGTTTGACATAGTAGATCGAGGAAAGGAAAGCGTTGTGACATAGTAGATCAAGGAAAGGAAAGCGTTGTGACATAGTAGATCAAGGAAAGGAAAGCGTTGTGACATAGTAGATCAAGGAAAGGAAAGCGTTGTGACATAGTAGATCGAGGAAAGGAAAGCGTTGTGACATAGTAGATCGAGTAAAGGAAAGCGTTGTGACATAGTAGATCGAGTAAAGGAAAGCGCTGTGACATAGTAGACCAAGGAAAGGAAAGCGTTGTGACATAGTAGATCGAGGAAAGGAAAGCGTTGTGACATAGTAGATCAAGGAAAGCAAAGAGTTGTGACATAGTAGATCGAGGAAAGGAGAGAGTTGACATAGTAGATCGAGGAAAGGAAAGCGTTGTGACATAGTAGATCAAGAAAAGCAAAGCGTTGTGACATAGTTGATCAAGGAAAGTAAAGCGTTTGACATGGTACATCATGGAAAGGAAAGCATTGTGACATAGTAGATCGAGGAAAGGAAAGCATAGTGACATAGTAGATCAAGGAAAGGAAAGCGTTGTGTCATAGCAGATCAGGAAAGAGAGCGTTTTGATATAATAGATCGAGGAAAGCAAAATGTTGTGACATAATAGCTCGAGGAAAGCAAAGTGTTGTGACAGTAGATCGAGGAAATGGAAGCGTTGAGACATAGTAGATCGAGGAAAACAAAGCGCTTTGACGTGAAAACCAGAAAAAAAGGAAATCCAGAAAAGAAAAAAAAAAACGTTTTGACATGGAAACCACGGAGGGTAGACCATGGAAAAAAAAGCATTGTGACCTTGAAACCAGAAAGAGAGAGAACAATGTAGGAAAGAAAGCATTTCGGCATTGAAACCAGGGAGAATAGATGATGCAGAGAAAATCATTGTGACATGAAAACCTTGAAAGAGTTGATTAAAGGAAAGAAAAACGTATCGACTTGGAAAGCACGGAGAGTAGACGATGGAAAAAAACAAAAAACAGTGTGACATGAAAACCAGAGAGAGTTGACTAAGGAAAGAAAAAGCATTTTGACATTGAAACCAGGGGTAATAGACGATGGAGAGAAAAGCCTTGTGACATGAAAACCTCAGAGAAGTAGATGGAGGAAAGGAACACACTGTGACGTGGAAACCAGACAGAAGCAGATGAAGGAAAAGAAAACGTTGTGATGTGGACACTAGAGAGAGTGGATAGATGGAGAAAAAAAAATGGCTGTGGCATGGAAACCAGGGCATGGAGAGATGGAGCGAAAAAAAAAAGGAAAGAAAGAAAGAAGAACAGAAAGAAGGAAAATGGAACGAAAAGGAAAGGGAGCAGGAGTGAGAAAAGAGACATCATTCCGAGCTAATAATCATCAAGAGTGAAATGAACACCAGCCAACGCTGACGAGCCGTACGGGGCCTTGCCAGCGGTTGGGAGCAAATTTAATGCTTGAAAGTTATCCTCCCATATCGGGCAGCCATCTTTCTTCGCACGCGCCGTCCTCCCTCACCGAAAGTTGACAACGCACCCCGTACCCTCGACCCTCAGTGTTATGAACCGGGTGCGTGGTGTAGTGGTTAAGACATGCCTTGGGAGACCTACACGTGGCAAATCGTTTAAGCTGGAATTTTTGGTATTTGGGGGAAGGGGCGATCGTTTGAACAAAGTTGTTGATGTAAGCAAGTATTTATTGAGAAGAAGGACTGTGTTAATATGCTAATGGCGTTTTGCACGGGCGCAAAAACCTCTCACGAGCATTACTTTTTTTCGTTTTGTTTTGTTTTTATTTTTATCTTTATCATCATTTGTTGTTGTTATTGTTTAGTCATAATCAGCTTTAATACAATTAATTAAACAATACAGTTAAGATGTACATGTTACATCAACACGCGACATCACTTTCAAACACGCAATGGCAGAAAGAAAAAGCATTGATTACATGCAAATTCTGAGCATTCTCACTGTCTATCTGTCCGTTTGTACGTCTGTCTGTCTGTCTCTCTCAACCATCTCTCTCTCTCTCTCTCTCTTTCTCTCACGCTATCTATCTATCTATCTACATCTTTCTCTCTCTGTCTCTCTCTCCCCCTCCCTCTCTCTCCTTCTTTATCTCTCTTTCTCTTTTACCTCTCTCTATTTCTTTCTTTCTTTCTCTCTCCCTTTCTCTCTCTGTCTATCTGTCCTTCTTATGATTCTCTCTCTCTCTCTCTCTCTCTCTCTCTCTTCTCTCTCTCTCTCTCTCTCTCTCTCTCTTTCATAAGTAAATATTTCAATTTTTTTTATCGATTCAGTTGTCTGAAACATTTTCTGGGGGCATCAACCTGACAAATAATTCATAATAAAAAAAACAACAACAAAAAACATAACAAGGCCAAAACAAAACGAAACAATACAACGCAAAGCAAAACAACACAACACACACACACTACTGTAAGGCTAACTGGTCGTTCGCACCACCATCAGGAAACACATCATTCAGTTGAAAAGTTGACATCACGACCCAATGCCAATGCGTCCAATGTCCGTAGCAGAAGCACAGGTCGGTGCAGCGTCGTCATAGCGAACAGTAGCAAGAAATTCAGGGGAGTTAACAAGAAACACCACGAGGGTGTGGATGGGACCCAGAGCACCAATGCCTCACCACTCTCCGGACAATCACCTCCCAAGCTTCCGACGCCACTCGACAGACATTTCATCAAGCAAAGGGGGGCTGTCCATGCTTTCTATGACCCATTCGGATCCAGTCATCAGTTACCATGGTTTACAAATCAAATGGCAAGGTGGGGAGATGACAAACCCCGGGACATAGCCACACAACACGCACCAAGCAGGTCCAGCCAAGCCTCCGGACCAAGAGAGAATGGAAGACCCCTTACCTCTCTCGCTACACTCTGGTCTTCATCTCTCTTTCGGGCAGCCCGCCCTGCCCCCAGCTGGCATAGCTGCCAGCTCTTTTCTCCTTAGTCTCAACAGTTAACAGTCGGAAGCTCCCAACGTTGCCTTTCTTCAACCACAGGGGTTGTTTGAACGGCCGTGAAAGTGGCCAGACATGATGCTCCAGACACAGCCCATTTTGCTTTTCAGCAAGGTCTGACATTGGGAGAGCTGGCCAGCAGAAGGTTCTCAGGGGAGAAGCCTCATATCAAGCAAGTGTTTCGACCCTAGACACCTAACACTCTACGGGGGCTGGGCTACATCCGGGTCATAACTCTTGAATGCCTCTCTGCTGTGGCCATTTTTTTTTCTCTACCTGGCTTCGAACCCACACCTCTAAGGTGAACAAGCATCGCACTCTTTGTTCTTGTTGTTGTTGTTGTTGTTGTTGTCGTTGTTGTTGTTGTTGTTGTTGTTGTTGCTGTTGTTTTAATCATAATTATTGCGAAGCTTTTTGTTTTCCAGCTAGTCTGCTCTTCCGTGCTGTTGGCAAGTTATGTTGTATTTACAGACAGCTTGGAATGTTCGATTGTGATGAATCCTTGAACGCCCTCCGAACTCCAAACTCCGCGTCTATCTCCGTGGGGATGATGGGGGTTCTTTCAGTATCCCCACCTTCTGGAAATTCTGTGTTAGAAGTTTCCCATTTGCTGCCACTCTCTTGATAATTGGGTACATGTATAAAGTGCATTTTTGGCTGTAGGGAAATGAGATATGCAGCAGTAATTTTCGGTTATTTAGGCCAGTTATTATGTATGTTTTAGTGTCCTTAGTAATGTCTGAATTTGTATTCAGTTATGTGTTTGATATACCCCTTTCGATAACGTGGACGGAGTGGTCAACACCAGGGGCAGCTCCTTAGATTATGTGCTCAAATGCATTGATATTTGTATTCAATTTTCTTTTCATTTTTTTCCCTGTTGAAGTATATTGTATGTTTTGAAACGGTTATAAGCCTGATATGGCCCTATGCGGTCGTCTGGGCTTTAAACAGAAATAACAATAATAATAACAACAAACACATGTCTTGATCCTTTCCTGTGCACCACACACTAAGGCGCAACCGGCCAAAAAGCTCAATATCTAGCGTCTTCTCGCCAATGCACACGCGGGGCAAATCAAGTCATTGGAGAGAAAGAATTAGAGTTCAGATAGGCGAGGAGAAAACGGTGATAACACCGCCCCTCCATCTCGCCCCGTGCTCCTTTTTTTTTCTTTTTTTTTTTTAAGACTCTCAATTCCTCTTAGCTCTACTGAAAAATGCCCGCCGCATCAGCGATGCGAGTCGGCAATAATTCCGATTTCAAAATTTTATCTACCCAACATCGGAACGAGGCTAATAAATCACTTTTTTTTTTCCTCAGGAGTGTGGAAAGAAAACAGAGAGGGAGAGATTGAGAGTGAGAGAGAGAGAAAGAGAGAGAGAGACAGAGACAGACAGACAGACAGACAGACAGACATACACACAGACAGACAGAGACAGACAGAGACAGACATGCAAACAGACAAACAGAGAGAGAGCTTTGACCGAAAGAGAGTGGAAGGGGTGTGTGTGTGTATGATGACATACCAGAGACAGAGAGACAGAGACAGACAGAGAGACAGAGAGAGAGAGAGAGAAAGAGAGAGATAGAGAGTTGTTACAGAGAAAGAGAGTAGAAAGGGTAAATATGATGCTGCTGACTTACCACAGAGAGAGAGAGAGAGAG
>JAPXFY010000017.1:27710086-27712586 GCA_030674185.1 Monoplex corrugatus | reverse complement strand
TGACTCCCGGACACACTGTCCGCCAGCATCCTGCATCGTTAACCATACTGGCAAAGCAAAACGCATTATTAACCATGCTAGCCTTGGTGCAGAAAGCTGCTGGACAGGGTGAGGGAGTCAAAGGGTTAAGTTTTGCAGTTGATGGATGGCGGGAGTCAAAGGGTTAAGTTTTGAGTTATGGATGGGTTGCGGAGTCAAAGGGTTAAGTTTTTGCAGTCGGTGATAGGTGCGGGAGTCAAAGGGTTAAGTTTTTGTAGTCGGTGGATAGGGTGAGGGAATCAAAGAGTTAAGTTTATGCAGTCGTGGATAAGGTGAGGGAGTCGAAGGATTAAGTTTTTGCAGTTGATTGATAGGGTGTTGGAGTGAAAGGATTAAAAGCTAGCTTGTTTACTTTTTCTTTTTCCTTTTATCCGTCCTTCTGCACCATCATAGAAGGCGCCGAGGGGAGATAGAGTTGATGGTCAGAAGCGACCTGGAAAGCCTGAAGTGGAATAATGCCGTGTGACGTGGAGGTCTCTTGTAATAAAGGCCTGTTTACTGCCACGTTGTAATATGGCAATTATTCCATCATTCAGCTCAATATGTAGTTCAGTATCAGGTCTCCTTTTTTCCACAGGATTTAAGATTTTGCTTTCGCATACGATTTTGCGCTGATTTAATCTGTTTTACCACGTCATTTTAGGCAAAAATATGTGAAACCGCATATGTAAAATAGGCGAAACGCATGCATGAAAGTATCCGAGTGCAACGATCCTTTCTAACAAATTCCACTTTTCAAAATTAAAAGTTCTACAGTAGTGGATATTAACAATTAAGTGCCATTTTCTCCTGTATAACGCCACATTAGGGAACCTGTCTATTGTTTTTCTTCTCCGCTAAGTGATGTGCATTGAAGGTTTAGTTGTCCTTTGTATAAGCTCCACAAAAGCCAACTGACCAACTATATCTGCCTGTCTTGTTTTGTTATATCGGATAAGCGTTCTTATTCTATGCCTATGATTATTTTTCTGGTTCCTATCAACCGACCACATGTGTGTTTGTGTGTGTGTGTGTGTGTGTGTGTGTGTGTGTGTGTGTGTGTGTGTGTGTGTGTGTGTGTGTGGTGTTTGTGTGTGTGTGTGTGTGTGTGTGTGTGTGTGTGTGTGTATGTAGTCTGTGTGTCTCTGTGTGCGTGCGTGTGTGTGTGTGTGTTTGTGTGTGTGTGTGTGTGTGTGTGTGTGTGTGAGTGTGTGTGTGTGTGTGAGTGTGTATGTAGTCTGTGTGTCTCTGTGTGCGTGCGTGTGTGTGTGTTCTTTTTTTTTCATTCATTCTTTGATTTAACGTCTTTTCACTATGAGTGATATTAGACGAATGTGTGTGTGTGTGTGTGTGTGTGTGTGTGTGTGTGTGTGTGTGTGTGTGTGTGTGTGTGTGTGTGTGTGTGTGTGTGTGTGTATGTCTGTGTGTATGTCTGTGTGTATGTCTGTGTGTATGTCTGTGTATGTGCATCTGTTGTTTCTGTATGCTTGTTTTCGTTTGTTGGTTTTTTCATTTATTTATTTAATTGTTTTTGCTTCCTTGCTTGTTAGTTTTCTGCTGGGGCTTGTTATGTGTTTGTAGATGTGTATAATATGTGTGTCTGGGTGCCGGTGTGTGAGCTTATAGTGTGCCCATGTGTGAACGCGTGTGCAAGCGTCGGTATTTGTTTGTTTGTTTGTTGTGTGAGTGTGTGTGTGTGTGTATGTGTGTGTTTGTGTGTCTGTCTGTGTGTGTGTATGTGTGTGTGTGCGTGTGTGTGTGTGTGTATGTGTGTATTTGTGTGTGTGTGGTGTGTGTGTGTGTGTGTGTGTGTATGTGTATGCGTGTGTTTGTGTTTGTGTGTCTGTGTGTGTGTATGTGTATGCGTGTGTTTGTGTTTGTGTGTCTGTCTGTGTGTGTGTATGTGTGTGTGCGTGTGTGTGGTGTGTGTGTTTGTGACTGTGTGTGTGTGCTCCTGTGTGTTGTGTGTATGTGTTTGTGTGTGTATTATATGTGGTATATATATATATATATATATATATATATATATATATTATTGTGTGTGTGTGTGTGTGTGTGTGTGTGTGTGTGTGTGTGTGTGTGTGTGTAATTGTGTGCATATATATGTGTGTGCATGCGTGTGTGTGCGCGCGTGTATTTGAGTGTGTACGTTTAGACAGATAGACAGAAACACAAAGACAGCTGCTGAGACAGACAATGTATAAATCTGATTTCAGACTGTCCAACAGTCAAAAAAATTAACTTCATAATTCTAAACATTGCTAAGGTAGCCTTCTTCCATCCCTCCACTCCCCCCGTACCCCTCACCCCCACCCTCCCAAGATAAAAGGTCTCTTCTCCATTTCGAAGTTCAGAGCGAGCACATCTTTCACATAAACGTTCAGACTAGTGATGAGGGAAGAGTGTACTGTTTTCTTCTTTTTGTTTCACACATACTTGCACAAACGCGTGAATACTCAAGCTAGAGATGAAGACAACCGGA
>JAPXFY010000017.1:27695086-27702586 GCA_030674185.1 Monoplex corrugatus | reverse complement strand
ATTGTAATTGTTGTTATTACTATTGTCATCATCATCATCATTATTATTATCATTATTATTATTATTATTATTATTATTGTTATTATTGTTATTATTATTATTATTATTATTATATATCATTATTATTAATGATTTCTATTATTATGATTGTTGTTATTGTTTTTGTTATATTTTTAAAACTTTTTCTTTGCATTTGTTCTTCTTCATTTTGCCTTCTTTTTCTCCTCCTTCATAAAGCAGCAACAGCAAATCGTCCTTACCAACGAGAGCAACTGAAATGATGATGATGATGATGATGATGATGATGATGATGATGATGATGATGATGATGATGATGATGATGATGATGATGAGATAAAAAAATATATATAAGCAGAAGGCGATGATTGATAAGGAATGTAATGATGACAGAAGAGAATGATGAAAGAAGAAGAAGAAGAAGAAGAAGAAGAAGAGAAGAAGAAGAAGAAGAAGAAGAAGAAGAAGAAGAAGAAGAAGAAGAAGAAGAAGAAGAAGAAGAAGAAGAAGAAGAAGAAGAAGAAGAAGAAGAAGAAGAAGAAGAAGAAGAAGAAGAAGAAGAAGAAGAAGAAGAAGAAGAAAAGAAGAAGAAGAAGAAAAGAAGAACAAGAAGAACAAGAAGAACAAGAAGAACAAGAAGAACAAGAAGACAAGAAGAAGAACAAGAAGAACAAGAAGAACAAGAACAAGAAGAACAAGAACAAGAAGAAGAAGAAGAAGAAGTAGACTGAACTAGTTTTATGTTTAAGACATTTTGTATGTTCTTGGTGATACCAAGGAATTGCGACAAACAACAAGATAAATAAAAGAAAAGAAAAGAAAAAAAAAGAACAGAAAAGAATACAAAAAAGAAAAGAAAAAAAAAGAAAAGAAAAGAAAATGAAATGAAATGAAATAAAATATAAATTCAAAGAAATTACTACAAAATAAACTAAACATAAATAAGATAAAATGGTTGAACACACTGACGGACAGACAAAAGGAGCAAACAAGAACCATCCAAGAGTGGCTGGAAAAACTGGACATTTGTCAGAATACAACCTCCAAAACAGCAACGCCTTTCACAATGATACACAAGAATCACCGAATGATACACCAGTAAATCAATCAATCAATCAATCAATTCAATCAATCAATCAATCAACCAATCAGTCAATTAATCAATCAATCAATTAACAATCTATCCATCCATCCATCTATCCATCCATCCATTCATCTGTCCGTCCATCCATCCATCCACAAAATCAATCGATCGATCAATCAATCAATCAATCAACCAATGTATTATTCAATGAATGAATGAATCAATCAAAGAATCATTCAATGAAGTAATAAATCACTCAATGACTGACTGACTGACTGACTGAATGAATGAATAAATAAATGAATAAATAAACAAATGAATAGATAAACAAACTAACAAATAAACAAACAAATAATAAATAATAATAAAGAAAGAAAGAAATAAACAATAAATAAATAGATAAACAAATAAATAAAAGCAAACAAACAACAAAAAGACTTGTAGGCAGCCGATATGATGCCACCACCACCAGCACCACCACTACAGACAGCAAGGCCAAAAACATTCTGACCGTCCGGCATGGCAGACTAACAGTCGACCTCTTAACCCTCTTAATTCAGTCTCGCTTCATGAGTAACCAGACCCATCAAGTCAAATGAACCGCAATGTCTGTCAAGGGCAGACACCCTGATTCAATCCTGCCAGAGACTTACGAACTCTTTCTCTCCCTCCTCCTTTCAACTAGCTTTCACCATCGTGGGCTGGCTGATAATTTTGATAGAGCCGTGGACTTAATATCTGGCATCTCGAGTTTAACCCTTTGACTCCCGTGCCCTGTCCATCAGCATTCGGCACTGTCAACCATGCTAGCAAAACAAAAATTTAATCTTTTGACTCCCTCACCCTATCCACCAGATTCCTGCAGGGAGTCGGTGGATAGGATGAGGGAGTCAAAAGGTTAAGTTTTTGCAGTTGGTGGATAGAGTGAGGGAGTCAAAGCGTTAATTTGATCCCAGCCCGCAACATTCAACACCGGCCTGTAGGCTGCGCATCTTATTAACTCTTTGACTCCCGCACCCTGTCCACCTAATACAAAAACATAACCCTTTGGATTCCTTCACCCAATCCACCAGTTTCCTGCCGGAACCCGGTGAATAGGTTGAGAAAATCAAAGGGTTAAATTTTTGTTTTGTTAGCATGGTTGGTAATGCAGGATGCTGGTGGACAAGTTGCGGGAGTCAAAGGGTTAATGTTTCCATGATTGTGATGGTTGGTTGTCAGTTAGTGTTACATTGGTCCAGTCTCCTCCCCTTCTCCCCATACAAAAACCTTGCCAGCGTATAGGAACTTTCGATAGCATCATGCGATCCATCTAGGCTCAAGAGAACCGACAAAAGCATCGGTATCTCACAATGCAACTAAACTTTTTAAAGGCTTCTTTGAGCAATTTTTTGTGGCTAGTCCTCGTATACTGTGAGAGTGGTAGGACTTTAAAATCTTCAAAACAGAACAGCGCGTTATAGATACACAGTTGAAGAGAATCCAACAATAGCATCGGTATTTCACAATGTAATTATAATTTTTAAGGCTTCTTTGAAAAATGTTTATAGCTAGTCCTCGCATTTAAGGCTTCTTTGAAAAAGGTTTATAGCTAGTCCTCGCATACTCTGAAAGTGATAGGACTTTAAACTCTACAAAACAGAACAACAACAACAGGAACTTTCGCAGGTTTAGGGAGTCTGCCAGATACTTTGTTGGCAGATTTGGGTGGAGCGCTTATGGAGCTGTCTGAGTACGATGAACTCCCTTTCGAACAAACACCGAACAAACAAACATCTGCACTCCCTCAAGCCCTATCCGTCACTTTCTGCTACCTTTCTGTAGTACCTTATTCATCAGCTTCTACCGCAGCAGCTTTCTGCAAGAAACTGATGGAAGCGAGTGGACAGGGTAAGGAAGTGAAAGAATTATGGAGATCGTTCCCGTTCTGGATCATATACGTTCTAAAGAGCTCAGAGGATGCCCCGAATTCAGGCCAGATCTTTGGCTGACCAAGAGCTATGGGTCACATTTAAATACTGGCGGAAGTCACGCACGATTTGTTATCAGTCACGAGGGGTAATGGAGACTTTGATGGTACTCTTCTGTCAATAGCCAGCAGGCTTGTTGGGTCCGTTGACGAAGCAGAGCCATAGATTCAACATCTCATGTTTCCAGTTCAATTCCAGCCTCTAACATAAGAATAAATTGGCCTATTTGCTGTTCACCTTAATGGTCCACTCATCTTGGTTGCCTCAGCTTAATGTTTCGTGTTTCACAGGTCCGCTTTGTCCCTCACCCACTCACCCTCCCAATTTGATGACTTTGCCGACTTGTGTAAGCTCAAGGAATTTGCTTCATAATTACTGTTAGATTAGTTGGAGCGCATATGGAACTCTCCGAATGCGATGAATGCCTCTTCAACAAACACTGAACTTTTGTAATCTCTCTCTCTCTCTCTCTCTCTCTCCTCTCTCTCTCTCTCTCTCTCTCTCTCCCTCTCCTCTCTTTAAATTTTGGTTTGTTCTGAAAGGATGTGTCACGGAACACTGATGATTCCATACAGACAAAACCTCGTAAGTTTATACTGTATGATACACAACCGATTATGACACGCCAAAAATTATACATAAACCATATTCGCGGATACTAGCGTGGAGTTTGAGTATCAACAAATGTTATGCACCTCTAGGATGAAAAGAAATTTCGAGTCGATAGGATCAAAGGTCGCTCGAGTAGATTTGATCTTTTAGCGATCTGAGTAAAATCTATTTCACATTCTTACCTTTTTTTTTTTTCTTTTTTTTTTTAAGAAAATGTTAAGCTGTTCCAGCGATTAACCTTTTTTTGTCAATCTTCACTATTTTGTATACGTTTCTTATCTCTGCATTCTGATTCTGGTCTTATCTATTTGTTGTCTGTTTTGTTAAGCTGTCATGGTTTTCATTTTATTTTGTTTTGTGTCTTTGCTCTTTGTTTGAATTTTTTTTTTTTTTTTTTAAACAAAGTCATTGTGACGGTAGTTTGTAAATGTTTCCCCCTTCGTGGGGTGCAATCTCCACATGCACTTGAATAATGGACTCGTAGAGTGGGGTTTTTTGTACGCCTTATCAGTTCTGTTGTTTGTTATATGTTGTTGTTTTTTCCGACCCTGCCAGTAGGGCATTCATATTTCGTTTTCGCAGGGTGTACGCACTGGATATTTCATGTTTCGATAAGCCACTGAGCACTGACATCACTTACAGAATCATTAACGCCGTGTCTTTATTGTTCTGTGTGTGTGTGTATACACAAGACGGAGGTTCAGGCACTTCCGTTGACAAGGGAGACCTAGAAAAAAAATCTCTACCCTTTATCCACCAGGAGGTACCCAAGCGGGTTCGAATCTAGACTTTTGAATTGAAAAACCTAAGTCCTGACCACTCAACTATCACGCCCGTTTAATTTAAGTTTTTCCTTTGCGGGAAAAAAGCAATATGTACACTCCATTTTGTTTCGACAGCAATTTTAATTGATTGATTATCAGCGTGCAAATTCGATGATATAGTCCGATTTGTTGTTGTTGTTGTTGTTGTTTTTTGTACTGTATACTTGTCTTTTGTTGTATCGCTTTTCTGTCTTTTTATTTTTTCTTCCTTTGTTGTCTTTAATTTTGATTTTGTTTTGGTTGTCTTTTTATTTCATTCTGTTTATGTTGCCTTTTGCTTTGATTTCGTTTCCTGTATGGATGCTGGTACAAAACTGACAGTGAATAATGGAACAGTTAATAACATCATTGCTGCTTTCTCTTTCCTTCCAGAACCAGCAAAAATACTTTTGATCCCGACACTTCCACCAGCAGAGCCAGCGACGACCACAACCCCGGCCACGCCATGATGATGATGACAGACTACCGTAGTTGCCGCTACGACCACAACGCCTCCGTCTTCGGCGGTAGCGGAGGTCCTGCTGGCGCTTCTCTCAACGCCGTGGGCGGAGGCCCCTACAACAGCGGGGACTTTGGAGACCCCAGAAGCCTGATGGACATCTCCTACTCCCATCCGGCTCCCCAGGACATTTTCGGGCCTCACCCGGGGGCTGCTTACCCTCGAGGTCTGCCCAGACAGTATGGAGATATGTACGGGTATTCCACCAACCCGTTCAGCTCTCAGCATTACTTTTCCGATCAGCACCCTCCCCCTCCAGGGTCGTTAGATTTCCGTTCCCGCGCCGTGGCAGCCTCCTCCTCTTCTTCTTCCTCGTCTACCTCCAACAACGATAAAGACAATCATTTCCTGTCCTTGACCAAAGAAGAGAGAGCCGCAAACTGTCGCGAGGAAGACAGCAACAACAACGTCCACAGCAGCAGCAACAACAACAACAACAACAACAGCAACAACAACAACAGCAACAAACCTCATCACCCTAACGGCCACCACCACGTCAACACCAACCAAAGAATCCCCTCTTCCCTGGCCGCTTCCTCAGACAAGGCGTTGGCGGATGGGGGCAGGAGTTCTTCCCCAGCCTGCAAACCCTGCTCCCCGCCAGGCCTTCACCCGGGCTGCGGAGGAGGAGGAGGAAGTGGAGGAGACTCCGGACATTCGCTGGGTCCCAACAGTTCAGAAGACCACAGCGATGACGGCTTCGACAAAGACACGGGCTCCATCGCTTCGGACGACGATTCAGAAGAACATGTGCCGCACGTGCTGGCTCCAGGCTACCACGGCCCCAACCGTCGCTGCCTGCTGTGGGCCTGCAAAGCCTGCAAGCGCAAAACGGTAGCTGTGGATCGGCGGAAGGCCGCCACTATGCGGGAACGGCGTCGCCTGAAGAGAGTCAACGAGGCCTTCGACACGCTGAAGCGCAGGACGTGCCCCAACCCGAACCAGCGGCTGCCTAAGGTAGAGATCTTGCGCAACGCCATCGAGTATATCGAGAGCCTGGAGGAGCTGCTGCACGGCTCGCGCGTGGCTGCTCGCGCCGATCATGACGGCCCCGTCTGCACCACGGACGGTAACTCTTCCAGCGGCGGCTCTGACTACATGGTGAGTGACTTTACCCTGTTTTATGAATCGAGGAGCAGATGAGTTGTTTAGGTGGAGGTGGATCGGGTTGGTTCTGGTCGGTTTGTTGGTTGGTTGGACGTTTGGTTGGTGGGTGGGTGTGGGTAGGACGGTTAAGTTAATTGTAACCAGGGTAAATCGATTTTTTTCTTTTGGCCTGCATGTCACAAATGAAGCGTCACTGACCCTGATCAAAACAAATTCTTGCTTGGAGCCAGCCAGATAAATTGATAACAGGTTTGGGTGGAGCGCATATGGAATTGTCCAAGTGTTATGATTCCCGATTGAAGAAACTCAAACCTTGGTTGCATTCTGATTTCGCTTTAGTAAATAAATAAATAACTCTTTCATTCATTCTGGTTGGTCTATTGGTTGGTCGGGTGGATGGTTGGTTGGTTGCTTGCTTGTTTAATTGGTTGGTTGATTGGTTGGTTCGTCGAATTGAGCTGTTTAAATGGTTCTACTTATTTCTTATCTGTCTCAATGGAATGCGAAATTTGGGCGGCTCTCCCCTGGGAGACCGTTGCAGCAGTGCAGCGCCACCATTGTTTGTGTGTGTGTGTGTGTGGTGTGTGTGTGTGTGTGTGTGTGTGTGTGTGTGTGATGTGTGTGTGTGTGTGTGTGTGTGTTGTGTGTGTGTGTGTGTGTGTGTGTTTTCTATATACGTGTGTTTTTAGTTGTCTATGAAAGTATATATTGATACAGAATTTTGCCAGTAACAGTTCGTTTGTTACCTCGGAATCTTTAAGTCTCTGGTAAATATAGATACGTAGGGAAATTGAGAACTGTCCTGAATGTAAATAAATGAGATAAGATTTTCGCCTGGCGAAAACTGTTAGATTCTAATGTATACTACGTTTTGATAAGTATCATGTCTATGTCTCCATGGAAAGCTGGTTGGTTATGATAAGTTATACTTTTATAGTTATGTGCTGTGTTGAACTGGATTGATTGTTTTGTTGGACGGTTTGTTTATTTGCTTGTTCGTTCGTTCGTTCGTTCGTTCGTTCGTTCGTTCGTTCGTTCGTTCGTTCATTCATTCATTCGTTCGTTCGTTCGTTCGTTTGTTCGTTCGTTCGTTCGTTCCTTCGTTCGTTCGTTCATTCATTCATTCGTTCGTTCGTTCGTTCATTCGTTCGATCGATCGATCGATCGGTGGCTTTAGAATGTAATGGTAGTACTTAATCATGCTATAAAACGATTTTCTCTTAACTCATTTAGACTCACTGCACTAGGCACACTTCTCAAGACACAGAGTGTTATATAAACTGGAGCACTATCACACATTGCGTTCACACATCACAGTACACTTACATATAGACGTTCGCAGATGAATGTATACCAAAAAAAATGTCTAGCCATACACACACACGC
>JAPXFY010000017.1:27675086-27680086 GCA_030674185.1 Monoplex corrugatus | reverse complement strand
GCAAGTCCGTCCAGCATTTTCTCCCTGGGTCTACCTGGTGCTCTCTTTCCCTCCAGCTTTCCCGTTGTGACCACGTGCTCCAAATCCCATTCCTCATAAAATGGCCTATAAATGTGCTTGTCTTTTCCTAATCTTCCTTATGAGTGATCTACTTGTGTCTGCCTCCATCAAGACTGTCTCGTTTGTTTTCTTTGCTGTCTATGGAACTCTCAACATTCTTCTGAGAAACCACATCTCGGCTGCCTCGATCCTGATCTGGCTTTGCTTGTTGACTGTCCACGCCTCGCATCCGTACAACAGTATTGGTTCTATATAACATTCAAGGACTCTCTTTCTGATGTTAATTGATAGGCATTTGTTGGTAAGAATGCTTGTCATCTTCTTGAATGCTGTATTGGCTTGGCTGATTCTGCCAGCTATTTCCGATGTGCATCTGCCGTCTGATGAAATGACCGTTCCCAGGTATTTGAACTTATTAACCTGTGTCATGACCTCAAAATACGCAAATGAAAAGGAAATATTTCTCCATAGCTTACTGATGACTCTTGAACACAAAACAATACAATGACCAGAGCATAAAGACTGGCCCTCACTTCTATGGCACCTATTCAGCATGATGAACTAATACGATCGATCTGTTTTCCTTTTTCTGCTTGTGCACTAGTTTATTAACTAACCATTGACTCGAAAAACTGAAAATGACAATGACTTTATAGCATGATTTTGTCTAATTCCAGCACTGACCTATCTCACTGAGGTATGATGTAGAATCAGATGTGTCATTTTGTGGGGGTGCTCACATCTCATTTTTCCCACCCGACATAGTTGCCACCGTCATCTCGCTGAGCGTCCACCCCGCAAATTGTCTCAATTGGCCCAAGACAATTGTTTGTAACTGAGCGTGATTCCGGCCTTATTCCTCGCCTGTCTTGCCATCTTTCTCATTCTCACTTCAATTTGTTTAGTCTCACTTTAAAAACAATAAAGAGGGGTGCCTCTCTCTCTCTCTCTCTCTCTCTCTCTGTTTCTCTCTCTCTCTCTCTCTTGGTCTCTGTCTCTGACTCTCTGTCTCTCTCTGTCTCTGTTTCTCTCTGTCTTTCTCTGTCTGTGTCTCTCTGTCTCTTTCTCTCTGTCTCTGTCTCTTTCTGTCTCTCTCTCTCTCTGTATGTGTGTGTGTGTGTGTGTGTGTGTGTGTGTGTGTGCGTGCGCGCGCGTGTGTGTGTAGAGAGAGAGAGAGAGAGAGAGAGAAAGAGAAAGAGAGAGAAAGGACGACGGTGATTGATTAGGCATATCATCTAAACAGAGCAGGATAACATCACCTGGACAGCCCTTCACTGGACACCACAAGAAAAATCCAAGGACACCTTGCGATGAACAGTAGGGAGACCTTTTTCGGTACAAAATAGCATCCCCACCTTCTGGAAATTTTGTGCAACAAAGTTCCTCTTTTCTACCATTGTCATTATTTCCGCGTTGCTCCTTTGCTTTATGCCATCTCTTCCTATCATTCTCTGCTTCCCTGGTGCATTCGCCTATATCTGTTCTATAAAGCCTTATATATTCTCTGGTGGGATTGTTAGTTGGGTACATGCATTAACTCACACTGTCCCCTATTTCCTTGAACTGTTTTCAATACTCCTCTGTCATTTTATTTTCACTTGACAAAGGGCCTTGGCTCGAAACGTTGTGTTTTATACTCCAAAGGATCTTTTACAAACAAGGAATTTTTAAATATTTTGTTTATGCATTAACTACGTTTGGTTCTTAGAAAAAACGTGATGTACAAAAGCAATTTTAAGTCATGTTGGCAAATATGTTATATGTTTTAGTGATATAAATCATGTTTATACATTTGTGTTCGGGTTTAGGGTTATTTTTTTTTCAACTTCTAGTGATAAACTGGGCGGAATGTTCAACGCCAGGGGCATAACCTTAGATTAAGTGCACGATTCCGTGTGTGTATGTGTACTTAATTTTCTTTTCCAATCTTTGTTTTTCAGCGTCAGTGAGTTTTTGTGTGTTTGTTTAGAGATGGTTATAGCCCTGATAAGGCTCTGTGCAGTCGGCTGGGCTTTAAGCCATGAACATTATTGAAAAAAATAACATGTTTCCTAGACGGTTGTTTTCTGAAGTCGTTATCTTATCATAATTCATTATAATGACTTCTTTGACGTTGCATGTGGTGTGGGTCATGTATTTTCTTCTTTTTTCTTCTTACTGTTCTTTGACCTGTCTCCTCTGCTTCCTTGTTTGCTCTTGATGAGTCTTTTACCTCTTTTTTTTTTCCCTGTGATTCCATGGTTGTAATCTTCATAGGCTTTGTATCTTCCTTTGTTTTTGTTTATCTTAAATGTGTGCTATTTTCATTTTAATACCATCATATTCTTTTTTAAAAAAAAGTATATTTATTATACTGTTATTTTTTATTTATTGTTGTTGTACTTGTCGCTAATATTAGGAATTGACACATACATTTCGCTTTAATGTCTGCTGCCTTTGCTTCTCACAGTTTTATAAAAGCGTTCGGCCAGTTGACATACAGAAGTCAATCTTTTATCGTAATTCATTTTGATAACTTCTTTGATGCTGGCTGTATGTGTTTATGTTTCATCGTTTTCTTTTAAAAATGCTTAAATTTTTCATGGGCAAAGTAAAAAGCACTAGCCGTAGGACGGATCCAATGGGACTCAATGCTACTATTTTTGAGTAATAAGTGTTTAGAAGTTTCAAGTTTGATTGAATTCTTGGAGTCCTTCCCTTATCTGAAGGGTCAGTCTTCCTTTATCTCAAGGGTCAGTCTTCCTTTATCTCAAGGTCAGTCTTCCTTTATCTCAGGGTCATCTCCTTTATCTGAAGGGTGACGTTTTCCTTTAATGAAGGTCAGTCATTTCCTATCTGAAGGTTTCGATCTTCCTTTATCTAAGATGTCATTTCATATATCTGAAGGATCAGTCTTCCTTTATCTCAAAGGGTCTAGTCTTCTTTATCTCAAGGGTCAATCTTACGTTTTATCTAAGGGTCAGTTTTTTTCTCAAGGGTCAAACTACCACATAGAAGGATACAACGCAAAAAAAATTGGCGTGGAATGTACAAGCTTTGAAAAAGAAATGGCTGCCATACCAATCATTAATCACGGCTGAAACTTGATACCAATTTCTTTCTTATCAGTAATGTACACATTTCAAAATATATCAGAAAAATTAACAATGTCTAAATTTATAAATGACCCGTCTGTAAATGATTTCATTTATGTTTTCATACTTCGTGGTGAATTAGTACGTTTTATTGAGATGTGTATGTTTTGTTTTGATATGTAAGTTCGTTTTGCTGTATACAAAAGTTCACACTATACACCGAAATTGCAGCTACGCTTTGCTGCGGCTGTCATGTACTCAAGCGCATATTTGTTATTGCACTTTGTCAAAAATGAATATAAAAAAAAAGTTTGAACAAACATATCAATCAAACTGCCAAAAAATTTATATCAGATGATTTAAAAAATAAAGTAACAAAAAAGTTCGAAAAAACAAACACAATAAAACTGTCATTAGAACATATATCAAATGGCTTAAGAAATATGAAGACAGAATGATATAGACCAAACAAAAAGCACAGCGGTAAAACTGGCAGGTCTGTTTTGCGGAAGATTGATGGCCGACTCTCCTTTTTTTCTGTTTCTCTTTCTCTCTCTCTCTCTCTCTCTCTGTGGAACCCAAAAGCTAAGTAAGTTCCTGCGAGTGCATTACTACACAGACGACGAGCAGACCTTTCGCAGCTCGCTTCGTGTCATTTTCTACTTCTTTCCTTCATGCTTTTTCCCCTCTTCTATTTCTTTCTTATTTTCTGTTTCCAATCTCTCATTTTCAGAGAATGGGAGATTGTTTCATATCGACCACAGAGGGGGGGAGAGAGAGAGAGAGAGAGAGAGAGAGAGAGAGAGAGAGAGAGAGAGAGAGAGACAGAGACAGAGACAGAGAGAGAGACAGAGAGAGAGAGGAGAGAGCGAGAGAGAGAAAGAGCGACAGAGACAGACACACAGAGAGAGAGAAAGAGAGAGCAACATAGACAGACAGAGAGAGAGGAGAGAGAGAGAGAGCGACGGAGAGAGGGAGGAGAGAGGGGAGAGAGAGAGAGCGAGAGGAGAAAAAGAGAGCAACAGAGACAGAGAGAGAGATACAGAGAGAGAGAGAGACAGAGACAGAGACAGAGACAAAGACATAGAGAGAGAGACAGAATAAAGACAAAGACAGGGACAGAGAGATTCATGTCCGTGTATCTACGTATGTGTCTGTGACAAAAAAAAAAAAAAAAAAGGATCAGCAAGGTTTTTCTCAATGGATGGATCATAACCACATTAGATAAAGGTGTAGACCCTTCAAGAGTCGCGAATGCACATACTTGGAGGACAAAGTGACAAAGTCAAAATCATACAGACAAAAAAAAAAGCATAAAGTTAACTCTTTTTTTTTTTTAGGACAGTACTTAAACAACACTTTCTCACAAAAATTGTGACAATAATTAAAATCTGGTGAAACAGACTGCCATTGTTATCAACGAACGCTAAGTTTTATTTCGATGAAAATGTTTTCAAGGTCATGGTGACCTTTAGAATTACGAAATATGAATTTTTTTTTTTTTTTTTTTTGGTAAGAAGTTTACTACAAAGAAGAGAATGTTACGATGGCTTGACCATCTTGTGTAGAATTATAGAATCTGTATTTTCTGTAAGAAATTTTATATTAAAATAACGACGTGAGAGAGAGAGAGAGGGGGGGGGGGAGGGAGAGAGAGAGAGAGAGAGAGACAGACAGACAGACAGACAGACAAAAAGAAAGACAGACAGACAGACAGACAGACAGAGACTCTTGTTCAACGACACCATCAGAGAAGTCTCGCTGGGGTTTTTTCCCCCAAAGTTTTGTATATTTGTTCTTCATTTACTTTTGTATACGCTTGACTAAAAGCCAGTAGGCCGAAAAAAACCAAAAAACTTTGCGCCT
>JAPXFY010000017.1:27670086-27672586 GCA_030674185.1 Monoplex corrugatus | reverse complement strand
CGGCTTCCTCAATCTTGCTCTGGCTTTGCTTGTTGACTGTCCACGCCTCGTATCTGTACAACAATATTGGTTCTATATAACATTCAAGAACTCTCTTTCTGATGTTAATTGATAAGCATTTGTTGGTAAGAATGCTTGTCATCTCCTTGAATGCTGTTTTGGCTTGGCCGATTCTGCCAGCTATTTCCGATGTGCATCTGCCGTCTATATCAAACCAAAAAAGCATTTCACATACACGTACATACCTAGTGATGTACTGTATCAAACGAATAAAGATGATATCTATGCATACTCTTTCTATACACCTTGTGCTTTAAAAGAACAGATATTTGCCATGTGGCCACGCCGCACCCGCTGAAGCCGTTCTGCATATTATGTCGCTCATTGGCAAACTGTGAAACTACAAAGGTCAGAAGGCTCTCGAGAGAATCGGAAAATGATTTGCTGTTCTGTTTTGTTGAGTTTAAAGTCCTACCACTCTCAGAGTATATGAGGACTGGCTATGAGAATGCTGCTCAAAGAAACCTTTAAAACATTAAAACATTTTCGTTGCATTGTGAGATACCGATGCTATCGTCAGATTCTCTGATGTATATGCTGTATTAATGATTTGCACGCCCCCCTCCACATTTAAAAAAGATGTCCTTGCGCTGGTCAGGCTTAAGCCTACAGGTGAGCCAGGTCAAGGAGGCATTAACACTTCGACTTCCGCAGCCCGCCCACCAGCAATCCTGCATTGCCAACCATGCTAGCAAAGTAAAAACTTAACCCTTCGACCTCCGTCGCCCTATCCGCCAGTTTCCTGCTGGAAGCTGGTGGATAGGGTGAGGGAGTCAAAGGGTTAATTTTTTTGGGCAGTTGGAGGATAGGATGCGGGAGTCAAAGGGTTAAATTTTTGCTGTTGGAGGATAGGGTGAGGGAGTCAAACGGTTAAGTTTTGTTTTTTTTTAAGTTGGAGGATAGGGTTCGGGAGTCAAAGAGGCTTCAATCACTAAGTTATGACAAAACCTGCTGCACTGTGGTAAGAAGTGGTAACGGGGGCAGGCGCAGGATGTTGCTGGAAGTCTCGGACCATGACCAAAGACCTATTAGTACGTTCTATTCTTTTCGCTGTTATTGTGTACATAGGCGATTGTTGAGGTGCTGCGTTATCTACCGTAAACTCAAGGTACATGTGATGCTCGTATCCTACCCCACAGCGACAGAACAGTCATTTGACCAGAGAGGTTTATGAACTCGGTTGGGTCATAATAACGAGCAAACCATCAGTTGTAATACATCCATTAGCAGTTATCTGGGAGTCTTCTTTTGAGCCTGTTCAAAACCCTACGCGCTGACAAGGTCTCGAAATGTGTGTATGTGTGGGATGGGGGGATCTGTATAGGCTGGTACTACCAGAACAACTGGAACATTAATTTAGGTGGGTAGTTATTACATGGGATGAGACTCATCATTATCATCAGGTGTCCTGCTGCATGGCGTTGGCGATCATGGACTTCCATTTGCCTCTATCTCTCGTTGTCCCTAGCATCTCCCCCACCCTCCTCGTCCCCAGCCACTCTGCAAGTCCGTCCAGCATTTTCTCCCTGGGTCTACCCGGTGCTCTCTTTCCCTCCAGCTTTCCCGTTGTGACCAGGTGCTCCAAATCCCCCTTCCTCATAAAATGGCCTATATATGTTGCCTGTCTTTTCCTAATTTTCCTTATGAGTGATCTACTTGTGTCTGCCTCGAGATATATGACATCTTGAGTCCACAGTTAAGCTCCATCATCATAAAAGAAAAGAAAAGAAAATGAAACAAAACAACAAAACAAAACAAAACAAACAAAACAAAACAAACTAAAATGACATAAACTAAATAAATGAAATGAAATGAAATGAAATATCACCATCATCATGACATTGTACCCTGCCGCATGGCGTTGGTGATTATGGCCCTCCATATGCATCTACCCCTTGTCGCCGCAAGCACTCTTCCACCCTCTCTGTCCTCAGCCACCAATGTTAAGTCCATCCAATGTTTTCTCCCTGGGTCTACCTGGCGTTCTCTTTCCCTGGAGCTTTCCTTTGAAATGAAATATAGTGAAACAAAATAAATTAGATGAAATAAAGCAAAATAAAATGTAATGAAATGAAATGAAATAGAATAAAATAAAATGAAATATGATAAACTAAACAAAATAAAATAAGATAAAATGAAATGAAATAAACAAAGTAAAATAAAACAAAACAAACTAAACTTAAGTAATATGATTAAAAAGCCAGTCAGCGAGCTCTCGAAAATGTAAGCAGACAAGAAGACTAGACAGTTACTCTACTCAGGCAGTGTTTATTGCTTCTCCTCTCAAAAATGACAGCTTAAAAACCAGTCCCATATCCGGCACACGAATTTTTTTCTTGTGTAAACAACCTCATAAATATGGCAGGTCAGCGGGTCAGTCCATCTGTCATTTTCTTCTTCGACATGGCTATTTGGCCGGCCAGTGACTGACTCTGGAATG
>JAPXFY010000017.1:27650086-27655086 GCA_030674185.1 Monoplex corrugatus | reverse complement strand
TAGTGCAATTTTAAGACTTTTGCAGTCCAAGCTCTGAATCTTTTTTAGTAAATATTTGGGTGCATTGAAGAAAACTTCTTGCGCGTAGGATAATTTAGACCTGACCAGCGCTGTTGACAGATGAATCAGTACATTTGTATCCATTCCCCAGGGTAATTTGCTTATTATCTTTAGAAAATTTAAGGTTTTTCGCACTTTTGTTAAAATATAATCAAAATGGACATTCCAGCTTAATTTGGACGTGATGTAAACTCCCAGGAATTTTACGACCTGTTTGTAATTTAACACTTCACCAAGCAATTTGAAAATAGGCAAGTTATTTGAGTTACCACCAGGATCAAACAGCATCATGTTAGTTTTTTCTGCTGACAACGACAGCCCATTTTCTAACATATAGTTTCCAAGATTATCAAGATCAATTTGATACAACTTCCTGATGTAATTTCGCGTTCTCTGTGGAGTTGTCTTTTTTAAAGTGATATTCATCCAAGTGCATATATCATCAGCGTACTGTACTAAAACAACACGATTTGAAAGAGCTTTCGGAAGATCCTGTATAAGGATATTAAATAAAATAGGTGCTATCACTGAACCTTGTGGAATCCCCATGTCGAGGCATCGTGAAGAAGAATAACTAGCTCCCACTCTTGCCTGAATTGTTCTATTAGCTAAAAACGATTTAATGTAATTGAACATATTGCCCGATAAACCAACAGATTTTAGCTTGAACAATAAACGTTTATGCCAAACTTGATCGTAAGCTTTTTTCACATCAAAGAAAGTAGCTAAAACACTTTTTCTGCGGGCAAACTGTTGTTTGATCTGAGTTGTAAGTTTAACTAGGTGCTCAACTGCGGATCTTCCTTTTCTAAAACCTGCCTGGTTTACCGGAATAACGTTATTTTTATCACAGTAGTGTAAAAGTCTGTTTAAGACCAATCTTTCCATTAGTTTGCTTGTGTGTGTGTGTACATGTATGTATGTGTGTGTGTGTGTGTGTGTTCGTTCGTTCGTTCTTCGAGTTAACGTCTTCTCACTATGAATGATATTAGACAGACACAATGTGACGATTTCAATCACGTGTGTGTGTGTGTGTTTGTGTGTGTGTGTGTGTGTGTGTGTGTGTGCGTGCGTGCGTGCGTGCGTGCGTTCGTGCGTGCGTGCGGTGTGTGTGTTTGTGCTTGTGTGTGCGTGCGTGTGTGTATGTGTGTGTGTGCGTGTGTGTGTGTGTGTGCGTGTGTGTGTGTGTGTGCGTGCGCGCGCGCGTGTGTGTGTGTGTGTGTGTGTGTGTGTTGTGCGTGTACATGCGTGTGGTTGTACAGGTGGGGATAGATGAACGTAAAATAAATGTAAGGAGAGACAAATTCCGGTTCAGATGAATATTTTATTCATAAAGACCATGACCCCGGCCCTCAGACGGGATTAACATAAAAAAAAACACATCAAAACTCGCACACGTCTATACACACAGTTGTCATGTTATAACAGCACTTTGTATATTAAACGCCTTGCACAGATAAATAGCAAAGATTTACTGTGTTTTCCGTTCAGGGATGATGATCATAAAACTGGCCTGAACGAACACGAGTTTGTCAAATACGTTTAAAAATAGAGACGGAGAGAGAAAGAGAGACAGACAGACAGACAGATAGACAGACAGACAGATAATCAGACAAACAGACAGAGAAAGAGAGAGAGAGAGACAGACAGACATACATACATACAGACAGACAGAAAAAGAAAAGTGAGAGATAGAAGAAGGGAGAAAGAGAGCGAGCGAGAAAGAGAGAGAGGAAGAGAGAGAGAGAGACAGATAGACAGATAGACAGATAGACAGACAGACAAACAGACAAACAGACACAGACAGAGAAAAAGAGAGGGAGAGAGACAGACAGATAGACAGACAGACAAGACGAAGAGAGACAGATACAAGCAGAGACAGAGACAGATACAGACAGAGAGAGACAGAGAGACGCAGGGGGAGGGAGAAAAAGAGAGGCAGAGAGAGAAAAAAGAGAGAGAGAGAGAGAGAGAGAAACAGACATACATACAGACAGACAGATAGAAAAAGAAAAGTGAGACAGAGAAGAAGGGAGAAAGAGAGAAAAGAAGAGAGAAGAGAGAGAAGAGAGAGAGAGGAGAGAGAGAGAGAGAGAGAGAGAGAGAGAGAGAAGAACAACATATTTCTAACTTTATCTGTTCGTACCCTGTTCTGGCATTTAGTTCACTACTGGTTATCAGCACTTTATGCTTGAATGAGGGTTTCTTCCAGGATCATCACTTCATTATCCAGGGCCACATGGTCATAGAGCGGATCATGTTCAGACAGCAACATAGCATGCAACAGACAAAATAATATTTATTAGTAGTAAATGACAATTTGTCAGTTTTGATAGCAATAGTATTGTCATGTTCTCACTGGATTTTTTTTTCTCAGATTTTGATATCTCGTAACATGTTATAAGAACATTACCCCTTGAATCAGTTACGTGCTTTGACAAGTAGACAGACAAACAGACAGACAGACAGAAAGGCAGAGAGAAACAGATAGAGACAAAGAGAGACAGAGACAGAGAGAGACAGAAACAGAGAGAGAGACAAGAGAGAGAGAGAGAAAGAAAGATGGAGAGAGAGAGAAAGAGAGAGAGAGAGAGGGAGAGAGAGAGAGAGAGAAAGAAAGGGAGCAAGAGATACAGAGACAGAGAGACAGAGACAGAGACAGAGACAGAGACAGAGACAGAGCGCACAATAATAAAACGAATAAACAAATAAGACCAAGTAACAAAGAAAGAATAAGTAAACAAATAAGTCATATTCACACCTATGATAAACACTGATAATTTGTCTTCTTTTCTTCTTCTTCTTCTTCTTCTTCTTCTTCTTCTCTCTCTCTCTCTCTCTTCTCTCTCTCTCTCTCTTTCTCTCTCTCTCTCTTTCCCTTTCCCTCTCTCTCTCTTTCTCTCTGTCTCTCTCTCTCCCCTCTCTCTCTCTCTCTTTCTCTCTCTCCGTGTCTGTCTCGTCTCTCTCTGTCTCTCTCTGTCTGTCTCTCTCTGTCTCTCTGTCTCTCTCTGTCTCTCTGTCTCTGTCTGTCTGTCTCTCTCTCTCTCCCCTCTCTCTCTTTTCTTTGTGAACAAGCGCCAAATTTTAGATTGCAGCCCATTAACCATTCCACGCCGAAAACTCAAAAAAACATCAAAAGCTCTCTCTATCAGCACCGTTTCACAGGCTGAAGTTTGCCTCTGTACGCGCTATACGCGACTACTTACTATCTACACACACACGAAACCCTCTCCTATCCCTACCCAACCTCTCTCTCTCTCTCTCCTCTCTCTCTCTCTCTCTCTCTCTCTCTCTCTCTCTCTCTTTTGTCTCTCTCTCTTTGTCTTTACTCTCTCTCTCTCTCTCCGTCTCTTTTCTCTCTCTCCCTGTCTTTATCTCTGTTGATCTCTCCGTTTCTGTCTCCTCTCTCTTTCTCTCCCTCCCCCAGTCTCTCTCTCTCTCTCTCTGTCACTGTCTCTCTTCTCTCTCCCCCATCTCTCTCTAAGTTTCTCTCTCTCTCTCTCTCTCTTCGTCTCTGTCTCTGTCGCTTTCTCTCTCTCTCTGTCTCTCTCTCTCTCTCTCTCTCTCTCTCTCTCTCTGTCTCTTTGTCTTTACTCTCTCTCTCTCTCTCCGTCTCTTCTCTCTCTCTCCCTGTCTTTGTCTCTGTCAGTCTCTCCGTTTCTATCTCCTCTCTCCTCTCTCTCTCTCCCTCTCTCTCTCTCTTTCTTTCTTTCTCTTTCTTCTTTCTCTCTGTCTCTTCTCTCTCCCTCCATCCCGTTCTCTCACTCCCTGTTTTTTTTTCTCTCTCTCTCTCTCCCTCCCCCAGTCTCTCTCTCTCTCTCTGTCACTGTCTCTCTTCTCTCTTCTCTCTCCCCCATCTCTCTCTAAGTCTCTCTCTCTCTCTCTCTCTCTCTTCTCTCTGTCGTCCTCTGTCTTCGCTTTCTCTCTCTCTCTCTCTCTCTCTCTCTCTCTCTCGCTCTCTCTCTGTCTCTGTCTCTTTGTCTTTACTCTCTCTATCTCTCTCTCTCTCTCTCTGTCTCTTCTCTCTCTCTCCCTGTCTTTGTCTCTGTCGATCTCTCCGTTTCTGTCTCTCTCTCTCTCCTTTTTTTTTTCTTTCTTTTTCTTTCTCTTTCTTCTTTCTCTCTGTCTCTTATCTCTCCCTCCATCCCGTTCTCTCACTCCCTGTTTTTTCCCTCTCTCTCTCTCTCTCCCTCCCCCAGTCTCGCTCTCTCTCTCTCTCTGTGTCACTGTCTCTCTTCTCTCTCCCCCATCACTCTCTAAGTCTCTCTCTCTCTCTTCTCTCTCTCTCTCTCTCTCTCTCTCTTCGTCTCTGTCTCTGTCGCTTTCTCTCTCTCTCTCTTTCTCTCTCTCTCCCCCCCCCCATCTCTCTCTGTTTCTCTCTCCCTCTCCCCGATCACTCTCTACGAGTCTATCTCTCCGAGTCCCCGACCGTCCCTCCCTCCTTTCCTCCCTCCGTCCATGTCTCTGTCTGTCTGTCTGTCTGTCTCATCTCTCTCTCTCATCTCTCTCTCATCTCTCTCTCCCCCCTCTCTCTCTGTCTCTTTCTCTCTCTTATCTTTGTCTCTGTCTCTGTCTCCATCCCTTCTCTCTCTCTCTCTCCTTCTCTCTCTCTCTAGCTGACTTCTCCTGTCGATTGCCTTTCCAGATGCCAGAAGCAAGGATCCCCGCCAGTGACGATCAAGTGGTCTGAACTTCATGCCTCTCGCTGCAACCCAGTTGTCAAAGTAAACACGCCATTTTCTAGCCATTAGAAAAGGGCCCCTCATTATGACTGGGAATCCTTTCCAGCAGACTGGGCGCTATGATCAGTCGGCATGTACTTAATTCTTTGGCTTCGCTAAGTGGAAAAGAAGGCCCCAGCGTGCTGGGCTGCTCTTCTTCCTTTTCTTGTTTCTTCTTGTTCTTCTTCTTCTTCTTCTTCTTGTTTTTGTTGTCGTTGT
>JAPXFY010000017.1:27635086-27640086 GCA_030674185.1 Monoplex corrugatus | reverse complement strand
TGTATAGACATCTGTTCTGGACCAGCCTGTTATAACATCTGTTCTGGACCAGCCTCTGTATACATACTGTTCTGGACCAGCCTTGTTATAACATCTGTTCTGGACCAGCCTGTGTATACACATCTGTTCTGGACCAGCCTGTGTATACACATCTGTTCTGGACCAGCCTGTGTATAACATCTGTTCTGGACCAGCCTTGTATACACATCTGTTCTGGACCAGCCTGTGTATACACATCTGTTCTGGACCAGCCTGTGTATAGACATCTGTTCTGGACCAGCCTGTGTATACACATCTGTTCTGGACCAGCCTTGTATACACATCTGTTCTGGACCAGCCTGTGTATACACATCTGTTCTGGACCAGCCTGTGTATACACATCTGTTCTGGACCAGCCTGTGTATACACATCTGTTCTGGACCAGCCTGTGTATAACATCTGTTCTGGACCAGCCTGTGTATACACATCTGTTCTGGACCAGCCTGTGTATAGACATCTGTTCTGGACCAGCCTGTGTATAACATCTGTTCTGGACCAGCCTGTGTATAACATCTGTTCTGGACCAGCCTTGTATAGACATCTGTTCTGGACCAGCTCTTGTATAACATCTGTTCTGGACCAGCTCTTGTATAACATCTGTTCTGGACCAGCCTGTGTATACACATCTGTTCTGGACCAGCCTGTGTATAGACATCTGTTCTGGACCAGTCTGTGTATAGACATCTGTTCTGGACCAGCCTGTGTATATCGACATCTGTGTGTTCTGGACCAGCCTGTGTATACACATCTGTTCTGGACCAGCCTGTGTATAGACATCTGTTCTGGACCAGCTGTGTATAGACATCTGTTCTGGACCAGCTGTGTATGACATCTGTTCTGGACATCTTGTATAGACATCTGTTTGGACCAGCCGGGCACATTAACAAACTTTGTCCTTGGCCAGGCATTACGATTTTCGCAGCTACACACACACACACACACACACACACACACACACCACGCACGCACGCACGCACGCACGCAAGCACGCACGCACGCACACACACACACACACACACACACACACACACACACACACACACACATACGAGCACAAGCACATCAGGAATCGATCTGAACGAAAACCGCTTAATATCCGTCCTTTTAAAAGAGAAGAAAGAAATCAGCGCCAACAGCGCAATGCGAAGCTGGCTGTGACACGTGGTGGCTTTACGGCATGACAAGCGGACGTTTAGTAGTGAACCATGGGGTTTTGGCCCCTGATACATTATCGCCTCCCCTTGTCGCTACCACCCAGAGGCAAAGGCCCGCTACTTTTCAGAAGAAAGTGACACAATCAGACATTCCGAAAAAGGCTGAGGAAAACGGACTGGTTTGGCGTGGTCGATTTTATTTTACTTTATTTTATTTTATTTTACTTATGTATTTACTTATTAATTTATCTATTCATTAATTTATCTATTTGTTAATTTATTCATTTGGTAATTTACTTATTTATTTATTTATGATGATGATGATGATGATGATAATGATGATGATGATGATTAGCAGTAGTAGTAGTAGTAGTAGTGTTGTAGTAGTAGTAGTAGTTTTAGTAGTAGTGTTGTTTTTGTTATTATCATTATTGTATTATTATTGTTGTTTTTATTGTTACCATTATTTATTTATTTATTTATTTGTTTGCTCTTGTAGTGTGGCATAATGAATACATCGTATGGAATCACAGCTGTTGAATTAGCAGGTATCAGTACTCGGCCAGCGTCCTATCCACCCGGCCTCCAGTCCACCCAACTACGAATAAGTAGGCCTACGTGATCTTCTTCATGGTTGGAGATGTTACAAATAGTTAGAATGCAGTTTTATCCTGTCACAAGCCCTGTCACAAACATACTGCAGTTTCCTTCTATTACAAGCAGTTAGGCTGCAGTTTTGTCCTGTAACGAACAGTTAGACTGCAGTTTTAGACCGCGGTTTGTTTGTTTTTCTTGTCAATAGCAGTTGAACTTTTGCCCTGTTACAATAACTGTGATCGTGTCATAGGGTTTGAGACACTATAGATCAACGAAGCATCAGCGTCGAGTTCAATCATCATCGTCATCATGTGCCAAGCCGCCTGGCGTTGGAGGTCATAGCCCTCTCTATAGGAATCTATATTAATCAAAGGACATAACTCTTGAGAATTATCTCCCATGTTGTACCTCTCAAATCTAACACAGTTTTCGCTACCCATTCAGCTAGCATAGAAGCAGATACAAAGTACAAAAACAGTAAGCTCAGAACACTCCTCTACGAATCTATGTTTTGTCACTGCAAAGATGTCTCCTACTCTTTCTGCTACGTTCACTCTTCAAAACAGTCTGATATTTTCTCCCTGGGTCTACTTGGTGCTCTTTTTCCCTTTAGCTTTCCTGTTGAGATTAGGTCCTCAAATTTGTCTTGCCTCATAAAATGTCATATAAATGTTGCTTTTCTTTTCCTGGTCTTCTTCATTAATGTTCTTCCTGTGTTTGCTTTTCTCAACACTGTTTTGTTTGTTTTCTTTCCCGTCCATGGAATTCTCAACATTTTTCTTAGAAACCACATTTCAGCTGTCTCAACCTTGTACTGACTTTGCTTGTTGACTGTGTAAACTTCGTACGCAGTATTGGTTCTATCTAACACTACAGAATTCTCTTCCTGATTTTTTTAATTTTACTTTATTTTATTTTATTTTACTCATGTATTTACTTATTAATTTATGTATTCATTAATTTATCTATTTGTTAATTTATTTATTTGTTAATTTACTTATTTATTCATTTATGATGATGATGATGATGATGATGATGATGATGATGATGATGATGATGATTAGTAGTAGTAGTAGTAGTTGTAGTAGTAGTAGTAGTTTTAGTAGTAGTGTTGTTTTTGTTATTATCATTATTGTATTATTATTGTTGTTCTTATTGTTATCATTATTTATTTAGCTGTCAACAATGGTCATTTAGTTAGCTGTCAACAATGGTCATTTATAGGCATTCTTGTTCTTCTTGGAGCTGTGTACTCCATTTCTGATGTCTCGAGTTCAATCCCAGTTGGCAACATGACAACTGGCTGATCAGCTTTCTACCTTGATGCTCGAATCATTCTGGTAATGTCAGTCTAATGTTTCATACATTCTCTTTCCCATACCAACACTTGATCAGCGCATATGATTTTTATGCAGATCGTCATTGACAGGTTTTTGTATGGAGCGTATATGGATTTGTCCAGGTGCGTTGAATCTCTCTTGAACAAACTCTGAACTCCCGTTAGCTGTCAACAGTGGTCATGCCGTATTTGATGATGGACATGGTCGTTTTCTTCCAGTTCCTGCCGACTGCCATGGAGCGCGGTGGACAGTGAGGTTGTTTAAAACCCTTAGCTGTTCACAAAGCCCGTAACCGCCCTGTGGAAGAATGTGCCGATCCGTTCGTAGCGGTTGAGATCGCCCGACCTTTTCCGGCACATGTGTGGGGAATTTCCATCACTACTGGCCTTTTGTCTTATCGCGCGTGTGGTTAGAATCTTGGTCAGTCTCGCCTTGAATGTTCTAAAAATAATACAAGCATTCTGGGATGCAAGGAACTTTCCATTCACCACTGAAAGACTTTGTACTGATGCTGTGCTACATTTGAATGTGAATACCAGGACACTGGCTTTACATCTAGCAGTGCAAATGAGAAAGGGTTTTAAAGTGTGACGCACAGGAAAGTGAGTTCAGTGAGAGAGAGAGGGAGAGAGAGAGACAAAGGGAGAGAGAGAGAGAGAGAGAGAGAGAGAGAGAGAGAGTACGTTTGTAACGAACTTTGAAAAGGAAAAAAAAGGTACCATGTCCATATGACAACGAAAGGCCAAGCAGTTAGTTCTTATCGCTTACATACACGAAAAAAGATGACCACAGTAAGTAGTTTTCACTTTAGTCTTCTTCTTCTTTCGCTTGCTAGAGCTTCTGCAAGAACTCCCTATCTAGGCATATAAATTCATACAAAACTACCGTACCTAGCAGAGGGTTTGCGTGTATGACCGTTCTTTATCCTTCGCCTTTGGGTAGCTATTGAGAGAATTTGAAAGAAATATAGATGAATGATCTGGATCGCAGAAATAAGAATCTTGTGAGGAAAATTGAGGGCGTCAGAAAAGATAACCGCTAGTTACTGAAAAGCAAACTAGATAGCCCCTGTGGTTCCAAAACAAGAGGGGGGAACCTTGATTTCTGCATCCGCAGTTCCTCACTGCGTATGCGGCATTCACCATTAGTAACTGCCCAGTCACCGAATCCGACACGTCGATTGTAACACTCAAAACATCCTGCTTTTAAACCCCGTGAAGTTTTTTTTAACCCTCCATAGGGATGTCGGGGCTATTTCAGTATAAATAGTATCTCCACCATTTAGAAATTCTGTACAAGAAATTTCCTTTATCTTATTTTTTATTCTATTTCTCTCTTTGTTTCTGTCGTTCCCCCCCCCCCCCCCCCCCCACTCTCTCTTCCTTTTAGTTTGTCATTATCCCAGCTCCATCTGCCTGTATTTTTTTTTCAAGAAATCTTTGTGCTTTTTCTATAATTTCCAGCCCCTATAAGTCGTGGTATGCAGATTGCACAGCAGCATTATTATGCCTGCACAGTGTGTACCATAACAATGCGCATACACGCATCCGAGCTAAAGAGCAAAGCAAGCAAAACGAATAAACAATCCAACAAAAACAAACAAACAAACAAACAAGTATGCCTCAGATACATACACAAAGTATTTAGGGCATGACCAAGCCAGACAGCAGAACACCCCCCCCCCCCCCACCTACTCCTTGCCCCCATACTAGCCAACGTCCCTTCGATCTCGTCACGCGACAAAAGCGCGAGACAAGACGCAGACGACAGTTAACATTGATTGCGTAATTAGCGATAAAGGGGTTGTGCTATGTTTATAAACACGTCACAATCTTTTGACTTTATCGGGCGTGGCCCGGATTGCCACGCG
>JAPXFY010000017.1:27602586-27610086 GCA_030674185.1 Monoplex corrugatus | reverse complement strand
ACAAATAAGACAGACAGACAGACAGACAGACAGAGAGACAGAGAGAGCGAGAGAGAAAGAGAAAGAGAGAGAGAGCGAGAGAGAGCGAGCGAGCGAGAGAGAGAGAGCGAGCGAGCGAGAGAGAGAAAGAGAGACAGACAGACAGAGAGAGAGAGAGAGAGAGAGAGAGAGAGAGAGAGAGAGAGAGCGAGAGAGAGCGAGAGAGAGAGACTCATATTAAACTGCTTTTTAACATTGCCTTCTTTCGAAAACGAGAGTGTGTTAGTTACATAGTCTTCGTTGATTTGTTGACTGTCTTTCTCTCAAGAGTATACTCTGGTGCTCAAGTGATTTGATAAGCATGCTACTAGCTTTCGAAACTAATGATGATTTCCTGATGTACCTATACTTGGGACCCACTATGCTTACAGACTGTGGCCCCGCTGTTGTGAGATCTATTACACTCTGTTATTAAACTAATGTCTGTACAGAGTTCTTGACTGTCTCTGTGATCCTCATTGCGGACGGCATTGCTGTTAAACAAACTGGTCTGTCTACGATTACCTGAATTCTTGTTTTCAGTTTTGTTCATTTGTTTGTTTGTTTGTTTGTTTGTTTATTTGTTTGTTTGTTTGTTTGTTTGTTTTGTTTGTTTGTTTAGATGTGAAGCATTACTAGATTTGTGTTTCTTCCCCAGGTTTTTGTTAATTTTTTCATTCATTGTTTGTTTTAGTTAGTGTCTGTCTGTGTTTGTTTTCCAAGCTTGTAGATCTATGTTTGCTTGCTTATTTGTGTGTTGTTTTTTTGTTTTTTGTTTTTTGTTTTTTTGTTTTTGTTTTGTTTTTGTTTTTTGTTTTTTTGTTTTGCTTTTGAAGGGTAAAGGATGGGAAAAAGACAAATTTTATTGATTTGTGTCGACAGTTTACTCCTCTGATCACCAGGCTCCATGGCAACCTGCAGGAACTGGTAAAACTATGGCCACATCCATTGCCAGGTATAGCCAGGCCATGTAGATGGTAAACGAAAGAAGAATAATTGATGTTTGTTAGCTGTGGATACCTTGCCAAATTATTATCATTATGAGGTATTAACAGGTTCTGCACCTTTCAACCACCAGGGCGAGCGATAACCATGCAGATTCAAACCCAGATCTTCCGATTGGGAGTACTACGTCTTACCCGCTTGATCATTGCGCCAATCTCGTTGCTTTTCAACGATCAAGCTGTTAGAGGGAAGATCAGTGCAAGGCATGACAAGGAGCGAAGGAAGAAGAAGAAGGCCCAGGGAATTCAGAAGAACACTCAGTGTTGTAGCTGATTCGCACAGGAGCTCACTTAGCTTATCACCTCCTGCCTTTCAACCCCAACATTTAGGGTGGTGGTTGGGGGGGGGGGGGGAGAGGAGGTACTACCCGCAAGTTTAGTACTAACTCTGAGTGTCATGAAGACAGTGATGAATTGTCGTCTGCTCACCTCGGACAATGAAGCCTGTGGCCGAGAGCTTGGAATAAGGTCTGCAACATTTTCTGGATAAATCATCGTCGAGGGGGACATAATGGCTGGGGGTGGTGGTGGTGATAAGTGGTGGTGGTGGTGGAGACTGAATAGGTAGACTATGTTCGTTGATGGAGGATAGCAGTTAATGTTTATGAGATAGACATACTGGGTGTTGAGAAGCGGAAGGTGGGGTTGGGGTTGGGGTTGGGGTTGGGGTCGGGATGGGGTGGGGGGGGGGGTGTTTTACGTGAAAGTGGGAGAGTGGTATAATGAGGTATAGGGCTGAATGATGGTGGACTCGATAAAAATGGACGCTAGTTAGTTAAAGGTGGGTGGACACGGCAGCAATAACTTCCGGTCAAGCTGACTTCCTCGCGAAATCGCATGTTGTTGTGTTTTTGTTCTGTTTTTTTTTTTTTCACAGGGTGTGTCTGCCTGAATGTTTTGAGCGTGTCACACACACACACACACACACACACACCACACACACACACACAAACACACACAAACACACACACAACACACACACACACACACACACAACACACACACATACACACAACACACAACACACACAACACACACACACACACACACACACACACACACACACACACACACACACACACACACACACACATATGTAAAGTATGTGATTTTGTCATAAATACGTAAACGCGTGTACATATGTCTTCGACTTTATGCGTGTGTGTATGCTGTGATTGTGTATACGCGTTTGTAAGTATGTGTTTGCGTGTGTATGTGTGTGTGTGTTTGTGTGTGTGTGTGTGTGTGTGTGTGTGTGTGTGTGTGTGTGTGTGTGTGTGTGTGTGTTGTGTGTGTGCGCGTGTGTAATAGAGAGAGAGAGAGAGAGACAGAAACCGTGTGTATTTTCTTTTCTTTTTATAATCATTTAAGAATACAACTGCAAGACAACAATATGCTTTTAATTAAGTCATTTCACTTAGAGATTCTATATGCCACCTGTATATGTTATGATCACATCAAAATAGACACTCCAAGCATACACGTACGTGTTTACTCACGAGTGCATGCATATTATCACAGTAATCAACAATATCAGTGTCTGCGACAACACGTATTCAGATGGATGTACATTTGAGAAAAGATTTGATAAAGCAAAATAAGCAAAATGACGAGTAGCAGAGAGAGAGAGAGAGGCAGACAGACAGACACAAAAACGCGCAGACACTCAGACACACAGAGACAGACAGACAGACAGAGAGTGAGAGAGAGACAGACAGAGAGACAGAGACAAACAGACAGAGACAGACTGAGAGTGAGAGAGAATGAGAGAGAGAGACAGAGACAGTGACAGAGACAGAGATAGACAGACAGATAGGTAGAGACAGAGACCGACAGACAGACAGGCAGACAGACAGACGGGACAGACAGGCAGGCAGGCAGGCAGGCAGACAACCGACAGAGAATGAGAGAGAGAGACAGACAGACAGACAGACAGACAGAGACAGAGATAGAGACAAAGACAGAGACAGAGACAGAGACAGACAGACAGACAGACAGACAGAGACAGAGGCAGAAAGACAGTCAAAACCAGAGACACAGACACAGAGTAAAACCTGACAGAAAAGTAAAATAACCTACCTCAGAAAAAAGCCCCCATCAGACAGAGGCCAGACCATTTTATCAAAAAGGGGAGGGCAACCTATCATGGGCGGCAGGGACCGGAACTCTGCAGAAGTGATTAGAGCAAGGCGAGAGTGAGAGCTGGACACGGTGCTTCATCATACAAGGTATCGCTCTCTGTCTTGACACTCCCGTCAAGCCGTCAGAACAGCTATTGACACCCTCATTAAGAGTCTGGCGAGACTGCGTCCCTGGGATTTTTCAGTTTAAATAAAAACGTAGCTGGGTATACTGGTAAGTCTGGTAAATCAGCGTCCGTCAGATTTGGGGGAGAAAAAAAGGAAAAAAAAAAAAGGGGGGGGATGCGAAGGGGGGGGGATGGGGGTTGGGGTAGTAGGAAGTCTGATACGAAGATGTTCGTCAAGGTTTTGGTAAAAAAAACAAAAAAGGGGGGTGGGGGTGGGGGTGGGGTGTGGGGTGGGGGTGAGGTGGGGGTATCACTGGTAAGACTGGTACATCAGCATCCGTCATATTTTTGATTGAAATAGAATAGCCCCAGATAGTCAAGCCATTCTAACAATCTACCTTATAATCTAAAAATAAAATAAAATAAAAATAAAAATACAATTATTGTAGAAAATTCAGATTTTGTAATTCTTGAGGTTACTGTGGACTTTATAACAGAAGCCTTATTTAAATAAAACTTGACGTGCGACGAAGAGAATGGTAGATTGTCACAACCCTGAAAACACATTTTAAATGTTTACTTAAGTTCTTCAGTAAGTGCTGCACACACATACACTTACACACACACTTACACACACACACACACACACACACACACACACACACACACACACACACACACACACACACACATACACACATACACACATACACCACAAACACACACACACACGCTCGCACTCACTTAAACGCTCACACACATTCACCTCTTGTCCATATGAAACAATCTTCCTGTTTTCTTAATATGAAATCAAGAGATTGAAACATAGCGGGTACCGCTTGGTGTAACATCGTTTGTATGTTGTTTTTTTTCTCTCTGTTTTTTTGTTTTTCGTTTTGTTTTTGTTTTGTCTTGTTGCATTCTTCCTTCACCTATACTCTATGAACTATGAAAATACTGACAGAGTTTGCAGCAGCATTGAACTGAATCTTAGCCCCAAACTTAAACAAAACATCTCCATTTTAAAAAATAGAAGCTGTACGGAAAAGGGTTGATTAATTCGACTCTGGTGTTTTCACATTTGAGTCTGTGGGTGACTTTCCACGGACATGAACTATATACAGCAAAAGCGTCTTACGCTTCAGCTTTGAGATGACATGTTTGGTTTGAGAGCTAGAAACTTTATGAACTAATTTGAAAAAAAATAATCTTCACTGCTGTTTTCTGGATGGATTCTTGAATCCAGATTTGAACTATAGTCCCCACCCCCTGCGAAGTCAAAAAGTAACGATTGTATAATGTTGAACTTGCATAGATCATCATTCATGGGTACCGGTAATGTGAAAAGAGGATCCATGATATTCTATCGGCTGTTTGATTACTGGATTTCAACCGTTTGATTTAGTACACAGAGCTGATCATTGTGTGAAGGGATTATTAAGCTAAATATATAGAAAGCCAGAGAGAGAGAGAGAGAGAGAGGGAGAGGGAGACAGCCCGGAGACAGACACAGAGAGAGACAGAGAGAGAAAGACAGAGTCAGAGAGAAAAAAAAAAGAGACAGAGACACAGAGAGAGACAGAGAAAAAGAGGAAGAGAGAGAGAGAGACACACAGAGAGAGACAGAGACAGAGAAAAAAAAGAGACAGAGACAGAGTAAAAGAGGAAGAGAAAGAGAGAGAGATAGAGAGAGAGAGAGAGAGAGAGAGAGAGAGAGAGAGAGAGAGAGAGAGAGAAACAACGACGACAGCATCCCACTCACCCACCATACAAACCAATGATCCAATCTGCTCTTAGAGAACACACACACACACACACACACACACACACACACACACACACACACACACACACACACCACCACACATCACACACACCACACACACTCACACACACACACACACACACACACACACACCCCAACACACAAGGAAAGAAAGAAAGAAAGAAACAAACAAAAAACATCAGGATAAAGGAGCGATGCAACTCTCACCCCCAAACAAAGTAAAGATCCCACACAACTTCCCCCTTCCTCCCACCCGACCATCCCCATCCCTATAGTCTCGCTCGCCTATCCATTGCCCCTCCTTCCCCCCAGCTTTTAAATTGTCTCCCCTATCGTATCATTCCCAATTAGTGCCCGAGTTAAGTTGTAAGATCCCGTTTACCTCCCCTCCCTCTCTCCCATTGCCTGCCAGAGGGCGCGATAGCGCGGCGCGTGGGCTTAAATCGTTTTCGCAAGAATCTTCATCTACGATTTGTTGACCAAATAAACAGGCATCCGCCTGCTTCCTAGCTCTCCCAGGGTCTAGATTGACAGGCTGAGCATCTCTCGGCTGCGCGGCGGAATGCCAGGCGTGAGGCTGAAGGAGAGAATGTATGGTTGAAGAGAATTTTTTAACCGTTTTTCAGTCCCTCACTCTATCCACCAGCTTCCTGCGTTGAAGACAGACTTTGAGCCCTTTAACTCCCTTACCCTATCCACCAGCCTCTGGCACTAGAGAGAGAATCTTACCGTTTTCAGTTCCTCACCCTGTCCACCAGCTTCCTGCGTTGAAGAGAGTTTAACCCCTTTGACTCCCTCACCCTATCCACCAGCTTCATGCATTGTATAAAGAATTTGTATATTTTCACTCCCTAACCCTTTCCATCAGCGTTCTGCATTGAAGAGTTTCAACTTTTTCGCTTGCTCACCCTATCCACCAGCTTCCTGCATTGTAGAGAGAGTTTGTATCTTTTCATTCCCTCACCCTATCTACCAGCTTCCTGCATTGAAGAGAGAGTTTGTATCTTTTCACTCCCTTACCTTATTCACCAGCTTCCTGCATTGAAGAGTTTCAACTTTTTCGCTTGCTCACCCTATCCACCAGCTTCCTGCATTGAAGAGAGAGTTTGTATCTTTTCACTCCCTCACCCTATCCACCAGCTTCTTGCAGTGTAGAGAGAGTTTGTATCTTTTCACCCCCTTACCCTATCCACCAGCTTCCTGCATTGAAGAAAGAGTTAAAGTCCTTTCACTCCCTCACCCTATCCACCAATTTTGTTCCTGCACTGAAGAGAGACTTTTAATTTAAAACTCTTTCACCTAGTCACCCTATCCACCAGCTTCCTGCGTAAAAGAGAGAGTTTAAATCACTTCGCTCCCTTATCCTATCTACCAGCTTCCTGCACTGAAGAGAGACTTTCTTTCATCCTGTCCACCAGCTTCCTGTATAAAAGAGGGAGTTTAGACCCTTTCACTACCTGACCCTATCCACCAGTTTCCTACATTGAAGAGAGAATTAAAAATTGAAGACAGAATTTGAAACCTTTCACTTCCCTCACCCTGGCCCTATTCACCAGCTTCCCGTATTGTAGAGAGAGTTTAAATCTTTTCACTCCCTCACCCTATCCACCAGCTTCCTGCATTGAAGAGTTTAAATCTTATTGAATAGAGACTTTGAACCCTTTCACTCTCTCACCCTATCCACCAGCTTCCTCCATTGAAGAGAGAATTAAAACCTTTTCACTGCCTCACCCTATCCACCAGCTTCCTCCATTGAAGAGAGAGTTAAAACCCTTTCACTCCCTCACCCTATCCACCAGCTTCTTGCACTGAAGAGAGACTTTAAACTCATTCCCTCACCCTGTCCACCAGCTTCTTGCATAAAAGAGAGTTTAAACTCTTTCACAACATGACCCTATCCACCAGCCTCCTGCACTGAAGAGAGAATCTTAATCGTTTCCGTCCCTCACCCTATCCACCAGCTTCCTGCATTGAAAAAGAGTTTAAACTCTTTCACTCCCTCACCCTATCCACCAGCTTCCTGCATTGTAGTGAGAGTTTCATCTGTTCACTCCCTTTCCCTACCCACCAGCTTCCTGCACTGAAGAAAGAGTTAAACTCTTTCACTGCCTCACCCTATCTACCAGCTTCCTGCATTGAAGACAGAGTTAAACTCTTTTCACTGCCTCACCCTATCCACCAGCTTCCTGCATTAAAGCGAGTTAAAATCCTTTCACTGCCTCATCCTATCCACCAGCTTCCTGCATTGAGGAAAGAGTTTGAACTCTTTCACTACCTGACCCTATCCACCAGCCTCCAGCATTGAAGAGAGAATTTAAACCCTTTCAATCCCTTACCCTTTTCATCAGCTTCCTGCACTGAAGAGAGATTTTGAACCCATTCACTCCCCCACCCTACCCAACAGCTTCTTGCGCTGAAGAGAGTATTTAAACCGTTTCACTCCT
>JAPXFY010000017.1:27595086-27597586 GCA_030674185.1 Monoplex corrugatus | reverse complement strand
GGACAGATGTTGAGCATTATCAGATTTCAAGTGAGGATATACTTTTTATACGTATCTACAGCACAATGACCTATCGTGGCCTGTGGCAGTCACTGTCCTGACCTACGTTCTTTGCAGATCTGAGAAACTTGTCTTTATTTAATTTTTTTTTATTTGTTTTATTAAATTGCTGCCATTTATGCCGTTGGCATGTAAGATAGCCACAAAGAAAAAAGTGCCTTGTGCACTTCTTTTCATTTCTTCCATAGAGCTGATCTTTTCTTCATTTTCAGCGATTTCTTTTCTGCCCTCGTCTGTGAAAGTACTTGTCGCCGAGCCCTGGATAAACAAACAGACACACAAAGAAAAAAAAATAAAAGGAAAAGAAGAAGAAGAAATGGATTGCTCTGCACTATGGAAACGCGCGCTCTCTGGAAAGATAGCCGAGAATTTCGCAAAGAAAAAGAAAAAGGACAAATAGGAACACGATATCAAGACGCCTTCACAACGGACGCGGTAAAGTCAAACTAACGTGAAGCGGTCTGCCATCTCGTTTTGTGACGCACCACTTCTGACTGACCAAATACCAATAAACCGAACGTGACTTTGAGACTAGTGGACCCTACTGCCATTACGTCTGTTGTCTGAGGTGCACTCCTGCTCTGCCCAGCGAACTGAAAGAAATGCGCGGTATCAATGAACTTGACAGACTTGACACTTACCCTGTGTCTGTGCTATGTCTGCTGAGAGAAGTAAATAGCAGCAAATTGCTTCGATAAACATGAACAAATTGTGTGTAATAAAACGGAGCTTTTACACGTGTGTTTCATAATCATATTCACTGTCAAATGGCATCATTTTGTTGATGTATATCAGGTGTGATTTACGTGCTTAGACAGTCAGCAAAGAATGAAAACGTACACGAAGAATTAGGTTGGTAACAGTGATATTACAGAAATATTTGGAAACGCAGTAATTATGTGGGCAATGAAACATGTCGGGATGACCTTGCAGGCAAAACTCTTATAGTCGACCAGGGCTCTGTCTCTCCCTGTTTCTATCATCATCTCACTTTCCACCGACGCCCAGGTTTCTTTTTCCGACTTCCACAGTATACTGGAATTTGCTCTCCCCACATCCATGCCAAAAAAACACCGTTGTCTATTGATGCCACTGTGAATACTATCGAAGTCTTCGTGGAACAATTATGTTAAGACACCGTCCAGTATTAATTACGAGAAAGACACATTGATGAAGGGTTTTCTTTTACGTCTAAGGTACATGTATTGTCATGTGTGTGGACTTAGGGACAATGCAAACTAAAAGTGTAATAATATATACCATGAAGTGCCTTACTGGACAATGGAAGAGAAAAACAGTTGAACTGCTTTATTGATCACGAATTGCCTGAATGTTTGTTTTGTATCGATATTAGGTTGATTGGATTTGTAACTTATGATGTGTGATGATTTCAAAGAAATCATCGACCTTCGCCGTATGTCAAATTCTGCCTTGTGTTCTTTCGCCAAAAAAAAAGTGTTTTTGCGAAAACTGTACTCATTAACCAAAGTGCCTTTCATTCTCTTTTTATTGTACATTTTCTTGATTTTTTTTTTTTTTTTGGCCTACCCATCCCGTCCAAAGAAAAAGCATTATGATATGACGCGTGTTTGTCCTCAGAAGTTACACAAAAATGAAAAAAATGACAGCATTTTGCACCAGTCGTGCCTTTTGTTTTTGTTTTATTAATCTCTATTTAAAAAGGAGATTGCTTCGTGTCATCCAGGAAGAGGTGTGTGTTTACTTGTCGGTATGTCTGTGACAGAAATAAAAGCGGTACAAGGTTTTCTCAGCTGTTTCTGGGTGGATCTTAATCAGATTTTTATCAGAGGTGTAAACAGTTGAGAAGTCATGAATGCCTGAGACTTTGGAAATCATTATGACGTCCAGGTCAAAGTCAGACCGACCCAAAATATGTCTAAAATCAGCACTTTTTGAAAACGTTGTGTAAGTAACACATTCTTCGAAATTGCTTGACCACATTTACATTCTGTTTTTGTGTTGTGGCAGTCTACCATTGTCTTCGCTTCACGACAAATTTTATATCATCTGATGCTTCTTCAAGATCACAGTGATTTGGAGAAGGAAAAGATCTGGATTTTTAAGATAATTATCATATGAAAAGGGAGATTATCAGAATGACTTGACTGTCTTCTTGTCTTTGATAAGTCACAGTGATTTTTGTCACATTGCTGCGGTGATTTCTTAAAGACAGAAATGTGAAAGACGTCTTCAGCCGATGTAAAACAAAACATGACCTAGATTAAAACATCTAACAATAATTCAAATTGCATTCAAAACGACCAGAACCGGCCAGTAAATTATATGGCCACCTGCGTTCAAACCCGCCAAACCTTGCCATAGATTATGTACTAGCTACGTTTGCGTGCTATGCTGGCTTTGAATTCTTTGCACACATCAAACTGAAATTTGTTTGGCAGTATTCAGGCAGAAATAGAGC
>JAPXFY010000017.1:27585086-27590086 GCA_030674185.1 Monoplex corrugatus | reverse complement strand
TTTGTTCCACACACAACAATTCTGCTGAATGAAATGTCTTCATTTCGAAAAAATGTAAAATGCTTTCGTAGAAAAATTTTTTTAATGGGGACTGTGGCAAAAAGAGGTGAGAGAAAAATTATCATACCTGACAGTTTAGTCAGCACTGCTTTAAGCTGCAAGGAAAGAAAGAAAGAAAAAGGATAGAAAGAAAGAAAGAACAAAAGAAAGAAAGACAGAAAGAAAAAAGAACAAAAGTACGAAAAAAAGAAAGAAAAGAAAGAAAGAAAGGAAAGAAAGAAAGAAAGAAAGAAAAAAAGTAATGAAAGAAAGAAAGGTTAAGAAAGAAAGAAAGAAAGAAAAATGTACGAAAGAAAGAAAGAAAGAAAGGAAAGAAAGAAAGAAAGAAAGAAAAAGAAAGAAAGAAAGGAAAGAGAGAAAGAAAGAAAGAAAGAAAGAAAGAAAGAAAAAGAACAGAAAAGAACATATTTTGTGCTTTGGATTCATTACTGCAAATGGAGGTAATTTGGCAATATTCATGAACCCACTTCATGGTGTCTTTTATCCTATGAATTTCTCCTTGGTCAGTTCTCATACATAAAGGGGGAAACAGATCAAAAAAATACTTCTTCAAGAATCATGTGTAGGTCTCTTTTGAAGCAAAGCGAGATTTCACATCAGCATCTGGCAAGAAAGCAAACAAACAAACCAGCAAGCAATCAACAACCGAAGAAGGAACAAACAAACACAATAAATTAAAAAAACAAATAAATAAACAAGATGAGTAAACACCAGCAAACGGTACACACACACACACATACGCACGCTCGCACGCACACACACACACGCACGCACGCGCATACACACACACACACACACACACACACACACACACACACACACACACACACACACACAAGAATGGATACACCACTTCGCAGTCTCAATTCGTGCATCGTTATTTATTGACTGATTATTTCTTTGATGTTTTCATGCAGCGCCTTTTACAGAGCGATCCTGTGTACATATCTTTCTACCGATTGCCTTAAAACCCTTGATAATCATGTTAAAAGGATCCTGTCAAGTGATTATGTGCACAAGCCTCTGTCTAAGGGCAATCATATTACTTGATGACGATTTTCCTTTTACGTGGTTTGATTTTCATAATAATAAACTTGCCTCTTACGGGGGATATTGTCCCCCACTGTCTACCTAAAGTTGCTTTACAATACGAGCATGTGGCCCTGTGTTTATGATACTGTATGTAGAAAATGTTGCCGAAATGATATGATCTTTATCAATCGATTGATTTGTCTTAAGGTTTCACTTTATCGAGTTCTTTTGTGCAAGTCCTTTTTTGTGTGTAAGTAAAGTTGACATGTTTGAGTGACAAATTTGGAGTTTGGGCTTATGAATTTCTCTCTGTCTGTCTGTCTTTTTGTTTGTTTGTTTGTTTGTTTGTTGTTGTTTTGTCGTTGTTGTTGTTGTTGTTGTTGTTGTTTTGTCTGTCGGTCTTTGTCTCCACACACACGCGCGCGCATTCGCGCTCACATACCACATATTCACACACACACACACACACACACACACACACACACACACACACACACACACACACACATACACACAAACACACATACATACACACATACAAACCATGTAAAGATTATGCACGCACCCAGCATGTATGATTTTTTAATTTTACATGTTTTCCTGTTTTATTTATTTATTTCCGTTTATTTAATTATTTCATCATTACAAGCACGTCTTTCATTCGTTGTTTCATGATATTCCATCAACATTGTCAAATCTAAACAATCCGGCAATTCATATTCTATTTCTTTAGGTCATAATTGATTTACCACGTGAAATTAGGGCTGCTCTCTCTCCTGTTTTAGAGCGCTTCGCCACAATGCAGCGCCAGCCAATTCATGCGTAATAGTGTAAACACACCCTCAAAACAATCGGTACATTTTTGTTTGTTGTTTAGTTTTTATTCGCGTGGTTCTGACTGAAGGGATGGTCAAACAGTCAGGACACTGGTCTTCTAATTGGAAGATGTGGGTTGGAGCTTACTTGGATATCACCTGCTGAGCAAACTAGGGTGGAGATTGGTGGGGGGGTTTTGCTGTTGTTTTTTTCTTTCGATTTTTCAAGACAATATATGTAGTTTTTTTTTCGATCTTTCACCATTCGTGTATAGCATCATCATCAAGTGCCTTGCCACATGGCGTTGGCGATCATGGCCCTCCATATGTAGCTATCCCCTATTGCCGCAAGCATGTCTTCCACCCTCTCTGTCTTCAGCCACTCTGCAAGTCCGTCCAATATTTTTTTCCCTGGGTCTACCTGGTGCTCTCTTTCCCTCCAGCTTTGCTGTTTTGACCATGTGTTCCAATTCCCCTTTTCTCATAAAATGGCCTATAAATGTTCTGGCCATGATTCTTCTTTCCAAAACTACGCATGCAAAAACATCAGATACACACATCAATGATCCTGTAAGCCGTTTCAGTGCTCGGTGACTTATGGAAACACGAAAACACTCAATGTTTACATTTTTTCAAAGCGGAATATGGCTTCCTTAATGAGAAATGACCGTGTGGAGATAGTGGCACAGGTATGTTGCAGAAGATGGAGCACAGCAACAACAGCATCAGTAGCAACTACATTAACAACAACAACGGCAACAACAACAACAACAGTAGAACAACTTCAACAACAACAAAAATTACATCAACAACAACAACAAGGACATAACAGCCACAGACGAAAACATGCATCATTGGTATCTACTCGTCAAGAAGGACAAACAAGTAAATAAGTACTGAACTAGCACACTGAGAAACCTACATCGATGAATATGACGAATAAGTAAGCTAAAAGAACAAAAATGTAATAAGAATCAAATCATTGATAAATCTCGAATAATTTTTCGTTTTCTGGGCTATCAAATCAACGGCAAGCATGATGCGTGACGCTAAATTTTGTATTTAAACTTAGATGGTTGTATCTTTAGCAACATGCTTGCTACAATTATGAGGTTGTATCTTTAGCAACATGCTTGCAATTATTATGACGGCACAATATTTGCAAACAGCCTTTCAGATGTCGCTAGTTTCCCCACTAACACTAATAATAATTGTATAATAATAATGACGATGATAACAAAAATAGCCATGAGTGCTCTCAAATTTATATAAAACCGCGAAGCCCAACAAACTAAACAGCAAAACACAAACAATAAATACATGCGTATGTTTAAAAAGAACATAATTATGCGTACATACATAACTAGGCATGTACATAATAAATTCACACGTCCATTCATATATATCTGGATATATACATACATGAGTATGCCTAAATAGAACATAATTATACATACCTACATGCATAACCATGCACGTTCATACATATATTCACACGTCCATGCATGTATATCTGGATATATACATATATGAGTATGCCTAAATACAATATACAATACAATTTTTTTTTTAATAGAACATAATTATACATACATACATAACCATGCACGTAATACATATATTCACACGTCCATGCATGTATATTTGATTATATACATACATGAGTATGCCTAAATAGAACATAATAATACATACATACATAACCATACATGTTCATACAAATATTCACACGTCCATACATGTATGTCTGAATATATACATTATTGTTTTATTTTTTCTGTCCCCTTGTACAAACGAGACAATCTTGATGGAGGCAGACACAAGTAGATCACTCATAAGGAAGATTAGGAAAAGACAGGCAACATTTATAGCCCATTTTATGAGGAAGGGGGATTTGGAGCACCTGGTCACAACGGGAAAGCTGGAGGGTAAGAGAGCACCGGGTAGACCCAGGGAGAAAATGCTGGACGGACTTGCAGGGTGGCTGGGGACGAGGAGGGTGGGGGAGATGCTAGGGGCAACGAGAGATAGAGGCAGATGGAAGTCCATGATCGCCAACGCCATGCGGCAGGGCACCTTATGATGATGATGATGATGATTGTACCTGGAACTATCACGAGTAGAAGACGATGGAGGTCTGCAGCCAGACGGGAAACCTGGCGGAGAGTCATGTGATTGGTGTACAGTGTGCACAGTCTACCATTCCATCTATTTAGCATTGCTATGGACATTCTCTGGCTCTGAAGCCCCACCATCATCATGTGCCCTGCCACATGGTATTAGCAATCATGGCCCTCCGTACGAATCTATCCTCTGTCACCGCAAGTATACCTCCCACCCTCTCTCTCCTCAGCCACCCTGCAATTCCGTCCAATATTTTCTCCCTGGGTCTACCTGGTGCTCTCTTTCCCTCCAGCTTTCCTGTTGTGACCAGGTGCTCTAATGCCCCTTTCCCTATAAAATGTCCTCTAAATGTTGCTTGTCTTTTCCTAATCTTCTTTATTAATGATCTTCGTATGTCTGCCTCCTTCAAGATCGTCTCGTTTGTTTTCTTTTTAAGCCCCAACATCTAGTAATTATAGACTCGAAGGGCTTGCTGGTTGACTGGCATCCTGGTCAGGTGGCCCATCCACTTGATCCACTGCTATCTGATGTCATGGTTCACAAGTTCACTGATTCTGAAAACAAAACAAGAGCACATAAAAACGAAAACAAAATAATCGCAATATGATCAACGCATATATCACGTACATTCTCCCTTGCAACAGCTTATAATCAGTGACACGATTCAGTCTACAAGAAAAACGAACTGGCATCCTGGTGGCCGGTCGACTTGATTGACTGTTGTCTGATGTGATAGTTCACAAGTGCTGTAGCAACAATTCCTTGGATCTCTTCGTTTCTAAGCATCTCTTTTTTGGTCTTGCCTGCAGCTCGTCTGAAACATCTCATCTCACAGATTGTAATCTTTTTCCTCAAATCGTTTGTTTAAAGTCCAGGTCTGGTGGTACTGGTGAATCAGTGTGAATACTTGTACTTACAAGCCTGGCTTTTGTTTCCATCAAGATCTTTGGCGGTACTTGTACTTACAAG
>JAPXFY010000017.1:27572586-27577586 GCA_030674185.1 Monoplex corrugatus | reverse complement strand
CTCTCTCTCTCTCTTTCTCTCTCTCCCTCCTCTCTCTCTCCCTCTCTCTCTGTCCTCTCTGTCTCTTTCTCTCTGTCTCTGTCTGTCTGTCTGTCTCTGTTTCTGTCTGTCTGTCTCTCTCTCTGACTGTCTGTCTGTCTCTCTCTCTCTGTCTGTCTCTCTGTGTCTCTCTCTCTTCTCTATCTCTCTGTCTCTTTCTCTGTCTCTGCATTTTCTATCTATCTATCTCTATCTCTCCCCTCTCTTTCTTTCTTCCCTCCTCTTCCTCCTCCTCTCTCTCTCTATCTCTCTCTCTATTGTGGTGTCGTCAACTTATTGTTTTACAAATCACGTCCTCTTTCTCTTCATTTCAAGACCTTGCCAACGCATAGAGATCTGGCAGGCTCAAGGAGTCCGCCAGACTAGTACTGGCATAGATGGGTGGAACGCATAATTATGGGATTGTCCCGAGTGCCATGAATCCCTCTTGAACAAACTTCAAAACTCAATCCCTCAGGGACTAGATCTACATAACATTTAAGATTATTCAGACATTCACACATACTTTGAAATGGTTGAGTTCATTTGAATAGATAAAAGACAGTCCAGTCTTGATCCATACTGACTCGATGAATCTCCTTTTTAAACAAAAATGGACTATGGAATAGGAACACACCGACTAATACCAAACAATGAACTAATAATATCAGTCTACAAAAGCTGACATGGACTTTCTGTTCTGAATATTCTGAACGTGCTGAAGTTTTGCGGGAGAAGACAACAAAACAAACTACTCCTATCTACGTCTCGGAAGATCTGAAGTCCTCAGGCACCTAAAATCATACCTTAGCAAACAAAATTTGGTCATCATAACAGTATTCATATCACCCGAAAAGAAATAGCTTGGAGAAATGGCCGAGAGTCCACCAGAAAAGGAAGAAACAAGAGCCATCATCTGTTAAACAAATATTACTACTTATCAAATATATCGCTGTACAGGATTGACTGGAAGATTTCTGTGCTTTTCTGAACCAGAAGAGATCAAAGACATTTAAACACATATAAAAGACTAATGGACTGAAAATGAAGAAGCCCATGGGCAACGTGGAAGTAACACAAAAAGGGAAAGAGATAGTGTGTGTGTGTGTTGTGTGTGTGTGTGTGTGTGTGTGTGTGTGTTGTTGTGTGTGTGTGTGTGTGGTGGGGGCAAATTATCATGTGATATAAAAAGAGAAAAAAGAGTAGATTATGGGTGTATGTACATATCTCTGTACCTCTATCTCTGTATCTATCTCCATATCTGTATACATATACATTTACATATAATACATATATACATATATGTATATACATACATATCTGTCTGTCTGCCTGTCTGTCTGTCCAGATAGATAGATAGGTAGTAGATAGAATAGATAGATAGATAGATAGATAGACAGATAAATAGATAGATAGATAGATAGATAGATAGACAGATAAATAGATAGATAGATAGATATCTCTGTGTGTGCACGCGCTCTGTGTGTGTGTGTGTGTGTGTGTGCGCGCGCGCGCGCGTGTGCTTTTCTCTGTAGATCACGGGTAGAGGGTGGGCCAAGAGATTAGGGTTTGGGGATGAAAATTGTGTAAGAAACTGGAAGCGGTTGTAAAGTGGATTGCCCATGAATAGATTTCAATGACGCAAATTTATGGAACATTAGCACAGCGCAGTCATACTCTTCTTTTTCTGAGTTTCATTTTTGATTTAGACATAGAAAATATGTATAACGTAGGACTACAATACATTTATACGTGTAGGGTTTATACGAAATATAAGGTTTGTACCACAATCATTTTAGATTGTATCCATCACACAGCATCTGTGGTGTAACATCACAGCATAGTGAATTTATTCTAGGCTCGGAAACGCCATTCATTTCATCCTGAGAAAGTGAAAATGAAACAGATGAAATCAATAATTTGTATCACCGTAACTCAAATTGCGCAAAAGTTGTCAGCGATAACTACTTAAGTTTCTTTTGATGTTGTATTACCAATGCAAGTTTGCGCTAAGTACACAGAAAGGGCTTAAATTAAGTTGTAATTCGTTTGCCCTGTCAAGGCAGTCTGGTTAAAGGAGAGGGAAAATCTTGATATCAAACCCCACGATCTGCCTCCCCCCCCCCCCGCCCCTGGCTAACTGCCCCTGTACATTCGAGGGGGGGGGGGGGTTCTTGACACGGAAGCTCGACATCATCATCATCATGTGCCCTGCCGCATGGCGTTGGCGAACATGGCCCTCCATACGAAGCTATCCTTTGTCGCTCCAAGTACATCTCCCACCCCCTCTGTCCTCAGCCACTCTGCAAATCCGTCCAATATTTTCTCCCCAGGTCTACCCGTATTCTCTTTCCCTCCAGCTTTCCTGTTGTGACTGGGTGCTCTAATTTGTAGCCGGAAGCTAGGAAGCGGACACTCCGAACAATAGAGATGCACTACTGAGGCCGTTCTACACGTGGTCACTGCATATGGTCACTGCATCTATGGAACTACAACCGTCAGTAGGAGAGAAAGTGGGGCAAGGATTGCGTGCCCTCTCCACACCATAAAAATTCCCTGTACTGGACAGGCATCTGGCAAGCTGGAATGACAGAAGAGCCCAGGGCCAAATGCAGTGCCTTCGGAAGATGACGTCTCTCCAGGATTAGTCTTTTCTGTCCCAGATAAATACCAGTGGGCGCAGAAGATCAGTGTGCCTACTCATTCCGTCGGGTTGACGGTGGAGTCTGTTATCATCATCATCATCATCTTCTTCTTCTTCTTCTTCTTCTTCTTTTTATTTCTTCTTCTCGTCTCCTTTTATTTCTTCTTCTCGTCCTCTTCTTCCTCCTCCTCCTTCATCATCATTATCATCATCATCGTCATCATCATCATCAGCAGCAGCAGCAGCAGCAGCAGCAGCAAATATGAGTGGTCTGTGCATGTGTCGAAGACATTTTTGTAATTTGGCTTGTTACCTACTCTCTTATCATGACTGCATGTTTTAAATGCTTTTCGTGATTGGCAGCAGTTGCACTCAATCTCGTGTTTAAAGATAAAAAGCATTCTGAATCTGAAACTGAATCTGAAAGAAACACACCAAGACACGACCCTAAAACTATCACCTGTTGAGAACGAAGGCAGAAATGACCCCACCGGGGGTGAGTGAACGAAGTTAAAAGATTGTGGCTTAACCAAATGACGCCAACAAAGTGAGCATACACATACCTCTTCTGCTCTCAGGTCACAACTTTTATGAGGAGTTACGCAAAGATACTGAAACTTCAAATTTGATTTGGGGTGATATGTTAGATCTTCACTGGCCATATTGAGATGAGAATGATGGCAGGAAGACCAGACTCCCCGGCCCATTAGCTCTCTGATGCTCATAAAATGATTATGGTAAGTTTGCACACCAAAGACTCCAATCTCTTCAGAGTCCAGTGATCTGTTTTTATGCTTGATGTTTAATGATTGTGGATAGTGAATTCATCAGACAAAATGTAGACTTCTCCATTTTTATGATACAGTCTCTATGTGTCAGAATACGTCTTTGCTCAGTCTTGGTGGTCAGAGAAACCAGATGTGCAACAAGCAATGTTCTAGTCAATGTGAATACTAGTTGTGAAAATAGCAACATAAAAATAAAATCAGCGTCAGCATCAGCAGCGGCCGAGCCGAAACGGCATTCAAGAAGATGAAAAGCGCTCTTACCAACAAATGCCTATCAATTAACATCAGGAAGAGAGTTTTTGAGTGTTATATAGAACCGATACTGTTGTACGGTTGTGAGGTGTGGATAGTCAGTACGCAAAGTCAGAATAAAATTGAGGCAACTGAAATGTGGTTTTTATGAAGAATGTTGAGAGTCCCATGGACAGCAAAGAAAACAAACGAGGCAGTCTTGAAGGAGGCAGACACAAGATGATCAGTAATAAAAAAAAAATTAGGAAAAGACAAGTAACATTTATAGAACAGATTATGGGGAAGGGGAATTAGAATACCTGGTCACAACAGGACAGCTGGAGGGAAAGAGAACACAAGGTAGACCCAGGGAGAAAATATTGGACGGACTCTCAAGGTGGCTGAAGACAGAGAAGGTGGGAGATGTACTTGCAGCAACGAGGGATAGATTCGTGTAGAGGGCCATGATCTCCAACGCCATGTGGCAGGGCACATGATGATGATGACCAGCAAATCCGAGACAGCGAAATCAGCAGAACATCGGGAAACTTTAGCATCAACATCAGAGGCACTAAACTTAAACAAGTGAATGAATTCAAATAACTTGGTGGCAGCATTTTCACAGAAAACGGAAGTATCAGCAGAGACCAGAATCCAAAAAGTAAACAAGAACAGCTATTAACTCGCCCTATTCCTGAAAATCCCCAAAGTTCCTAATGAAACAAAAGCCAAGGTCATCAGATCCATCACCATCTCCATCCAAATATATCGACGCCAGACCTGGACCCTTATCAAGCCTCTGGACCACAAAATACTACCTGATAAATGCATTGTTTGAGAACTGTCAACAAGACCAGAAACAAAATAATCAAAAAACAGAACTGTCAACAAAACAAGAAACAAAATGATAAAAAACAGAACTGTCAACAAGACCAGAAACAAAATAATCAAAAAGCAGAAATGTCAACAAAATCAGAAACAAAAAATCAAAACAAAAAAAACAGAGCTGTCAACAAAACCAGAAACAAACAAAAAACAAAAAACAGAAATGTCAACAAGACCAGAAATGAAATAATCAAAACCCACAACTGTCAACAAGACCAGAAACAAAATAATCAAAAAAACAAACAGAACTGTCAACAAGACCAGAAACAAAATAATCAAAAAAACAAACAGAACTGTCAACAAGACCAGAAACAAAATAATCAAAAAAACAGAACTGTCTACAAGACCAGACACAAAATAATCAAAAAAACAGAAATGTCAACAAGACCAAAAACAAAATAATCAAAAAAACAACTGTCAACAAGACCAGAAAC
>JAPXFY010000017.1:27550086-27567586 GCA_030674185.1 Monoplex corrugatus | reverse complement strand
CCAGGCGGTAAAAAAACAAAACAAAACAAAACAAAAACACCTGAAACTGTTCATTCGGAAGTATCTAAATTGTTTTAGGATGGAATTAAAAAATGGTGCTGAGGGGTGGAGCTGTGGTAAAATGTGACTCCGCTAATGCTTGTTTATTGTTGGTTTGCTGTTATTGTTGTTTTTGTTGTTGTTCATGATGTTGTTGTTATTGTTGTTGTTCATGATGTTGTTGTTGTTGTTGCAATTGTTGTTTTCTGCCCAAACGTTAGTGCGGCGTCAGTGATGCTGATTCCACAGCGATCAATTTGGCTCTGCAGCACACCATCAACCCCAAGTCCATTCATTCAAAGTCCCAATGACAGAAATTCCGTGGAAACCAGTGACGTCAAGCCACCATGAGGCCACCCAATAGACGAGGTCCTGCACGGCTGCAGACCCGCTTCTATGGAGTACAACATTGCCTGTTCTGATCCAAATTACTCCTGAGGACACTGCCTATACATACATACACAGACATACATACACACACGCACGCGTGCGCATACACACATGCACACACACAACACACAACACACACACACACACACACACACACACACACACACACACACACACACACACACACACACACACACACACACACACACACACCACACCACACAACGCACAACCCTCCCAGGTACTACGAAATAATCTCCCTCTATTTTGCTGAAAAGAAAAAGAGATTGAAAAAAAAAATACAAGTCGAACAGCGGTGTTATAGAAAGTCTTATGTTTTCCCATATCTTGAGCTGTTTTTTTTTCGGTTAACCGTGCTAAAGACCTCTTGAGGACAGCATCGTTATGATGGGACTTATTCTCTCTCCTTTGCTGCTTTACCTTCCACATCCGTACAGTAAAACAGGTGTCCATCTGCAGTTTGGGTGCTGGGACTGTGATAAATAATGACAATGAAAAATCATTCTTGTGTAGCTCTATTTTCCAAACTCATTTGGATTCACTGTGCATTATACATGAATATTTTCATAAGTCAGAGAGTGTAACACATCAGACATAAATAAGAGAGTATAAATACACCAGACATAGGTCAGAGAGTGTAATACATTCGACATGAGACATAAGTCAGAGAGTGTAAATACATCAGGCATGAATCAGAGAGTGTAAATACATCAGACATAGGTCAGAGAGTGTAAATACATCAGATATAAGTCAGTGTAAATACATCAGATATAAGTCAGTGTAAATACATCAGATATAAGTCAGACAGTGTAAATACATCAGATATAAGTCAGACAGTGTAAATACATCAGATATAAGTCAGAGAGTGCAAAATACATCAGACATAAGTTAGAGAGTGTAAATACATCAGATATAAGTCAGAGAGTGTAAATACATCAGACATAAGTTAGAGAGTGTAAATACATCAGATATAAGTCAGACAGTGTAAATACATCAGATATAAGTCAGAGAGTGTAAATACATCAGACATAAGTCAGAGAGTGTAAATACATCAGACATAAGTTAGAGAGTGTAAATACATCATATATAAGTTAGAGAGTGTAAATACATCAGATATAAGTCAGAGAGTGTAAATACATCAGATATAAGTCAGACAGTGTAAATACATCAGATATAAGTCAGAGAGTGTAAATACATCAGATATAAGTCAGAGAGTGTAAATACATCAGATATAAGTCAGAGAGTGTAAATACATCAGATATAAGTCACAGAGTGTAAATACATCAGACATAAGTCAGACAGTGTAAATACATCAGATACAAGTCAGAGAGTGTAAATACATCAGATATAAGTCAGAGAGTGTAAATATATCAGATATAAGTCAGACAGTGTAAATACATCAGATATAAGTCAGACAGTGTAAATACATCAGATATAAGTCAGACAGTGTAAATACATCAGATATAAGTCAGACAGTGTAAATACATCAGATATAAGTCAAACAGTGTAAATACATCAGACATAAGTCAGACAGTGTAAATACATCAGATATAAGTCAGAGAGTGTAAATACATCAGATATAAGTCAGAGAGTGTAAATACATCAGATATAAGTCAGACAGTGTAAATACATCAGATATAAGTCAGAGAGTGTAAATACATCAGATATAAGTCAGAGAGTGTAAATACATCAGATATAAGTCAGACAGTGTAAATACATCAGATATAAGTCAGAGAGTGTAATACATCAGATATAAGTCAGAGAGTGTAATACATCAGATATAAGTCAGAGATTGTAAATACATCAGACATAAGTCAGACAGTGTAAATACATCAGATATAAGTCAGAGAGTGTAAATACATCAGATATAAGTCAGACAGTGTAAATACATCAGATATAAGTCAGAGAGTGTAAATACATCAGATATAAGTCAGAGAGTGTAAATACATCAGACAACAAAGTCAGAGAGTAATAATCAATTTCTCAAGATGACGTCTCTGCGCTGAATGAATTCCACATGCACTTACGTCACAGGTACCATGTGTATGGTTATCATGGCACAAGTCTTAAGCCTGCACATAAACCCATGAGCTGGCCAGGTCCTGAGGTCCTACCTAGGCCATGCTTTGCCTAGTCTACGTTATATATATATACATATATATATATATACATGTATATATGTATGTATATATATATATACGTATATATATATATATATATATATATACATATATATATATGTGTGTGTGTGTGTTGTGTGTGTGTGTGTGTGTGTGTGTGTGTGTGTGTGTGTGTGTGTGTGTGTGTGTGTTAGATTAGTGGACAACGGAAGGATGACGAAAGAGAGAAAGACCCAAGAACACCTGGCGACAAACAATACAAGGAGAACTCAAGGCCCTGAAACACACCTGCGGTACCTACCAGAAAGAGACTGGCCCACAACAGGCAGAAGTGATGGAACTTCATCTTCATTGCCGCCACACAAGCCGGTGGTGTAATGGACAGTAAGTGTGATGATGATAAAAGTAGATAAATTCAGCGACTGTTATTGTTATTGTTTATAAAGCCCAGCCGATTGCGCAGAGCCATATCATGGCTACAACTATTCAAAACATATACAATACTTCAACAAGAAAAAGCACAGAAAATTAAGGACACAGATCAATGCATTCGCGCACATAATCTAAGGAGATGCCCTGGCGTTGACCACTCCGGCTAATTTATCGCACAAGGGGATTTAAAAAAAACCAAACCTGAATACAAATTTAAACATAAATAAGGACACTTAAACATATATAAAAATAGAACTAAATTACCTAAAATTGCTTCCGCAAATCTCACCTCCCTGGAGCCAAAACTTCACTTAATACAAGCACCAAATTATCAATCCTAAGAAAACATATGTAAGAATTTATCGAACACATACAGGTGAATGGACCAACAAGGCAGGAAATAGGAAGAAATGACGGAAAGCAAAGGATTAAGGCAGAAACAAAGAGTGACATAAAAGAGGAAATTTCTTGCACAGAATTTCCAGAAGGTGGGGATACTAAATCATACTGAAAGAGCCCCCGGCATCTCCAGGGGGGGGGGGGGGGGGGTCAGTGACTATCGCCATTTCAGTCTAATAACTAACTCCATGTTGCCCGTTTTTACGGAAGCGTTAGATAAATATCACGGAAAAATTTATTTCTGGAAAATTCATAGAAAATCGTTTCATTTTGAAAGTAAATATTGCAAAAGTCCTGCTAAAGAAGAGCAAAAAGGGTGATTATTATTATGGCTTCACTGTCTTGGGTTTTATTAGTGCTTTTTTTTGTTTGTTTTTTTGTTTTGTTAATTTGTCTCCTAATTTCAATCAACAAACAAACAAACAAACAAACAAAAACTTGATAAAAACAGGAAAAAAAAGAAATCAAAGATTAGAAATAGACAAATGGACAAAAAGGAAACTTTTATTCGTGACAAAATAACAGCACCACCAAACATCACGACAACCATCGTCAACAACAACAACAACAATAACGAGAGTAAAAGTAACAAGGGGAAGAAGAAGAAGAGCAACAACAAACAAACATAAAAACCAAGCAAAACAAAGTGTGAAAATGGTAAAACCCACTACAACAAAAGAGGACAGAAAATGAATTCCAAGTGGCACTAGTGAGAAAAGGGCGAAGGTGAAGAAGGGGGAGAAATAACTGACATAGCAGTGAGATGGGGCGCAAGGCCAATAGAGGAGGAGCCGCCATGGATCTGTCACAGCCAATCGCCACTCGGTTTTCAGAGCGTCCTCTTGTTCTTCATTCTGTTTTGTGTTCGCTGACACCGACAGGGTTAAACAAACAATGATTATGAACATCACAGACCAAAACTAGGTTCAGGCCTGTAACAAAGCTGGAAATTGGTAGTTACTTACTTGACTTAGGCACTTCACATTTGGGGCATAGGCTATCAGTAAGAGATCTCCATACTTCTGTGTCCTCTGTGCTTTTGTCTGTAGAGAGCTGTCGTCATGTAAAGCATATCCTCTTGTTTGTTTGGAGCTGTATCCGCTAGACGTTGTTTGTTTGTTTGTTTGTTTGTTGTTGTTTGTGGTTGGTTGGTTGGTTGGTTGGTTGGTTGGTTGGTTGTTTTTTGTTTTTCTTTGTAATTTTTTTTTTGGCAGGCCTCTCATTCTCTTCTTTTGGTGGCTCCATATCAGGACCTGTCTGGTGATACATGACGCTGGTTTTTCGTGATGTGTGCATGGTGCAAACCCAACCACCTTCTTCCAATTTTGCTTTCTGTTGGCAGTTGATGTCACCGATCTTATCTAGTCAGTGAATCTGGAGCATTCTTCTCAGACAGCTATGGAACTATCTAGGTAGAACCCCTGGACTTGGCCAGCTCGTGGGTTTATGTGCACGCTTAAGGCTTGTGCCGTGATCATTCTGGACCTTTTCCATCACAAGGCACCTGTGACGTTAGTGCATATGGAATTCATTCCGAGCGCGGAGACGTTTATCTTGTAAAACTGAAACTGAAACTCTCAGATAGCTATTAAAAAAAAAAAACACACACATTCCGTACCGCGTCACGAGATCCTCGTGACTCAGCTTTCTCTCTCTCCGTGGACCGCGTCACGAGGATTTCGTGCCCTGAACCGTAGTTTCAATTTCGAGTATATAAATAGAAAATGACCGCATTGCTGACGTGATCCTTTTCCGGCAAAGGGAGTATACTCTTGTCATTTCCTTTCTGCGTTTACACGACGTTTGAAGCGGCAAAAATTGCAAGATATACCTTGTTTTCTGACGACACCCCCACCAGCCTTTCTCTCTCCTAACATTACTTGGTCAATAGTTAGTACAGTGACACATTTTTTTTGGTAAGAAAAGGGTTAATGAAAGTCTGCACTCTGCTGATCGCACTTTTTGTCAGTCTTCGTGTTTCGGCACCATACAGCAGCGCTGACTTCGCGTTGACCGAATCGTGAAAAAAAAAAAAAAAAAAAAAAAGACACGAAAAAAACTTTGGTTCTTCTGAAATTGAAAACGAGTTTTGAAACCCATGGTTTATCTCTGTTGATATTACTGCAGCTCCATGATTAAAGAATATAATGCAAACCTGAAGAGAAACTTGCACACTTTGAAAGAAAACGGCTGCCATATCTATCCTTAGTTTCGAAAAATGTTTCTTGTGATGCCTTGTTAACACACACAGGCGCGCGCGCTCACACACATACACACACACACACGCACAACACACATATATATACATGTGTACACACACACACACACACACATACACACACACACACACTACGCATAGCACACACACACATACATACACAACACACACACACACACACACACACACACACACACACACACACACACACACACACACACACACACACATTCTGAGTTACACCGTTTCAACCCCCAACCACACAGTTAATTTGTGCTCACGTTCTCATTATCGGAGTGACCTATGGTCGAGCGATCAAGACAGTAAAGTATGGAGAATAGTGACCGCTGGACCAACAAACTGCTGGCTCGAGTCCTCAGAAGATCCAAATTATGATCGTAGACTCAATATCTATGTCTCAAATTCAGTCCTAAACTGCAACAAGACTCAATATCTATGTCTCAAATTCAGTCCTAAACTGCAACAAGACTCAATATCTATGTCTCCAAATTCAGTCCTAAACTGAAACAAGACTCAATATCTATGTCTCGAACTCAGTCCTAAACTGCAACAAGACTCAATATCTATGTCTCCAAATTCAGTCCTAAACTGCAACAAGACTCAATATCTATGTCTCCAAATTCAGTCCTAAACTGCAACACACATATATATACATGTGTACACACACACACACACGAGACATAGATATTGAGTCTTGTTTCAGTTTAGGACTGAATTTGGAGACATAGATATTGAGTCTTGTTGCAGTTTAGGACTGAAACACTTGTCTAAAGGGGGTTACTTCTCTGAAGACCTTCTGTTGTCTAGCTCTCCCTAGAGTTTCTTTCTACCTGCACATGGTCAGTCCATTGACTTCCGGGAATAGTTCGGAGGACATTCGGGAAAGACCGAAGGACACTGGGAAAGACTAGATCTGCGGGCTTTGTGGGTTGGCTTCCCACCTTGCCTTTGATAACATGCCACGAGTTTTCCAAATGAAAGATGCTCCCAGGATTCACCGAAAGGGGGAGAGAATGATGAATCCATCGGCACTGACTCCATCACGACTGGAAACGCACAACGGACCATGATTAATGACCAGTTGGAATTTCCGTGTGCGTGTGGAAGGAGATTCACCACCAAACGCGGCATGAAGATCCACAGGACAAAAATGGGCTGTTTGAAGACACATACGAACCAGCAGCAGCGCACTGCGATAGCAGGTGAGACGTTGGATGACCAAGGCCAGGAATTAAACCATAGTGCCAAGGACATCCACGCTGACGGTTCTGATGCGGATTTTGCACAGCTCTTAACGCCAAACGTGGAAAACTCAATTTGCCGCCTGCCGGTGCAAAAGAACAATGGGAGAAATTAGATGAGGAACTTGTCCTTAAGCTGAATGCGCTAATAGGGAACAGTACGCTGGAACACAAACTTGACACATACGGAGACATCATATACTCTATCTGCAGGGACACTTATGGAGTGAAGCAGCCAAAGACAAAAACGCCTCCCCAGAAATCCAGAAGACAGCAACAGATGGAGAGCATCCGGAGGGAGAAAAGGAAGCTTAAAAAGCGAATGAAAACTGCCTCAGAATTCGAGAAGCAAGGGCTCCTGGAACTCTGGAAAGATCTGAAGGCCAAACACAATGCTCTCAGCAAAGTGGAATCAGCAAGGCGAAGAAAGAGCAAAAAGAAGAAGACTCAAGATCGTTTCTTCAAAGATCCCTTTGACTTTGCAAGAAACTGTTTGAACAACCCAAATCAGGGACTCTCACAGTGGGCAAGGAAACCCTAGAGCAGCATCTCAGGGAAACATATTCCGATTCTCAGCGCGAGGCACCACTTGAAATCCAAAATCTGGTTTGGCCTGCAGCGCCAGAAGGAAAATTCAATAATAAACCACCAACACTGGATGAAGTGAAGAACGTAGTAAAGAAAGCCAGAGCCAAGTCAGCACCTGGACCAAACGGAATACCATACCTGCTCTACAAGAAATGCCCAAAAGTGCTCGAGTGGCTCCACAAGATGATTCGATCAGCATGGAGGAACCAGAAGATCAGCGACCAATGGATGAGAGCTGAAGGAGTGTACATTCCGAAGGAGCAGAACTCCAGCAGCATCAATCAGTTCAGGCCAATATCACTTCTGAACGTCGAGGGGAAAATCTTCTTCTCTGTTATGGCAGCAAGATTGACAAAATACCTGACTGAAAACAAGTATCTGGATATGTCAGTCCAAAAGGGAGGCATACCAGGAATGCCTGGATGCTTGGAACATGCCACGTTGATTTGGGATGCCATCCAAAAAGCAAGAACAGAGAAGAGAGACATTGACGTAGTTTGGCTTGATCTGGCGAATGCATATGGATCAGTTCCACACGATATGATCCAGCTGGCTCTTGAAATGTATCACATCCCAGAAAACATCCGAACAATGCTGAGGAAGTATTTCCAAGGGTTCTCAATGCGGTTCTCTACCAAAGAATACACCACGGACTGGATAGACCTAGAGGTGGGCATTGCAATGGGCTGTGCAATCTCTCCCATACTGTTCGTGTTGGCAATGGAAGTCATCTTGAAAGCTGCAATGAAGAGTTCAGGTCCAGTGAATCTGGGAGATGGATACCAGATGCCTCCTCTGAAAGCTTTCATGGATGACACAACAGTCTTGTCCACGGATGAGGAAGAGACACACCAAATCTTAAAGCAGCTGGATGAGCTGGTGGCCTCTTCAAGAATGAGGTTCAAACCTAAGAAATCCCGAAGTCTCTCACTGCGAAGAGGAAAAGTGGCAGATTCAGTCAAATTCATGGTAGCCAACCAAGCCATCCCCACTGTCACAGAAGAGCCAGTAAAAAGTCTCGGAAGATGGTATGATGACTCCCTGAAAGACACACAAAGGGGATGTGAAACCAAGCAAACAGCAGAAGAAGGCCTGAAGAAAATAGATAACTGCGGACTGCCAGGCAAATACAAAGTCTGGTGTCTACAGTTCATGCTGATACCAAAGCTGCTGTGGCCACTGCTAATCTATGACATTTGCACCAGCACAGTCGAAGCAATGGAAGCCAAAATCAACAAATACACAAGAAAATGGCTCGGTGTCCCACCTGGTCTCACTGATGTTGCATTCTACTGTCGTCAAGCAATGCTGAAGCTACCTCTCAAATCCATAGTGGAGGAATACAAAGTTGGAAAAGCAAGACTGTTGAGCATGCTGGAGGAATCGGAGGACAATATCGTGAGAGCAGTTCATCCAAAACTGAGAACTGGCAGAAAGTGGAAAGTCCAAGAGGCTGTAAACAATGCCAAGAGAAACCTCAGCATCAAAGAAATAATTGGACACACGCAAACCAACAGACAGGGACTGGGAGCAACAAAAATGCAGTGGTGGTCCAAAGCCAAAGGGAAGGAAAAAAGAGACATGATCATACAGGAGTTGAAGGAAGAAGAAGATGTCAAAAGAGTGCAGAAGGCAGTCCAGCAAGGTCAACAGGGGCAATGGACAACATGGGACAGTGCACTCCAAAGAAGTCTCAGCTGGAACGATATGTGGCACATGGCTCCTCTAAGGATAAGCTTCCTCCTCAGATCTGTATATGACCTGCTCCCCTCGAATGCAAACTTAGTGAAATGGGGGAAAGCAGACGACCCAGCATGTCCGCTCTGTCAGAAGAAACAAACAGTGGAACATGTCCTAAGCTCTTGCAAAGTAGCGCTAGCCCAAGGAAGGTATACATGGAGGCACAACCAAGTTCTGAAAGTGATCACAGATGTGGTTAGCGAAAAAACCATGACCCCAAACGCACCAATTGCTATGACAACGTTCTACAAAGCAGGAGGGAAACAGGTCTGGCCCGAAAGTGCTATGACAACCAGCACATTGCCAAAGGGTCTTCTGGATGGAGCAGTCGACTGGGAGTGTACAGCAGACCTCCCAGAGTGGAGAAATTACCCAGATGTCATCAGCAAGACAGGCATGAGACCAGACATCGCTCTCCACTCTGACTCCTCGAAACAAGTGATTCTGATAGAACTCACTGTGCCATACGAAAGCAGAATGGAAGAAGCACATATCTACAAGACCGAAAAATACGCCGGTCTTGCCAGCACCCTGAAGAAAGCAGGTCTGCGGGTCAAAATCTTCGCCATAGAGGTCGGGGCAAGAGGGTTTGTGGGCACCTCCGCTTATGATCTCATGAAACAACTCGCCATTTCTGGGAAGAAGAGGACTAGAGCCCTTAAAGCGATGGCAGAGGCAGCAGAAAGGAGCTCAAGCTGGATCTGGGCAAGGAGGAACGAAAAAAGTGAACTTCATAAGGATTAAATTCCCTACAGATGATGTGTGCCCCGTTAGCACATTGGTAAAACCGCGTACCGCAGTTCTGAAGCGCAGAATCGCCCAGGTTCGATCCCCGGCGTGGGAAAAAAAAAAAATAGACAACAGCAGAAGGGCATCCAGGAGTCATGACCTGGATGTGGCCCGGCCCCCCGAGAGTGTAAGGAATTCAGGGCCGAAACACTTGTCTAAAGGGGGTTACTTCTCTGAAGACCTTCTGTTGTCTAGCTCTCCCTAGAGTTTCTTTCTACCAACAAGACTCAATATCTATGTCTCCAAATTCAGTCCTAAACTGCAACAAGACTAAATAAATATATATGTCTGGAATTCAGTCCTAAATTGCACCAAGACTCAATATTTATGTCTCAAATTCAGTCCTAAACTGCAACAAGACTAAATAAATATATGTCTCGAATTCAGTCCTAAATTGCACCAAGACTCAATATTTATGTCTCAAATTCAGTCCTAAACTGCAACAAGACTAAATAAATATATGTCTGGAATTCAGTCCTAAACTGCAACAAGACTAAATATCTGTCTCAAATTCAGTCCTAAACTGCAGCAAGACTATATGTCAATGTCTCGAATTCAGTTCCAGACTGAAACAGAAAACCTGGCTTATTTGCTGCTGCCCATCTTAATACATTAATCATCCTGGTGGTGTCAGTTTAGTGCTTCCTAGGTCCCATTCTCTGCCCCCTCCCTGCCCATTTCAAAACCCCACCAGCGGGTAAGGTTTCGCGCAAACTCAAGGAGTCTGCCAGATAAGTACAGGCAAATTCGCGTGGACCGCACACATGGAATTTTCCGAGTACGCTGAATCCTCCCAAATTAAACTTAGCGTGCTCTGCCAACCCTTCCACCTCAGTCTGGCAGCGAGAGCGATTTGGTGATGCACCGCTTTACACCGTCAGATAACTCGGCGTGCTTAAAGAACGGGCTGCGTTGAGTGATGTCCCTTGAGCTGGGCTGCGAAAGATTATCGCGGCAAACAAAAGAATGTTCCAAACGAAGGGAAGGGGTCGATGGATGGGAAGAAAAGACAAATTGGTCAAGCCATGCTATTAATCTTCTGTTTCGGATTAGAATGAATGAAAATAGAGTTATGCATGCACCACCTTTGTCAATCTAAGATAAGATTAGGAAAGAAAGAGCTAAATGATTCTCATTTTACAGGAGCAGAATAGAAGATGCTTTACACCTGCACACACTTTATAGGGCCTGGCAGACTCTCTTGGTAGAACCATGGACTCAAGATCTCATGGTTCAGAGTTCAATCCCACTCTGTAACTTAAAAGTTGGCTTGCCAGCTTCGCTAGTCAACTTAACCCTTTGACTCCAGCACCCTATCCACCAAGTGCAAAAACTGAACCCTTTGATTCCCTCACCCTATCCACCAGCTTCCTGCAGAAATCTGATGGATAGGGTGAGGGAATCAAAGGGTTCAGTTTTTTGTTTTGGTTTGGTTTGGGGGATTTTTTTGTTTGTTTTTTGCTTTACTATCATGGTTGACAATGCAGGATGCTGATGAACAGGGTGCGGGAGTCAAATGGTTAATGCTCGATTCTTTCTGATAGTGTCTGTTTCATAGGTACCGTTCCCTTCTCTTGCCCTTTTTTGAAGACCTTGCCTACGCATAGCGTTTTGCTTTGTGCTTCAGGAAAGTCTGCTTGATAACTGCTGAAAGATTTGCGTGGAACCCATGTAGAGTTGTTCGAGTGCGATGAACCCCTCGTGAACGGACTCTAAACTTAAACAAACAAAAAGACCAAAAAACAAAACAAACAAAAAACAAAACAAAAAGAAAACCAACTCAGACTGTGTAGACTATCAGTACAATGGGAATACCAATTTCCAAAGAATTCATTCACTGATTCGATAAATATTAAAAATAAAACAATCTCCCTTTCCAGGAGCTGTTCAGTGCGTTTCTGCCTTGAAAATGGGCCACATGTACTTAAGAATAATACGTAATACATGATCAAGTTGTAAAATGGCTGATCTTTTGTATATACTTTAAAAAGACTTTTTTCGTGTTTCTTTCACCTTGAACAACGTTTTTTTCACATTTGAAAATATGGGAAAATATAAGGTTTAAGAATTTTTGAATAAAAGATCCAGTTTTCTTTGTTTTGTTTTTTGTTTTTTGCTTTTTTTACACATAACCCGCCAGGCAATCATTGCTGGTCTAATTTCAGTTTGTCCTATCGGTAAACGTTGTCGTGGAGTGAGGTGGTTGCGACCGTAACTTCTTTCTGGATCAGTAGATCGTCAGTCTGAGTGAGGTGGCTGCAAACTCAACCTCTGTCTAGCCCAACAGTTCGTCGGGAAGTGTAGCAGTAGTGACCCCGACCTCTCCCTGAGCCTGCAGTTTTATGTAGTGATGATCTCTTCTCCCTCGCTGCTTTATCTTCTGCAACCCTGAACAGAGTCAATTTCCCATTTGAAGCTGGAGGACTGAAGACTGTATGCACAAAGTTTTTACTCTGGCGCGATTCGCATATGTGCAGTCAGATCGAAAGATAAGATCTCTACTGCTATGCTAATCAGATATCTAATTGTCTTTCCACAGCGATTAGAAATTGGTACAAGCCCATTCAGACGTATACACTCACTTTTGACATAAGCGTCCGTCCCAAATCCAAGTTTGGTCCAACATTGCTTATTTGAAGGCAGAGGTACCCTTGGCCGAGCTTTTTCATAGAATAAATCGCTTATGAAAGTGTCCTGAAAGATCTTGATACTACCAGAAAACTACTGGCACACATCAACAAGAGAAGACTAAAATACACATGGCCATGTGTCACGTAACAAGAACACGGATCTCATGGCAACCATCTTTTAAGGAAAAACAGTGGCAAAAAGGAAGAAAGGCAGACCTCCAATCTCATACATCGACAACATAACCAACATCAGTGGCCTAAATATTCAAGAAATTGTCCACATAAGTCAAGACAGAACGGCCTGGAGGGAGATGGTGGTGTCCAGGTGTGCAGCGGCCAATACCGAACCCGGTGACGCCGACAGGTGAGACAGGTGAGAAATCACCGTTCATAAACAAGCAAACAAACACACACAAACACAAACAAACAAGCAAACATCTGCCTATTCACAGTCATATAACTGTAGCAACCTCTTGGGTGATACTCATGATTTATGATCCCAACCAGTTAGTCTTTAAGATGTTAATTCACACAAACGTCTGAAAATAACGTGACACGTTTTGTCCACTGACCTACCTAATCATGTAGAGTTGTGTGCACGTTAACTCCACGCGTGCACAGACACAGCCACACTTACGCGCACACACACACACACACACACACACACACACACACACACACACACACACACACACACACACACACACACACACACACACACACACACACACAAAAGCGTTCATACACTGGTTCACACAACCATACACACAAATGCGTATACGTCACAAACCAATCTGAATCAGTCTTCATTTTTTTGTTTTTTTAATGAGTGATTTTTTTAATGCGCGGCAGGGAGAGAGAGTGGCTGAGGGGGTATAAGGTGTACTGACCACGATAATTATTCTTCGCGGTTATTGGAAATTCGAAAAATATTTCTTAATTGAAGGGAAATACATGTGAAGGAAGGGAAAGAATGTTGTTGTTGCTGCTACAGTTATTGTTTTTTGTTGTTGTTGTTGCTTTCATAATCGTCGCTGCTGTTGTTGTCGTTGTTATTGTATAAGACAGAGAAAAAACAGTTATTCTAAAGCGAAAAGAGTAATTTTGCCCCTAGCATTGTCCGGCAGTCAGCAACGCCTTAGCATATGCCCTAAGCGTGATGCGCAATTTGTGTGAGAGGTATTTGTCATACACGTGAAGCTCCTTATGTGCTCCAACCAAATCTGCCAGTATGAGACACTTTATTAAACTCTGTGTGAGGGAAAGTTCTTGATATATGATATTTATATATATATATAATATATATATATATATATATATATATATATATATATATATATGACGTTATTTCCGTGCCCGGATCGGATTGATCAGTCACCTCCGGACACACTGACTCAAAGCAACTTCATGAAGCCATGGTCATTGTCGACGACGACAGACGAACACCACATATATATATACACATGTAGATACATATGGATATGTATATCTATATATATATATATATATATATATATATATATGTATATGTTATATATATATATATAATATATATATATATATATCCTGATGGGATCTAGATCTAGATTAAACAAACAAACTACTAAGCTAAATAATTCGAACGCTTGGAAACTGATTCAGTCAGTTTTTGTTTGTGCGCTGAGCTGAACTAGAAACACACGTGTTCATGATTCTACCAACTGCGTCAGCCAACCAGCCACATAAATATCTGATTATTAACAGAAAAAAGGTTAAGTAAATAGATAATCAGAGTTTTTATAACGAAAAGCTAATTCTCTCTGCTTGGACGATGATGACACAAACATTGAGTCATGCCCATTCAAACATGAACTGCCTAAACACTAAAATGTCTTTGTTTCATTATATTCCACCGAAAAAGAAATTTAACACGCGATTTTACCAATCCTCGACCTGGACTTTATATAAAACTCTAAATAGGGAAGATTACAACCTATGAGTTGACTTGTTTCAGAAGAGGAGAGCGCAGGACCAAAAGAGACATGATCAGAAGCAAAGAAGATTTGAGAAATGGTTGAAACAACACTTGTCAATCATAACAGCACTCAACAGCGGATCAGATGGTTTGGCCACCTGACCATTGTTATTGTTATTGTTTAAAGCCCAGCCGACTACATAGAGCCATATCAGGGCTATAACCACTTCAAAACATACACAACACTTCAACAGGATAAAAAAAAAGAAGAAAAGGAAATGAAGTACACATATCGATGCATTCGTGTACATAATACAAATTTAAGCATGCCTAAGGACACCAAATGCAAAACATATATAAAAACGGGCGTAAAGTATCTAAAATTGCATCCGCAAATCTCACCTCCCTAGAGCCAAAAACGCAAATACATGTACCCAATTATCAATCCTAAGAAAACGTACAGGTGAATGGATTAGCAAGGCAGAAAATGATAGGAAGAAATGACAGAAAGCAAAGGAACAAGGCAGAAACAACGAGAGTTACAGACAAGAGGGAATTTCTAGCACAGAAATACCAGAAGGTGGGGATACTGTTTATACTGAAAGAGCCCCCGGCATCCCCATGGGGGAAGCCACCTGACCAGGATACCAGTCAACCAGCAAGCCCTTTGAGCATACAGTACCAGATGTTCAGGCTTCAGAACTAGAGAAAGAACACAGCAGCGCTGTATAAACGGAGTGGCAGACACACTCCACTCCTACAGCATGACTCTACGCCAGGCTTCCCGCCTGCCTGCAGATGGACAGCTTCATCTCCCCATGACTCCTCCAGTTACAAGCAGACGGAAAAAGTAAAGTATCTGTTTGTCTAATAGTCTGTATAGCCTTAGATTAAAATCATGCACACTGAGTATTAAAGATTCTTGCTTTTTTCAATCGGTAGTAGTAGTTAGATTCGTGTGGAGGGCCATGATCGCCAACGCCATGCGGCAGCACACATGATGATGAGTACTTTCGCTGAATTTCTCCTCTCTCTCTCTCTCTCTCTCTCTTCTCTCTTCTCTCTCTCTCCCCTCCTCTCTCTCTCTTTCTCTTTCTTTCTTTCTCTCTCTCTCTCTCTCTCTCTCTCTTTCTCTTTCTCTCTTTCTCTCTCTCTCTTTCTCTCTCTCTCTCTCTTTCTTTTTTTGTCAATTTGCCTCTCTTCCCTGTTTTCCCGAAGTGGGGTGGGGGTGATCACGATGGCTCAAGATATGGGTCAGTTGGTATAAAGAACAAACTCATTAACAGAATGGTAAATCAAACAAACCAAAAATAGACAGATAAAGAGATGGATGTGTATGGTTATAAATAAACAGATAAGACCAAATGTTTGAGGCTGAAATGAAACTGAGCAAAAGTGTTCGTGTCTTGTTTAATTTCGGTTTCCATGTAGCGCAGACCGTAACTTCTTGCGCGAACCTGTGTAAGTACCACTGCGCGTCACTGACATTTTGAGTGATGAGGAACTTGTTAATTAACAAGCTGTGCATGAGCACGTTGATAAGTCAGCAATGCCGTTATCTACAAGATTGTCAGGAGTTTGGTATTTGTTCAAGAATTTTATCGCACTCAGACCAGATAGGTCTATTGTAAAAGTCCCACTCATACCTGCTTGCAGTAATCTGAGAGATTTCCTCAAGCTTCTACAGAATTCTGAATTCTATACATTATGTGAGCGAGCTCTACACTGCAATGCGAAAAGAAGTGGATTTACATCAAACGCTCATGCTGACAGCGTCAGGATTATTCGTTCATCTAATTAGACAAATAAATCATCCGCCAAGGCTCCAAAAGTATTAAAATTAAAGGAAGCAGTCTTGTCAAATTTGCTAACTGAATAAAAATAAAAAGAAAGACATCCAATTACTATATATTTAATCAAAGAAGAACAATATGTGTTCTGGATTTTATCCTGTCAAGAGAGTAAATTAACCATGGTTACTTCCTTAACCTAACAAAGCAAATATATCGACCTTAAAGCATAGTGATTTTCTTTGGTTTGTGATTAACAAGCAAATTGATAAGTCGTTTTTTTTTTTAAATCTTAGGAAGATAATATTTCAATGTTGTATAGAAAAAGGCTGTTATATGGATGCGAAGCCTGGACAATCAACAAGCAAAGTCAGAACAAGATTGAGGCAGCTGAAATGTGGCTTCTAAGAAGAATATTAAGAATTCATGGACAGCACAAAAAAAAACCCACAAAAGAGACAGTCTAAAAAGAAGCACACACGCACCCACGCGCGCGCACACACACACACACACACACACACACACACACACACACACACACACACACACACACACACACACACCACACACACACACACACACACACACACACATAAAAATGAAAAAGATCAAGAAAAGACAAGCAATATATCTATAGGACATGTTATGAGGCACCTAGTCACAGAAGGAGAGGTTGAGGATAAAAAGAGTGCCAGGGAGATCCAGGGAGAAAATATTAGACAGTTTTGCAGAGTGGGTGGTGACAAAAAAGGATAGGCGATATACTTTCAGCGACAAAAGATAGATTTTTATGGAGAGCCATGATCGCCAACACACCGTGCAGCAAGACACATGATGATGATGATGATGATGATGATGATGATGATGATGATGATGATGATGATGATGATGATGATGATGATGATGATGATGATGATGATGATGATGATGATGATGATGATGATGATGATGATGATGATGATGATGATGATGATGATGATGATGATGATGATGATGATGACGACGACGATGATGATGATGATGATGGGACCTAGATTAAAAGTAAAAACTACGAAGCTGGAATAACTGACACAACTGGATAATGATTAGGTCAATTTTTTTGTTTGTGCGCTGAGCTTGACCTTGAAA
>JAPXFY010000017.1:27537586-27545086 GCA_030674185.1 Monoplex corrugatus | reverse complement strand
TTCTTCCAGAAGCTGTAATGACAAAAACTATTGGGAAAGGAGTAAAATGGTGGGAAAAGAGGAAAGCAAGAGATGGAGGCAGAGGTGAAGAGAGAGAGAGAGAGAGAGAGAGAGAGAGAGAGAGAGAGAGACTAATAGGAAAGGAGTGGGACGGTGCGAAAAGAGGAAAGTAAGTGATGAAGGCAGAGGTAAAGAGACAGACAGACAGACAGAGACAAAGAGATACATAGAGACAGACAGACAGACAGACACAGACACAGACAAGCAGGCGAAGATAGACAGAGACAGAGATGGAGAGACAGAAACAGAGAGAGAGAGAGACAAAAACAGAAAGAGAAAGAGAGGGGGAGGAGAGAGTGAGTTTTATGAGAAAAACTGATCGAAATGGGCGAGGATGTTTATAACCTAATGATTTGTGATGAAGTTCAAAGAACTCATGCACAGAAGCGTGAATAAATGAATGAATGAATGACAGATCTTGTTTCCAGTCGCAAAGACAATGGCACAACACAATCATGCTTGTTGAATTTTCCATCTCTTCCATTGCTAAAAATGTGCACATAGAAGCGGGAGTCGGCAGAAGAAGAGAGTAAGGAGATGATGGAAACTGAGAGCAAAAAAATGATGAAAAAGACAGGCAGAGGCAGAGGGAAAGCGTTGGAAAAAAAACCCAGCCAGATAGATAGGCAAAGACAGGGTTATATAGTTTATGACATTTGCACCTTGACCCATGACTACAAAAGACTCATTTAGCAAATGACCGCAACAGAAAAAACAAACAAATAAAACATACATTTACACAAAAGTGAATGCAGTGTGATATTGAAAACCTGATCTTTAATCATCTGGGTGCCAGTGAAGAGACTGCATTTGACAAAACAAGTTCTGAAGTTTAAGTAGATTCCCATATATCTTCATTTTTTTTTTTCTGTTACACGCTTGATAAATGCATTTGTCAGAGTTCCCTAGAAACAGAGCTCAGCTGGAAGTGAGACGATGTTTTTTAAGGGATACAGGGTATGCATAGAGTGCAACAAGGAAAGATTGATTAGGAGGGGAGAGGGAAGAGAGAGAAAGAAGGGCATATCAAAAGAAAATGTTCGTTCTCAGTTCAGTTACTCTTCGATGTGGTAATGCAAATTTAAAGCTGTGGTTATAAGAGTAGGAAAGGATTTTTTTTTCTTAATTCCTAAGACAAGCTTTAGAAAGTTTCGCAGTTTCTACAATTCTTTGTTCCCAGCTGAAACATGTCAGCACTGTATGTGCGCTTTCGTGTCCACCAGTCTTTGCTTTAAACTTTTTTAAAGACAGTTCTTTTTTCTTGTACTTTTTCCATCATCAACTGCTTGAAAGAACTGGTCAAGATGGAATTTATTTTATCTGAGAACTGGGCAGTTTTAACAATGTTTATCAATATTAACCGGCAATAAGTATGACTGATATGATAATGAGTTTTGGTCCATTTGTAGTAAGCTCAATTAATATTTTTCTATGCGATTTACGTAAGTAGGAATGAAAACATTATAGCATGCTAGTATGCGAACCCATGTTTTTACGATATCAAATGAATATGTCCATTGTTGAATTGATATCAGAGAGAAGCTGAAAGGGCAGGTCAGAACAAAATACAGACTGCCTTAACGAATATTTGCACGTCAAATCATTTACACTACATGATTCATATATTCTTGAGAGCAAATTCATTTTGTCACATTCTTGTTTCAGGGAGGGGGGGGGGTGAGGGGAGTTACGTGAGCTTGGCTGGTTTATGTTATGGGTTATTTCAATAGTGTTGCTTTCATGCTGCTCATTTCAGCTCTCCAGCACACCACCCAACCCAAGTTCGTTCAGTGTAAGTCCCAGTGCAAAGAAGTATGTAGGAGCTATTCAATGATATCAGGCTAGTATGGAGTTGGCAGATAGGGTGAGGGAGTCAAAGAGTTAATCAGCAGTTTTCAAAACATCACCAATGGTTCTGATAGGGGAAAGCAGCATCAAGAACCAACAAGTGACCAAAGCATCACTCACATCTCAACTTCAGTGCTTTACCATATGCAATTTTTAGTATAGACAGATAGGCTGTCTGCACTTTTGCAGAATTGATTTTGATGTGGTTTTGTAGAGACTCAGATCAGATGCACATAAGAAAACAATAGTTGGAAACAAATCGTAAAGCAGCAAAGCAAAGAAGCTACGTAGATGCGTGTACATATTCATTGATATTAATCTTTTACTACTTTAGCTGCCAATCATTCTCCCACCTATTCCTAAAAACCATAGGGAAGACAGTATTATATAAATCATATACGAGTCACACAGTTTACACTCACTCATGCCTTATGAGACAACATGAAGAAGTGACATGGTCTATATCATATGATGAGTCATTAGCATCAAACATCTTCATAACGAATGCTTGGATTTGCACGATGCCTAACGTAAATACTATACAGCGCACTCCTTAGAGAACCCCTTCAAGGATGTTCTTCCAGAAGCAATTTTCCAAATTTTTGAATAGATAAATAAATTTCATCTTCTGTGATTATGCGTGTGGAAAGATCTTTAAATGCGTTTTAAACGTGAAAGAATTATCCTGAGCTTAGTCTTTAACGATGGTCCCTTTATTTAAAATCAGAGTTGTTTTTTAAAGCGGTGTTAGCCCTGATATGACTCTAGTAGCCGGCTGGGCTATAAGCAATATGAATTTGAATGTAATGAGCTGCCAGTCATTGACCTGTAAGTAGAGCACTGTAGTTGCCAAAATGTCACAAACCTATGAGATCAATTTGCAATCAGACACTCGCAATTTTGTTAATATGTTACATGCACTAACGCTGTGAAGTCAGTTCTGCAAGCAGTGCAGTAGATAGATGGTAGCGGAAGGGTTAACAATAGCAGGTAGGCGGCAGATTGAAGGTTAAACCTGAAGCTTGCCTTTAACACTCAGCGCATGGTTCTACCGATCTACTCAATGTACGTAACGGCCCTTGCCAGGGAGACAAATGATTGACAACGAATCTGTTGCTAGTCTGTGGAAAGTATGGCCATGAAATCGCTTGGATGGCAGCATTCTTTTATGATCCTGTTTTTACTGTCGTGAAACGCTGGGCATTGGAAGTTTGAGTGTGTTTGTGCAGAGAAGACATTGTCCGAGTGTCGTGATGCTTGGAGGTTGTTTTGGTCAAAAACTACAACAGTTGTTGTGGATTATGGTATGTGTCTGGTTTTTTCTAGGAGCCAGTGGAAAAAAAGGTTCATGGTGTTTAAACTGTTGAACAGACTGATGATAAACTGACGGTTCGTTGGAAGTTAGAATATGTGTGTGCAAGCGTACGTACATGTGTGTGTGTGTGCGTGCGTGGCGTGCGTGCGTGCGTGCGCGCGCGCGTGCGTGTGTGTGTGGTGTGTGTCTGAGAGAGAGAGAGAGACGGGAGATTGGAAAGAGACAGAGAGAAAGCAACTGAGGCAGAGAGAGACAACGAAGGAGAATACCTATCAAATAGTGACAGAGAAAGACAGAGGGGTGGGAGAGAGGAAAAGACAAGTGCACACGTGTTCTTGTACTTGCATTTTTAGTGATGGCATTTTTCTGTACCTGTGTATTTCAGTGCTTGCAGTTTTCGTGACCTGCACCCTTTTTTTTTTCGTGTATGTGCTTATTTCAGCCTTTTCACCTATCTATGCATTTCATGTACCTGTGTTTTCACCTCCAGTGATGGCACTTTTCTGTACCTGTGTTTTCCTGTGTTTTCATTTCTAATGACTGCACTTTCATTCCTGTACCTATGTTTTGCAGAGCTTTCACTTTTTAGCGACTGCATTATAGTTGTAAATGTATATGCAATTTTAGTGAATAAATTTTCTTCTTAACGTTTTACTGAGTCTACGTTTTCTATTCCCTTCATTTTTTTTTTCTGGGGCCTGTGTTTACTTGTTTGTATTTCCGCTGCTTATGTTTTTGTTATACCAGCATTCTTTTTTATTAACCTCTCTCTCTGTCTCTCTGTCTCTGTCTCTCTCTCTCTGCTCTCTCTCTCTCTCTCTCTCTCTCTCTCTCTCTCTCTCTGTGTCCGTCTGTCCGTCCGTCTGTCTGTCTGTCTCTCTCTCTCTCTTCTGTGGTGTGTGTGCGTATGTGTGTGTGTGTGTGTGTGTGTGTGTGTGTGTGTGTGTGTGTGTGTGTGTGTGTGTGTATGCTCAAACTGAGTAAGTACTGGTGTTTATGACATACAGTACGATCATACAACAACACATTCACAGTTTACTCACTCAGTGAGTTGAACTCCATAGAGCTGTAAAACCGACGTATGCAGTCTTCAATGCTCTCTGGCGTAATAGATTGCTGAAAAAAAGAAAGAAAAAAAAAGAAACAGAAACAAACAAACAAACAAACAAACAAATCTTAACGGCACCAGCAGAAGTCGTTAGAAACGCATCGAGGAGTGGAATATGTCTCAGGCTTCGTCACGCTCGGTTGAACAAATGCCATGTTTGTTTCTGAATGAACGCTATGGCCGCAGTTCCTTGAGAAACATTGGCACTAAAAAGTTCTGCAGATCTGTGTAAGCTTTGGTGCCAGAAAGAGAGACGTTTCTTCTTTATCCCCTTCCTCTCGTCCTCCTTTTTCACCCACCTGGAAAGCGCAGATGGATGGTGAAAAACTGACAGGAGGTGAGAGAGAGAGCGGGAATGATCTGGAAAGAGGAGTTGAGACAAAGATGAAGAGGGGAAAGGATGAGGGAAAGAAAATCATAGAGAAAAACTAGATAAAAAAAGAAACCCTAATGGAGAAAGAAAGAGTGATGCCGAGGAGAGGAAAGTATAGAAGGACAGAGGCAGAAGTGAATCCATAAACAGGCAAAGGCAGTTCATGTGGTTCGCTGCACTTTGACCTTTGACCCAGTAACACAGGGCACAAATTGTGACAAATGAACGCAACAGGGAAATCAACAAATAAAACACACATTTTCACTTTTTCACAAAATTAAACACAGAATTCGGTAATAATACCAAAAAAAAGTTATCGAACAAGCAATATTTACAGGACATTTTATGAGGCAAGAGAAATTAGAGCACATAGTCACACCAGGAAAGCTGGAGGGGAAAAAAGCACCAGGTAGACCCAGGGAGGAAATATTGGACTTGCAGAGTGGCTGAGGACAGAGAGGGTGGGAGATGTACTTGCAGGGACAAGGGATAGATTTGTATGGAGGGCCATGATCGCCAACGTCATGCGGCAAGGCACTTGATGATGATAAACAGATCTATGTTAAAATTAAGACTTGATTATCAGAGTGCAAAATGAAGAAGTTAGGTTCCATTTGATGAAAACAATATAAGTACAAGAAAATCCCGTACGTGGTCCTCGTATCTGTATGTGCACAAATGCTCTCAGTGTATGATGAGTGTGCTTGCTACATGCTCGGTTTTTTTTCACAGCATCGCCTAGAACTGTAGTACTGGAATATACATAGTTTACTTACTCCCTGACGTAACAGATCACTGAAGGAAAAACAACAACAACATAATAGTAGGTAGTAGGCCTCCCTCGGTCATGGCTGACCATGGACAAAGTACATCCGTTCTAATGTCTAGATGGGCTAACTGATTGGTCCAAGCAGCGTCGCCTGTGGATGTACAGACCAATGCGAGAAAGGCAGTCTCTGTCGCAACGGTCACATGATTGTGTATGCTGATGCTGGTCTGTTGGCTGTCATCCATTTTCTGCGAACTCGCTTTTCTGCTGCAGCAGTTGACAGTTTGTCCTCACCAATCCGCAGCTGTTTCTTGAGAGTGGTTCTCCAGCTGTTGCGGTCGTCTGCGAGATCCTCCCAGGAGTCAGTGTTGATCTCAAGCGCCTTCATGTCACGTTTGCAAACGTCTTTGTATCTCAGTTGTGGGCGGCTGAAGGAAAATCAACAACAACAACAAATATAATAAAAAATCTTAACAGTGTAGAAGTCGTTAGAAACGTGTTGACATGGGAAATGTATCTAGTGTTTCGTCACACTCCATTGGCCAAAAGACTTGTTTGTTTCTGAATGAGTGCTCAGGCTGCAGTTGTTTAGGAAACACCAGTGTTAAAAGCGCTGATAACTGGTAACCTTTGGAGCCAGAAACAGAAATGGTTTACCTCCTCCCTCTACTTTTTTCCCTTATCCGGAAAGGGTAGACGACAAAAATTGTTAGTGAAAGGGGCAATGGTATGGAAGAGGAAAAGAGAGAATGTGTGGAGAGATTGAGAGAGTTTGTGACAGGTAAAAGAAAAAGAGGAAGAGAAAGACGGAAGGGGGAAGAGAGAGACAGAGACAAACAGACAGACACAGACAGACAGACAGACAGACCGACAGACAGACAGACACAGACAGACAGACAGACAGACAGTCAGAAGATGACAAAAACTTCCACAGACAAAAAAGAACAAAAGAATGGAATAACAAACAGATAGGTAGATGAGACAGAAAACAAGACAGTGCTCACATAGCCAACCGTATTTTGCCTGTAAACATTCAACACTCGTCCAACAAATTCAAATAAACAAACTAACAAATGGATACACACTCACACAACTCTGAGCAAAGGACATGTAAAGACTTGAACTCCATGTTACCGGTGAAGAGGTCACAGCTAATTAAAACATATTTCAAATGAAAGCAGACCTCATTAATCTTCAACGGTTTTTTTGTTTTGTTTTGTTTGTTTGTTGTTGTTTTTTTTTGCCTGTTAAATGTCTGATAGCGCACTTCGCCACTGATTTCTGGAAGTAAAACAATTTGTTTTAGGAAACGGAGTTAACACAGTTGCAAAGAAAAGTCTGCAAGAAAGTTAGATGAATGGCGCAGAGTACAGGGAGCACATTAAAAGAAAATTATGTTCATGCTTGGTTTAACTTGTGCAGAAAACGCACTTAATGTTGATGTGAAGATTACTGTTGTTATTTACACACAAATAACCTCAGCTTGTGAGCGTTGTAAAAGCAAACTTTGAAACTGTATTTGCATTAACATTTGGCATGGATTTCCCGGATGTACATGCAAAGTAAAGCTTCGATGAGTGATGAACTATCTTTGCCAGTTTGTGTGTACATCAGTCTGTGACAGCAAGTTCCCTGTTGACAAGACAAGCTTAAAAAATGTCAGTGTTTGCATCGTTCTTTGTAACTAAAACGGACTTGATTTATGATGTAATTTCATATCAAAATTTTTGGTTTAATGCTTTCAGAAAAGCTTTCATCATCAACTTTGTAGAAGAACCATGTAAAATGGAACCCAGCACAATGGAGAACAGTTTACTTCATCTTCGTTATCTATGAAGTTTTTACAGTTTCATTTAAGGGTTACCCTCATTACACTGCATTGCTCTGCTTACGCTTCGTAGTAAGCTCCACTGATTTTTATGTATAGTATATTTATACCAGTAATCAGAGACATAAAATGTTGAGATCAGGGCTTGTGGGAGAGAGAAAGAAAAAAAAAAAAAAAGAGAAAGGGAGAGTGAGGGAAT
>JAPXFY010000017.1:27520086-27535086 GCA_030674185.1 Monoplex corrugatus | reverse complement strand
CAAAGCACCATCAGTGGTTTAGATAGAGGCTGCAACACTGAGTATTAACAATAGAACAAAGCATTGTTCCCATCCCTCCCATACTTCTACCAAAGCAATTGTCAACATGGAAGTTGTAAAAGACTGGATTTACATAGCACATCAGCAGTTTTAACACAGACAAAAATGTGAAAGAGCAACAAAAGTTTAGCGGTGTTTTTTTTTTTTTATTGTTTTTATTGTTTAAAGCCCAGCGATCTGCGAGAGCCATATCAAGACTATAACTGTTTAAAAGCACATACAAAACTTTCAACAGGAAAACAAAGAAAAAATTAAGTACATATATCAATGCATCCGCACACATAATGTAAGGACATGCCCCTGGCGTTCACCACCCTCGTCCAATTATCGCACAGGATATTTAAAAAACACACCTGTATATAAATTTAGATATAGTGAGGACACAAAACATATACAAAAACGGGCCTAAATTACCTGAAATTGATTCCGCATATCTCACTTCCCTAGAGCCAAAATACACTTAATACGTGTGCCTAATTATCAATCCTAAGAAAACGTAGGTATTACTTTATCGAACACATACAGGTGAATGGACCAGCAATACAGAAAATGAAAGGTAGAAATGACAGAAAGTAAAGGAACAAGGCAGAAACAAAGAGAATGACAGAAAAGAGAAAAATTCTAGCACAGAATTTCCAGAATGTAGGGATACTGTTTATACTGAAAGAGTCCCCGGCATCCCCACGGGAAGAGTAGCAAAAGTAGAAATGCGTGTATATAAATGAAACTCTGTACACAGGTCAGCATCATCATTTCCATCAGCAAACTACTATAATAATGTTGGATTAAACTTAAATCGTCACTTTTACCACAGTAAATCTGGTTGCCTTCACCAGCCTGTTCAATGCACATAACGGTTCTTGAGCTGGAGGCAGATGATTGACAGCAAGTCTGTCGCAGTTCTATGGATAGTACGGCCATGAAATCGCTGGGATGGCAGCGTCTTTAATGGTGGTGTTTTTACTGTATTGAAGTGCTGGAGATGGGCAGTGTGAGTATGTGTATCTACAAAACACATTGTCCACGTGCACGTGATACTGAAAGGTTTTCTAGTGTCAAAACCAGAACAGGTGTTTGGGGGTATATGGTACGTGATGGACTTTTCTGAAAATGGGTGGGGAGTTTCTAGGGTTTTTGACCTTTTGAACAGTAACAGTACTGATGATGGATTAGGGAGTGGTTAGTTGAATATGGATTGCTCTGTGTATATATATATGTATGTATTTATATATATATATATATATAAAGATATATACATGTATATATATATATATATATAATGTATAATATATACACATGTGTGTGTGCGTGTGTGCGTTTGTGTGTGTGTGTGTGTTGTGTGTATGTATGTGTGTGTTGTGTGTGTGTGTGTGTGTGTGTGTGTGTGTGTGTGTGTGGTGTGGTGTGTGTGGTGACATCATCATCATCATCATCATCATCATCATCATCATCATGTGCCCTGATGCTTGGCATTGGTGATTATGGCCTTCCTACGAATCTATCCTTGGTCGCTACAAGTACATCTCTCACCGTCTCTATCCTCAGCCACTGCAAAAGTTCGTCTAACATTTTCTCCCTGGATCTACCTGGTGCTCTTTTTCGCTCCAGCTTTTCTGTTGTGACTTAGTGCTCTAATTTCTCTTGCCTCATGAAATTTCCTTTAATACATATGTCCTATGCATAATGTTATGCATACACACACACGCACACACACACAGTACACACACACACACATATATATATATATATATATATAAATGAAACTCTGTACACAGGTCAGCATCATCATTTCCATCAGCAAACTACTATAATAATGTTGGATTAAACTTAAATCGTCACTTTTACCACAGTAAGTCTGGTTGCCTTCACCAGCCTGTTCAATGCACATAACGGTTCTTGAGCTGGAGGCAGATGATTGACAGCAACATATATATATATATGTGTGTGTGTGTGTGTGTGTACATATATATAGACAGATAGATAGATAGATAGATAGATAGATAGACAGATAGATAGAGATAGATAGATAGATAGATAGACAGATAGATAAAATAGATAGATAGATAGATAGATAGATAGATAGAAAGATAGATAGATAGATAGATAGATAGATAGACATGCACGTGTGAGTGTGTGTATTTGTCAGTGTGTGTCAACGTGTGTATGTGTTTGTGTGTGTATATGTGTGTATGTGTGTGTGCGTGTGTGTGTGTGTGCGTGTGTGTGTGTGTGTATGTGTGTGTGTGTGTCTATGTGTCTACATGTATGTGTCTGTGCGTCTGTGTGCGAAGGATTAAGACATTGCAACGAATATCGCCTGCTTATTGGATATTTATGTACCAAGAGTAACAAGTTAACATAACTCCTATCAAATTCATCTGCCTCGTGAAACTGAAACACATTGCCTCATCGATTAATTGCAACTGAGTCCAGTAACATCTGAATTCAAAACACAGATGTAAAATGAACACAACAAACGACGAACTTCACAATGTTTCCAATGGTTTTGACAGATGGAACAGCGTATAGAATCAATATGTCAATATGTTGCTCTCACTTCTACTGTAGATCTACCTCCCAAAGGCAATTTTCAGTATTCAGTTGGAGAATCTTGCATTATTAAAATTGTCCTTGAGTACAGTAGTTTTCCAAACTGATTTTGTCTCACTGTGCATTACACAAAAGCGCACGTTTTCGGTAGAGCACAAAAAACACAAACTGTTAAACGAGCTAACCAAGCTCCATCATGTTGTTTCACAGTCTGCATATCAAGTGGGCGTACCCACTGAGTGTTTGCATGCTTCCATAAGCCACTGGGCATTGACATGACTTATAGGATCTTTAACGTGCATCCTTGATACTGTGTATGTATATACACATCTGCACATACATTGACCAAGAAGACCGGAAAAAATCTCCACCCACATGCTTATCAAATAGAGGAATCAAGGCGGATCAAACCCAGGACATTCTGATTGGGAGTCTAATGTTTATCTGCCTAACAACTGTGCCTGACTTATATACATTAAACAACAGTTAACTCTTGTTGATACATCAAACAACACTTAACTCTTTTCCAGACAAAATTCTTGAACAGCCAGGACACAAGGACATGAAAAAGTTTCAAAAGTATGAGGACATATCATCCTCCTTAATGGAATTAGCCCTGGCCCAGTAAATTTGAGGTTGCACAGAACTATAATTTTTACTGCAACCAACAATTTGCCAGCCAGATGAAATTCTGCATGTGGAATGCAGCTGACAAATTAGCGAGCCTGACTACCATTTTGGTTTGGCTGTTGCCAAAAGAAGTGAGGACTTAGCAACGCAAGAGTTACAGAGGGAAACTACTTTCTGAACTTCCTATAAATGTAACTTTTTTTTTTATTCAAAATGATGGCAAATCAAAGCCGTTTTACACCATTCAACATGTTGAAATCTTCGTTGATAAACTTACCAGTGCTGATGCTGAAGATTTGGACCATGATTCTGACAATATTTTTGGCAACAATTCTGGCGAAAATGTCTATGAAAGTGGTGACAATGACGTATCAAATGGCGGTAATGGTGACGATCGTTCACTGTTTGTGAACACTACAGGAAACAACATTAAAAACATTGGTGCCAGTAGGGAGGTATACGTAGCCGTGGTCGAACTGAATATTCAAACATCATTTTGTTTTGCAATAGGAAATTGCATAACATATCAAAAGAAAGCAAACTAGACAATTTTGAAGGAGGCAGACACAAGAAAAACATTAATGGAGAAGACAAAGAAAAGACAAGCAACATTTATAGGACATTTAGGAGACAAAGAAATTAGACTCCTAGTCACAACAGGAAAGCTGGAGGGAATAAGAGCACTATGTAGACTCAGGGAGAAAATATTCGACAGACTTGTAGAGTGGATGAATACAGAGAGGGTGGGAGATGTACTTGCAGCAACAAAGGATAGATCAGTATGGAGGGCCATGGCACCAACACCATACAGCAGGGTACATGATAATGATGATCATTCAACTAATATTATACAAATTTCACAAATATTTCGACCAAATCTGTTCAGAAACTAAAATGCAAGAGGATTTCATGTGACGCAATCTACACCGTTGACTGCAAGGCCCACTTTTATCAACTGACTCAGTGCACGTAACGGTTCTTGCACGGGAGACAAATGATTGGCAGCGAATCTGTTGCTACCCTGTAAAAAGTGTAGTCATAAAATCGCTTGGATGGCAGCATTCTCTTATGATCCTGGTTTTACTGTCTTGAAGTATGGGGAGTTGATAGTTTGAGAATGTTTGTATACAGAAGACATTGTCCAAGCGTACTGATATTTGGAGGTTTTCTCATGTAAAAACCAGAACAGCTGGTTTTTTGGTAGTATGTGTTGGGTGTTCCTGAGGATGTGTGTGTTTGAACTTTAGTACAGCACTGATGCTAAATACCAAAAGGCGGTAGTTTAACTTGTGTTTGTATATATATATATATATATATATATATTTTACTGTCATATAAACGTATTATATATAATATATAATGTGTGTGTGTGTGTGTGTGTGCGTGTGCGTTGGTGTGTGTCGTGTTTGTGTGTGTTGTTATGTGTGTGTGTGTGTGTGTGTGTGGTGTGTGTGTGTGTGTGTGTGTGTGTGTTGTGTGTTTGTGTGTGTGTTGTGTGTGTGTGTTGTGTGTGTGTGTGTGTGTGTGTTGCTCACAAATGTCTTTGTACAAAAACAACTGATCTGCTACTTTTTTACTTGTGTGTACGTGACACCGAAACAATTACAAGTTCATTTATTGTAATAACTCTGCTGTAAGTGACAATTCGATAGAATCTCTATTAAATCAGCAATACTGAACACACACACATCCCAACATGCTAATCAATATTGATCTCAATTCGATAGAATCTCTATTAAATCAGCAATACTGAACACACACACGCATCCCAACATGCTAATCAATATTGATCTCATTCGAAGAACAACCACATCCCATGCTAATCAATATATCTCAATTCGATAGAATCTCATTAAATCAGCATACGAACACCACACACATCCCAACATGCTAATCAGTATTGACCTCAAAACATCCAATATAATTAATCTAAAAACTAGTAAGTTCAGAACACTATCTAAGGTTAGAAGGAGGCCACAGTATCCAGAGTAAACAACATAACAAGGTATCATTAAGTATCTCCCAGAGTCCTACAAGTGACAGTTTGTTTGTTTGTTTGTTTGTTTGTTTGTTTGTTTGTTTGTTTTGTTTGTTTGTTTTTGGTAAAGAGTTAGTAAGAATCTAGGATTCATATAAGACGATAGTATTTACAGTTCAGACAAAATTCTTGGAAGGTAAACAAAAGGTGTGAAACAGAGTTAAAACCATATGGCCAGGTCAGTATCATTAATTACATATCATTATATTATAACACCGGCCTGGCATGTTGAAGTTCAGAGTTAAAAGCTTTCATTATCATCATCAAGGCCCCTTACATGCTTTCTACCAAACTACTCAACACACGTAACGGCCTTGGGTAGGACACAATGATTGACAGCGGTGTGTTACAGTCTGTGGAAAGTATAGCCATGAAATTGCTTGGATGGCAGCATCCTTTTATGATCCTGTTTTTACTGTCTAGGGGTGCTGGGGGTCGATAGGTTGAGTATGTGTGTGCACAGCTTACATTGTTTAAGCGCATGTGATACTTGGAAGTTTCTTTGTGTCAAAACCAGAACAGCTGTATGGGGATTATAGTACGTGTTCGGTATTTCTGAAAATGATTGGAGAGTTTCAAGGTGTTTGATCTTTGGAGCAGCACTGATGGATTAAGGGCTGGTTAAGTTTGTGTGCCGTTGTGTGTGTATACACATACACACACACACACACACATATATATATAATATATATATATATATATATGTATATACATATATATATATAAAACACACACACATATATATATGTGTATAATATATATTTGTATATATTATATATATGTGTGTGTGTGTGTGTGTTTGTGTGTTGTGTGTGTGTGTGTGTGTGTGTGGTGTTGTGTGTGTGTGTGTGTGTGTGTGTGTGTGTGTGTGTGTGTGTGTGTGTTCGTTGTTCGTTCTTTGATTTAACATCTGTTCACTATGTGATATTAGTGTGTGTGTGTCCGTGTATTTTTCATGTGTGTGTGTCATGATGTGCGTGTGCTATTGTGCGTGTGTGTATTCACAAATTTCCTTATAAGAGAATAACCGCTGATCTGCTATCCTTTTACCTGTGTGAATGTGACACTGAAACAGTTACAAGTTCATTTATTGCGATATACTCTGCTGGGTGGTAATTCGACAGAATCTTTATTAAACCATGATGCAATACTGAACACACATATCCCAATATGCTAATCAATACTGAACTCAAAACATATAGGTCTAATTAACAAAAAAACTAGTAAGCTTCAGAACGAACTTTGTCTATAGGTCAGAAAAAGGCCATACCATCCACAACAAACAACATAATAAGGCATCATTAAGATGTTTCCCAGAGTCCTATTATTGACAGTTTTTAGTCAAGAGTTTAAGAATCTTGGATTCATACAAGACAATAGTATTTACAGTTGAGACAAAATTCTTGTAAGGCAGACAAACGGTCGTGAAAACAGATCGAAACCATATGGCCAGGTCAGCATCATTAATTACACTATCATTATATTGTAACACCGGCCTGGCATGTTGAAGTTCAGTGTTAAAGCTTTAATTATTATCATCAAGGCCCCTTACATGCTTTCTACCAAACTACTCAACACACGTAACGGCTCTTGGGTAGGAGACAAATGATTGACAGCGTGTGTGTTACCAGTCTGTGGAAAGTATAGCCATGAAATTGCTTGGATGGCAGCATCCTTTTATGATCCTGTTTTTACTGTCTTGGAGTGCTGGGGGTCGATAGGTTGAGTATGTGTGTGCACAGAACACATTGTTTAAGTGCATGTGATGCTTGGAAGTTTCTTTGTGTCAAAACCAGAACAGCTGTTTGGGGGTTATAGTATGTGTTAGGTATTTCCAAAAATGATTGAAGAGTTTCAAGGTGTTTGAACTTTTGAACAGCACTACTGAGTAAGGGGTTAGTTAGAGTTTGGTGTGGGGTGTGTGTGTGTTTGTGCGAATGTGTGTGTATGTGTATTTGTGAGTGTTTGTGTGTGTTGTGTGTGTGTGTGTGTGTGTGTGTGTTGTGTGTGTGTGTGTGTGTGTGTGTGTGTGTGTGTGTGTGTGTGTGAGCGTGTGTGTGATTTTGTGTGTATGTGTGTGTGTATTTGTGTGCATGTGCCTGTATGTGCCTGTATATATATATATATGTGTGTGTGTGTGTGTGTGTGTGTGTGTGTGTGTGTGTGTGTGTGTGTGTGTGTGCATGTGTCTATGCGTGTGTCTGTTTGTATGTCTCATACATGTGCGTGTTCTACGTGTATGTATGTTTAAAAATTTCCTTGTAAAAGAACAACAGTTGATCTGCTATACTTTCACCTATGTGAATGTGACACTACAACAATTACAAATTCCATTTATATCAATATACTTTGCTGCAAGTGACAATTCGATAGAATCTCTGTCAAATCAGCATGCAGTAATGAATACACACATCCCAGTGTGCTAATGATACTGAACTCAAAACATGTGACGATAATTAACCTAAAAACTAATAAGCTTCAGAATTTTATCTACAGCCGAGAAGTAGGCCACAGTATTCACAACAAACAACCTAATAAGGCATCATTAAGATGTTTCCCAGAGTCCTACTATTGACAGTTTTTAGTCAAGAGTTTAAGAATCTTGGATTCACATAAGACAATAATATTTGCAATAGAGACACAATTTTTTGAAGGGTATGAAAACAGAGTGAAACCATATGGCCAGGTCAGTATTATTAATCATATTATCATCTTCATCATATTATGATACTGGCCTGGCATCTTGAAGTTCAGAGTTAAAGCTTTCATTATCATCATCAAGGCCCCTTACATGCTTTCTACCAACCTACTCAACATACGTAACGGCCCTTGGGTAGGACACAAATGATTGACAGCGAGTGTGTTGCCAGTCTGTGGAAAGTATAGCCATGAAATTGCTTGGATGGCAGTATTCTTTTACGATCTTGTTTTTACTGTCTTGGAGTGCTGGGGTCGATAGGTTGAGTATATGTGTGCACAGAACACATTGTTGGAGTGCATGTGATACTTGGAAGTTTCTTTGTGTCAAAACCAGAAGGGCTGTTTGGGAGGTTATAGTATTTGTTTGGTATTTCTGAAAATGATTGGAGAGTTTCGAAGTGTTTGAACTTGTGAACAGCACTGATGGATTAGGGGTTGGTTAAATTTGGTGTGGGGTGTGTGTGTGTTTGTTTGTGTGTGTGTGTGTACCTGTGTGTGTGTGTGTGTGTGTGTGTGTTGGTGTGTGCGTGCGCGTGTGTGTATGTTTGTGTGAATGAGTTTGAGTGTGTGTGTGAGTGAGTGTGTGTAGGCTTGTGTGTGTATGTGTGTGTGTGTGCGCATGTGTGTTCATGTGCATGTGTATGCATGTGTATGTATATGTATATGTGTGTGCGTGTGTCTATGCGTGTGTCTCCGTGTGTGTATCATACATGTGCATGTGGTATGTGTGTGTGTATTCACAAATTTTGTAAGAGAACACAACTGATCTGCTACCATTTTACCCATCTGTACATGACACTGAAACAGTTACAAGTTCCATTTATTGTGATGTACTCTGCTTCGAGTGACAATTCGATAGAATCTCTGTTAAATCAGCATGCAATACTGAACACACATATTCTAATATGCTAATCAATACTGAACTCAAAGCATATATGTATAATTAAGCTAAAAACTACTAAGCTTCAGAACTTTATCTACCTCTGAGAAGGAAGCCACAATATCCACAACAAACAACATAATAAGGCATCATTCACATCTTTCCCAGAGTCCTACTATTGACAGTTTTTCAATAAAGTGTTTCCGAATCTTGGATTCACATAAAACTACACTATTTGCCGTTGAGACAAAATTCTTGGAAGGCAAACAAAAGGGTATGAAAACTGAGTTGAAACCATATGGCCAGGTCAGTATCAATAATTACATTATCATTATATTATGATACTGGCCTGGCATGCTTAAGTTCAGAGTTAAAGCTCTCGTTATCATCATCAAGGTGCTGTACGTGCTTTCAGACCTTGGGCAGGAGACAAATGATTGACAGCGAGTGTGTTACCAATCTGTGGAAAGTATAGCCATGAAATTGCTTGGATGGCAGCATTCTTTTATGATCCTGTTTTTACTGTCTTGGTGTGCTGGGGTCGATAGGCTGAGTATGTATGTGTGCAAAGAACACATTGTTTGAATGCATGTGATGCTTGGAAGTTTCTTTGAGTCAAAACCAGAACAGCTGTTTGGGGGTTTTAGTATGTGTTAAGTATTTCAGAAAATGATCGGAGAGTTTCAAGGTATTTGAACTTTTGAACAGCACTGATGGATTAGGGGTTAGTTAGAGTTTGGTGTGGTGTGTGTGGTGTGATGTGTGTGTAGATAGATAGATAGATAGATAGATAGATGGATAGATAGATAGGCAGGTAGGTAGATAGATAGATATATACATACATACATACATACATACATACATACATAAATGTATATATGTATGTTTGTATGTATTGATGTATGTATGTATGTATGTATGTATGTAAATGTCTATCTATCTATCTGTCTATCTATCTATCTATCTATCTATCTATCTATCTATCTATCTATCTGTCCATCTATCTATCTATCATTCTATCTATCTATGCGATTCAACTACGTTGTATAGAAACTTAATTTGTATTTCTATTCTAGTAGTATTACTGATATCCAGTGTTTATATGATTGATAATGCGATACTGATTTATGCATAATTTACGTTTAATGTAAACCCCCTTTGTGTGATGACTGGATGAAAAAAGGCATATACACTACATATTTCACACCCTTCTGAAGAAAATTTGACCTTGTTCTCTCTCTCTTTCTCTCTCTCTCTGTCTCTCTCTCTGTCTCTCTCTCTGTCTCTCTCTCTGTCTCTCTCTCTGTCTCTCTCTCTCTCTGTCTCTCTCTCTGCCTCTCTCTCTCTCTCTCCCCTCTTTCCCTCTCTCTCTTTCTCTCTCTTTCTTCTCTCTTCTCTCTCTCTTTCTGTCTCTCTGTCTCTGTCTCTCTCTCTGTCTCTCTCTGTCTCTCTCTGCCTCTCTCTCTCTCTCTCTCTCTCTCTCTCCCCTCTCCCTCTCTCTCTCTCTCTCTTCTCTATCTGTCTGTGTGTCTGTGTTTACAAGAGTTGTATGTGTGCGTATGTATGTGCGTGTGTCTGTGTGTACTTGTGTTTGCCTTTTTTTAAACTTATGTTTAGTTGTTTTGTGTGCCTGCTCTACACGTACTTCCACATTTCCATAAGTGCACAGACGAAGGAAGAAGTGAAAGTGTCCACAGTGTGTGTGTGTGTATGTGTATATGTGTGTATGTGTGCATGTACGTCATATGTGTGTATCTATGAATGTATGTGCATGTGTACATGTATGTGTGTAAGTATGTGTTATGTGTGTGTGTGTGCGTGTGCGTGTGCGTGTGTGTGTGTGTGTGTGTGTGTGTGTGTGTGTGTGTGTTGTGTGTGTGTGTGTGTGTGTGTACACCCACTTGCGGATAAGCGCCTATGTGCCCACAGCGTATCATGTGTGCATTGTGTGCTTGTCTCCTGCATAACATTACAATCACAGTTTCCTATCTAGTTCTGTAAGTACTGACGTAACCAAAGTTCACCTACTCCCTAGCGTAACAGAACACTGTTAAAAAAAAAAAAAAAGCAACAACAAAATCTTAACGGCGTAAGCAGAAGCCGTTAGAAATACGTTGACGTGCAAATTATGCCTCGTGCTTCGTCATGCTCAATTGACCAAAGGACATGTTTGTCTTTTTGAATGATTGCCAAGGCTGCAGTTGTGAAGGAAACGCTGGTGGTAAAAGTGTTGCTGATCAGTAAACTCTGGTGCCAGAAACACCCCCCCCCTCCTCCTTTTACCTCCTTTCTTTCTTCTATCTGGAAAAATTGAGATGACAAAAACACATATGGTGAAGAAGAGGTGGTGAGGAGGGTAGGAGAGGAAAAAAGAAAAGAAGTCAGAAAAAGAGACAGAAACACAGAGAGAGAAAGAAGAGAGAGAGAGAGAGAGAGAGAGAGAGAGAGAGAGAGAGAGAGAGAGAGAGAACTCAGAACTCAGACCTCAGACCTCAGACCTCAGAAAATGTTTATTGTACATCGGCCTTAGGCCACAATACATGCTTGGGGAAGGGGAGGGGAGGGGTTCGGGTTTTCTAATGCTTTGATACAAGTTCAACAATCAACATGCAGTGAACTCTGTCACTTTGTCCCCTTCTATCGTTTACCGTCACATAAGCTGGGATACATTCATCTTTGCAGTTTCAGTAGTCATTTCATTTGTATTCTGGTCCATACTCCTTAACTGGCCAGCCAATAATATTTGTCATTAACCACATCTATATCATTAATCCAAGTGTCAATTTTACAATAATTTGCTGTCAGAGAGAGAGAGAGAGACACAGAGAGAGAGAGAGAGACACACACACACACAGAGAGATGGAGACAGAGAGAGACACAGAGAGAGACACAGAGAGAGAGACAGAGAGCGAGAGAGTGACAGAGAGAGAGAGATGGAGACAGAGAGAGACAGAGAGAAGAGACAGAGAGAGATTCAAAACATTGACAATGAGGCAGCAGGGTGGGAAAGAGGAAAGAGAAAAAAGTAAGGATATAAATGGAGTGAGAGGCAGACAAACAGCAACAAAATCATCCACAGACACACAAGGATCATAGTTTGAAAAAGTCGAACTGAATTTTTTTGGCCAAAGCAGTGCGTACAAAAAGAATAATGAATACAGATGTACCAGTCTGGCAGGCAACCCTCATGACCCCCATATATTAGTTTATTGTATTGTAGTTTACTGTATTTTGGTTTACTGTATTGTGGTTTAATGTATTGAGTTTACTGTATTGTGGTTTGGTCGCTGGCCCATGCACACAACAGATATGCAACACATGTTTCAGACAGACAAACAAATAATACATGTATTTACACAAACCTAAATACAGACCTGTGTAAAGACTTGAACCCAATCATCAGAATACCAGTGAAGAGATCACAGTTAATTAAAACATTTTTTTTTTCAGCTTGAGCAAAATCAATTAATCTTCATCTGTTTTTCTGCTGAAATTTGATAAATACAGTTTGCTGGACAGCCTTGGAAATAAAACGATTTTGCTTAAAGATGTAGCAGTTTGACCAACCTTTATTAGAAGTCTGCAATAAGTCAAGTCCCCAAAACCACAGCACATGTTGGGAAGTGGGAGGTTGGGGGGGGGGGGAGTGCTGGTGGGGATAGCATATCAAAGGAAAATGATGATCAGTTTAGTCAGAATATAAGTTTTTTAACTGAAAAATAAATAACAATAACTTGCCATACTTTTCATCGAAAGCACATTAAGTTGCAAATATGGTGAGACCGAGGAAAGCATATCAAAGGAAAACGATGATTTTTTTTTTAATACACACTTTCTGATTAAAAAAAAAATGGGCAAAATAACAGCATCTGTCATCGCTGTTTATCAAAAGTACATGAAGCTGTAAGTATGGTGAAACAACTTTGACATTGTGTGCACTCCAGTTAATATCAATGCTTGACGTATGTTTCCTAGTTCCAAAAGCAGGCTTTAAGGACTTTCACTGGTCTTATTTTTCTGTGAAATTTTACCCTTTGACTCCCACACCCCATTCTGCCAACTGAAAATTTTTTTAGCCCTTTGATTCTTTCACCCTATCCACCATCTTCCTGCAGTAAATGATGTCTGTGTTTCTTGGTAAACATGTTGTATGCAAATAGTGCCTTATTTTCAATTATGTGATAGCCCTTCATGTGGTAATGCCATAGGTTTTTTTGTTTGGTCGGTTTTGTTTTTGGGTTTGTTTTTTGGGTTTTTTTTCTCAGCCTAATAGTTTTCTGTCAACTTGTTTTTGCATGTTCCTGAAGGAGGGGGAAGGTAAAGATAAAAGCGAAGGCATGTGAGTTCAAGCATGCATGATTGTGTATGTGGGCGTGTGTGGGCGTTTGCGTGTATGTCCATGCATGAAGGAGAGAGGGAAGGTTTGCAAGGGGTGTGCTTGTGCATATGTGCATACATAAACATGCATATATACACACAATTGTTCCATTTATGAATGTGCATTTGCGTGTTCATCGCGTGTGCATGTGCATGCATATATCATCATCATCATGTGCCCTGCCGAATGGCGTTGGCGATCATGGCCCACTACATGTATCTATTCCTTGTTGCTGCAAGTACATCTTCCACCCTCTCTGTCCTCAGATACCCTGCAAGTCCGTCCAATATTTTCTCCCTAGGTCTACCTGGTGTTCTCTTTCCCTCCAGCTTTCCTGTTGTGACCAGGTGCTCTAATTCCCCATTCCTCACAAAATGGCCTATAAATGTTGCTTATTTTTTCCTAATCTTCCTTATTAATGATCTTCTTGTTTCTGCCTCCATCAAGACTGTCTCGTTTGCTTTCTTTGCTGTCCATGAAACTCTGAACTTTCTTCTTAGAAACCCACATTTCGGCTGCCTCGATTTTGTTCTGGCTTTGCGCGTTGACTGTCTATGCCTCACAACAGTATAACATTATCGGTTCTTATAACATCAACATTCAAGAACACTCTCTTTCTGCATGCATTCACGTCCTCAAATTCAATTTTTAGAGTGTGTTGATGTAACACATTACGCACACACACACACACATCCATGCAAAATGTATTTACATGTACAACCACAAGTATCCTTTACTGACTACAACGCAAGCTGCATGAAGTTATAGTACTGAGGTACGCAGGGTTCACTTACTCCCTGTCGTAACAGATCGCTGAAAGAGAGAAAAAAAACACACACAAAAACAAAAAAAAAGGTCTTAACGGCGCCAGCAGAAGTCGTTAGAAACGCGTTGACGTGGGGAATAGGCCTCGTGCTTCGTCACGCTCAATTGACCAAAAGACATGTTTGTTTCTGAATGAACGCTCAGGCTGCAGTTGTTTAGGGAAGACGGGCATTAAAAGTGCTGATGATTGGTTAACTTTGGCGCCAGGAACAGAGACGTTTCTTCTTTGTTTCCCCTCTCTCTGTATCTGTCTGTCTGTCTGTCTGTCTGTCTGTCTGTCTCCGTCTCTCTCTGTATCTGTCTCTCTTCATCTCTCTCTCTCTCTCACACCCCCCCCCCCCCCCATTCTTCTTCTTCTTCTTTTTCTTCTTCACTCTGTCTCTGTCTGTCTGTCTGTCTCTCCTTTTCTCTCTCTCTCTCTCTCTCTCTTGCTCACACACACTCTCTCTCCCTCCCTTCCTCTCCCCCCCTCTCTCTCTCTCCTTCTTTCTTTCTTTGTGTCTTCTTTTTCTTCTTCTTCTTCCTTCTCCTCGTCCTCCTCCTCCTCTTCTTCTTCTTCTTCTTCTGTCTGTCTCTCTCTGTGTCTGTCTCTCTCTGTCTCTCTGCCGCTGTCTCTCTATCTCTGTCTATCAGTCTGTCTGTCTGTCTCTCTATCTCTATCTCCTTCTCTCTCTCCCCCTCCCCCCTCTCTCTTTCTCCTTCTTTTTGGGAAACGATAGATGACAAAACCTGATGGTGAAACTAAGTGTGAGAGTGGGAGAAGACGAGGAAAATGAGAGGTGCAGAGACATGTGGAGTAGAGGTAGAGAAAGAGAGAGAAACGGTTTGGGGGTAGGAGATAAAGAGTGTGTGTGTAAGACAAAAAAACAGTGAAAGAGAGAGGAAACTGGGATAATGATGATGATGCTTTGTTTTCCAATGGTAGAAGTTACTGGCTTA
>JAPXFY010000017.1:27512586-27517586 GCA_030674185.1 Monoplex corrugatus | reverse complement strand
AACTAATCAGGATTTAATTCATGCTTGATTTTATTGTGCCTACGTATGTCCCATGCTAAAGCCAAGTTGTTATTTATCCACACTGGAACGGAAAACTGCCACACAATTTCAGAATCGGCAGTTTTTAACAGCTTTTTTCCATGTCGACTATAATAAGATGACTTGGGATGTTGAATACCTTTTCATGTAAAAAAGCGTTCTGGATGGAATGTGCATCCATATTAATGTCTAATTATTGATATGTACAGCAATCATTGCGAAGAGAAAAAAATCACTAATCTACAGATTTTTATGTGTATTTGTTTGTTTGTTTGTTTGTTTGTTTGTTTGTTTGTCTATTTGTCTGTCTACATGTCAGTTTGTTTGTCTGTCAGTCTGCGTGATTATCCCTAGGTTTATTTGTCTGTCAGTCTGCATGACTATCTCTACATCTGCGCGTTAGAGAAGGGAGTCAGTGTTGAACGTTCATCTGTGCAAGATGATTCAAAAATACGTTGTTCCAGTTGGTCATTTAACTCTATTGTGACTGCACTTGCCACAGCTGAGCTCTCCTGCTGGCCTAGGGCTGCCACAGTGAAATCACTGAGAACCGGGTGCAAGTGAACTTATCCAACGAGTTTAGACAAAGAAACCGGCAAAACGTAGCTGAAGCGTTCAACGGAAGTTCCCTCCACAAGGTAAGCAATTGCCAACTACTAAATCATTAGCATAACAAAAGTAGAGGGAGTTATATACCCTAGACCGTCTGTTACTATGATTGAAGTAGCCCGTCCTCAGTGAGAGCTCAGTTGTTACTTCGATCGAAGTAGCCCGTCGTCAAAGAGTTAAATTAAGATTCAGTTCAGTAGACTTGGCAACGCTTTTGATACTTTCAAGTCATTTGGCATCATTGTAAACACCAACTAATCATATCACCAACGAACAAATGTGCACCAAACCATCAAGCAGCACACTGAGCCATATCAAAGACCTGCCGAGTTCAGTTAAGAAAGGAAACTACGTTGTTACAGCCATATAAGAAGATTCAATGGCCGTGCTAGATAAAATCTTCCTGGGAACTGTTGAAGGAGGGAGATGAAGGGATAGACAAATACAAAAACAAAACAAAACAAAAAAAGATGGACTGACAAAATTGTGGAATGTACAGAAACGGCAATTTGCCGAAACCCAGGCTTTGGCATGCAACCGACAGAGCTGGAAGAATCTGGTAAACAGTTTTATGGTGTGGCACTCCAATGATTCTTCGTAGAGTTAAGGAAGAAGAAGAAGAAGAAGAAGAAGAAGAAGAAGAAGAAAGAAGAAGAAGAAGAAGAAGAAGAAGAAGAAGAAGAAGAAGAAGAAGAAGAAGAAGAAGAAGAAGAAGAAGAAGAAGAAGAAGAAGAAGAAGAAGAAGAAGAAGAAGAAGAAGAAGAAGAAAGAGAAGAAGAAGAAGAAGAAGAAGAAGAAGAAGAAGAAGAAGAAGAAGAAAAGAAGAAGAAGAAGAAGAAGAAGAAGAAGAAAGGAAGAAGAAGAAGAAGAAGAAGAAGAAGAGGAAGAAGAAGAAGAAGAAGAAAGAAGAAGAAGAAGAAGAAGAAGAAGAAGAAGAAGAAGAAGAAGAAGAAGAAGAAGAAGAAGAAGAAGAAGAAGAAGAAGAAGAAGAAGAAGAAGAAGAAGAAGAAGAAGAAGAAGAAGAAGAAGAAGAAGAAGAAGAAGAAGAAGAAGAAAGAAGAGAAGAAGAAGAAGAAGAAGAAGAAGAAGAAGAAGAAGAAGAAGAAGAAGAAGAAGAAGAAGAAGAAGAAGAAGAAGAAGAAGAAGAAGAAGAAGAAGAAGAAGAAGAAGAAGAAGAAGAAGAAGAAGAAGAAGAAGAAGAAAAGAAGAGGAAGAAGAAGAAGAAGAAGAGGAAGAAGAAGAGAAGAAGAAGAAGAAGAAGAAGAAGAAGAAGAAGAAGAAGAAGAAAAAGAACAACATCAACAGACGTGACCTATTCCGTCAAAAGTCATAACGAGTACGTAGATTAACGTTGCTGAAGGATGACAGAGAGATGGGAGAGTGTGATTTGTTTAAGATGCAAATGGGAATATAACAGGGAAATATATTACACCTATTGTCGTTTCTTTGGAAAATTACTGTGCGCTGAGATAAGAGGTAAAAGGAATGAGATGCGTTGGACACGATCCAGAGACAGAAAAAAAGCAACAATATGAGATTGTTTTTCGCTAGAAATACTCACATTTCAATTGATCATGGCTAGCAATACTCCATTCGCAATTTTACATGGCTAGCTTCCATTTGCATTGAAATATCCACCTGACCATCATTGAAAAGAACGGCTACAGCTAGCGTGGCATATTGGTTCAGCAAAGTGACCTAACGATTATAAAGTTTATCCATTGAGACTATCAGTCCAAAAAATATTGGATTTTATTCAAATCTTAATTGCATGTCTGAGAATATTCCATGTCACCCACTCCTCTCAGATGCGGGTTTCCAAAGTCTCTCGAACCTAATTGATGCCAGGATGCTGTAAACGTAGATGGCAACGCTATACAACCTCGAATGAAAATGAAATTCCATGATATGTCCATATCCACTCTGCTCTGTTGGTCTTGTTTGTGTTTGTGTGTGTGTGTTTTGTATGTGTGTTGTGTGTGTGTGTGTGTTGTGTGTGTTGTGTGTGTGTGTGTGATGTATGTGTGTGTGTGTATGTGTGTGTGTGTGTGTGTGTGTGTGTGTGTGTGTGTGTGTGTGTGTGTGTGTGTGTGTGTTGTGTGTGTGTGTGTGTGTGGTGTGTGTGTGTGTGTGTGTGTGGAAACTGGCATTCTGTGGTCCTTTATGCGAAACACTCTTGATGACCGAAGTTTCTTTCTTTTTTTCTTCCCCTTGCATTTAAACCTGTTTTGAGTTCACGTCGATATATGCGTGCATACATATGTGTGCTTATGAGTAAATTTAATATATATATAATATATATAATATATAGTGTGTATTGTGTGTGTGTGTTTTTTGTGTGGTGTGCGTTTTGTGTGTGCGGTGTGTGTGTGTGTGTGGTGTGTGTGTGTGGTGTGTGTGTTTATATATATATATGTCTTGTTGTGTGTGTGTGCGCGTGCGCGCGCGTTGTGTATGTTGGTGTTGTGGTGTATGAGTGTGTGTATGTGTGTGTATGTGTGTGTGTGTGTGCGTGCGTATGTGTATGTGTATGTGTGTGTGTGTGTGTGTGTGTGTGTGTGTCTGTGTGTGTGTGTGTATGTGTGTGTGCATTTTACGTATAAAAATGTAAAACAAAAACTAAAATGAAGGCTGAAAATGAGGGAACCTGGCCCACGAAAACTGATGCGTTACACACAATTAGCGGGCCAAACCACCCAGTGAATAACTTGGGGTTCAGGTATGCAACAGATCAGCTATGAAGATAGCGGTGATATGCACGGCGAAAATCCTGACATAAATGCACGCGAGTAAATATTAATTTAGGCAACAGAGCTGACGTAGAGCACGTGCTCGCCTATGTTTTATGACGTAAGGAGATTTCGGAAGTTATCGTTCTTCGTCAAAGGTCTTGGGATGTCGTGGCTGGTGTTACTCGGTGGAACGCCCCTCCCCTCCCCTCCTTACCCTCCCTTCCCCCCCCCTCCCCAATTCTGTTCTCCCTTTCCCTGTCTTCCCTGCTGGTATGTTGGGGAGTTATTTTTGCTTTAGTGTGTGTGCAGCTGATAGGAAGAGAAAGAGGGAGGGAGGGGGGAAGGGTAAGAGTGTAGGGTGGCCTCTGTGACAAGATTAATAGCTAAGTAAAGGTATACCCCGTACGAAGCAATTTGCTGTAACCAAATCATACTATATTATGTTTCGTTTCCATGGGTTTCGTCTCGCCAAAGTTAATTGCTTTCTGAACTACGTGTAGATTTAGACTGTAGATGTTACTCGAACTATAATACCGTTTTCTTTGTCTTCTTTTTTTTTCTCTTCTCCTTGTTCTTGTTCTTTCTTCTTCTTCTTCTTCTTCTTCTTCTTCTTCTTCTTCTTCTTCTTCTTCTTCTCTCTCCTCCTCCTCCTCTCCTCCTCCTCCTCCTCCTCCCCTCCTCCTCCTCCTTCTTCTTCTTCTTCTCTCCTCCTCCTCCTCCTCCTCCTCCTCCTTCTTCTTCTTCTTCTTCTCCTCCTCCTTCTTTTTCTTCTTCTTCCTCCTCTCTTCTTTTCTTTCTTCTTCTTCTTCGTCTTCTTTTTCTTCTGTTCTTCTTCTTCTTCTTTCCTTCTTCTCTCTCTCTCTCCCTCCCCCCCCCCCCTCTCTCTCTCTCACTCTCTTTTCGTTTGGGTTTGCTTCGACTATCATACGTTTTACTCTAAATAATCGTCACAGTTTGACTGGATCTTCTGTGTGTTTTCTTCAAGAGAAAAAAAAACTGCTGATATACAGGAGGATCTTTAACGAGCATATTTGATATTCTACGTACGTATACACGTGAATGGAGTTTTTGAGCACTGGCAAGTCAGCACACATGTTGACCTGGGAGAACGGTAAAATCTCCACCTTTCTCCCTCCAGGCGGGGAGTGCAGGGGGGGGGGGAGTGGAGTTCTTTAGACGGATCGAACCCAAGATCGTCTGATTGAAAGTCCAGTGTTTACCCACTGGACCACTGCGTTCATCGAACGGACAAATCTCGCATGCCAGAACTGCTATTTTTGTATTTCAGTCATTTGCAAGCAAGAACTGAAAGATTCAAGGACCAAACCAGAACAAGGACGAGTAAGCGAGAACAAGGACAAGTAGAACGATTAACTGGGTTTAAAAACCAAATGAAATATGAAAATAGTGAATCAAATATCTTTTTTTTTTCCCTTTTTTTTTCGGTTTTTTATTTGTTTGTTTGTTTTTTGTTTTTGTTTTTTGTTGTTGTTGTTTTGTTTTGTTTTTTTGTTTTTTTTTGATAGTGTAGACTTGATATTTGTATATTAGTTAAAATGTCTTCTTGCACTCGGCATTTGTCGTATCGTGCACGCTGAAATCATCTGAGTGCTAACGTTT
>JAPXFY010000017.1:27497586-27507586 GCA_030674185.1 Monoplex corrugatus | reverse complement strand
AACCTGAAGCTTCCTCAAGACGACAGGAGCATAGATTTTTTTTCCCATCGATACTGTAGTTGCTGAGGTCGCATCCGGCACTCCATGTCTAGTCAGAAGACGATGTAAGCATTGTTCATTTTTTGTAGCATTGAGCTTTCTCTCAAGCACAGGCAAAGAAACTCTTGCACAATCTTGGTGAACGGTCCCTAGGAGCACTTGAGATCTTTCGATAAATGCAATCAGAAGGTTTTCCAGGGAAAATTAGTTCAGAGACTGACCCTTCTCTCTTCTTAACATTTTTCTGCGCCATTTCAGTAACTGCGTCACCGCTGCACATTTCCGCTCATCTCCAACCTCAGGCTACTTGGGCTGGGCCTTGGTGCCAAGGAGTTTATCATCAGTATCACGTCCTGATGAAGCTATCCATAAGACATGGCTCTGCATTACTACTGAGTCATTTTAATGAACTTTAACTTTGTCTTTTTTTTTTATCTAACAAACGTAGAATACCACCTACTAAGCTCTCAGTTCACAGTGATGGCATTGTAATGAAACCAGTCTGAATGAACCCTTTCCTCCTATCCTGAGAAGGAGAGTGCTACTACCTCCTGCCGGTGACAATCCCCACAAACTATAAACAATAAAAGATCTTGAAGTTACCTCAAACCCTAAAGCGGCAGCAGGAACAGAAACTGAACTCTCCCTGAGAGCAGGGCACGAAGGCCTCAGAACCAAAGACAAATTTCGGAAAGCTGTGATGGTTCACGCAAAATTAATAGAGATGATGCGGAAAATTGTATGTAGTTTCATTGTTAATTGAGACTTCATGACAGCCCGGAGTTTGTGCTTCCTTTTATGATATTTCCTAGCAGACAACCAGGTCCGAGAGGTCTAAACACCTGTGGTACTGGTCACAAAATTGGATCTATATCTTCAAAGATGCATCCAGGACCATGTGGTCTTGATCTTCCAACGATTAAGTAAAGCCATAGCACGGTCTTTCTATATTTTTTACATGCAACGCCGTGCTTTGTGTGTGCGTGTGTGTGTGTGTGTTGTGTGTGATGTGGTGTGTGTGTGTGTGGTGTGTGTGTGTGTGTGTGTGTGTGTGTGTATGTGTGCATTAAATGTCCTTTTTCATTGGTATTTCTTGATAATCTTATTTCATTTTGGTGTGTGTGTGTGTGTGTGTAGTGTGTGTGTGCGTGCATTAAATGTCCTTTTTCATTGGTATTTCTTGATAATCTTATTTCATTTTGGCGTGTGTGTGTGTGTGTGTGTGCGTGCGCGCGTGTGTGTGTGTGTGTTTGTGTGTCAGAGTGTGTATCTGTGTCTGTATGTGTCTGTGTATGCTATTGCGCATTTCCCTATCCATATTGAAGAATGCTATTGTGACATTGCAAGCACCTTAAAGTTAATCTGTTTTACTCTGTGTGTGTGTCTATGTGCCGTGCGTGTGTGTATCTGTCTGAATGTATCCGTGCGCGCTTGCTGGCTCTTTGCATGCATGTCTATATGCGTGTGTGACATTTTCTTGATATGTTTATTCATCAACTTCGCGGTTGAGACTTCCACCGAACCGGTTCACCCTGTCAATAACGCTGATTTACCTCCCTTTCCCAACATGCAGTCGCTCCACCCCGTTGTCTCCCTTGCGGGTGACTATCAGCTACTTACCGCTTATGAGTGATGAAAATGGTCCTATCTCCCTTCTTATCTTCCCCGGTCTTGTAAGAGCAGCGCAAACTGCTTATTTCCCCCACGTCTAACAAGCGCCTTCAGTTACGGCCCCTGGCTGAGCTCTCTAATGCGGAAGAATAATAGGAGAGGTGATAGCTGCCTAACACGTGCACTATCAACTCGTGTGATCCCAGTGGCTTATGGGATAGCTTTATTATAATGTTGACAACAGCGGCTCGCGCGCCATAACTGGGCCATGGTTTCGTCACTTTTTGCTGTCTTGATGTTCATAGATTATTACATCGTTTTCTCCACAAACACAATTATGATTAGAAGAAAAAAAATCACTGCCGGGGAGGAGGGGGGGGGGGTGCTGCATTTTCAAGAAGAATACACCCAGGTACATGTTCTCAATCATGAAAGGAAGAGACAGGTAACTATTTGTATTCCTCGAAAGCTCGTTCTCATTTAATGTTTCGGTTAAAATACAAAAGAAGAAAAAAAAAACCGGAGGGGAGGAGGGTGAAACCGGATGCTGTGCCTTATGGTTATCATATCAGCATATCAGATTTGAAAGGTTTGGGGTTTGATTCGCCGTCAGTCCAATATTATCATCGTAAGATGTTTCCCAAAAGATATCATGTCTAAACTTATATCCCATTTCCTTTCTGCTTTTAAATCCAGTTTTAAAAAACCCTATCTCTTTTTCTCAACAATGAATTCTACAACTGCTTCTTTCCCTCATTGTGTGTGTGTGTGTGTGTGTGTGTGTGTGTGTGTGTGTGTGTGTGTGTGTGTGTGTGTGTGTGTGTGTGTTGTGTGTGTGTGTGTGTTGGTGTGTTTCATATTAAGTATTGTAAGGAAATCTTTGTTGAGTGTGTCTGTGTGTCTGGTGCGTGGGTGCGCTTTGATTTCAATTGTCAAGATTTGGTGCCGTATAAATACAGGGGGGGTGCAAAAGTAGGTATACAGTTATGAAAAAAAAGAAAACACGTACAATACTCATCGTATTTGTTATACAAACAAATGAATATAGCATATACATGTAACAACAAGCACAGCCTTAATCCCTCAGATACTCAAACTGCTTGCCCTCGGTATTCACACACTCCTCTAACTGAGAGCGGAATTAAGCATTATAATAATGATTTGATACTTAGTGTATACCTATTTTTGCACCCCCCCCCCCCCCCTGTACTATGTTTGAACTGAATTGAACTGAAAAAAAGGAAGAAAAACAATGGAGGGGAGGGGGGAAGGAGGCCTTTCGTTTCGTTGCCCATCTTAATACTCCATCATTCTGGCAGTGTCAGTGTTTCATAGATCGCGATTTTTTTCTCCATTTTAAAACCTTGCCAGGCGCAGGCTTAAGGAGTCTTGCCAGATAACTGTTGGCAGACTTGGGTGGCACGCATCTGGAATTTTCTGTGCGCGATAAGACTCCCAACTCCCTAAGCAATTTCCTATACACAGAGCTGAGCGTGCCATGGGCTCTGTCGGGAAGATTGGGACCATGCCACTGAAAGTCATACGCACCATGAATGCGTTTTCGAGGGTGTTATCGCAGCTCCTGTTTCAAGACCAATACTACAAGTCACTTTATTTCTTGGGCCTTGTGGACACAGAGATATTTAGACACGGGCGTGGTAGTCAAGTGGGCAAACGTCGAACTTCAAGTCGGAAGGTCCTGGGTTCGAGCCGCCTAAACACCTTTGCCTGGTGGGTAAAGATTTGCCTCAATATTTGCTCGAAATATTTATCAAAATCTGTCTATTCTGGTGGTTGTAGAATGTTGCAGTCTGTGTGTCCGATTCAGATATCAAAATTGAATTTAGATCAGAGCTGACTGCTTGGACGGTTCGAAACAAACGAACAATGAAAACACGTACACAAGCTATATTTTTTTGAAAAGTGAAAACAAAAAAGAGAGAAAGGAAAACAAAGATTTTTCCGTTCTCTCAAGTCAACATGTGTGTAGATCTGCCACTACCTAAACCCTCCCACCCACCCCCATCTTGTGTACACGCATGCAGAATATCAAGTATGCACGTTAAATATATTTTACGAGGCAAGGGAAATTTGGAGCACCTAGTCAAAACTGGAAAGCTATAGAGAAAAATTGCACCGGCTAGACCCAGGGGGAAATGGGGAAATAATGGACGGACTAGTGGAGTGGATGAAGACAGAAAGGGTGGGAGACGTACTTGCAGCGACAAGGGACGGATTCGTATGGAGGGCCATGATCACCAACGCCATGTGTCAGGGCACATGATGATGATGATGACGTTAAAGATTTCTGTAAGCTATGTCAGTGGCTGGCTTAGGGAAATAGGAAAACACCCAGCATGTCATCATCATCATCAGGTGCCCTGCCGCATGGCGTTGGCGATCATGGACTTCCATATGTCTCTATCTCTCGTTGCCCCTAGCATCTCCCCACCCTCCTCGTCCCCAGCCACTCTGCAAGTCCGTCCAGCATTTTCTCCCTGGGTCTACCTGGTGCTCTCTTTCCCTCCAGCTTTCCCGTTGAGACCAGGTGCTCCAAATCCCCCTTCCTCATAAAATGGCCTACAAATGTTGCCTGTCTTTTCCTAATCTTCCTTATGAGTGATCTACTGGTGTCTGCCTCCATCAAGACTGTCTCGTTTGTTTTCTTTGCCGTCCATGGAACTCTCAACATTCTTCTTAGAAACCACATCTCGGCTGCCTCAATCTTGTTCTGGCTTTGTTTGTTGACTGTCCACGCCTCGCATCCGTACAACAGTATTGGTTCTACATAACATTCAAGAATTCTCTTCCTGATGTTAATTGACAGGCATTTGTCGGTAAAAATGCTTGTCATCTTCTTGAATGCTGTTTTGGCTTGGCCGATTCTGCCAGCTATTTCTGATGTGCATCTGCCGTCTGATTAAATGATCGTTCCCAGGTATTTGAATTTATCAACCTGTGTCAAGGTTGTGCCATTTGCTGTTATTTTGCATGAGGGTATTTCATGTTTTTTACTGATCACCATGACTTCAGTCTTCCTGCTGTTTAGTTCCAGCCCCTTTCCTTTGCTTTCTATTTCTTGTATATTCACAAGGTTTTGTAGGCCTCTTTCACTTTGTCATCTGCGTATCGAATGTTGTTTATCACCTTCCCTCCAACCTTTAATCCAGGGTCTTATTCTAGGTTTCTCATGATGTTTTCGCTGTAAAGTGAAAACAGATCTGGTGACAAAACACAACCCTGTCTGACTCCTCTTTTGATATTTTGGAAAGAGCTTACATTGTTTTCTATTCTCATTGCAGCTGTTTGTATCCAGTACATATTTCTGATTATTCGTAGATCTTTTCCATCAACATTGAGCTCTCCAGTTGGTTGATCAATTCATCATGTCTTATCCGATCGAAAGCCTTGGTGTAGTCAACAACGCATAAATACAAATCCTTATTCATCTCATTTGACCTCTTTATGATAGTTCTTAGGATGCATATGGCATTAATAGTTCCTTTCCCTTTCACAAATCCACACTGTTCTTCTGCTATTTCCCTTTTGATTCTATTCCTTGTCCTCATCATGATTATTCTTAACAGGATTTTTGTTACATGACTCATCAAACTGATTGTGCGATGGAGTTTGCATTCTATAGCCCCTGTCTTCTTTGGAAGTGCAATGAAAATTGATTTTGATATATCTTTGGGGATTTTTCCAGTGTCGTTAATTTCATTTAGGAGGACTGTTACTTTTTCTATGCCAAATTCCTCCAGGGCTTCAATCATCTCTGTAGTAATGTTGTCTGGTCCTGGGGCTTTTCCGGGTTTCATCTTTTTCAGTGCCTCTCTAACTTCATCTTTCATTATGGGTGGTCCTTCAAAGTTCTTTTTTATAATGTGTTCTTCGTTTCTGTCATCCTCAAAAAGGTCTTTAATGTACTCTTCCCATCTATTTAATATTTTGTCTTTTTCCATGATAAGAGTACCATCTTTCGATTTTAAGCAACCAGTTGATGTGCATGTATTTTTTTTCTGTGGACAATTTCTTCAATTCGTCTGTACATACCCTGAGGATCCATTTTGTGTCGGTCTTCCATTTCCTTGCACTTTGTTTTCAGTCAGGCTTCCTTAGCTTCATTGCACATATTCCTGATCTCCTTGTTTATCTTCCTGTAGATCTCCTCATTTCTCTTTGCCTTCCTCCTTTCCTCCATCAAGCCCAAAATTTCATTAGTCATCCAGTTCTTTTTTGCTTTTCTATCTGCCTTAGGGATTTCCTCACAAGCTTCATTTATCGATTTTCTCAACTTTGTCCATTGTTCTTCACTGTCACCAGCGTCTTCCAGAGCACTGAATTTGTTTTGAACATGTACATTAAATTTTTGACGTATCACTTCACCTGTCTTTAAGAGTCCAAGGTTTAATTTGATGTTGTTTTTGGTCTGTTTCCTTTTCCTCAATTTCAGTCTAAATCTTCCCACTACAGGATTGTGATCACTGTTGCACGCTGCGCCTGGTAGTGTTTTTGCTGACAGTAAAGAATTTCTAAATCTTTTGTTGATCAGGATGTAGTCAATCTGATTTTTGGTATTATCTACTGGACTCATCCAAGTCCATTTTCTTCCATTAGGTTGCTCAAACCAGGTGTTTCCTGCTATAAACTCATTCATCTATTCCCATTCTACAAATTTCTCACCCCTTTCATTTTGCGTACCAAGGCCATGAGGTCCAACTATATCCTCAACCCTATCCTGTCCCACTTTAGCATTAAAATCTCCCATTATTACAGTAACTTCTTGTGATTTACATTGGACTTTGGCCATCTCTAATACTTCGTGGAAGAAAGTGCAGGTGCACACGGAATGGAAGTGAGCACAGAAAAAAGCAAAGTCCTGGTCAACAGCACAACCAACACCCATGCTGAAATCTACATGAACGGGCAACAGCTTGAAGAAATGGACGCTTTCAAATACCTTGGCGCCACTCTCACCAAAGACGGTCGCTCTACAACAGAAATCAAGACCAGACTAGCGATCGCAACAGCAGCAATGGTAAAGCTAAACAAGATCTGGAAGAGCAGAGAGATCGGCTTTCCATCGAAGATGAAGCTGTACAAGTCCCTGGTGCTCCCCATCCTGCTGTATGGATGCGAGAGCTGGACCATGACAGCAGAGACCACCAAGAGAATCCAGACGTTTGAAACTAAATGCTTCAGGCGCTTGCTCGGGATCTCTTGGCAAGATCGGAAGACAAACGACTTTGTGTGGAGCCAAATAACAACACTCGCAGGCCCACAAGAACCCCTCCTGGCAACAGTCAAGAACAGAAGCTGTCGTGGTTCGGGCATGTCACACGCCACAACTCACTGCCCAAAACGGTCCTCCAGGGTACACTGGGAGGCGGCAGACGAAGGGACGACAAGCCAAATGCTGGATGGACAACATCAAAGAATGGACCAGGTTGGATGGCCCCACGCTTGTGCGACAGGCGGAGGACAGGACCGTTGGCGACGGCTGGCTTCAAGAGTGTCTCTCATCTCTCCTCTACGCCCATCACGGGCAGGAGAATGATGATGATGATGATGAATACTTCGTAGAAGTTGTCGATGTCTTCCTGAGTACTTGCGGATGTTGGTGCATACACCTGAATGATGTTGATATCAAATGGTTTGCCTCCCAACTTGACCAGCAAAACTCTGTCGGACACAGCCCAGTATCCCTTAACTGCTTTTGATTTGTCTTTGTCCATCATGATGCCTACTCCTCTTTTATGTGAGTTACCACCAGCATGTACATCCACTAAATACACAGATTGCACAGCAACATAGTGGAATGTGATCAGCTCGCCTAACAGTATGAGTTCTCCATGCTCTACTGAAAGATCTGATCATGTGTTATACGTAGAGAGTCCAAATGAGTTTGGGGAATAACATTACACAAGAACAGTTTACGATAAAATATGGAAAATAGTCTGCAGTCCTTCCACCAAATCTCAAATCAAAATGTGATTCCCAAGAAAAATCGCCATTGTCCTCATCGACAATCATCATCATCATCATCATCATCATCATCATCATCATCATCATCATCAACATCATCATCATCATCATCATGTGCCCTGCATCATGGCGTTGGCGATCATGGCCCTCCATATGCATCTAAACCTTGTCGCCACAAGCGCATCATCCACCCTCTCTGTCCTGAGCCACCCTGCAAGTCTGTCCAATATTTTCTCCTTGGGTTTTCTACCCGGTGTTCTCTTTCCCTCCAGCTTTCCTGATGTGACCAGGTGCTCTAATTTCCCTTTCCTCAAAACACTATGTTGTTTTTTGGTGTGTTTTTTCAGATTTTGTGAGTTGGGAGTGCAGAAGACTTCTTTTGTAAGATTCTGTTAAAATCCATAACCATGATTTCTGTCTGATTTGGACTTGCTATGGACTGCTCGCAGAGATGTGGTTTCTCAGAAGAATGTTGAGAGTTCCATGGACAGCAAAGAAAACAAACGAGACAGTCTTGATGGAGGCAGACACAAGTAGACCACTCATAAGGAAGATTAGGAAAAGACAGGCTACATTCATAGGCCATTTTATGAGGAAAGGGGAATTGGAGACCTGGTCACAACGGGAAAGCTGGAGGGAAAGAGAGCACCAGGTAGACCCAGGGAGAAAATGCTGGACGGACTTGCAGAGTGGCTGGGGACGAGGAGGGGTGGGGGAGATGCTAGGGGCAACGAGAGATAGAGACAGATGGAATTCCATGATCGCCAACGCCATGCGGCAGGGCACCTGATGATGATGATGATGATGATGATGATGATGATGATGATGATGATGATGATGATGATGATGATGATGATGATGATGATGATGACATGGATTGCTGGACGGTTCTTGTCTTAAGCACCTCACTCGGTATTCCATGGCAACATTTGCTTGAGACACTTATTCATTATTAAAGTCTGTCTCTTTTCTGGAAGTTGGAGAGTGTTGCTGTCTACGTGTCCGATTCAGATATCAAAGGTGATTTTAGATTAGAGCTGATTACTTAGACCGTTCAAAACAAACAAACAATCAAAACACTGTACACATGCTATATAAAAAAAAAAACCAGTGCAAATAAAAAATAAAGAAAGGGGGGAAAAAACGAAAAAGAAAAAAAGCAGACAAAATGTGAAAGACAAAAGACACACAGACCAAGTACAGTGCCTGAGTCTTGTATTAAACATGCGTTCTGATTTTCTTTTTTTTTTCTTTTTTTTTTTCTTTTTTTCGTGTTTTTTCTAGTTCCTGTTTGCTTGAACGCGGATTAAAGAAAATCTTGCTAAAAACGTTTTATTAAGTAACATAAACGCACACATGCACACATACAGAGAGAGAGAGAGAGAGAGAGAGAGAGAGAGAGAGAGAGAGAAAGCGAGACAGACAGACACACAGACACACAGACAGAGGCTATTTCATATTATCCGGGACATAGGGGTATGTACCTGGTTCTCTCTCTCTCTCTCTCTTTCTCTCTCTCTCTCTCACACACACACACACACTCTCTCTCTCTCTCTCTCTCTCTCTCTCTCTCTCTCTCTCTCTCTCTCAGTGTTTCTTTTTCTTTTCTTTCAAACGGTATGAAAATATATATAGAGGCCTACAGCCGCGGTATAAAGCAACCGATCCATCTCAAAACTTCAGACCGACAAACTTCAGGGAAGTGCACTCACTCACTCGCCTTCTGCCAGCTTCCCAGCAAGTAGCAAACACCCAGACCTGTCAGATTCACCCACCCCACCCCCCCACCCCCCCACCTAAGGAACTCTATTTTATCGCGAAAGGACACCACACGATAGCGCTGCGCGTGTGAGACGGTTGGCGAGAGGAGGGCGATAATAATTTAAGAGGATGATGGATGAGAGTAAGACGATAACACCTCGGGCTCCCCCTCCCCTCCCTCCCTCCATATCTCATCCTATTCCTTATCCTCCACCCCCCACCCCCCACCCTTTGGTCCGAAACCTATGTGCCACGGTGTACAATAGTTTGAACATTATATACTTGCGACCGTTCAAGTTTTTCATTTGTGTAGAGTGAAGATTTTTGAACTTTTGTTTATTTATTCATTTCTTTCTTTTTTCTTTTTTTTTTTCCCTTACTTTGTGTCTTTCTCTATTTGTTTTTGTTCCTTTCTTTCTTTCTTTTTCTTTCTTTCTTTCTTTCCTTCCTTCATTCTTTCTTTCTTTCTTTATCAACCTTCTTTCTTTCTTTCTTTATCTAGCTAGCTAGCGAGCGAGCGAGCTAGCTAGCTATCTTTCTATCTGTCTATCTATCTATCTATCTATCTATCTATCTATCTATCTATCCATCTATCCATCTATCC
>JAPXFY010000017.1:27487586-27490086 GCA_030674185.1 Monoplex corrugatus | reverse complement strand
CCCCTACGACATCACAACACTTTGACTATCTCCCCCCCCCCCCCCCCCCCAAAAAAAAAAAACTGTTGAAACTTCCCCTACGTCTCATTCGCGATTACGATCGGACGATCATCACTACCTTTCGTGAATCAGAGAAATTACACCGCTCCCTAGCGAAGTTCAGGAACCATCTACACTTCACACTGCACTGCAAACATCACGGCGTCTTTCCCACCAGCCTAAAAATCAAAACTTCGATGAAAGGAACAGCAGCAAATAATATCATCAATCAGGCACAACGAGCACTCATGAACGAACGCATCAAGCAAATCAACACCCGCATCACTTGTCTGGAAGGGAAAATCCAAGACCTCGAGGAAAGACTGAGCTCTAGCACACTACCAGATGCTATGCTCTCCGAAATCAAAGAGTGGCTAAACAACACACGACGAATAGAATGGGGCAAAGTACGCCAACGCCATCGAAAGAAATTCGAACTTCTAGCACCAAAAAACAACAGGAGACAACAGAATGACAAAAGCGAGATTACACCTGTACCGGAAGAAACAAAAAGAAAGACCAAAGAGAGGTGGGTGATCAATCTATCAGATCGCCAACTCACTAAACCAGAACAGGAAGTACTAGAGAAAGGACTAAATTTCGCCGTAGCCCCTAACAAGCTTCCAGTGGTAGACCTCATCACAAGCATTGAAACAGCTTGCAGGTATATTGGCCCTAATTCAGAAGAAGCCACACACTTAAGATCAGACTGTGTCAGAATCATGAAACAGGCCAAACTACCGAAATCCAACTTAACACCGGACCAAAGACGGGCTCTGGCGGATTTAAAGAACGAACACGCCACGATGATCCTACCAGCTGACAAAGGTCGTGCCACAGTCATCATGCCTAGACCCATGTACTATGAGAAGGCAAGCAAACTTCTGGAAGATACTACAACATATGAACGCCTCAAGAAAGATCCTACTTCCAAGTTTTCCAACAAACTGAAAGACACACTGAAACGCCTGAAAGAGACGGACCGCCTGTCATTAGAACAGTACAGGAAATTATACCCAACTGTGTCCGACGTCCCCAAGTTCTATGGTCTACCCAAAGTCCACAAGAAAGAAGTCCCCCTCCGTCCCATAGTCGCATCCAGAGGTTCCATCATGTATGAGACGGCTAGATTTGTGGCGGACATCCTATCACCTCTCGTAGGACACACAGATCATCACATCCACAACAGTGCTGACCTAGTGGAAAAACTGAGTAACTACACCCTCGCTCATGATGAACTCCTTGTGTCATATGATGTCTCTGCCCTATTTACCAGCGTACCAGTGAAAGAAAGCATAGAGATCATACGCCGAAGGTTACAAAACGACCAAACCCTCCACCAACGTACATCTCTCACAGTGGACGACGTATGTGAACTCTTGTCCTGCTGCCTCACCACCACCTACTTCACCTTCCAAGGTGAATTCTACCAACAAAAAGAAGGAGCAGCCATGGGCTCCCCAGTAAGCCCAATAGTAGCCAACCTGTTCATGGAGGATTTTGAAGAGAAAGCATTGGCTTCTTTCCACTCCCCACCACGATACTGGGGGCGCTACGTAGACGACACCATGACTATCCTCCCCCAGCAACTGGTCGAACAGTTCACAGAACATCTGAACAACCAACACCCAGCCATCAAATTCACGAGGGAAGTGGAACAGAACAACTCCATAGCCATGCTGGACACCCTCATCACCAGAACTGATGGCATTCTATCCTTCTCGGTCTACCGTAAACCAACTCATACGGACCAATATTTACAGTTCGACAGCCACCAGCCCCTTGAACACAAACTGGGAGTGATTCGAACCCTTACCCACAGAGCTAACACCATATGCAGTACCCAAGAGGCAAAAGACAAGGAGACAAACCACCTGAAAAAAGTGCTCACCATCTCGGGCTACAAAAAGTGGGCCTGGAACAGCCCGGGAGGCAGGAAATCCAACACCGCATCCCAACAACCAGTGAAACAACACCAGCGCAAGGGACACATTACCATCCCATACGTAGGAGGTGTGAGTGACGCTCTGTCCAGAAAGATCAGAAAACTGGGGGTGGCTGTACATTCCAAACCTTCCAACACCATACGCAGCCAGCTGGTCACCCCCAAGGACAAAACCAGCAAACTCGACAAAGCTGGCATTATATACAGAATAGACTGCCAGGACTGTAACCAACATTATGTCGGTGAAACTGAACGCCCCCTTCAGAAGAGACTAACAGAACACAAGAGGGACTCTTCTCCAGTAGGAGCTCACCTACACGCCGAAAAACATCAATTCAGTGCGGACAATGTCAACATCCTGGACAGAGAAAATAAGTGGTTCCAGCGAGGAGTCAAGGAGGCCATCTACATCGCAGCCACCAACCCCCCGCTCAACAGGGACCGGGGCCGTTACACCCTGCCCCCGGTGTACCATTCTCTGATTCGATCTCGTGAACTGGGTTCATCCCATGTTCG
>JAPXFY010000017.1:27477586-27482586 GCA_030674185.1 Monoplex corrugatus | reverse complement strand
ACACACACACACACACAACACATACACACACAACTACACACACACATACACACACACACACACACAACACACACACACACACCACACACAAACACGACACAGCAAAAACACGAACACCCCACAGCACAGCACGGCACGCAGACACAATACACACACACACCACATTTAGCTGACACACACAGCACACCACACACACACCACACACACACACACACACGAAGACAGATAAAAAACACATAATCATATTCTTTCATGTGTTCGGGTAAAACGACATATTCCATACACTATCTACGAAGACAGTTTCTGACATTATTTGCCTCACCATCCTTAACATATGTTTTGTTTGTTTGTTTGTTTGTTTGTTTGTTTGTTTGTTTGTTTGTTTGTTTGTTTGTTTGTTTTTTGTTTTTGTTTTTGTTTGTCCCCACCAAAAGTTTCAAGGGGATGTTGAAATTTTAGAAAGTTATGCTGAAATTTTACAAGAAAAGATTCAAAGTAACGTAGGAATCTGAGAAAGCTATGATGAAATTAACCAGCAGAGTTGGACTCTGAGAACGTGATATTGAAATCTGAGAAAGCAATGTTGAAATTTACAAGCACAGTTGGAATTTGAGAAAGCGACGCTGAAATTTACAATGGAGTTTGAATCTGAGAACATGATGCACACATTTGCCAGCAGATTTTGAATCCAAGAAAGTGACGCTGACATTTTCAAACAGAGTTTCAAAGCAATGTCGAAATCTAAGACTGAACCAAACCACATGTTGAAATTTAGAAACAATCTATTCTGAATAAAAAAAGGGAAAAGTCAGATAGAGCCTAGCCAAGTCTAATGTCAGTGAGTGACACTCAGGTTGTGGAAGTAGCTCAGAACCGTAATACATTACTTGACAGGGCTCAGTGATACTGACAGTGCACATCCGACATAAGTTCTTCAGCGTCTGGTATGGGTCTTCATGTGGGATAGCAGACTGAGGTATGTGTTTATGTACAGGCACTGCATGAAAAAGAGGAGTCCTGTGATCGAGGGCTCTTCTTTCGGAAATTCTTTTTTTTTCTGTTTTAAATGCATTCATTCTTTGCTTGGTGTCTGTGGAGAGGGTGACTGGAGAAACAGACTGGCAGACAAATAGACAGACCAACATACCTCCTATGCTGATATGAAATGGAAAAAAAAATATATATATATAGGAGATACATACATTGACAAAAATAAGCATCACGGAAAAAGCCATTAGTCCGCACATAAACCTTATTCAATGGCCCAATCTTGAATACACACACACACACACACACAAACACACACACACACACACACACACACACACACACACACACACACACACACACACACACACACACACACACACACACACACACATATTTATGCAAACGCGCGCACACACACGCACTCATTTACACACATACACATACATTTCCTGTATCTTTTTTTCATTTTACACTTATATACATTCACAGGCATTCATGCATCGTTTACAATTTATTCATGTATCTATCTATCTATCTATCTATCTATCTATCTATCTATCTATCTATCTATCTATCCGTCTATCTATCTATCTATCTATCTATCCGTCTATCTATCTATCTATCTATCTATCCGTCTATCTATTTATTTATTTATTCGTTTATTTTTCATTTTCACGGCGACACTAACGAGAACAAAATTCAAAGCCTGGCTTACGACAGCATTAGCCAACCGACCTTGGTGCATCTCGGAAGACGAAGAAGAAGAAGAGAGCGAGAGAAAGAACCAGGACAGAGAAAGAAAGAGAAAGAGAGAAAAAGGCAAAAGACTTGAAGCTAACGCAAATGGATGGGATAAAGAATGGACGCTTGTTTGTTTCAACAACAACAACAACAACTACAACAACAACAACAACAACAATACCAACACCAACACCAACACCAACAACTACAACAACAACAACTACAACAACAACAACAACAACTACAACAACAACAACAGCAACAACAACAACAACAACAACTACAACAACAACAACAACAACAAAAATGCTAGCAGGAAACAAGATGTATAAACTGTGGCATAATAATGACATGGGTCAGCCTCTTCTTAAAATGTTTCTTACAATCCTTATTCTTTAAAAAAAATATTTCTCACAAAACTATAATGACTTCTTAACATTTTGTACTGTTGAATTCCAAAAGTGTTTGGAACCTTCAAGCCTTCATAAGGTAATAAAACAACGTAATAAACCATTAACAGCTTAAAATAATGCAGTTTAAAATTACCGTTGATTCAGCTACACTTTCTGATTTATAAAATGTATAATACAAACAGTTTATAAAAAGAGAAACTTTGTGTTCAGTAATCACTGCCTTTAACATATTACATTCTGCAAAGTTTTAATGGAACAAACATTTAATAATCAAGAGTGATGAAGACAATCTTAATGAGTTTTATTTATATTATGTCACATCTTCCGTCTATTTGAATGACATTTATATTTATCACATCGTTCATTTCAGTTCTCATAGACACACCCAGGTTCATTCCATCATTGCCCTAATGCTAAAGAATTATTCATAATTATCAGCAGCAGCAGCAGCAGCAGCATGTACCCTGCCACATAGCGGTGGCGATCATGACCCTCCATACGAATCTATCCCTTGTCGCTGTTAAAAAAAAAAGTAAAAGTACATATCCCACCCTTTCTGTCCTCAACCACTCTGCAAATCCATCCAATGTTTTCTCCCTGAATCTACCCGGTGTTTTTTCCCCCGACAGCTTTCCTGTTGTGACTAGGTGCCCTAATTGTTCTTGCTTCATTCACAGTAGCCAAAATCATGTCGGCACGAAGCAACCCAATAGAGGAGATCTTGCAAAACAACAGGTCGTCATGGTGATAATTAAAGCTGTCTGTTATGATCTGCACCTAGTGACTGATGTAAGACTAACGCAAGGGGAAAAAATCGGCATATTAACAGGCCCACAGAAATTACTTATGGCGACAGTGAAGTGACGCAAACTGGACTGATTTGGTTATCCACCGCTTCACGATACCAAATCCATTCTTCGGAGGAACCCGTTGTGAAGTCGGCAGAGGAAAAGCTACTTAGGAATAACGAAATGGGCATTTGAGCACGCCTGACCTGCCTCGAATCGAATCCAGTCAGCAAGCAAAATCAGAGCAAGATTGAGGCAGCCGAGATGTGGTTTCTCAGAAGAATGTGGACAGCAAAGAAAACAAACGAGACAGTCTTGATGGAGGCAGACACAAGTAGATCACTCATAAAGGAAGATTAGGAAAAGACAGGCAACATTTATAGGCCATTTTATGATGAAGGGGGATTTGGAGCACCTGGTCACAACGGGAAAGCTGGAGGGAAAGAGAGCACCAGGTAGACTCAGGGAGAGAATGCTGGACGGACTTGCAGAGTGGCTGGGGATGAGGAGGGTGGGGGAGATGCTAGGGGCAACGAGAGATAGAGATGGATGGAGGCCCATGGTCGCCAACGCCATGCGGCAGGGCACCTGATGATGATGAAAGTCATATCAGGGCTATCACTGGTTAAAAAACAGCTCCTGTCTGATAAAAAGCCGACAATTAAAAACCAAGATTATGATTAGCCTTACAAGTCAAAAATTGAGTTTTAAAATCTTTCTATTGATTTTTGTTAGTTTGTTTGTTTGTCTATCTGTCTGTCTATCTGTCTGTCTGTCTGTCTGTTAGGCTGTCTGCTTGCCTGTCTGCCTGCCTGTCTGTCTGTGTGTCTGTCAGCCTGTCTGTCTCCTTGTCTGTCTGTCTGTCTGTCTGTCTGTATGTCTGTCTGTCGGTCTGTCTGCCTGTTCGTCTGTTTGTCTGTCTATATGTTTGTTTGTTTGTGTGTTTGCTTGTTTGTTTGTTTGTTTGCTTGTTTGTTTGTTTGTTTGCTTGTTTGTTTGTTTGTTTGTTTGTTTGTTTGTTCGTTTGTTTCTGTGTAAAAACAGGAAAATTACGTCTGGAGAAATATGTTTGAAGAGGTTCTTCAAGCAGTCTGCTGAAAAGTGCTCATGGCTCACGTCGTGCAAGTGCCAGCATTGCTCCAACACCATACAGATGGAGGATCCTGTCTCCTGCTGCGTGTCTGGAAGTTCCTCAACCAGCTACAGGATGACACGATGATAATTACTTGTGACAGATCTTGCTGTGTCCCCTGCTGAGCACGATAATCACTTCGAACCAGAATAAATCAAGAAAGTGACGCTCATCCCATATTTTCTGATCTGTGATCAGCAAGCACCAAAAATAAACCAGATATAGAAAAGAAGTATCACACACGATGTTGAGTAGTACGAATCTTCTATCTATCTATCTATCTATCTATCTATCTATCTATCTGTCTGTCTGTCTATCTATCTGTCTGTCTATATATCTATCTATCTATCTATCTATCTATCTATCTATCTGTCTGTCTGTCTATCTATCTGTCTGTCTATATATCTATCTATCTATCTATCTATCTATCTATATATCTATCTATCTATCTATCTATCTATCTCTATCTGTCTGTCTGTCTATCTATCTATCTATATATCTATCTATCTATCTATCTATCTATCTATCTATCTATCTATCTACCTATCTATTTATTTATCTATCTGTCTATCTATTTGTCTATCTGCCTATCTATGTATCTATCTATATCTATCTATCTATATCCATCTATCTATCTATTTATCTATCTATCTATCTATCTATATCTATCTCTCTCTCTATTTATCTATCTATTCATCTATCTATCTATCCATCTATAATTATATAATCATATATATAGAGTCTATGTACATACGTACACACACTCACATATATATATATATATGTATATATATATATATAGATAGATATATTTGTATATATATATATATATATATATATACATAAATATGTATGTATGTATATATATATGTATATATGTATATATATATAGAGAGAGATATATATATATATATGGATGGATGGATGGATGGATGG
>JAPXFY010000017.1:27465086-27467586 GCA_030674185.1 Monoplex corrugatus | reverse complement strand
CTAATTTGTAGATTTAAGTAGAGGTCAACATGTTAACAAGTGATGATTTCGAAGCCCCGAAAGAGAGAGCAAAAGAGAGAGAAGGGGTGGGGGGGAAGAGGAAGAGAGGGAGAAAGGGAGAGAAAGAGAAAGGGAGAGAGAAAGAGAGGAGAGAAAGAGAGACAGACAGACACACACACAAAGAGATAGATACAAAGACAGAGAGAGAGACACAGACAGAGACACAAAAAGAGAGAGAGGGAGGGAAGGAGAGGGATATATATATATATATATATATATGTATATATATATATATATATATATATATATACATATATAAAACAATCACGCCAGAGCCATAATGTAGCGATACGCTCAACCGTTGAACCACTGTGTTGAGCTAAATTGCCTCATCCCTTGCTTCAAAGTCCACACTTTCTTGTAAAAGTCGGGTGGTACTTGTTACTCGACTTACAACCTACTGCCCCCCAATGTTCTTTGCTGTTGTCAAAGCCGCCTCTAACTACAGCTCGGTCACCGATAATTCAGTCTGTAGGGATGAAGTGGCTAGTCCTTTGTTCCATGTCTGTGTTATTTTCTAAACGTCATGCTCACTGGTTTTACACGCTTCTGCACCCTTGGTTTGCAATGTTCGTTTCTAATGTAGAAGCTGGCTCTTAAATCGTTCTATACAATGGCTCTGACCTTCACTGTGTACACACTCTGAACAGTCTGTGGCGGCATTTCTTTGTGAAAGACCAAAAACTCGATACAGTTCTTGGTGGATATGATGGGACGATCTTGTAAGTTTTCCTACTCTTTGATTGTGACCGGAATGTCCTGTCGGTTGTTAATCACCCATAACACACCAAACGAATGAGATTGGAGACTTTTTGATACAGACCAATCTTGTGATTTCCTTCTTTTTTTTTTCGTTTCTCAAACTTGCTATCAAGTTTGTTTTTTTATCTTGGTTCTTTTCATTCTACCGTGTAAATGATTATATTACAGTCTCAACATTCTACCGTCTACCTGGGCTCTGGTAAGGTCTAGTAATTTTCTTTTCTCGTTTTATAGCTATCATAACCCGACATTTTCTCCAGCTCAACAACAAGCCAGGGGGGGGGGGGGGGATCATCTGCTTTTCTTTTCCTGCTGAGTTTTGTGTATTTATTCTTTATTGTCTTTTATACACGCCAGAAAAAGACTAGTTCGCCAAACATTTGCACCAATCTTCTTCTGTAGTATCAAATAAGTGGTCTGATTCTATTTTCTTCTGTGCTTTTCTGGTTTGTGTAGTATGTCTGGGATTTTTTTTTACACCAGAGCTCGCTCACCGATAAATCAGTCCACAGGGATAAAATGGTCAGTCCTTTTTTTCCATGTCTGTGCTATTTTCTAAAGGTCATGCTAATTGTCATTCGTTTTACAAGCTTCTGCCCCCCCCCCCCCCTGGTTTGGGACGTTCTCTGCTGTTGTGGAAGCCGCCTCTCAAGTTGTTCCAGAATGACTCTGACCTTCACAGTGTACACATTCTGAACAGTCTGTGGCAGCTGTCGTCGGAGAGCAAGTGAAAGATCGATAGAGTTCTCTCTCTGTCTCTCTGGAAGGTGGCAGGGGGTAGGTGGGGTGGGGTGGGGGTTCGCTCTCTACCCTTTTCCCCACCGTCAGCACCACGGGCATATAAAAAAGATCAAGGTTTTTGTGTGTAAACACCTGTCTCAAAGATATATGGTCAAGACATATCCTTTTGGGGTTTTTTGCCTTTTAACTTGCGGTGGCCTTCTTTGTTAAATCTCCCATAAAAAGTCAAAAGAGAGATTTGTGTGTGTGTGTCTGTATATGTGTGTGCTTGTGTGTGTCTGTGTGTGTCTGTTTGTCTGTGTGTGTGTGTGTGTGTGTGTGTGTCTATGTGTGTGTGTGTGTGTGTGTGTGTGTGTCTGTCTGTGTCTGTGTCTGTGTCTGTGTCTGTGTGTCTGTGAGTTTATGTCTGTCTGTCTCTCTCTCTCTCTCTCTCTCTCTCTCTCTCTCTCTATCTCTCTTCTCTCTCTCTTCTCTCTCTCTCTTCTCTCTCTCTCTTCTCTCTCTCTCTCTCTCTCTCTGTGTCCCCCCTCTCTCTCTGTCTCTCAGTCTGTCTGTGTCTGTGTCTGTGTCTATGTCTGTGTCAATACGTCCATGACAAAAATGTGTTAGGCAAGATTTTCTCAGCTGGTTCTACACGGATTGTTCACCAAATTGTGATCAAAGACGTATACCGTTAAGAATTTACGAATACTTACGTTTGGATATCTTGGCGCTAAGAGCAAGGCCACATGGATAAGAAAAAATGGACCTAAAATCAGCATCAGAGCTCCGAAAGCTACGAAAGCTAAAAAAAAAAAAGTGGTGTTTTCGTGTTTTTATTCGATCATATAACACTTTTTATTAAAGAAGGTCTGTAAACAGCACTTTCTCAAGAACTTCTGACAACAATCATGTTTTATTTTCACTGTTGTGGTAGTCTACCATTGTCACCGCTTCA
>JAPXFY010000017.1:27447586-27460086 GCA_030674185.1 Monoplex corrugatus | reverse complement strand
CTATGTCAACATCATGGAGTGATGCGTAACCCTTACGTTGCTGCGTACCTGTTCTTTCAAACGAACGTTAACAGGTCTGCACCGCGTTCATTCAACGCAAAGTAAGATTCTCGATAACAGAGTGACCTGGCAATATCTACTTCTTACGGGTAAACAGAAATACAGGCATGAAAATTCAAAAGACGTGGCGCTGCACTGCGGCGACGCCATCCTCCTGGGGTTAACAACCTAAATTTCATAGGAACCAGAAAAAACAAGAAAACCGAAAAAAGAACGTGCATTCAATACAACAAGACAAGACGCGCAAACCTTCGGCCAACCGGCCTTTGTCAAGCGCGAACGCACGATCACAAACAGACACCAAACAAGAGATAATAAGAAAAAGACCAAAACTTCGCTGCCGCCTCGCCCAGTGGGTAAAAAAGGGACTTAAATCTCGCCACTGGGCGAGGCTGCAGGGAAGTTTTGGTCTTTTTCTTATTAACTGTTGTTTCGTGTCTGTGATCGTGCGTTCGCGCTTGACAAAGGCCCGTTGTTCGAAGGTTTGCGCCTGTCTTGTCTTGTATTGAATGCTCGTTCTTTTTCGGTTTTCTTGTTTTTCTGGTTCCTGTTTGCTTGGACGCGGGCAGTCGCACTTGTTTTGGATTTCTAAATTTCATAGATAAATCGAATGTGACAGACACATCTTCTGCTTCCTTTATTTTGTTGTTGTTGTTGTTGTTTTCGTTCCCTTAACTCCACGAAGACTCAAAGCCCTCTAAAGAACTTTTCATCAAATCTCTCCAGTTATGTCGGTTGTGTGCCAAAGCCTTGGTCCGTGCATATGGTTTCTCTATCTTTTTCACAATGTGGTAAGTTGGCTCATTGAGTTCTTTTCCCTATCTTTCCCTACACCTTTCCTCAACTGTTCCCTGGAGGTTTGATTTAATAAGGCCATTGAATCTTGTTACATGCCCATACCAACGTAGTTTTCTTTTCCTAACTGATGTCAGCAGAACTATATGTGACCCCCCACCACGAAATCAGTCTTAACTCGCAGTCAGTCGAACAGCAATAAGAGCTGAAAAGGTGACAGAGGGTCTATTTGGGGTGTTTCGACTTTTTCTCAAAATTGATTTCTGTAAACTATAATCTATCCCCCACAGACATTTTTTTCTTGAAAAAAATATTATCAATCATCTAAAATGGTATTTTAATGCACTGATCGCAGCAGAAAGAACGCAATTTCTAACCAAAAGTACCTATTTTTGTCTCTTATTATGAACCGTAACCTGTACAGTACCTGCACATGTAATATTCTACAGAAAGCTCTTTGGTGCACCTTTCAGATCATGACAGCGAAAATTAGAAACAAACTGGGTCAAAGCCACCAAATAAAGAAATTTAAGGAAAATGTGTTGGAGAGCACACAAAAACTTCAGAGGCCGTTTTCTCAAAATGGCCGTCATACAACTTAATGACTTTAAGCATACATAACTTCTACATTTTTTTTAGCACAAACTTTATTTAAGTACCAAAATAATCAGCAGAATGTACACTTTCCAGTGATAAGTATATCTCAAAATGCCCAAAATGCTAGTTAAGACTGATTTCGTGGTGGGAGGTCACATATGTAGTCCAGGATGTTGCTTGATGGTCCGGCGCATTTGTTCATTGTTGATGTGATCAGTGTATCTGATATCTAGTGTCTTGTGGTAATATTTCCATAGCTTGGGTTTGTCTTTCCAAATCCAAATCTGTGTCACCTCCCTTCCCTTGAGGTCTGTGTCACCTCCCTTTCCTTGAGGTCTGTATCACCTCCCTTCCCTTGAGGGTGTACGTCTCACACACATACAGGAAGATGGAATACACTAAATAAGAGCCTGATCTTGTGTTTCTAGGAGATAGTCATGTCCTTCCATACAGGTTTCAGCCTGGACAGTGCTGAAGTTGTCTTTACTGCTCTTGAGAGGATTTCTGGTTTGGATCCCTCATTTCTAGGAAAGAGCATTGCTGAACAGTTCTTAGTTTCAATCCAAGGACAGTTATATCAGTGGTGATGGTGGTGGTGCTGCTAGCTATCAGATCTGTCTTCTCGGTGCTGATGTCCATGCCGTAGCTTGTCATGTTTCATCTCGTCTTTTAACAAGCTTTGCAGGTTCTGACTCACTGCCTGCCAAGCCACCATCAATGTCATCCGCGAAGCAAAAGTTGGTAATGGTTCATCCTCCAATTCTGACTGTTCTGACATGGCAGAAGTAAAAATAATTGTAGTCATAGTTTATCCTCCAGTGCTGACTGTTCTGACATGAGACAAACAAAGATAATCATGGTGATAGTCCAACCTCCAGTGCTGACTGTTCTGATATGAGACAAAGAAAGATAATTATGGTAATAGTCCAACCTCCAATGCTGACTGTTCTGACATGAGACAAACAAAGATAATCATGGTGATAGTCCAACCTCCAGTGCTAACTGTTCTGACATGAGACAAACAAAGATAATTATGGTGATAGTCCAACCTCCAGTGCTGACTGTTCTGACATGAGACAAACAAAGATAATTATGGTAATAGTCCAACCTCCAGTGCTGACTGTTCTGACATGAGACAAACAAAGATAATCATGGTGATAGTCCAACCTCCAATGCTGACTGTTCTGACACGAGACAAACAAAGATAATTATGTGTGATAGTCCAACCTCCTGTGCTGACTGTTCTGACATGAGACAAACAAAGATAATTATGGTGATAGTCCAACCTCCATGTGCTGACTGTTCTGACATGAGACAAAGAAAGATAATCACGGTGATAGTCCAACCTCCAGTGCTGACTGTTCTGACATGAGACAAAGAAAGATAATCACGGTGATAGTCCAACCTCCTGTGCTGACTGTTCTGACATGAGACAAATAAAAACAATACAATACAACTAGCACAGCCATAGTTTTGTTTGGTTTTTATTTGCTGATGGTTTTGAAAAAAAATTGCCACGGTCAGTTCAGACTTTTTTTTTTACAAAACAGCAGACAGCAGACAGCAGACAACAGGCGAAGGATGGCCACACTCGCCAACGACTGACGTATTAAGTGAACGGAGCTCTCACACGCAAAACCGGAGGCTTGCTGGTAGTAGCAACGGACGGCGACGCGTGAGGCATTTACGCTGTTTCTCTCTGTCGCTCAGTCTCCTCTCTCTCTCTCTCTCTATTTCTCTATCTCTCTCTCAGCATCTTGAGGCGTAGTTCTGTTATTTTTCCTCCCCCCGTCGCCCCTCCTTCTCTCTCTCTCTCTCTATCTTTAGTCGTCTTCGTGAAGACGGCGGCAAACTCCAATCAGTCGCCGCACACGTTTTTGGAAGGAAGGACAAAGACTGTGGCAAGTTGTTTTCTTTTATTCTTTTTTAAAAGGGCCGGATTTAAATGGAGTCGACAGCCAGCACATTGTGTTTTTCTCCTCATGGCAAGAGAACCACGGGCCTAGCAGATTTGATTCGATTTTTGTCAGCAAGAGGAGGCTCCAAGCGTTTGGCTGCTTCTTGATTGATTAGAGGTGAGTGCCTGGATTTGGAAGTTGAATTTGGCATTTGCTCAAGAGGAAGGGGAGGGGGGCCAGAGAGAGGGGATGGGGGTGGGTGGGGAGGGGAAACAGAGGGAGGTTTCATCACATTCGGACAATTCCGTATGCGTTCCTCCTAAGTCAGACAGCTACGTACTGGAAGATGCTTCGTGCCTTAGCAAATATCTTAGCACTAGGAGAGGTTTTGGTATGTTGGAGGAAAAGGACTTAGAAGCACAAAGCTGATTCCGTCAAACTGTATGTCGTGTTAATAATCTTGACAAGTCAGCAGACCACGTTGTGTGATGTTGTGGACTAGAATTGAACTCCGGTCTTTCAATTTGGATGTTGTCAGATCGCAATGAATCCCACTTGCATAAACTTCACACTGAAAATGAATTAAGTTTATTTAAGAAGAAATTGGATCTGGAATTTATGTCAATCATGTTAAGAACGTTGCTGGGCCTTGGTTATTATCATAGGTAAGAACAGAGTAAACGTCTATTGTTTGAAACATTGGGGTTATGAAATAAAAGAAAATGTCATTTCGGTTATTCTGTGGACATTATTTAACGCTTTGTGGATCATCAATTTTGTTGTTGTTGTTGTTGTTGTTGTTTTTAAATAAGAAGGTTATTTCTGAGGAAGCTAACACATGTATTGTCTTACCTCCTCTCCCCCCCCCTCTCTCTCTCTCTCTCTCCATTAATGCCAGTCAGTACTGTGTGATAATGTTTTGTTGTTGTTGTTGTTGTGTTGTTGTGTTGTTTGTTTGTTTTCTTTTTTGCGTGATTGTGGGTTTGTGTTGTTGTTGTTGTTGTTTATTTGTTTTCTTTTCATTTTCTCCCCTCTACGTAAAATGCAGCAAGCATTCTTTGACATTGACTGTTTCCGCTATACAAATGGAATTACGATAACTGTTATTATTATTGTGATTGTTAGTGTTAATATTACTTCTAGTACACTAGTCGTAGTTCTAATAATAGTAGTAGTAGCAGTATAATTATCGTCGTCATTATCATTATCATTATTGCTATTTTGATCACTATAATTATTTTGGTTGTGTGTGCATGTACATTTGTATTTATGAACTCTATGAAACAGTATACGATAATGTTCGTAAATTCTATTATTGGCTGTATAATTCTACCTCTTCTCGTGGAAGTTAGCCGATCTGGTGTTTCTCTCTTAAATCTAATTGTATGTGTTGTGTGGTGTGTGTGTGTGTGTGTGTGTGTGTGTGTGTGTGTGTGTGTGTGTGTGTGTGTGTGTGCGCGTGTGTGCGTGTGTGTTTCTCTTTCTCTCTCTCTTTCTCGCTCACTCGCTCGCTCTCGCTCTCTCTCACTCCTCTCTCTCTCTTCACTCTCTCTCTCTTTCTCTCTTTCTCTCTCTTTCCTTCTTTCTTATATTTTTTGTTTTTGTTTTGTCTTTTGTGTTTGCTTGATAAAGACAAGGTGACAGAAAAATTGCGCCTGTCTTGTTTCGTTAATCAAATGATGTGTTCTCCTTCCACTTTCGTGTGTTTCTGGTATCCACAATTCTACATGTCGAAGAACAATAACCTGTACCAATCAGTGTATTTGTGAGCCATGTGAATTGTGTGTGATGAGCCGTGTAAACGCCATTACTAAGTATCGGTACATCTCCCAGTCGTTCCTCCGTAAGGATGCCGGGGGTTCTTTCAGTATAAATAGTATCCCGCCTTCTTGAAATTCTGTGCTAGATGTTTCCCCTTTTCTGTCACTCTCTTTGTTTCTAGTCTTGCTTCTTTGTTTTTCGTCATCTCTCCTATCATTTTCTGCCTTGTTTGTCTATTCATCTGCATGTGTTCTATAAAGCCTTGCGTACATTTTCTTCATCATCATGATCAGGTGCCCTGCCGCATGGCTTTGGCGATCATGGACTTACATCTGTCTCTATCTCTCGTTGCCCCTAGCATCTTCCCCACCCTCCTCGTCCCCAGCCACTCTGCAAGTCCAGCATTTTCTCCCTGGATCTACCCGGTGCTCTCTTCCCCCCCCCCCCCCCCCCAGCTTTCCCGTTGTGCTCCAAATATACTTTTTCTTATAATTGATAATTAGGTACATGTGTTGCATGCATTTTTTGGCTTTAAGGAAATGTCATCTGCGGACGCAGTTTCAGGTACTTTATACCCGTTTGAATATATGCTTTAGTGTTTATATTTGTATTCAGTTTTTTTAAAATCCCCTGGTAATAAATTGAACGGAGTGGTCAACGCCAGGGGCATCATCATCATCATCATCATCATCACCATCATCAGGTGCCCTGCCGCATGGCATTGGCGACCATGGACTTCCAACCATCTCTATCTCTCGTTGCCCCAAGCATCTCCCCCACCCTCCTCATCCCCAGCCACTCTGCAAGTCCGTCTAACATTCTCTCCCTGGGTCTACCTGGTGCTCTCTTTCCCTCCAGCTTTCCCGTTGTGACCAGGTGCTCCAAATCCCCCTTCCTCATAAAATGGCCTATAAATGTTGCTTGTCTTTTCCTAATCTTCCTTGTGAGTGATCTACTTGTGTCTGCCTCCATCAAGACTGTCTCGTTTGTTTTCTTTGCTGTCCATGGAACTCTCAACATTCTTCTAGGAAACCACATCTCGGCTGCCTTAATCTTGATCTGGCTTTGCTTGCTGACTGTCCACGCCTCGCATCCGTACAACAGTATTGGTTCTATATAACATTCAAGGACTCTCTTTCTGATGTTAATTGATAAGCATTTTTGGTAAGAATGCTTGTCATCTTCTTGAATGCTGTTTTGGCTTGGCCGATTCTGCCAGCTATTTCCGACCAAACTAGCAAAGTAAAAACTCGATCCTTTGATTCCCCCATTCTATCCACCAACTTCCTGCAGGAAGCTGGTGGATAGGGCGAGGGAATGAAAAGGTTAAGTTTTTTGCAGTTTTACAACAATAACAATAACATCTCCCAGCCAACACTCTTGCTCTCACTGCCCAGTTAATTTAAGTCAGTTGGTAAAGCTTCAGACTCGTAAGCTGAGGGTCAGAGATTCGTATCTCGTATTAAGCGCTGCATTTTCTTTCTAGCGGCATGGCTGATTTTAGTAACAGAGTAGTGGATTGAAAATCTGGTGTTTCGAGTTCAATCCCAACTTATCCTCACCGTCATCATCAGGTGCCTTGCAGCATGGCGTTGGCGATTATGGACTTCCATCTGTCTCTATCTCTTGTTAACGATTTTCGGATTTTGTCAAATTTTTACCCATGAACACATAATCTAGGCTGTACTAATCTTATTTTTGTCTAATACTATCAATAATTAGTTAAGTTGTATGTTAAAACCTTTTGTCACTTGTACATAGAAATGTTTTGTTTTCCTTTTTTCTTTGTTTTGTGGTGGTTTTGTTTAGTTTTGGTTCGGCTTTGTTGTTGTTATTGTTTTTGGCAGTATTTTTTTATGTTCAAAGTCCTATAACTCTATATTTCTTTATGTTATCAAGTAACACACTTGAAATTCTAAATTTATACTACCTTGTTCTTTAAGTTCACACAAGAAATTTTCCTAATTTAGATAAGTTTTGAAGCTTGGCCGAGTTAATTTTGCGTATTTCATTAATGCGGGCAAAAATTCAAGTACCTCATTATGGAAAATTGTCACCCCTTATATCAATATTTCTCTGAACAAATTTGACGAGCAAGAGTTATTGAACAATTTTGTAAAAACAGATTTCTTTTATATACAATGAATCAAAAGTTATGAACGATTCAAAATCGTGTATTTGGCTGTCATATTGGATTGTGGTGAAGCTGTGACTGGCCTAGCAAGCCGACAGTGGATTCTTCAACCGCTAAGAAAACTAAAAGGAGATACAAACGGACGGATACCAACGGAAAAAGACCTCGCAATGGAAACGGACATCGAGATAGGAATAGCGACTACACTGGAACATGGAACATCTGCGGCCTAACAGACAAGGAACCAGAAATTGTGGAATTCATGACCAAAAGAAAGATCTCCATCCTGGGCATTTCAGACACTAGGAAGAAAGGAGAAGGAACGAAAGAAATCCATTCAAACTTTGTTCTCATCTGGAGTGGTGTCAGGAAAGACCAGAGAGCAACGCATGGTGTGGGATTCATCCTACACCCAGACATAGCAAAGAATCTCATGAGTACAGAATACATATCAGAAAGATTGATTAAAATCGGTGTAAGAAAGTCCAACAAAATCGTCTACTATATCCAAGCATATGCACCGTGTAACGATTCGTACTCAGAAGAGGAGAAAGACTCATTCTATCAAGAGCTCTCCGACCTCATCAACAGCACCCCTGACAAAGAGGACCTGTATGTCATGGGGGATTTCAACGGCAGAGTTGGTGAGAGAAGAAACCCGTGGACAAAACATCTTGGACCCCACAGTGACCACAGAACACCTTGCAATTACAACGGGAACCACGTGCTGGAACTATGTGCAGAGCATGATCTGATCATCACCAACACCTTTTTCCAACATCGAGCCTCCCAAATTTACACCTGGTACAAATGGAACGACCTCAGCATCTCGTCTCAAATCGACTTCATACTTGCAAGATCTAGAACACGTTACGCCATCAAAGACTCAAAAGCCATCCCCAATGCCAACCTTGACACTGACCACAGGCCTGTCATTCTGGCCTCCAGTACTCAGAAGGAGAAAATAACAACTGCTAGGAAGAACCAGCCTGAAAAGATCAACCTCCTCAAACTGGAAGAGAAAGAAGTGCAAGAACAGATTGAAAGTGCTATCAAGGTGAAACTTGACCCCATTGATACAAGCCTCCTCATCATGGAACAAGCCTGGGACACCTTCAAGCCAGCTCTCTTGAACACCTTAAGGGAAGTTTGCGGGACAAAGAAATGTAGAGGTAAAAACAGGAAAGCTACAGCCTGGTGGAACCAAGAGGTGAAGGAAGCCATCAAGAAAAAGAAGCAGCTATATAAAGCTTGGGTCAAGACCAAGATAGAAGAGGACTACGTCAAGTACAGAATCGCAAGAAGACATAGTAAACGTGTTGTGAAAGCCTCCAAAGAAAAATCTTGGGCGACCTATGGAGAGAAGTTAAGTGAAATTTGCAAAAACTCCCCAAGAGAATTTTTCAAAAGTGTGAAGACGATGAGAGTAAGAGATGAGCCATTCAACCCAACAACAGTAGTGAATGATGCAAATGGAGAGGCACTACACAAAGAAGAGGAAATTCTGAAAAGATGGGAAGACTATTTTAAAGACCTTTTAAACCCATCTGGAGTCCAGGCTTCCAGCTCCCAGTTCTCACCACGCTATAAAGACCAGTTAGAGCCCCAAATCCTTGAAGCAGAAACACGAAAAGCAATTAAGACCAGCCCAAAGGGCAAAGCAGCAGGCAATGATGGCATAACAACTGAAGCCATCCTTGCATGCGGAGAAACGGGAGTTAAGTGGCTCACCATCATCTTCCAGAAAGCATGGGAAGAGAGGAAAGTACCAATGGACTGGCAAAATGCAATAGTGGTGCCAATTTGGAAGAAGAAGGGCAGCAAGAAAGACTGCAGCACATACAGAGGCATTTCACTTCTCAGCCATGTAGGGAAAATGTATGCAAAGATTCTGGAACAGCGCACAAGAGCCAAAGCAGAACACCTACTGAGCAATGCCCAGTTTGGCTTTCGGAAAGGAAGAGGGTGCACAGATGCCATTTTCGCACTCCGACAGCTGTGTGAAAGAGCCATCGAATACAACCAAGACCTGCATACAGTATTCGTTGATCAAGAAAAAGCTTTTGACCGAGTCAACAGAGACAAGCTCTGGAAGATCCTGGAGCAGTACGACGTGAAGGGGCAGTTGCTTGATAACATCAGAGCAATCTATGCCAACAGTAGGAGCGCAGTCCGAACAGCCAGTGGAACATCGGACTGGTTCCCGGTTACATCAGGGGTCAGGCAAGGCTGCGTACTCTCTCCCCTTCTCTTCGTGATCTACATGGACCAGATTACAAAGGAAGCCAATCCAGATCTGGAGGCCCTGAACGAACTATTATTTGCTGACGACCAGTCCTTGATGAATCAGAACAAAGCAGCTCTTCAAGAACACACAGACCAACTCAACACAAGCTGCGAGAAGTATGATATGAAGATCAGTATCAACAAAACAGAAGTTATGTCTGTCAGCAGAAATCCAGGAAAGCTGGACATCAACATCAACGGCACCCAGCTGAAACAGACCAAAGAATTTAAATACCTTGGCAGCCTCTTCACTGAAGATGGAAAATTGGACAGAGAGATAGAAACCAGATGCCAGAAAGCGAACGCAGTCAGTTACCAACTCGCCCCCCTTCTGAAACATCCCAGCATCCCAGTGAGCACCAAGGCAAAACTCATCAACGCCATCTTCGTTCCAACACTCACATACCAGTGTCAGACATGGGCCCTAACAAAAGCCTTAGAGAGAAAATTGGTCACATGTGAAATGCGCTGCCTGAGAAAAGCTATCAACAAGACCAGACGCGACAAGATCAAGAATGAGGTGATCAGAAACATGGTCGGACTAACACCAATTCTCCACCATGTCGAACAACAAAGGATCAGGTGGTTTGGTCACCTCACCAGAATGCCGCCCGACCAACCGGCCCTACGGGCATACACCACCAGATACACTGGCTGGAAAGCCAGAGGTAGACCACGGAGACGATGGAGCGACTCCGTGGCTGACACCCTGCGAGCCCATGACCTGTCACTCTATCAAGCCTCCCGCCTTGCTGCAGACAGACGTCTGTGTCTCCCCGCGACGCCGAAGGGCACCAGCGGCAGATGAAAGAAAGAAAGAAAGAAGAGATATTGGATTGTTGCCATGGCAAATATGCACAAATAATACAACTCGTGTTTTTTTATGTTTTACAAGTGATGCACTTTTAATCTTTCAATCTTAAATAAAACTGTCAACCTTAATTTGAAAATACAAATGATGCGTTTTCAATCTTAAATAAAACATTCAACTTTAATTTAAAGATACAAGTGATGCACTTTCAATCTTGAGTAAGTAAAACTTCCTACCTTATATTGAAAATACAAGTGATACATTATTAATTTGAATAATACTTTCAACTTTATTTTGGAACAATTCATAATTATATTCAACCCATTCATTACCAGTTCCTTGTAGGTGTTTGTGTAGATGAGTCAGTCTGTGGGTCCACCAGTCCTCTGGTCTACAACTGCATTGTTTTGAGATCATCAGTGATTGCGGCAATTTCTGCGTGGCATTTGTTCAAGAGGAACTCATCGCACTGGGACAATTGTATATGCGCTGCAACTAGATGTACACGTAATTATCTGGCAAATTGCTTGATCCTGCGCAAAACCGTATGCGCTGGTAGAGAATAGGGACCTATGAAATGATGACAGCAAGTAAAATGATTCATCATCATCATCATCATGTGTCCTGCTGCATGGCGTTGGCGATCATACACATCTATCTTTCGTCGCTGCAGATACATCTCCCATCCTCTCTGTCTTAATTCACTCTGCAAGTCCGTCCAATATTTTTTTCCCTGGGTCTACCGTGTGCTCATTTCCTTCCACCTTTTCTGTTGTGACCAGGTGCTCCAATTTCTCTTGCCTCATAAAATGTTCTATAAATATTGCTTGTCTTTTCCTAATCTTCTTCATTAATGTGCTTTTTGTGTCTGCCTCTTTCAAGACTGTTTCGTTTGTTTTCTTTGCTGTCCATGAAACTCTAAACATTCTTCTTACAAATCACATTTCAGCTGCCTTTCTCTTGTTTTGACTTTGCGTGCTGACTGTCCACGCTTCACATCTGTACAACAGTCATCATCATCATCAGGTGCCCTGCCGCATGGCGTTGGCGATTATGGACTTCCATCTGTCTCTATCTCTTGTTGCCTCAAGCATCTCTTCCACCCTCCCTGTCCTCAGCCACTCTGCAAGTCCGTCTAGTATCTTCTCTCTGGGTCTACCCGGTGCTCTCCTTCCCTCCAGCTTTCCCGTTGTGACCAGGTGTTCCAATTCCCCTTTCCTCATAAAATGGCCTATGAAAGTCGCCTGTACAACGGTATCGGTTCCGTAGTTGGTAAAACGATTAAAACATTAACATGGGCAGCGATGTAGACAAGTTTTGTGTTGCAGAGTCGGATTATACTGGAGACATGAGATCTCAACTCCACGGCTCTGTCAAAAGAACCAGCCAGCTCGACTGAAAAGCAAAATTGCCAATATATTGTGACCATCTGCTGGTGTGGTGGTGGTGGTGGTGGTGGTGGTGGTGGTGGTGGTGGTGTGGTGTGATGGTGGTATTTTTGTTTTATTCTTCAATTTTTCCAAGTTTTGGCATATCTTAATATTGGTGTCTGAGTCCATTGATCCACAATTGTGTAATGTTTCGCAAGTTTCAGAATGACAATGATGGTGGCAGATTCTGTAAGGAAATAAGGCGGGAAGACATACACTGTCGTGGAGGACTAACAGGAAAAATCGATGTAGTTACATGCTGTTTATAGACAAATTTTAAAACATGGAAAGTATTGTTTATTAAGTTTAAAGCCTCTCTGAGTTCAAATTCCCAGCGCTATTTGTTTATATATTGTCTTGCTTCAGGGTGACAGAAAGAGATTTACCTAGCTATCAACCTTTCACACAGAGAATAAACGAAACTTCATACGAATCGTTTGGCCAGCACCATCTCCAGTCAACAGCTGCTTGCCCAATGTAGTCAATACAGTCATTAAGCGGGCTATTTGGCAGAACCACGGTCTCAAGATCTAACATCTTGAGTTCAATCCCACCCGGCAACTTTAAAAAACTGACCTGTTCGCTGCCCATCTTAATGTCTCCATCAGTTCTGGTGGTGTCGGCTTAATGTTTCAAAAGTCCCTCTTCCCCCTTTCCCACATTTCAAGACCTTGCCAGCGCACAGGGTTTTTGCGCAGGCTTCGGAAGTATGTCAGATAATTGCTGGC
>JAPXFY010000017.1:27427586-27432586 GCA_030674185.1 Monoplex corrugatus | reverse complement strand
CATACATACATACATACATACATACATACATACATACATACACACACACATACAGCCATAGATACATACATACATACATACATACATACACACATACAGCCATAGATACATACATACATACATACATACATACACACATACATACATACATACATACATACATACACACACATACATACATACATACATACATACATACATACATACATACATACATACATACATACATACATGCACACATACATACATACGTAATGAATAAATTGATAAATTGATAAATAAGTGAATTAATTAATTAATATATAATACAGTGCGATGACCCTACGCGTGATGTATGTCTGCATCAAGCTTCCCCCCTTTCCATTATCACGACGTGTATGGTGGCCTGCTATTTTCTGCTCTACATCCTCCAGGGTTGTCAGGCACCAGGAAGTGCACTGACCATCGGGTTAAAACCTTTCCCACCTTTGTCAGGAAATGATCAAATCTGAAACTTTAAGACAGTATGTTTTTGTTTGCGGCTACCAGGTATAGATAGATAGTATAGGCGGAAATGTTACAGGAGATCCTCCCTGCTACTCCTGAGCATCAGGGAGATTGACTATATGTAAGATGTGTGTGTGTGTGTGTGTGTGTGTGTGTGTGTGTGTGTGTGTGTGTGTGTGTGTGTGTGTATGTGTGTGTATGTGTGTGTGTGTGTGTGTGTGTGTGTGCAGGGGGGAAAATTGTTGCTGCGGAAATGGGAGACAACGAGACGAGCGCGTGCGCTCGTGCGAGCACACGAGAACACAAGCATTCTTACATATACACGCACACACATAAGCACGCACATACGTGAAGATGTTATAAAACATATTTACCTTTGTATAAAAGTAAATCTAACAATTGGCCTTAGTACAACCACACCCCCCTCCCCCCCCCCCCCCTAAGAATTGGCCTTTGCATTAAAAAAAAAACCGAAATAATTGTGAATCCTTCTTTTGTGTGTAAAAGGTTTCCTATAGCTTTGAGATCTTAAGGGTTTGAGGTGCTATAGACCTTCACATATCTTGGAGCCGGCATTATCTGGGCGATGCGCGTGTCCTCTTCCTCGCTGTTGTACATTCACTGATTTCAGAGAAAGTCCGGTACCCAGTCAGTTTCAGTTTCAGTTTCAGTTTCTCAAGACGACGTCTCCACGCTCGGAACGAATTCCATATGCGCTAACGTCACAGGTGCCATGTGTATGGTGAACATAGCACTAGCCTTAAGCCTGCACATAAACCTATGAGCTGGTCAGGTCCTGAGGCCCTATCTAGCCTTTGTTTTACCAAGTCTATATTTTGTACTGGTATTGTATCGGTATAAGATGTGCTTGCAGCAACAAGGGATAGATACATGTGGAAGGCCATGATCGCCAACGCCATGCGGCAGGGCACTTGATGATGATGATGATGTATAAGTCTATCACTGGAATAATCTCGGTTACATGTAAATGAGATATGTGTCTGTGTATCTTATCTCCAAAACAAGGAATATGTATGTTAAGTAAATAAATAAATAACTAAAGGTCTGAATCACGACACAACTAGCTATTCTGTATAAATTCGTCTCAGCGGACAGAAAGACACCCCCCCCTTCCTCCAGTCAATGCATAAAACTTCAGCTGTCTATCAACTAGGGGAAGACTATTTTTTGGACTAGTACACTGAAGGACACACACCACACACACACACACACCACACACACACACACACACACACACACACACACACACACACACACACACACCGCAAACACACATACAGACACTAACACTAACACGCACACACACACACACTAACACTAACACTGACACTAACACGCACGCACACACACACGCACACACACACGCATACACGCACATACACACACACTAACACTAACACTAACACGCACACACACACACACACACACAAAACACACACACACACACACACACACACACACACACACACACACAACACAACACACAACACACACACACACACACACACACACACACACACACACACACACACACACACACACACACACACACACACACACACACACACACACACACACACACAGATTAATTCCCTAGGCGTGATAAGCACCCGTGCTAACTCTTAAGCAGATTGGAAGGCAATTGTTCTGCCTCTGTTACGCTAATCAGTTCTCATCCTGCGGAATCATTGTTAAAGTCATCACCTCCATCAAGAAGCTGTGCAACCACCTTAACTGCCAGTTCATTCGTTGTCCTTATAATGACTTCTTTGATTCGCCTTAGACCATGCAGTTCCTCTTCAGTCATAAGCCTTTCAATTATGGCTTCACACTCAGGTTCTGTCCAGGGCAATGATTTCCAGATTGTTTTTCATTATAGCCTGCACGCTGGCTGTCCATCTTCATCTAAATGCCCCAGCCATTATGGGTGGTGTCAGCTTAGTGTTTCATAGATCTCCCTCGTCCCTCCCCCTCCCCTGTCCTCATTTCAAAACCTCGCCAGTGCATAGGATTTTGTGTAAGTTCAATGAGTCTGTCTGTCTGTGTGTATGTATGTGTGTGTGTATGTTCGTTCGTTCTTTGATTTAACGTCTTTTCACTGTAAGTGATATTAGACGTCAACACATTTTTGTGTGTGTATGTTGTGTGTGTGTGTGTGTGTGTGTGTGTGTGTGTGTGTGTGTGTGTGTGTGTGTGTGTGTTGTGTGTGTATGTGTGTGTATGTGTGTGTGTGTGTGTCTGTCTGTCTGTCTGTCTGTTTGTGTCTGTGTTTGTGTCTGCGTCTGCGTCTGTGTCTGTGCATGGTTGTGTGCATGCAAATGCGCATGAATGCCCTCATTCATTCAAACTGTTTATCTCGAAACTGTTTCCTTGTGTTTCAGTTCACTGTCAAGAAAAGCTGGAGTCCTCGAAGAAGAACCGGTCAGAAAAACACCAAAACAATCACCAGTGCGTACAAACTGGAAAACCAATTGCTCTGTTGCCCCAACAGAAACTATTCTGCAGCTAAAGTGATAACAGTTTTTTTTGTGAAAATCGGAGTTACATTGCTGTAATAATAAGCGATAACAGTTCTGTAAGAATAGAAACTACATTGGTGTAATTATAACAATTACTAGTCTGGAATCATACAAAAATCTTGTTCTGGAGCTGTAAGAAAAATGCATTGTGAAATCGTATCAGCAATAATGCGGTAACCATAGCAGCAACAGTTCTGTTGCTATAGCAGCGACAAGCGTGAAACCTTTGTTGTCCAAGTGAACTCCGTCACCGCCGTCATGGAGCCAAGGGGCGGAACTGTGTCGAGCATCCGTTTGTGTCACTTCCTGCTGATTGTGATCGTTGTGGCAAGTAAGTTATGGTGTTGTGTGTGTGTGTGTGTGTGTGTGTGTGTGTGTGTGTGTGTGTGTGTGTGTGTGTGTGTGTGTGTTGTGTGAGTGTATGTGAGTGTGTGTATGTGTGTGTGTGTGAGGGAGAGAGAGAGAAAGAGAGAGAGAGAGAGTGTGTGTGTGTGCGTGCGTGCGTGCGTGTGTGTGTGTGTGTGTGTGTGTGTGTGTGTGTGTGTGTGTGTGTGTGTGTGTTGTGTGTGTGAGTGGATATAAGAAACGTTTCAATGTACCGGTTTCTCGACTGTTTTTCGTGTGTCTTAAATTGTCGTGTTTTATAGATGTCATATACCTTAAGTTATTCTGTCATAATAATGATGTGTCTTCTTTTTGTTTTGTGTTTGTTTGTTCGTTTTTGTTTGTTTGTTTGTTTGTTTGTTTGTTCGTTTGTTTGTTTGTTCTTAGTTTCCATTCTTTTTTGCAAGCAGAGGTAACGTAAGTTGTATATGACATTGGTGATGATGATATTGACGATGGTGATGTTGGTGATGATGATAAACATGATGAACATAAATTACGATGGCGGACCATGGGCCTACGTACTATTAGAGCGAAATGAGAATAATGACAGTGATTTCTAAAATTAATCTTCTACTCATTATAATCAAATATGATGATGACAATATTGGTGGTGTCAACGGTGGTGGTAATGGTTTTAAAACGCCTACTACATTCTTTCTTTCTTTCTTTCATTCTTTCTTTCATTCATTCTTTCTTTCTGTCCATCTTTCTGTTTTTCTTCTTTCCTTCTTTCTTTTTTTTCTTTTCTTTTCTTTTCTTTCATTCTTTCTTTCCTATTTTCTTTCTTTGTGTTTATAATCACATTGAGAAAGCAAACGTGCATTTCTAAGACACAGACGTCAGAATGGCAGAGTCTCTACCTTCTGATTAAACTGCATGGTTTCGACTTGTTGTCTTGTATCAAATAATCGAACATTTACTCACTACGTCCTTCAAACGGTATACGTATACGCCCGACACATAGCATTTCTACGGTAGGCCAGATCAATATGTTATCCGTTTCAGCAGAAAACACAAGACACAGTAACAATGTAGATATGAGGTAATCTCTGATGGCTGGACTCATGTAGTTCTTTTCTGTTGTTGGTCTGACTCATGTCAATGTCGTGATAATAGGAACTGAAGGTTTCTGGCGACGGAACCGCCATGCACTGAACCTGGATACTGTCGTGTGGTGGGGAACCGGTTACTGTTTCTGGCTGACACAGAAAATATGACCGAATAAGATGAAATTAGATAAATACATTATTGCCAAGGGCTGAATATTGAAGAAAAACATCAAGGTCATCGACTTCAATGCAGAAAGCATGATTAACTGCTTTTGGCTAACAAGAAAAATACATTTCAGTTTCAGTTTCTGTTTTCTCAAGAGAACGTCTCTGCGGTGGGAATAAATTTTATATTCACTGAAGCTACTGGTTCCATGTGATGAAGAGGGCCCAAAAATGATCATGGCACAAGGTTTAATCCTATACATAAACCCCTTGAGCCGGCCAGTTGCACATTTGCATTGCGGGGCTTCCTAAGTGTGCATATCATATATCGGTTAAACATTTCTTAAAGGGAGGAAATCGATTAGCATTGACT
>JAPXFY010000017.1:27410086-27415086 GCA_030674185.1 Monoplex corrugatus | reverse complement strand
AATAGATCTTTAACCTACGTACCCTTTGTCTTTGCTGCCCTCGAGAAGATATCTGATGGAATGTTTAAAATGGTTCTGTCGTAAATGTTGACTGTGTTGTTTCAAGAGTGTGTTTTTAACAACAGCAGGGAAGTTTCAGTCTTTTCTCTCAATTTTTTTTTGTATCTACATGTTGTGTTTGTTTGTTTGTTTGTAATCTTACGCTTGACAAAGGCCACTTGGCCGAAAATTTGCGCCTGTCTTGTTTTGTTGTATATAAATACGCGTTCATATTCTTCTTTACTGTATCTGATGTTTAGCATCTTGTGATAGTATCTCATTTCCATGGGTTGGATTCATCTTTTCAAGCCCTCAGTGAGGGTCTACGTTTTGAAGGCATACAGAATGATTGAGTATGCCAGTGCCCGTAAGAACCTGATCTTGTGTTTCAAGGGTGTGTTTTTGTGGTCGTTACATACAGGTTTCAGCCTGTATAATGCTGACTTTGTCTTTGCCGCCCTCGAGAAGATATCTTCTTCTTCTTCTTCTGCGTTCGCACGTTCACAAGGTCAGTCCAGTCAGGGAGACGAATGTTGTCGTGTCCTCCATGTCCTGTCGGCAGCCATAGAGCTTGGTGCGGAGGGGAGCTGCCGTCGGCCACACTTGTTCCCTCTGCTCTTGGAAGAGGGGGCAGATCTGAAGGATGTGTTCTGGTGTCTGTTCTTCCAGACCACAAGGACGATAGGTGATGGGGCCAGCTTCATCTTCCTGAACAGGTGGGCATTCAGGCGACAGTGACCTGTTCTGAGCCTGAAGATCGCCACCTGCTGCAGACAGCTAAGGAGATGGTATGGATCCTTTGAGGTTGTTCTGCAGAAGGCTGCCTTCACAAGGGTCTTCTTCTCCCTGAAGCTAAGGCTTTTTTCTGGTTGTCTTCCTTTGGCTCCATCTTTGGCAAGCTGGTCTGCTGCTTCGTTTCCAGGTATCCCACAATGGGCCGGAACCCACTGCAGGACCACACGTCGATGCTTGGCGACATCTTGCAGCTTTTCCATGAGATGTGGAAGTTTGTCCCCTGCAAGTGCTTCCAATACAGACTTTGCATCGGAGAGGAAGACAACTTGGGTGCAGTCGCTCTGAATGTCATGAATTAGAGCCGCTGCCTTCATAAGAGCCTCCACTTCTGCTGCATAGTTGGTGCAGTGTTTGCCAGTGGGTATCCCTGCTGTGATGACGTGTCCGTCAGGAGAGTTGATATGTACGCCCGCTCCTCCATCTGCCACAGCATTGGTTGCCGAGCCATCCGTGTATACGTGAATCCAGGATTCTGCAGGATATTGCTCGTCGATCATGGCGAGTGTCAGAGTGCGTTTGACGCTGTCATCTTGGGACTCTCCTGGGGTAACTTGAGGGACTGAGGTGGTGATTTGGAGCAACTTGTAGTCGTTGTTCCAAGGTTGTGGTAGCAGGTCAGAGGTGTTTAGAGGAAGTGTTGTTGGTGTTTCAGCCAGGTGCACCCTGGCAAGCCGTCTAGTTTCGTGGAGGAAGCTGCTGCGTTTGAGACGGCTCTTGGTTGGTTGGTCCATTCTCTGTCCCATTGGATGGTGTGGCAGAACCTTGATCTTCTCTGCCTGGACCAAGTTTTTCATGTCTCTTCTCTGCACCAGGGGCTGAATGGCAGTAACTTCCTCCATGGCCTGAATTGGTGTGGATCGCATTGATCCTGTGATGAGACGGAGTGCTTGGTTCTGGACTTTGTCCAGGGTCTGCAGATGGGTTTTGGCTGCTGTAGACCAGGCTGTAGAACCGTACTCAAGGTGGGGTCTGACCACTCCCTGGTACGATTGCTTGAGCACCTTCTCGTTGGCTCCCCAGCTGGTTCCGGCCAGTTTGTGCAGGATGGCGAGCTTTTGTCTTGCTTTTCTTTCAGCTCTTTCGATGTGGGGCTTCCAGGTCTGCCGCTTGTCGAAGGTGACACCAAGGTATGTAACTTCCTCATCTTTCTTCAATGGGGTGTCACCAAGTTTGATGGTGCCAGATTTCTGCTTGGATGACAGGGTGAAGAGTGCCGTGGAGGACTTGTCTTTATTAATCGAGATGTTCCACTCTTCTGCCCATGCTGCCAGTTTGTCTGCTGCTAGCTGCATTCTGTAGGTGGCAGTGGTGGTGAACTCCTCCTTGCACCATATCACCAGGTCATCCGCGTATAGCGCTGCATGGATGCCTTTTGGCAGATCTTTTATGAGGTCATTAATGAAGACCAAGAAGAGTGTGGGGGAGAGAACTCCACCTTGAGGGACTCCATGTCGCAAGAGAACTTTCTTGCCTTTGCGTCCGTTGACTGTGACTCGTGCTCTGCGGTTGTGGAGGTAGGCTAGGATCCACCGTAGCATATTGCCTCCAACTCCACATCTCTGCAGCTTCACCAAGAGGCCATCAGTCCAGACCTTGTTAAAGGCTTTCTGCAGGTCGATCCAGGCAGCAAAGACAACTTTCTGTTCCTGGAACGCGTCTTCAATTTCTTGGGAAAGGAAGGTGGCCTGGTCTTCTGTACTGTGAAAGCATCGGAATCCTGCTTGCTCCGGGACCAGAATGTTCTCAGTCTCGAGATACCAAAGGAGGCGCTGATTGATCATCCTCTCTAGGGTCTTCACCATGCAGCTGGTCAAGCTGATTGGTCTGTAACTGGCAGGCTTCTTCTTGTCCTTTCCTTTCTTATAGATTGGAGTCATGATAGCCTCACGCCATGTTTGTGCCAAGGTGCCGGTTTCCCAGCTGTGATTGAGGACCTCCAGTAGTTTCAAGATGGCTGTGCTGCCAAGGTGCTTCAGCATCTCGTTAGTGATCCCATCCGGTCCCGGAGATTTCTTGGTTTTTAGCTTCCTGAGAGCTGTCTGAAGCTCATGAAGCGTGAAGGGTTGCTTCATGGGTTTCACATTGGTGGCCTGGTGAGGACGTTCTCGCTGTTCTCTTCTTGCTTCTCTTTGTTGGAGGGGTGTGACTGGTATGTTGCTCTCATTTGCGTAGTTGTCTGCAAATCGATTGGCAGCGCGTCTACCAGTCAACAACTCTCCGTTATCTTCCAGTGTGATGTTGTGATGTCTGCTCTCTTCATCGTTGAGTTGTCCCAGGACTCTCCAGAGTTTCTTGCCATCTCTCTCAAGGTTCAGAGCAGCTGTTTTCTCCCTCCAGCTTTGTCGTCTGGCTTGGATTTTTGCCTTGAGAAACCTGGCTTTTGTCTGCTGGAGCCGCAGGTGGTTCTCATTCGATGGGTTATTTTCTGCTTTCTGTGAGAAGATATCTGATGGAAGGTTTAAAATGGTTCTGTCTTAAATGTTGACTTTGTTGACATAATCGTCAAGTGCATCAGTCATGATACTTTCCAGTAATATGTCAAAAGTGTAGGAGATAGAAGGCAGCCCTGATAAATATGGAACTACCTTCCAATAGCATATTGTGTACTCACAGCACCAGTTGCTTTGGAATATTGTTGTTAGATGGTGTTGATTAGATCTTGCTTAATGTTAGAGTTTTGTTATTGTGGTCCACAGTGCTCCTGCCAGACTCTGCCAAACGCCTTCTTGAAGTCTATAAAGACGTGGTAGAACTCTCTTTTATGTTGGCAGTGTTTTTCGCAAATGGTAGGTAGGTTAAAGATCTGTTCGATGGTACTTGTGCCTTTGCAGAATCCGGACTGTTCTCCATGGTGAAAGGCATTTGTTTGTAGATGTAAGATGCAATCTATTTAGAATGATTTTCAGCATCATTTTGCTAACATGGCTGACCAAACTGGTCGTGCGGTAGTTCTGACAATGTTGGAGATTTTCTGTCTTGGGAAGGATGACGATTAGTGACTGGGTCCATGGCGTAGGCCACTCGCCTGTGTGCCAGATTTTGTGGCAAATGACATGTACATCAGTCAATGCTTCTCTGCCATATTTAAAGAATTCTACAAGGATGTTGTCAATGCCTATAGTCTTACCACATTTTCAGTGACTTCACTGCTGCCATAACTTCGTCATGGAATAGTAGTAGTAATCACCGTCATCAGCATTATCATCAGCAGCAGCAGCAGCAGCAGTAGCACCAGATGCAGCGGCGTTATCATCATCGTTCATCATCATCGTCATCGTTATCATCATCGTCATCATCATCATCATCATCATCATCATTATCATCGTTCATCGTACTTCATCATCATCATGATCATCATCAGCAGCAGCAGCAGCAGCATCATCAGCATCAGCATCGTCGTCGTCGTTGTCGTCATCATCATCATCATTATCATCGTCATCGTCATCGTCATCATTATCATGATGATAATAACATGACGACAACAATGAAGAGCTATACTGTACAACATCCCGGGAAACTTGCTTTTAAACCCGTTGCCTTTTACAGAAAACATTAAGCATAAAAGCACAAGTCAACGATCATTAAACCTGGCTCAGAACAGAGTGAACTGACCTGGAGTCTTGCAAAAGAGTAGGAGCTGATCAGGGCCGAACATCTCACAATGATTTTTGAATGGACTGATAGGGGTTTGAAGCAAACCCTCCAGTCTGTAGTCCGTTGTGCTAAACACTACACCACCACGACTGCTCGAGTTACATTCTTTTGTAAAGATTCTAGTTCAGTACGTCTTGTTCTGAGCGCATTCTTTTGTAAAGATTCTGGTTCGTACGTCTTGTTCTGAGTCACATTCTTTTGTAAAGATTCTGGTTCAGTACGTCTTGTTCTGAGTCACATTCTTTTGTAAAGATTCTGGGTTCAGTACATCTTGTTCTGAGTCACATTCTTTTGTAAAGATTCTGTTCTGTACATCTTGTTCTGAGTCACATTCTTTTGTAAAGATTCTGGTTCAGTACGTCTTGTTCTGAGTCACATTCTTTTGTAAAGATTCTAGTTCAGTACGTCTTGTTCTGAGTCACATTCTTTTGTAAAGATTCTGGTTCAGTACGTCTTGTTCTGAGTCACATTCTTTTGTAAAGATTCTGGTTCAGTACGGCTTGTTCTGAGCC
>JAPXFY010000017.1:27402586-27405086 GCA_030674185.1 Monoplex corrugatus | reverse complement strand
CTGTCTGTCAGTCTCTGTCTCTCTCTTTCTTTCTCTGTCTCTCTGTGTCTCTATCTGTCTCTGTTTTTCTGTCTCTGTCTGTGTGTCTCTGTCTCTCTGTGTGTCACTGTCTTTGTCTCTGTCTCTTTCTCTCTCTCTCTCTGTCTCTCTCTGTCTCTCTCCCTCCTTCTCTCTCTGTCTGTCTCTCTCTCTGTCTCTCTCTCTGTCTCTCTCTCTGTCTCTCTCTGTCTCTCTCTCTCTGTGTCTCTCTCTGTCTCTCTCTCTCTCTGTCTCTCTCTCTCTGTCTCTCTCTCTCTGTCTCTCTCTCTCTGTCTCTCTCTCTCTGTCTCTCTCTCTTTCTCTCTCTCTGTCTCTCTCTCTCTCTCTCTCTCTCTCCTCTCTCTCCTCATCCTGTCTGTGTCTTGGTTGTGTTTGTGATGCGAAGGAAAGAAATTCGGTTAGGTCAAAACTGTTTATCTGTGTTAGCTGAGCGCCAGTTTTATAAATGATAATAGCCTCAGACAAACAAGTCTTCAAAAGAGTGTAACAGCCTGCCGTATAATTCACTGTCTTTTTTTCCACACGGCATGAGAATCCTGCCTAGACAGTAAATGGATAATAAACAGAGTGCGGTCCTTCCTGAAATGTCTTTTCATAATTTCTTGTGTCTGCTGGGCAGCTGTTACAAAGAGAGGCTCCACATTCGCTGATGAAAAACTTCTCAGGTCTCTAAATTAACGACAGAGACAGATAGGGGGAAGCAGAGAAAGAGAGAGAGAGGCTGGAAGAGAGAGAGAGAAGAGAGGCAGGGAGAGAGAGAGAGAGAAGAGAGGCAGGAAGAGACAGAGAGAGAGAGAGAAAGGGAGAGAGAGAGTTTTGTTGACTTTTTAATGCCACTGGCCTGCTTTTAAGGATGAAGCATTACAAAAATCTGATTCATGACCACTGAACATGCGAACATGACAGTTTTCATGCAGGATCTCTTATTTTTTCTTCTATTTTCTTGGCAAGAACCCGAGTAAAATCCAAACTTGTTTGAAGATCATAAAATGTTATTATAACATGTTTATAGTAAAATGTAAATTATGAAATAAAAGAAGGTATACAATGATATGCGTTTTTGTTCTACTTCATCTTCTACAAACTCTGGTTGCAATAACTTCACACTGTTCATGATCAACCACTGTTTAACACAAAGTCTAAAGTGACATGCACTTAACTTTTAGTGCAAGTTTGTATGAACAGGTAACTGATTTCTCAATACGTATGATTATGTATTTTGTGATTAAAGACGACAATCAATGTAAATACAAATGATGGCAGTAAAGAAATCAATTTTTTTTCTGTCCCATTTTGTACATCACATCAGTGGCTACGGAATCTGGGACATACCACTAACAATGCTATGACGATGGTAAAGATAGGGATGATCATCATGATGCTATGGATTTCCATTCAGGATTGAGACTGTGGCACAGGTCTGTGCTCATTGCTTACTTTCATGACGTATCCCGACATTAACAAGACCTGAGAGATACAGACACCCGAGGTGCTGGTCAGAAGATTTGAACAACACCCTCAGCAACGAATCTGGAAAGTGGATGAGACTTGATTTTGTGATCCAAGTTTTCCCAATGAGCCCTTAGCCCATTCAATTGTGAGGTAAAGCTGATCAAAGCAAAACAACAAACACAAAAACACACAATACACACAAACACATACACACATACACATACACACACACATACACATACACATACACAAACACAAACACACACACATACATACACATACACACACACACACACACACACACACACACACATACACAAATGATTTTGACACGATTGGGGGGATTCAAACTCACAGCCTTCCAGTTGGTAATCCCTTGTCCTAACCACTGCACCATGGAGCCTGGTCAATACAAAAAAAATAAATAATAAGGAAAAAGAAAATCTCAGTGCAACACACGCTGAAGGAGAAGACACCATCACAAGGAAAGGAAAACAAGATGATGCACCAGTGATTGAAGAAAACCGACCTGGATGAGCTCAGCAGACAAAAAAGAAAAATGAATTCCCACTGGCCACTCAGCACGCAACGAAGGTGATACCATGTTCTGCTGCCGATATTTCCTGCAGGGAATGTTTACACCCTTGGGCACAGTTGAAGCAAAGGTCAGCAAAGACAGAGTGTTGGAGATGAGATGGACTGAACAGAAAATTAGGAAGACATATATTGTTTGAAATGCCCGTCCAGGATTTGACGTCAGCAAAGTGATCAACCTGTGGTGCTATGAAGTTCCATTCAGTATTGAGATGGTGGCGCAGGTCTGTGCTCATTGCTTACTTTCATGACATATCCCGGCATTAACCAGGCCTGAGAGATACAGACAATCTACAGTGTTGTTCGGAAGATTTTGACCAACACCCTAAGCGACGCTTTTGGAAAGGCGATGGGACTTTGTGATCCAAGTCTTCCCAAATGAGCATTAAATTTTAGCCCATCAAATTGTGGTAGA
>JAPXFY010000017.1:27377586-27380086 GCA_030674185.1 Monoplex corrugatus | reverse complement strand
GTGGATCAGGCATGGTACTATATGAGTGCAATGGGTCTTCATAAACAAAAGAGAAAAATGGTACTATCTAAGTGCAGAGTGTCTTCAAACACAAGAGAGAAAAATGATACTATCTAAGTGCAGAGTGTCTTCATAAGCAAAAGAGAAAAATGGCACTATTTGAGTGCAGAGTGTCTTCAAACACAAGAGAGAAAAATGGTACTCTCTGAGTGCAGAGTGTCTTCATAAACAAAAGAGAAAAATGGCACTATTTGAGTGCAGAGTGTCTTCAAACACAAGAGAGAAAAATGGTACTATCTGAGTGCAGAGTGTCTTCATAAACAAAAGAGAAAAATGGCACTATTTGAGTGCAGAGTGTCTTCAAACACAAGAGAGAAAAAATGGTACATCTGAGTGCAAGTGTCTTCATAAACAAAAGAGAAAAATGGCACTATTTGAGTGCAGAGTGTCTTCAAACACAAGAGAGAAAAATGGTACTATCTAAGTGCAGAGTGTCTTCAAACGCAAGAGAGAAAAATGGTACTATCTGAGTGCAGAGAGTCTTCAAAAACATGAGAGAAAAATGGTACTATCTGAGTGCAGAGTGTCTTCAAACGCAAGAGAGAAAAATGGTACTATCTGAGTGCAATATGTCTTCAAAAACAAGAGAGAAAAATGGTACTATCTGAGTGCAATATGTCTTCAAAAACAAGAGCAAAAATGGTACTATCGGAGTGCAGAGTGTCTTCAAACACAAGAGAGAAATATGGTACTATCTGAGTGCAGAGTGTCTTCAAACACAAGAGAGAAACATGGCACTATCTGAGTGCAATATGTCTTCAAAAACAAGAGAGAAAAATGTACTATCTGACTGCAGAGTGTCTTCAAACACAAGATAGAAAAATGGTACTATCTGAGTGCAGAGAGTCTTCAAAAACATGAGAGAAAAATGGTACTATCTGAGTGCAGAGTGTCTTCAAAAACATGAGAGAAAATTGTACTATCTGAGTGCAGAGTGTCTTCAAACAAGAGAGAAAAATGGTACTATCTGAGTGCAGAGAGTCTTCAAAAACAAGAGAGAAAAATGGTACTATCTGAGTGCAATATGTCTTCAAAAACAAGAGAGAAAAATGGTACTATCTGAGTGCAGAGTGTCTTCAAAAAAGAGAGAAAAATGGTACTATCTGAGTGCAGAGTGTCTTCAAAAACAGATAGAAAAATGGGTACTATCTGAGTGCAATATGTCTTCAAACACAAGAGAGAAAAATGGTACTATCTGAGTGCAATATGTCTTCAAAACAAGAGAGAAAAATGGTACTATCTGAGTGCAATGTGTCTTCAAAACAAGAGAGAAAAATGGTACTATCTGAGTGCAATGTGTCTTCAAACACAAGAGAGAAAAATGGTACTATCTGAGTGCAGAGTGTCTTCAAAAACAAGAGAGAAAAAGGTACTATCTGAGTGCAATATGTCTTCAAAAACAAGAGAGAAAATGGTACAATCTGAGTACAATGTGTCTTCAAAAACAAGAGGAACATGGTACTATCTGAGTACAATGGGTCTTCAAAAAAGAGAGAAAGGTATACTATGTGAGAAAGGGTCTTCAAAACAGAGAGAAAAATGTACTATTGAGTCATAGTGTCTGTGTAAAAAAAGATGCAAAAATGGCACTATTATAGTGAGAAGTGTCTCAAACACAGAACAGAAAAAGGACACATCTGAGGCAGAGTGCTCACTACACAACAAAAAAAAATGCACTATTGAGTGCAACATGCTTCAAAAACACAGAAGACGCAGAAAAACGACCAACTGAGCAGCGGTCCACACGCAAACACACAAAGAGAAAAATCACAATATTAAGACCAGAAATACTCAAACACACACAACGACATACAACACTACAACTGATGCACCCTACAATAAACAAAAGAGAAAATGCACTATTGAGGCACACGTCTTACAAAACACAAAAAAAACAAAAGGCACTACACAACACACACTTCAAACCAAAAAAAAATGGACATGTTTTGATAGAAGCAAAGAAGAGTTCTTCAAAAACACAATTGAATATTTACAATACTAAGTCACGTTCCAAAGAGAGTAAAATGGTATCTGACTGAGGCGAAGTTATGTCTTCTAAAAGAATCCTCTGGAACGATTGACTAAATACTTGTGGCATGAAAGTTCTTCATTGAAATCACATCCATTAATTATACAGCATTGAGAATGCAGAATATGTGACTTCATCACAGGAGTTGTGACTATTCTGTCAATGTTTAAATATACAATGTCTACTATCTTCTGCGTTATTGATGTTTCAATGATGTCTTCATAAAACAAGTGTAGAAAAATGACTTTCTGATGCGAGTGTCCTTCAAGCACTTATGAGAAAACATGGTTACTAATTGGTGCAGCAATGTCTCAAAACTTAATCATTAAAGTGGTAATGTTATTGTGAGGTGTTCCTTCAAAAACCAAGACAAAAAATGTGTGCATATGTGGATCTAAATGTTATAGTGTT
>JAPXFY010000017.1:27365086-27367586 GCA_030674185.1 Monoplex corrugatus | reverse complement strand
ACGCGCTATAAACATAAAAAAACGTCTGATGACGTCTGACGTCTGAGTCAAAGGTCACTTATTCTCCTGATAGTTTGGCTTTTAAAGGTTCGGTCACTGGCTTCGATTTTTTTAGGATTCTGTCTCTATGTGTGTGTGTGTGTGTGTGTGTGTGTGTGTGTGTGTGTGTGTGTGTGTGTGTGTGTGTGTGTGTGTGTGTGTGTGTCTGTCTGTCTGTCTGTCTGTATATATGTATGTATATATGTATGTATGTATGTATGTATTAATGTATCGATGTCGGTATATCGGTGTCTGTCTCTCTATATATCCATGGCTGTCTGTCTGTCTGTCATCCTGCCTGTCTTTTGTGTGTGTGTGTGTGTGTGTGTGTGTGTGTGTGTGTGTGTGTGTGTGTGTGTGTTGTGTGTGTGTGTGTGTGTGTCCGTGTGTGTGTGTGTGTTGGACGGGGGATGAGGGGGGTTCCCATTTTCTATGCCACCTTAAGGGCCACCGAAGCTGGCACAGGTTTAACAGTGCTATGATGATGACAACGATATGGATGATAATCTTGATGCTGTAGAGTTTCAACTAGGATTGGGACTACGTGACAGGGCTGTACTCTACGCTTACTGTCATAATACATCCTGGTGTCAACCTGACCCGAGAGATGCCGACACATGCGGTATTAGTCATCAGATTTGAGCAACACCCTCAATGACGCATCCGTGAAGTGGATGAGACTAGACTAGGTGATCCCAGTTTTCTCAACTAGCCCATAGCACGCTCAACTCTGGGTAGAAGCCGGCTGGAACCCGAAAAATCCCACAATGACTTTTTAAGAGACTGATGGGGATCACATTCGATATGCAGATGACACCGTGCTAATTGCAGAAAGTGAAAGAGACCTACAAAACCTTGTGAATATACTAGAAATAGAAAGCAAAGGTAAGGGGTTGGAACTAAACAGCAGTAAAAAACATCAAATCCCCTCATGCAAAATAACAGCAAATGGCACAACCTTGACACAGCTTGATAAATTCAAATACCTGGGAACGATCATTTCATCAGACGGCAGATGCACATCAGAAATAGCCGGCAGAATCGGCCAAGCCAAAACAGCATTCAAGAAGATGACAAGCATTCTTACTAACAAATGCTTATCAATTAACATCAGGAAGAGAGTTCTTGAATGTTATATAGAACCAATACTGTTGTACGGATGCGAAGCGTGGACAGTCAACAAACAAAGCCAGAACAAGATTGAGGCAGCTGAGATGTGGTTTCTAAGAATGTTGAGGGTTCCATGGACAGCAAAGAAAACAAACGAGACAGTCTTGATGGAGGCAGACACAAGTAGATCACTCATAAGGAAGATTAGGAAAAGACAGGCAACATTTATAGGCCATTTTATGAGGAAGGGGGATTTGGAGCACCTGGTCACAACGGAAAAGCTGGAGGGAAAGAGAGCACCGAGTAGACCCAGAGAGAAAATGCTGGACGGACTTGCAGAGTGGCTGGGGACGAGGAGGGTGGGGGAGATGCTGGGGGCAACGAGAGATAGAGGCAGATGAAAGTCCATGATCACCAACGCCATGCGGCAGGGCACCTGATGATGATGATGATGATGGGGATTGAAACCCACAGCCTTCCAGTCGGTGATCCGTTGCACTAATCACCACACCACGGCGACCGGTTTGGGTTTTTTTTTCTTTTGTTTGTTTGTTTTGTTTTGTTTTGTTTTATGTTTTATGATAAATGTGTGTTTATGTCTTCAGTAGACGTGAGAGTAATGTACGTGTGGTACGACTCAAGTGTATGTCCATTATGATGTCCGAATTTGGATTGATAAAGGACTATTGCATTAAACTGAATTAATCTGAGGTAAAATCTTAAAACTTCCTATACATGCGGTTCATCTGCAACTGTTTAGTATCTGATATTATCTTTTCGTTTTCCATTACAGAGAACTTGTAGCATATGGAATGTCTCTTATGGCATCTGACATGATTATCCTCTTACGTCCATCAGAGAGAACTTAGAGTAGCATGTGGAATTCCCTATCCATTGTGACACAAATACTGGGGATTTGGTTTGGTTTGGTTTGGTTTGGTTTGGTTTGGTTTGGTTTAGTTTGGTTTGGTTTGATTTAGTTTGGTTTGGTTTGGTTTGGTTTGGTTTGGTTTAGTTTGGTTTGGTTTGGTTTGTTGATTTGGTTTGGTTTGGTTTTGTTGAGTTGGTTTGGTTTGGTTTGGTTTGGTTTGGTTTGATTTGGTTTGGTTTAGTTTGGTTTGGTTTGGTTTGGTTTGGTTTGGTTAGGTTTGGTTTAGTTTGGTTTAGTTTGGTTTGGTTGGTTTGGTTTGGTTTGGTTTGGGTTGGGTTGGTTTGGTTTGGTTTGGTTTGGTTTGGTTTGGTTTGATTTGGTTTGGTTTGGTTTGGTTTGGTTTGGTTTGGTTTGGTTTGGGTTGGGTTGGTTTGGTTTGGTTTGGTTTGGTTTGATTTGGTTTGGTTTAGTTTGGTTTGG
>JAPXFY010000017.1:27350086-27360086 GCA_030674185.1 Monoplex corrugatus | reverse complement strand
TGCACATTGTCCGGGAATTGGAAAACGTTATTGCGTGAAATGGTTTTTCCTCAGTTTCTTTTATTTATTACCTTTAGTGACGATCGAGGTCAATTAGTCAATGAATCCCAAAGCTGTGTATGTACAAAGCTTGTTCCTCCTTTGAGACCTATTTTCTTATCCAGCATCTGCTTTTCCGTTCCGTAGGTCTCATGTAGGAGTAGTTAACGCCGCTAGTGTTATCTGAAACTCCAGTTCTGATATTTAAGGTAGCGGGGGATCACATGGCAGGAGAGATCACGTGTTTGCTTTATAGTGCAGGCAGTCAGGAGAAGCAACTCCATCGCTTTCGGCCTAGTTGAACTTGCCACGAAAAAACATCAAACAATCGTTTCAAACTGTTTGACTCAATCAGCTGGATCAAACTTTTAATGGCATCGTGTGAATGCAGCATTAGGGGGCCGGGCTGCGTCCAAATCATTGTTCCTAAATGCCCCTTTGCTGTCGCCATTTTTTTCCTTGTTCGAGCCCATCCCTCCAAGGTAACTGGGCGTCTCTGCTGTCGACTGTTTTTTTTTCCACGTGGGTTCGACCCTACATCTCCGATGCCTCTATAAGTCAAGTCACCCTTGTGAAGGATGTCGTAATCACTAAGTTATCAGACACGGACAGTATATAGGAAATTTTTAAGCTTTATGCAGCTAAGTTTTATTCCTTCCTGACCAAATCCAGTTGGAACATTTTTCAAATGCTTCTGTCATTGTTTTCAGTGCTCTGATTCTCTCCTTCCCAGAAATCGAGAGCTGTTTCATGAAGTCATGGTCAGACGCCTACCAGCCCCCTCGCTCCAGTCTACATACGAAAACTTTGCTTTAAAAGCCAGATCCTCATGTTGTTGGCTGAATGGCATTCTTTTAAGTTTTGTAGATTTGGGCTCCGATCAATGTGTTTGAATACATTGCATCAGTGTTTCCGTCTACGTGCGTCCCTGGCCCTGAAAGGGCACATGTGCGTGTGTGTGTGTATATATATGTGTGTGTGTGTGTGTGTGTGTGTGTGTGACTGTGTGTGTGTGAATATCTGTAAATCTCTTTGTGTGTACTTATATATGTGGTGTGTGTGTGTGTGTGTGTGTGTGTGTGTGTGTGTGTGTGTGTGTGTGTGTGTGTGTGTGTGTGTGTGTGTGTGCGTGACTGTGTGTGTGACTGTGTGTGTGTGAACATCTGTAAATCTCTCTGTGTGTACTTATATGTGTGTGTGTGTATGTGTATGTGTGTGTGTGTGTGTGTGTGTGTGTGTGTGTGTGTGTGTGTGTGTGTGTGTGTGTGTGTGTGTGTATGTGTGTGTTTGTGTTTGCTTGTGTGTGTGTGCGTGTATTTGCTTGTGTCCGTGTGTGTCTATGTATTTGTATGTGTTGTTTTAAATTTCAGCTCAAGTTTTAATTTACATCATTTCGCAAATTCTCATTTGATCATTGCATTTTAACAATTTTGAATATTTTCTCGATTTTATGATATATTTGTTTCAATCATTTCCACGTTGAAATGATACATGTTTTTTTGTGTTTTCGTTTTTGTTTTCTTAAATGTCAGTGTGTTACTTGAGAAGAAATGGTTAATGAGGAGGAGGCGGAGGATGTCATCATCATCACCACCATCATCATCATCATTAAAAGTAACTGATTTAGAGTATAGCATTTTCAGAAGATAAACCATCATCATCATCGTCGTTATTATCATCTCCATCTTTATTAAAGCATATTATCAGTAATAATAGCAATAGCAGCAGCAGCAGTAGAAGTAGTAGTAGTGGTAGTTAGTAGTATTATCAGGATTAGTAGTAGCAGTGGTAACGGTAATGGTGGTGGTTGTGGTCGTGGTAATAGAAGTGCAGTGGTAGTAGTGGTAGTAGCAGCATAAGCGGTAGTAATAGTAGTAGGCGCGTTGGACTCGTTAAAATAGTCGTCGTAACCGTAGTAACAGTAATATCACCCATGCACAAGCGCACCAAACCATCAAGCCGCACATCAGACATTATGAAGATCTCATCATCATCATCAGGTGCCCTGCCGCATGGCGTTGGCGACCATGGACTTCCAACCATCTCTATCTCTCGTTGCCCACAGCATCTCCCCCACCCTCCTCATCCCCAGCCACTCTGCAAGTCCGTCCAGCATTCTCTCCCTGGGTCTACCTGGTGCTCTCTTTCCCTCCAGCTTTCCCTTGTGACCAGGTGCTCCGAATCCCCCTTCCTCATAAAATGGCCTATAAATGTTGCCTGTCTTTTCCTAATCTTCCTTATGAGTGATCTACTTGTGTCTGCCTCCATCAGGACTGTCTCGTTTGTTTTCTTTGCTGTCCATGGAACTCTCAACATTCTTCTGAGAAACCACATCTCGGCTGCCTCAATCTTGCTCTGGCTTTGCTTGAAGATCTATGAAGATCTATGAAGATCTACTGATATCAATTAAGAAAGGAAAAGAACGTTGGTATACCCATGCAACAAGATCCAGTCAGTCAGTCAGTCAGTTAGTTAGTCGGTCGGTCATGTAATCAGTCAGTATGTTAGATGGTTAGTTAGGTAGATAGGTAGATAGGTAGGTAGGTGGGCAGGTAGGTAGGTTTGTAGGTAGGTAGGTGGGTAGGTGGGTAGGTAGGTAGGAAGGTAAATAGGTGGGTAGGTAGGTAGGTATGTAGACAGTCAGTCAGTCACTTAATCAGTCGGTCAGTTAACCAGTCAGTCAGTCAGTTAGTTAGCTAGCTAGTTAGTCAGTCAGTCAGTCATTCAGTTAGTTAGTTAGTCAGTCAGTCAGTCAGTCAGTTAGTCAGTTAGTTGATTATTAATAAGTTAGTTAACTGGTTATTGGTTGGTTGGTTGGTTGGTTGGTTGGTTGGTTGGTTGGTCGGTCGGTCGGTCGGTCAGTCGGTCGGTCGGTCGGTTGCTCGGTCGGTCGGTCGGTTGCTCGGTCGGTCGGTCGGTCGGTCGATCGGTCGGTCGGCTGGTCCGTCGGTCCGTCGATCCGTCGGTCAGTTGGTTAGTTAGTTAACCATGCCACACGTGTAACAAAGACACCACTGTGTGGGATGAACTCACGTAGAGATGGTCAGACCACCACCAGAGGTGACCGGTCATTACAGACTAGATCGGAAAAACCAGAGAAACTGGGGAGTGACCAGAATTTTAAGCTGCAGCTTCTCCAGATAGCGTCTGACCGTTCAGAATCCGTTCCAAATATACACTGACGCCGCAGATGATCTATGAGGGGTGAAGATACAAATACGATCATGGCTATAGCGGGTAATCCCTATACTATAGCGGGTAATCCCCATACTGTAGCGTATATTCCCTATACTATAGCACATAATCCCCATACTATAGCGTATAATCCCTACACTGTAGCACGTAATCCCTATACTATAGAGCGTAATCCCTATATTATAGTGCGTAATCCCTATACTATAGCGTATAATCCCTACACTATAGCACGTAATCCCTATACTATAGCACGTAATCCCCATACTATAGCGTACAATCCCTATACTATAGCACGTAATCCCTATACTATAGCACATAATCCCTATACTATAGCACGTAATCCCTATACTATAGCAGATAATCCCTATACTATAGCAGATAATCCCTGTACTATAGCACGTAATCCCTATACTATAGCACGTAATCCCCATACTATAGCGTACAATCCCTATACTATAGCACGTAATCCCTATACTATAGCACATAATCCCTATACTATAGCATGTAATCCCTATACTATAGCACATAATCCCTATACCATAGCAGATAATCCCTGTACTATAGCACGTAATCCCTATACCATACCACGTAATCCCTATACTATAGCACGTAATCCCTATACTATAGCACATAATCCCTATACTATAGCAGATAATCCCTGTACTGTAGCACGTATTCCCTATACTATAGAGTGTAATCCCTATACTGTAGTCCGTAATCCCTAAACTATAGCACATAATCCCTGTACTGTAGCACGTATTCCCTATACTATAGAGCGTAATCCCTTATACTATAGCACGTAATACCTATACTATAGCACGTAATCCCTATACTATAGCACATAATCCCTATACTATAGCACGTAATCCCTACACTATAGCACGTAATCCCTATACTATAGCACGTAATCCCTATACTATAGCACGTAATCCCTATACTGTAGCACGTAATCCCTATACTATAGCACGTAATCCCTACACTATAGCACGTAATCCCTATACTATAGCACGTAATCCCTATACTATAGCACGTAATCCCTATACTATAGCACGTAATCCCTATACTATAGCAGATAATCCCTATACTATAGCACGTAATCCCTATACTGTAGAACGTAATCCCTATACTGTACCACATAATCCCTATACTATAGCAAGTAATCCCTATACTATAGCACGTAATCCCTATACTGTACCACGTAGTCCCTATACTATAGCGCATAATCCCTGTACTATAGCACGTAATCCCTATACTATAGCACGTAATCCCTATACTATAGCATGTAATCCCTACACTATAGCACGTAATCCCTATACTATAGAACGTAATCCCTATACTGTACCACGTAATCCCTATACTATAGCACGTAATCCCTACACTATAGCACGTAATCCCTATACTATAGCACGTAATCCCTACACTAGAGCACGTAATCCCTATACTATAGCACGTAATCCCTATACTGTACCACGTAATCTCTATAGTGTAGTATGTAATCCCTATACTTTAGCACGTAATCCCTATACTATAGCACGTAATCCCTACACTATAGCACGTAATCCCTATACTATAGCACGTAATCCCTATACTGTACCACGTAGTCCCTATACTATAGCGCATAATCCCTGTACTATAGCACGTAATCCCTATACTATAGCACGTAATCCCTATACTAAAGCACGTAATCCCTATACTATAGCACGTAATCCCTATACTATAGCACGTAATCCCTATACTATAGCACGTAATCCCTCTACTATAGCACATAATCCCTATACTGTAGCACGTAATCCCTATACTATAGCAAGTAATCCCTATACTATAGCACGTAATCCCTATACTGTACCACGTAGTCCCTATACTATAGCACATAATCCCTGTACTATAGCACGTAATCCCTATACTATAGCACGTAATCCCTATACTATAGCACGTAATCCCTATACTATAGCACGTAATCCCTATACTGTAGCACGTAATCCCTATACTATAGCACGTAATCCCTAAACTATAGCACGTATTCCCTATACTATAGCACATAATCCCTATACTATAGCACATAATCCCTATACTGTAGCACGTAATCCCTATACTATAGCACGTAATCCCTATACTATAGCACGTAATCCCTATACTATAGCACGTAATCCCTATACTGTAGCACGTAATCCCCATACTATAGCTCGTAATCCCTATACTATAGCACGTAATCCCTATACTATAGCACGTAATCCCTATACTATAGCACGTAATCCCTATACTGTACCACGTAGTCCCTATACTATAGCGCATAATCCCTATACTATAGCACGTAACCTCTATACTATAGTACGTAATCCCTATACTCTAGTACGTAATCCCTACACTATAGCACGTAATCCCTATACTGTACCACGTAGTCCCTATACTATAGCGCATAATCCCTGTACTATAGCACGTAACGTCTATACTATAGTACGTAATCCCTATACTCTAGTACGCAATCCCTACACTATAGCACGTAATACCTATACTATAGCACGTTATCCCTATACTGTACCATGTAATCCCTATACTGTACCATGTAATCCCTATACTGTACCATGTAATCCCTATACTGTACCATGTAATCCTACACTATAGCACGTAATCCCTATACTATAGCACGTAATCCCTATACTGTACCATGTAATCCCTATACTGTACCATGTAATCCCTATACTGTACCATGTAATCCCTATACTGTACCATGTAATCCCTATACTGTACCATGTAATCCCTATACTGTACCATGTAATCCCTATACTATAGCCCGTAATCCCCATACTATAGCGCATAATCCCTACACTATAGCACGTAATCCCTATACTATAGCACGTAATCCCCATACTATAGCGCATAATCCCTATACTATAGCACGTAATCCCCATACTATAGCGCATAATCCCTATACTATAGCGCATAATCCCTATACTATAGCACGTAATCCCTATACTATAGCACGTAATCCCCATACTATAGCGTATATATCCCTATACTATAGCACGTAATCCCTATACTATAGAACGTAATCCCTATACTATAGCACGTAACCCTATTACCATAGCACGTAATCCCTGCACTATAGCATATATCCCTATCTTTCAGCACGTAATCCCTATTACTATAGCACGTAATCCTTATACTATAGCACGTAACCCCTATACTATAGCACGTAATCCCTATACTATAGAACGTAATCCCTTATACTATAGCACGTAATCCCTATACTATAGAACGTAATCCCTATACTATAGCACGTCATCCCTACACTATAGCACGTAATCCCTATACTATAGCACGTAATCCCTATACTATAGGACGTAATCCCTATATACTATAGCACGTAATCCCTATACTATAGCACGTAATCCCTATACTATAGCACGTAATCCCTATACTATAGACGTAATCCCTATACTATAGCACGTAATCCCTATACTATAGCACGTAATCCCTATACTATAGCACGTAATCCCTATACTATAGCATGTAATCCCTATACTGTAGCACGTAATCCCTATACTATAGCACGTAATCCCTACACTATAGCACGTAATCCCTATACTATAGCATGTAATCCCTATACTATAGCACGTAATCCCTATACTATAGCGTACAATCCCTATACTATAGCACGTAATCCCTATACTGTAGCATGTAATCCCTATACTGTAGCGTACAATCCCTATACTATAGCACGTAATCCCTATACTATAGCGCGTAATCCCTATACTATAGCACGTAATCCATATACTATAGCATGTAATCCCTATACTATAGAACGTAATCCCTATACTATAGCACGTAATCCCTACACTATAGCACGTAATCCCTATACTATAGCATGTAATCCCTATACTATAGCATATAATCCCTATACTATAGCACGTAATCCCTATACTATAGCACGTAATCCCTATACTGTACCATGTAATCCCTATACTGTACATGTAATCCCTATACTGTACCATGTAATCCCTATACTGTACCATGTAATCCCTATACTGTACCATGTAATCCCTATACTGTACCATGTAATCCCTATACTGTACCATGTAATCCCTATACTATAGCCCGTAATCCCCATACTATAGCGCATAATCCCTACACTATAGCACGTAATCCCTATACTATAGCACGTAATCCCCATACTATAGCGCATAATCCCTATACTATAGCACGTAATCCCCATACTATAGCGCATAATCCCTATACTATAGCACATAATCCCTATACTATAGCACGTAATCCCTATACTATAGCACGTAATCCCCATACTATAGCGTATAATCCCTATACTATAGCACGTAATCCCTATACTATAGAACGTAATCCCTATACTATAGCACGTAACCCCTATACCATAGCACGTAATCCCTGCACTATAGCACATATATCCCTATACTACAGCACGTAATCCCTATACTATAGCACGTAATCCTTATACTATAGCACGTAACCCCTATTACTATAGCACGTAATCCCTATACTATAGAACGTAATCCCTATACTATAGCACGTAATCCCTATACTATAGAACGTAATCCCTATACTATAGCACGTAATCCCTACACTATAGCACGTAATCCCTATACTATAGCACGTAATCCCTATACTATAGGACGTAATCCCTATACTATAGCACGTAATCCCTATACTATAGCACGTAATCCCTATACTATAGCACGTAATCCCTATACTATAGCACGTAATCCCTATACTATAGACGTAATCCCTATACTATAGCACGTAATCCCTATACTATAGCACGTAATCCCTATACTATAGCACGTAATCCCTATACTATAGCATGTAATCCCTATACTGTAGCACGTAATCCCTATACTATAGCACGTAATCCCTACACTATAGCACGTAATCCCTATACTATAGCATGTAATCCCTATACTATAGCACGTAATCCCTATACTATAGCGTACAATCCCTATACTATAGCACGTAATCCCTATACTGTAGCATGTAATCCCTATACTGTAGCGTACAATCCCTATACTATAGCACGTAATCCCTATACTATAGCGCGTAATCCCTATACTATAGCACGTAATCCATATACTATAGCATGTAATCCCTATACTATAGAACGTAATCCCTATACTATAGCACGTAATCCCTACACTATAGCACGTAATCCCTATACTATAGCATGTAATCCCTATACTATAGCATATAATCCCTATACTATAGCACGTAATCCCTATACTATAGCACGTAATCCCTATACTATAGCACGTAATCCCTATACTATAGCATGTAATCCCTACACTATAGCACGTAATCCCTATACTATAGAACGTAATCCCTATACTATAGCACGTAATCCCTATACTATAGCAAGGTGGGCGATTTCAACTACCATTTCAACAACCCCTCGCAGTTTTATACGTCCAAAGTCCTTGATATCCTCAGTCTTTTTGGTCTCAGCCAGTCAGTGACTGAGTCAACTCATAAACTTGGTAATACTGTGGACTGGGTGGTGTACAGGGAGGAAGACGGTCTCGTGAGGTCTACAGTCGTTGACCACACCCTGGCGTCAGACCACTTCTGTGTGACCTGTGATCTGAACCTCGCCAAACCTCCTGTGCCTAAAACCTACAGGGAGGTGTGCCGACTCGCCGACATCGACATGGAGGCCTTCAAGGCCGACGTGGTGAAGGACATGCCTGTCAAGCCCACTGTTGATCAACTCTTTGGTTGTTTGCGTGCTACACTAGATCGACACGCTCCTCCAACCCGTCGTTTGGTTTCTACACGTCCCTCATCGCCATGGTACACTACTGTGGGACCTGAACTGCTTGTGGCCAAGCGTGAGCGGAGGAGAGCGGAGAGACAGTGGCGCGCTACCAGACTTACTGTGCACTGGCAGATTTTCCAGGCTGCCCGTAATCGTGTTACTGCCATTGTTGATTGCGCCAAATCTGTGTTCTTCTCATCCAAAATCGTTGCATGCACAACTGCCAAACAGTTGTTCAGTGTAACAAATAGACTGTTGTGTAAGAAGAATGCCTCGCCTGTTCCAACCTTGTTCTCGGCTCATGAACTTCCCCTGAAATTTGCGGACTTTTTTAACAATAAAATAGCTTTGATTCGTCAGAAGCTGGACTCTGTAGATACTCAGCCACCGCCTGTATCGGATCGTTTGTATGCTGGGCCGTCATTGAGCTGCTTTCAGTCTGTCAGTGATGAGGTTGTGAAGAAAGTATGTTTGAGTATGAGCCCAAAGTCGTGTGAACTGGACCCTATCTCATCATCCATGCTTCGCAAATGTCTTGATGTGCTCTTGCCATATATTACTCATGTGGTCAATGATTCTTTGTCGTCTGGTTCTTTTTCGTCTGTGTTCAAGCATGCCATTGTTCGACCACTGATCAAAAAACCCTCATCGGATAGAAATTGTTTGAAGAGCTATAGGCCTGTTTCAAATTTGTCATTTTTGTCTAAATTAGTAGAAAGGATTGTCTTGTCACAACTGCTTGAGCATCTTCATCAGAATCATTTGTTCAATCCGCACCAGTCAGCATACAGGCAGGCACACTCCACAGAAACAGCACTCTTGAAGATAGTTAATGATATTCTCCTTGGCTTGGACGATGATAGAGTGTCAGTACTGGCGTTATTAGATCTGTCCGCAGCATTTGACACTATAGACCACACACTTCTCCTGAACAGGCTTCAGCACTCTTTTGGCATACGTGACCTTGCTCTTTCCTGGATCCACTCTTAT
>JAPXFY010000017.1:27330086-27332586 GCA_030674185.1 Monoplex corrugatus | reverse complement strand
ATCTATGAGAGATTAGTTGAGATTTGTTTGCTGTTTTTATCTATGAGATATTAGTTGAGATTTGTTTGCTGTTTTTATCTATGAGATATTAGTTGAGATTTGTTTGCTGTTTTTATCTATGAGATATTAGTTGAGATTTGTTTGCTGTTTTTATCTATGAGAGATTAGTTGAGATTTGTTTGCTGTTTTTATCTATGAGATATTAGTTGAGATTTGTTTGCTGTTTTTATCTATGAGATATTAGTTGAGATTTGTTTGCTGTTTTTGTCTATGAGATATTAGTTGAGATTTGTTTGCTGTTTTTATCTATGAGAGATTAGTTGAGATTTGTTTGCTGTTTTTATCTATGAGATATTAGTTGAGATTTGTTTGCTGTTTTTATCTATGAGACATTAGTTGAGATTTGTTTGCTGTTTTTGTCTATGAGAGATTAGTTGAGATTTGTTTGCTGTTTTTATCTATGAGATATTAGTTGAGATTTGTTTGCTGTTTTTATCTATGAGATATTAGTTGAGATTTGTTTGCTGTTTTTATCTATGAGACATTAGTTGAGATTTGTTTGCTGTTTTTGTCTATGAGACATTAGTTGAGATTTGTTTGCTGTTTTTATCTATGAGATATTAGTTGAGATTTGTTTGCTGTTTTTATCTATGAGATATTAGTTGAGATTTGTTTGCTGTTTTTATCTATGAGATATTAGTTGAGATTTGTTTGCTGTTTTTATCTATGAGATATTAGTTGAGATTTGTTTGCTGTTTTATCTAGAACATTAGTTGAGATTTGTTTGCTGTTTTTGTCTATGAGACATTAGTTGAGATTTGTTTGCTGTTTTTATCTATGAGAATATAGTTGAGATTTGTTTGCTGTTTTTATCTATGAGATATTAGTTGAGATTTGTTTGCTGTTTTTATCTATGAGATATTAGTTGAGATTTGTTTGCTGTTTTTATCTATGAGATATTAGTTGAGATTTGTTTGCTGTTTTTATCTATGAGATATTAGTTGAGATTTGTTTGCTGTTTTTATCTATGAGAATTAGTTGAGATTTGTTTGCTGTTTTTATCTATGAGAATTAGTTGAGATTTGTTTGCTGTTTTTATCTATGAGATATTAGTTGAGATTTGTTTGCTGTTTTTATCTATGAGAATATTATTGAGATTTGTTTGCGGTTTTTATCTATGAGATATAGTTTGAGATTTGTTTGGGTTTTTATCTATGAGATTGATTTTGGTTGTGAGATTTGTTTGCAGTTTTTATCTATGAGATATATTAGTTGAGATTTGTTTGCTATTTTTATCTATGAGATATTAGTTGAGATTTGTTTGTCGTCTGTATTATGAGATATTCTGACAGATTTAAAACATTATTATTGTTATCATTGTTACTAATATTATATTATTATTATTATTATTATTATTATCATTATTGTCATTATTATTATTATTATTGTTATTATTTTGTTGTAATTGTTCAGAACCAGGTGGCAGAGACCTTGGACACGTTTCTCATCCTTCGACAGTCATGGCATGATGCTCGCCTGCAATGGAACCGTAGTCAGTATATGGGAATCACAGAGATCCGACTGCCCTCTGCCAAAATCTGGACACCCGATATCTTCTCTTATGACAAGTCAGTTTCTCTCTTTCTTTCTCTTTCTGTCTCTCTCTCTCTGTCTCTTTCTGTCTGTCTCTGTTTCTGTCTCTGTCTGTCTGTCTGTCTCTCTCTCTCTATCTATCTATCTTTCTCTGTCTCTCTCTCTCTCTCTCTCTCTCTCTCTGTCTCTCTCTCCCTCTCTCTCTATATCTCTCTTTCTTTCTCTCTGTCTCTGTCTCTCTCTCCCTCTCTCTCTCTATCTCTCTTTCTCTCTCTCTGTCTCTGTCTCTCTCTCTCTCTCTGTCTCTCTCTTTCTGTGCGTATGTCTGTGTTGTATGTGTGGTGTGTGTGTGTGTGTGTGTGTGTGTGTGTGTGTGTGTGTGTGTGTGTGTGTGTGTGTGTGTGGTGTGTCTGTGTGTGTGTGTGTCGTGTGTGGTTCGTCGACATGGAAATGAAGCCTTCGTCAGAAAGTATACTCCCCCAGGACGAAAAAAGCTCAGACTTTCCCGCAATACAACGACAACACACAAACAGAACACTCAACTACACATACCATACGCGCGCAAACAACAGACACACCAACACACACACACACGACAATACATAGACACACACACAAAACACGCACATCACAACAGACACACACCAACTAACACACACCACCACGGCAATACACACTGCACACACACACACACACACACACACAACATACATACACACACACACAAACCACAAAACAACACACACACACACATACACACCACACACATATACACGCACGCACACACACACTGACAACAAACACAACAAAACATAACACACACAAACAAACAATACACCCACACACGCACCACACACACACACACACACACACAATACCACACACACACACACACACACACACACAC
>JAPXFY010000017.1:27317586-27325086 GCA_030674185.1 Monoplex corrugatus | reverse complement strand
TGTTGTTTCCGATAATATAGGTCATGATGCCCACTTAAGGACAAGACTGTTGTTTCCTATAATAAAGGTCATGATGCCCACTGAAGGACAAGACTGTTGTTTCCTATAATAAAGGTCATGATGCCCACTTAAGGACAAGACTGTTGTTTCCTATAATAAAGGTCATGATGCCCACTGAAGGACAAGACTGTTGTTTCCTATAATAAAGGTCATGATGCCCACTGAAGGACAAGACTGTTGTTTCCTATAATAAAGGTCATGATGCCCACTGAAGGACAAGACTGTTGTTTCCTATAATAAAGGTCATGATGCCCACTGAAGGACAAGACTGTTGTTTCCTATAATAAAGGTCATGATGCCCACTTAAGGACAAGACTGTTGTTTCCTATAATAAAGGTCATGATGCCCACTGAAGGACAAGACTGTTGTTTCCTATAATAAAGGTCATGATGCCCACTTAAGGACAAGACTGTTGTTTACTATAATAAAGGTCATGATGCCCACTTAAGGACAAGATTGTTGTTTCCTATAATAAAGGTCATGATGCCCACTGAAGGACAAGACTGTTGTTTCCTATAATAAATGTCATGATGCCCACTTAAGGACAAGACTGTTGTTTCCTATAATAAAGGTCATGATGCCCACTGAAGGACAAGACTGTTGTTTCCTATAATAAAGGTCATGATGCCCACTTAAGGACAAGACTGTTGTTTCCTATAATAAAGGTCATGATGCCCACTTAAAGACAAGACTGTTGTTTCCTATAATAAAGGTCATGATGCCCACTTAAGGACAAGACTGTTGTTTCCTATAATAAAGGTCATGATGCCCACTTAAGGACAAGACTGTTGTTTCCTATAATAAAGGTCATGATGCCCACTTAAGGACAAGACTGTTGTTTCCTATAATAAAGGTCATGATGCCCACTTAAGGACAAGACTGTTGTTTCCTATAATAAAGGTCATGATGCCCACTTAAGGACAAGACTGTTGTTTCCTATAATAAAGGTCATGATGCCCACTGAAGGACAAGACTGTTGTTTCCTATAATAAAGGTCATGATGCCCACTTAAGGACAAGACTGTTGTTTCCTATAATAAAGGTCATGATGCCCACTTAAGGACAAGACTGTCTCTAAATCTGATGAACGCTTGTCCCTTCTGGCTGTTCGAATAAACGATTGGTGCTGCCGCTGTCTTCGGGACTTTAACCCTTTGACTCTCTCTCTCTCTCCCTCCCTCTCTCTCTCTCTCTCTCTCTCTCTCTCTGTCTCTCTCTCTCTCTCTCTGTCTCTCTCTCTCTGCCAGCTATCCTGCATTGTCAGCCATGACAGCAAAGAAAAAAACTTAACCCTTTCACTTCCTTCACCCTCTCCACCAGCTTCCTGCTGGAAGCTGATGGAGAGGGTAAGGGGTGAAAGGGTTAAGTTTTTGCAGCTGATTGACAAGCTGCGGGAGTAAAAGGGTTAAAATGGTGCCCTCAGTGTGCTAGGAACCAGAAACATTCAAGAATATAATCTGGACGCGTATTTAATACAACAACAACAACAACAAAAACAAGACAGGCGCGACTTTTCTTCAAACAGGCCTTTGTCAAGAGCATATACAAAGGACAACAAAGAACAAAATGCACAGCATTTAGTAGAAAGAAATCAGTAGACAACTTCCATGACGTTTGCTTGAGCAGAAGAAAATGGTAGCATTTTTTGGTTTTTTGTTGTTGTTGTTTTTTGGTTAGAATTTATATCTGCCATTTCCTCCGTGGACAACGAAACGTCTGGAAGGACTTTCATTGTTTTCTTTTCCACTGACTTTTGTGCATTTATACATCCTTCTATTGACTGATTGATTTGATTTGATTTGATTGATTGATTGATTGAGTGAGTGAGTGAGTGAGTGAGTGAGTGAGTGAGTGAGTGAGTGAGTGAGTAAGTGAGTGAGTGAGTGATTGTTTGATTGTTTGACTGATGATTGATTGATGATTGATTGAGTGACTGAGTGAGTGACTGAGTGAATGAGTGAGTGAGTGAGTGAGTGAGTGAGTGAGTGAGTGAGTGAGTGAGTGAGTGAGTGAGTGAGTGAGTGAGTGAGTGAGTGAGTGATTTTTTCTTGCCTTTAGTACACGCTTGACAGAGGCCATTTGGCAAATAATTTTGCGCCTGTCTTGTTTTGTTATATCAGATAATTGTTCTGATTCTATTTTGGCGTCGTTCGTATGATCAATGCTTCAACGCTTGGCAGTCACTTTGAGACTGAGTGTATATAAGTCCTGAGCACCGAGGTGACCAAATAACTGTGAAGAATCTTCTGGGCTCTCTGGACTAGATATCGATATCTCTGTAGACATCCAGGCGCTGTGACTTGGATGAATAGACTCGGCTTTAGCGCGGGGGGGGGGGGGGGGGGGAGTCGAAATCGAAGTTGGAGGGTGTGAAGTTTATGCAAGCATCACGCGAACGGTGTGAAAGATACGGGGATACATGAAAAGATGTTCTTCTGTAAAACTTTTGTCCATTCATTGATTTGCAACGGTTCACGTTTAAATAAGTGACATGTACGGTTTTACAAACATCTTTGCGGTGATTTAAGTCATTTTCTTTTTACAGATAATATTCACATGCCGCTGTTCCGCCTCCCCCCCCCCCCCCCCTTCCCAGAGTTTAGACAAAATCCATAGAGGTCGTAGTTTGCTTTCTTTGTTTGTATGATTGTTTGTTTCTTTGTTTCTTTGTTTATTTGCTTGTTTCTTTGTTTGTTTGTTTGTTTGTTTGCTTGCTTGTTTGCTTCTTTGTTTGTTTGTGATTGATTGATTGCCTATTCGTTCGTGCATTCGTTCGTTTGTTCGTTCGTTTGTTTGTTTGTTTGTTTGTTTGTTTGTTTGTTTGTTTGTTTGTTTGTTCGTTTGTTCGTTTGTGTATTTCTTCGTTCTTTCGTTGGTCTGTATAGGGAAGGCGAAGTTGCAGGAGCTGTCTTTTTTGCTGACGAGTAGTTTTTCATCTCAGAAAACACTAGCAAGTTATTCTCAAAACATTTTTTTAGGGAAATGGGGAAATACACGTTGCCCTTTCCTCCTGTAAATAACTTTTCTCTTCACGTAGGAAAAAAAAAAGTGCTGACCTTTCTCAAAGAAAGATCTCCCGATGCCCTGAAACAGGCGGTAGCAGTGTCTAATGATGAAGATCGATGCCGTGCAAGCTGTTACCAGACTTAAGGACGAGCTGAAGAAATAATCAATCAAAGCACTTGAACTTTACAGCCGCCCAGAAGGAAAGGAAGCAGAAGACTCTGCATCTGTTGGCATGTGTGTGTGTGTGTGTTGTGTGTGTGTGTGTGTGTGTGTGTGTGTTGTGTGTGTGTGTGTGTGTGTGTGTTGATGTGTGTATATGTTGTGTGCATGTGTGTGTGTGTGCGTGTGTGTGTGTGGTATGTGTGTGGTGTGTTGATGTGTGTATATGTGTGTGCATGTGTGTGTGTGCGTGTGCGTGTGTGTGTATGTGTGTGTGCACGTGTGCATGTGAATGCGTGATCTGTGTGTTGCTTTTGTGAGTGCATGTGTGTGTGTGTGTGCATGCGTGAGTGTGTTGTGTGTGTGTGTGTGTGTGTGTGTGTGTGTGTGTGTGTGTGTGTGTGTGTGTGTGTGTGGTGTGTGGTGTGTGTGTGTGTGTGTGTGTGTGTGTGTGTGTGTGTCTCGTTTGTTGTTTATTTGTCGCTTATGTTTCCGCTTGATAACAGCCAGTTGGTCGTCAATTTGCACCTATTCCGTCACGTCATATTAAAGACGCGCGAGCACGCTCTGTGTGGTGTGTGTGTGTGTGTGTGTGTGTGTGTGTGTGTGTGTGCGTGCGTGCGTGCGTGTGTGTTGTGTGTGTTGTGTGTATGTGTGTGTGTGTGTGTGTGTGTGTGTGTGTGTGTGTGTGTGTGTGTGTTTCTTGTTTGTTGTTTGTTGTTTATTTGTCGTCTTATGTTTCCGCTTGATGACAGCCAGTTGGTCGTCAATTTGCACCTGTTCCGTCATGTCATATTAAAGACGCGTTCTGGCTCTATTTTCGTGTTTTTCTGCTTCCTGTTTGTTTGCACGCGGGCGATCACTCTTGTTTTGGATACATATAACAGTTAATTAAACATTCTTATTTATATAGTGTGCGTTCTTCATCCATATCTCCCCACCCTATCCTTTCATCCATTATGATTATTTTTCCTTTTCGTATAATTCACTAAGTAGATCACTCATAAGGAAGATTAGGAAAAGACAGGCAACATTTATAAGTCATTTTATGAGGAAGGGGGATTTGGAGCACCTGGTCACAACGGGAAGGCTGGAGGGAAAGAGAGCACCGGGTAGACCCAAGGAGAAAATGCTGGACGGACTTGCAGAGTGGCTGGGGACGAGGAGGGTGGGGGTGATGCTAGGGGCAACGAGAGATAGAAACAGACGGAAGTCCATGATCGCCAACGCCATGCGGCAGGGCATCTGATGATGATGATGATAATTCACTATTTAATGTAACCATATCATGTACTTTCACATATCATTTGATAGGCCTAAATTTTGCAGTCTAGTATGATTTATTACGTTTTGTCTGTGTTTTGTTTTTGCGTAATGACATATGCACGATTAGTATGATATTCAGTCATATAAATTAGATATACCGGTCTTATATGTGTAAGGGCTCGATGAAGACAGCATGTATGTAACTTATTTATCATTCTTGGAAATAAAGATTTATCATATCTACCTCTCTCTCTCTCTCTCTCTCTCTCTCTCTTCTCTCTCTCACTCGCTCGCTCGCTCTCTTTCTTTCTCTCTCTCTATCGCTCTCTTTCTTTCTCTCTCTCTCTTTTCTCTCTCTGTCTCTTTTCTCTCTCTCTCTTTATTTCTGTGTCTGTGTCTGTCTGTCTGTCTGTCTGTCTGTCTCTTTCTCTCTCTTTATTTCTGTGTCTGTGTCTGTCTGTCTGTCTCTCTCTCTCTCTCTGTCTCTCTCTCTCTCTTTGTCTCTTTTCTCTCTCTCTTTTATTTCTGTGTCTGTGTCTATCTGTCTCTCTCTCTCTCTCTGTCTCTCTCTCTCTTTATTTCTGTGTCTGTGTCTGTCTGTCTCTCTCTCTCTCTCTCTCTCTCTTCTTTCTTTCTTTGTATCTGTCTGGCTGGATGTCTATTTGTCTGTCTTTCTTTCTTTCTATCGTTCTCTCTTCTCTGTTTCACCCTACTCTCTCTAAATGACAAAGTGTTCATGTGTCTAAGCTTGTTTGTTTGTATGTGCCTGTTTGTGTGTGTTCATGTGCCTAGACTTGTCTGTTTGTATATATGCCTGTGTCTGTATGTGTTCATGTTCCTAGACTTGTGTGTTTGTATATGCCTGTGTCTGTGTGTGTTCATGTGCCTAGACTTGTGTGTTTGTATATGCCTGTGTCTGTGTGTGTTCATGTGCCTAGACTTGTCTGTTTGTATATATGCCTGTGTCTGTGTGTGTTCATGTGCCTAGACTTGTTGTTTGTATATATGCCTGTGTCTGTGTGTGTTCATGTGCCTAGACTTGTGTGTTTGTATATGCCTGTGTCTGTGTGTGTTCATGTGCCTAGACTTGTTGTTTGTATATATGCCTGTGTCTGTGTGTGTTCATGTGCCTAGACTTGTTTGTTTGTATATGCCTGTGTCTGTGTATGTTCATGTGCCTGTACTTGTTTGTATATATGCCTGTGTCTGTGTATGTTCGTGTGCCTGTACTTGTTAGTTTGTATATGTGCCTGTGTCTGTGTGTGTTCATGTGCCTAGAATTAGACTTGTTTGTATATATGCCTGTCTGTGTGTATCCATGTGCCTAGACTTGTTTGTTTGTATATGTGCCTGTGTCTATGTGTGTTCATGTGTCTAGATTTGTTTGTTTGTATATGCCTGTGTCTGTGTGTGTTCATGTCCCTAGACTTGTCTGTTTGTATATATGCCTGTGTCTGTGTGTGTTCATGTGTCTAGACTTGATTGTTTGTATATGCCTGTGTCTGTGTGTGTTCATGTCCCTAGACTTGTCTGTTTGTATATATGCCTGTGTCTGTGTATGTTCATGTGCCTAGACTTGTTTGTTTGTATATGCCTGTGTCTGTGTATGTTCATGTGCCTAGACTTGTTTGTTTGTATATATGCCTGTGTCTGTGTGTGTTCATGTGCCTGTACTTGTTTGTATATGCCTGTCTGTGTATGTTCATGTGCCTGTGTCTGTGTATGTTCATGTGCCTGTACTTGTTAGTTTGTATGTGCCTGTGTCTGTGTGTGTCTGTGCCCGTATATTTCTCTTACGAGTCAGACAGACTCAACAAATATTGGGGAAGAAGTTCCACCCGTGCTGCTTTCCTGTTCAGAGTTGTGAAAGGTAAAGCAGAGCAGAGGAGATGGACATTCTCCCAACAACGGCAGTGTCATAGGACAATCTCTAACCTTCACCTGCTTTCGAATATTATCATGTCTTCCCATAACTATCATTCCTTTTCTTTTCTGTAAAGCCAGTGGACAACATGGTGTCAGTGTGTTTGTCTTCTCAGTTTAGCACATGCATCACATTTCTATGCTTGGGGCGAAAATTCTCCTGCTGCCTTGTTTTGTTTATAGCTATTTTCTTGCCACAAAACTGATTACAGTGTGGAGAGTGACTTCCATCCTCTGGATACCATGGTGGCTGCCTATGCTTCCGGTCACCTGATCTGGAGCACACCACTGCGCCTGCGCACCACGTGCCGTGTAGACTTGCGTAACTTCCCGTTTGACGAGCAGACGTGCAGAATGTACTTTTCCAGCTGGGTGTATAACGGGAACCAGGTCAACGTGACCTTGTGGGGAGGACGGCCCAGCACAGCCTTGAACCTGAAAGCAGATACGGTGAGGGTCTGACCTGGGTTTGTGTTTGAGAGGGGGTTAGTGTGGTGAATTGTGGGGAGTGGGGGTGGGGGGTGGGGGATGCGCGTGTGTGATTCTCAGTCAGAAATTTTGATTTTTTCTCTCCATTCTGTCCATTAAGTCTCAATCAGTGGTTTGGGTGCTAGTTTGGTTGTTTTGTGTTTGTGTGTTGTGTGTGTGTGTGTGTGTGTGTGTGTGTGTGTGTGTGTGTGTGTGTGTGTGTGTGTGTGTGTGTGTTGGGGGGATTGTTTTGTTTTGTTTTGTTTTGTGTGAGGGTGTTTTTTTTTAGTTTTTGTTTTGTTTTGTTTTTTGTAATCAAAAATAAACCGTTTGTCATCTTTTAACGTTGATTCACATAAGTGCTTTTAGATAAACAATAAAAAAAGGGAACCCGTGTGCAGTGTGACCTCCAACAGTGCAAATAATCTGCGCAATGAAGATTGTGTTCAGGACAAAGCTCTGTATGAAATCTATTGTGACAGAGAAAGGAAAACGGGCGTATGCATAAACAAAACCGTGTAGCGCCGTCCTGTGGCGACATACTGTCAGTATAGGTGAGAGTGGTGGAATACCACCCGCGTTTAAATGGCAGAATTCCTTAGCGGCGAATAATAAACAT
>JAPXFY010000017.1:27310086-27315086 GCA_030674185.1 Monoplex corrugatus | reverse complement strand
GAGTAGTGAGGCTTTTGGTGTCTTCTTGTCTTGTCTCTTTGGAATTTTGCAGAAGACAGGTATGATTTTTTTTTTTTTTTTTTTTTTTTTGGTGATACATGTTTCCTGAGAACCCGAGTCAGTGTTGGCCCTAGTCGTTGATTTGTTGATTTTCTTTCCTAAGATCCCAAATTTTATATTAAAGTAACTGGTTTGTTTTGGCTTGTTTGTTTGTTTGTTTGTTTGTTTGTTTGTTTGTTTGTTTGGTGTGTGTGTGTGTGTGTGTGTGTGTGTGTGTGGTGTGTGTGTGTGTGTGTGTGTGTGTGTTGTGTGTGTGTTTGTGTGTTTGTGTGTCTGTGTGTGTGTCTGTGTCTGTGTGTCTGTGTGTCTGTGTGTGTTTGTTTTGTTGTTGTTATTGTTGTTGTTTTGTCCTGATGACTCAAATGAATGAAGACTTCATATGTTCATGCATTGTCTTCTTTTGCATAAGAACCCAAGCGAATAATTGCCTCACTTGTTGTTTAGTTGTTCTAAAAAGCCGTATAAGTGAAGCCATAAGAAATGCTTCATGTTCGGAGGATACTGATGAGAGAGGCTTTGGTGGATGTGTATTTTGCTCCAAAGCTCACCAGTTCCATTTTTCATCCCCACACGGACATACCAGTGCCACAATTGGACCCTGACCGAACCCCTCATCATCATCATCATCAGGTGCCCTGCCGCATGGCGTTGGCGACCATGGACTTCCAACCATCTCTATTTGTCGTTGCCCCTAGCATCTCCCCCACCCTCCTCATCCACAGCCACTCTGCAAGTCTGTCCAGCATTCTCTCCCTGGGTCTACCTGGTGCTCTCTTTCCCTCCAGCTTTCCCGTTGTGGTCAGGTGCTCCAAATCCCCCTTCCTCACAAAATGGCCTATAAATGTTGCCTGTCTTTTCCTAATCTTCCTTATGAGTGATCGACTTGTGTCTGCCTCCATCAAGACTGTCTCGTTTGTTTTCTTTGCTGTCCATGGAACTCTCAACATTCTTCTGAGAAAACACATCTCGGCTGCCTCAATCTTGCTCTGGCTTTGCTTGCTGACTGTCCACGCCTCGCATGCGTACAACAGTATTGGTTCTATATAACATTCAAGGACTCTCTTTCTGATGTTAATTGATAGGCATTTGTTGGTAAGAATCCTTGTCATCTTCTTGAATGCTGTTTTGGCTTGGCCGATTCTGCCAGCTATTTTACCCCTAGAGGGCAAAATTACCACCTGTGAGATGCTCGCTTTGAGAAAAACTGTCAACAAAACCAGATGCCACTTGATCATAAACACCTCGATCAGAGAAGTGATGAAAACAACATCGGTCTACTATCACATTGATCAATACAGTACTAAATAATTTGGTCATCTGACAAGAATCTGTTGTCATATTTATCGAACAGAGTATCAAATTATTTGGTCATCTGACCAGAATCTATTATCATATTCATCAAATACAGTAACAAATGATTTGGTCATCTCACCCGAATCTGTTATCATATTCATCAAATACAGTATCAAATGATTTTGTCATCTCACCAGAATCTATTATCATATTCATCAAACAGAGTATAAAATGATTTGGTCACCTGATCAGAATAATAATAATAATAATAATTACAATATTTATATAGCGCAAAATCTTGATAAAATCAAATCTAAGCGCTGAAGCAGACAACACACGCACGCACGCACGCACGCACGCACACACACGCACGCACACACACACACCACACACACACACACACACACACACACTCATGGCTATAAATGGGGAGAAAGAATAAAAGCAATAAAAGCAAGAATAAAAGCAATGGAAAATTATAGAGAGCATAGCATATATAATTATATATTATAACCATGTGATTCCCCTCCGAGCGGAGACAGGCTGCAGAGGGGGGGGGGGGTTGAGTGAGGTTAGGATTTTATGCGGAGGAGAAAAGGTGAGTTTTGAGAGCGGACTTGAAGGAGACAAAAGTAGGTTGCTGACGGACTGAGAGAGGAAGTTTGTTCCAGGAGAGTGGACCAGAAACAGAGAAGGCTCGTGGACCATAGGTATTGAGCTTAGTGCGTGGAAAGCGAAAAGTCAGAGCGGAGGGTACGTGAGGGAACATAGATCTCAAGTAGGCTTGACAGGTAATCGGGGGCTGCGTTATTGAGGCTTTTGTAGCACATGGTGTCTAGTTTGTACTGTATGCGCTTTGATACAGGGAGCCAGTGAAGTTGTGCCAGGAGAGGAGATATGTGGTCAGCTTTTTTCTTTTTGAGTACAAGGCGTACAGCATTGTTTTGAATGCGCTGTAGGATGTGAATGGTGGAGGCAGGAAGACCAGACAGGAGTGAATTGCAATAGTCAATGCGAGACATTATGAAGGAGAGAACGAGTTTTGCAGTTGTTTCGACAGAGAGATACTTCCTGATCAGCCTTATACGATGGAGATGATAGTAGCAAGATCTGGCAGTTTGAGAAACAAAGTTGTTCATGGAGAGGGTAGAGTCAATGCAGACACCAAGGTTTTCAGCTGAATCAGAAATTGGGACTGATGTGTTACATAATGGGAGAGAAAGAGGAGGCAGCTGAGAAAGTTTCTGACGGGTGCCAATGAGGATAGCTTCTGTCTTATCGTCATTAAGCTGAAGTTTGTTGAACGTCATCCAGTTCTTAATGTCCGAGTAACACTCAGTGGTGCGAGTCAACAGGCGCTGTATATTATCAGGTGAGTCACTGTCTTGAAGTTGGGTGTCATCAGCATAGAAGTGGTGTTTTATAGAATGGGAGTTGATGATGGTGGACAGGGGGGAGGTGTAAAGAGTGAAAAAAACAGGGCCAAGGACAGATCCTCGTGGAACACCACAGGTCAGGTATGCAGGTTGAGAGTAAGTGCCATTGATGAGAACAGTTTGTTTTCTGTTTGATAAATACGAAGTGAAAAAGGAGAGAGCAATGTCAGAGATGCCAAAAGTATGATGAAGTCTAGAAAGGAGAATACCATGGTCAATGGTATCGAAGGCTGCAGACAGATCAAGGAGTGTGAGGAGAGAGACTTTGCCAGTATCAGTTGCAAGGAGGAGATTGTTGAGAATGTGTAGTAGGGCAGTTTCAGTGCTATGGCACTGGCGGTAGGCTGACTGGAAAGGATTGAGGAGATTGTTGGCAGACAGGTGAGAGTTCAGCTGGTTGAGGACGACTTTTTCAAGGAGTTTTGACAAGAAAGAGAGATTAGAGATAGGCCGGTAATTTTTCAGTTCATTTGGGTCTAAATTGTGTTTCTTGAGGAGAGGGTGAACAATAGCAGACTTGAAAGAATCTGGGACAGTTCCAGTTTGAAGAGAAATGTTGATGATGTCAGTGATGAATGGGAGGAGAGTAGGGAGACAGTCGGAGTAGAGAGAACCTGGAAGAGGATCCAGTTCGCAGGTTTTGAACGACATGGATCTGATTGTGTTGAAAATTTCTTCTTGTGAAACTGGGTAAAAGTAGTAAGAGGTGTGCCAGAGAAGGAAGGGTCAGGTGGGCATGGTTGACAGGGTGTCCTGTCAAGCCTGTCACGAAGAGTTTGCATTTTGGTGGTGAAATACTTGGAGAATACAGATGGGAGTTCTTCATTTGTATGTTTTGTTGGGAGAGGTAAATCTTTTCGTGTGCCAAGGAGATGATTCATGGTTGTAAAGAGTTTTTTTGAAGAAGAGGCTTTCAGGATTTGGTTTGGAAATAGTTTGTTTTTGCTGATGCAATGAGGGTGGATACTTTTGTTTTAGAGGCTTGGAAAAAAATCTGTTATCATATTCATCAAATACAGTATCAAATGATTTGGTCATCTCACCAAAATCTATAATCAGGTTCATCAAATAGAGTATCAAATGATCTGGCCATCTGACCAGAATCTGGTATCGTATTCATCAAACAGAGTGTCAAATAATTTGATCATCTGACCAGAATCTATTATCATATTCATCAAATAGAGTATCAAATGATTGGGTCATCTGATCAAATTTTATCATATTCATCAAATAGAGTATCAAATGATTGGGTCATCTGATCAAATCTTTTATCATATTCATCAAATAGAATATCCTATAATTTGGTTATCTGATCAAATCTATTATCATATTCATCAAAATAGAGTATCAAATGATTTGGTCATCTGACCAGGACACAACCCCACCAGCTGGCTCAACAAAAATATGTAACAAAAACATTTCTGGATTTAAAGCGAAAATCACACAGGAGGGAAGACATGGACTGACGATGTCAAAGTGACCTTTATGTCACACTGGATTCTCCACTTCAACCATTCAGTCCATTGCCGATCGTCAGCTGTTTAACCCCGAGACACCACTGGCGATTCAACAGGACATGTAAACAAAGAAGGAAAAAGGAACCCAAAGTAACTGAGCTCAGTGACCAAGATTTTTCTTAAATTCAAGCATGTGATGCGGAAGTAAATGGTTATTTGTATTAAAATTGCACATTTGAGGGGCCTTGATGAGTGTTTATTTGACTTCAGGTTACTTATCAGTAGGAACTTATGATTAGGAAAAGACAGGCAACATTTATAGGCCGTTTTATGAGGAAAGAGGAATTAGAGCACCTGGTCACAACAGGAAAGCTGGAGGGAAAGAGAGCACCAGGTAGACTCAGGGAAAAAAATATTGGACGGACTTGCAGAGTGGCTGAGGAGGAGAGGGTGGAAGATGTGCTTGCGGCAACAAGGGATAGATGCATATGGAGGGCCATGATCACCAACGCCATGTGGCAGGGTACTTGATAATGTGATGATGATGATGATGATGATGATGATGATGATGATGATGATGATGAGATGATGATGATGATGATGATGATCATGAGATGTTAATGACTGTTTATTTTTCCATGAAAATTGAAATCATAATGATAATAATGAATACCTACTAGTACAGTGCCTTCTCTCACAAGAGCCCCGAATGTTTCATAAAAGGGTGAGTGAGGGGCAGACAGACGCACGTAAA
>JAPXFY010000017.1:27292586-27305086 GCA_030674185.1 Monoplex corrugatus | reverse complement strand
GTGTGTGTGTGTGTGTGTGTGTGTGTGTGTTGTGAATGCGTGCGTGCGTGCGTGCGTGTGTGTGTGTGTGTGTGCGTGTGTATGTGCGCGTGCGTACGAGCGTGTGTGTGTGTGTGTGTGTGTGTGTGTGTGTGTTTGGGGGTGTGTGTGGATGCGTGTGCGTACAGGTTCCATCTTGCTGGCCTCACTGCTCCTGCTGATCCTGAAACTGCAGGATGCGCTGCCTAACGCTCACAGCCATCTTCCTGCGATCGGTAAGCAGTATAACCAACCAGCCCTTTTAAGAAATTGCACAGGCACAGGGCTCAAGGGATTTTTTTACAGTTTCAGTTTCAATTTCAGTTTCTCAAGATGACGTCTCCACGCTCGGAATGAATTCCATATGCATTAACGTCACAGATGCCATGTGATGGAGAAGATCCAGAATGATCCCGGCACAAGCCTCAAGCTTGCACATAAACCCATGAGCTGGCCAGGTCCTGAGATCCTACCTAGATAGTTCCATAACCCTTGGGTCGTAGGGGAGTGAGGTGGCAGAGACTTCAACTTTTCCCGGGATCAGCACCACGAGGGCGGCGCCCGTCTCCTCTCCCTCGCTTCAAATTCATATTCATTTTCACACTTTTTCTGTACCAAGACTTCAGAAAGACAAGAAGGCTAATTGGTCTTCAAGGGGTGGGACCTGAGAAATCAATCTATCTCTCCAATGTTTTATACCAAGGCAGCCGGAAAAAAATGCCCTGCTCTTCACGATAAAGACAAGAAGGCTAATTGGTCTTCAAGGGGTGGGACCTGAGAAATCAACCTATCTCTCCAATGTTTTATACCGAGGCAGCCGGAAAAAAATGCCCTGCTCTTCACGATTTTCAACTGCCGTGGGATCTTTAGCGTGCTCAGCCAGAAGGCACACAGGTCCGACTCGTTTTTTTGTCCCTTTCCGAAGGACTGCTGTTTCTATTGATTACGATGTCTGCAGTACAAAGATCTTTCATTGTTGAGCTAAAATGCGATATCAAGCGTTCGATTATATATGTAAGATTTTGATACACAACGCAACTTTAACATGATTCCTTTATGAATTAAAAACTCCTGTAAACTAACATTTTGATGCTTTCTATTTTAAAGTGATCGCAATGATTTGTTACTTTTGTGGAACGAATTGTTGGAATACTGGGTTAATTTTTAGAATGCACAGATTTATTGACATTGTATCTGTATCACTTCAATGGAAGAGAGGACACAAACTGCAAAAAGGTTGCAGTCCAGCAGATATCAAGGCAGAAACAAAAAGAGTAACAGAAGAGAGAAAAATGATAGCACAGAATTTCCAGAAAATGGCGATACTACTTATATTGAAAGGACCCCCGGCATCCCCAGTGGCCGGGGGGGGGGGATCACTTTAGTTTGTTATGTCTTAGAAAGAAATTTATTTTGACTGAAAAAAAAGTTTTGAGAAAAACGTATGTCAATTTATGACCTAGGGGGAAGTGTTCAGAGGAAAAGATACATTGCTTTAGTATATTTTGACTTACAACGAAGTTTTGAGAATAAATGATATCATGTTTAGTTTATCTTGACTTGCAACAACAACAACAACAACGACAACAGCAACAACAACAACAAAATGTTGACGAGTGTCCTTGCTTTCTCTCCAGGACTGTTCTACACTCTCAGCTTGCTGTGGGCCTCTCTAGCCATGGTGTCCTCCATTCTGGTTCTCAATCTGCACAGCAGGGGACCAAGACGTGGTAAAGTGCCAGACACTATCCGCTGGGTACGCCTTCCTTGCATTTTCTAACGATGATGATGATAATGATGAATGATGATGATGATATGATGATGATGATGATGATGATGATGATGATGATGATGATGATGATGATGATGATGATGATGATGATGATGATGATGATGATGATGATGATGATGATGATGATGATGATGATATCAACAACAGTAATAACAGAAGATTCCCCTGCTCAACGAAACACCAGTGAACTCTTACATTATTTTCCTGTATAATGAATGTTATATAGAACCCACAATGTTATACGGTTGGGAGGCGTGGACAGTCAACATGCAAAGCCAGAACAAGATTGAGGCAGCCAAAATGTGGTTTCTAAGAAGAATGTTGAGAGTTCCATGGACAGCAAAGAAAACAAACGAGTCAGTCTTGATGGAGGCAGAACACAAGTAGATCATTCATAAGGAAGATTAGGCAACTGTTATTTTTGCTTGAATCCTAGCTGACTGAGTAGAGCCATATCAGGGCTATAACTGTTTCGAAACATATACAATACTTCAACAGGAAAGAAAAAAGAAATGGAAACTAAGTACACGTATCAATGCATTGGCGCATATAATCTAAGCAGATGCCCCTGGCGTCGATCACTCCGTCCAATTTATCACACAGGGGATTTTAAAAAATATCTGAATACAAATTTAAAGATAAGTAAGGACTCTATAAAGTATATAAAAACGGGAGTAAACTACCTAAAATTGCTTCCGCATGTTTCATTTCCATAGAACTGAAGATGCACTTAATACATGTACCCAATTATCAGTCCTAAAAGAAAGTACCTGAAACTTTATCGAGGACATACAGGTGAATGGACCAGCAAGGCAGAAAGTGAAAGGAAGAAATGACAGAAAGCAAAGGTGGAAGAAAGAAAGCAAAGAGAGTGACAGAAAAGAGGAAATTTCTACCACAGAATTTCTAGAAGGTGGAGATACTATTTACACTGAAAGAGCCCCCGGCATCCTCACGGGGGTATCCGTTTCTTCAAAATGAAAAGTTTTATGCTAGGCCTAAAATAAAATGGTTGATACGTTGTATGTTTCAGATCTTCCTGCGCAGCCTGAAACGCTTGGTGTGCCTGGGATCGAATACGTACTACCCGATCAACGACATGGAGACCATCACCATGCGTGGCCTGGACAATCCCAAGACTTCCTTCACACCTTCCATCAACTCCGCTGAGCGTCGTGACCAGACCGGAGTGGGAGATGCACGTGCTGCCAACGTCAAGCTGGAGCGTGAGGTGGAAGAGGTCAGCCGACAGCTGCACCTGCTCGGTGCACGCGCTCATCTGCAGGATTCCCGCGCTGATGCTCTTAACGAGTGGCGATTGGTCGCTCTGGTTCTCGACCGCGTTCTCTTCTTCGTCTTCTTCACCATCTATCTCATGTGTGCTGTGATCGTGCTGGCGTAGGGAAACACGGTGTACCATGAAGAAGCTCAAGGCGTGAAAGGACTGGTCTGAAATCATCCGAGTATTCAGGTCTGCTTTGACATGAAAACGATTTGTGTGGGTCAAGTTTGAATTACTTGAATGTAAAACTAATACTGTTGCTCAGATTTGAGTACAAAATCTGGCAGTGTGGTTTAATTTTGAATATTCTATCTCAGAAAAAAAAACTTGCGAACATCTTGAAAGATCAGAAACATAGAAACGAAACAACACAGAAAAGGAAAAAAAAAGAAAACAAAAAATAAATATAAAAGCAAAAAGACCAGACTCAAAATGAAAATAGTACTGTGGTATAGGTTTTGATACATGATTAAAAAGAAACGACTTGGCTGGTTTGGGGAATATGTTTGAAAGTTAGCATGGTAGTTCGTGTTTGAGTGTGTCACTGTGAAAAGCAACGATGTAAGCATTTGTGCTGTTGGAACTGTGCTTTAGAAACAGCTGTCATACCAACTGAAGTCCTTGATAATGGAAAGTGACATAAGGAATGACTTCACGTTCTTCACGTTAGAAAGAAACTGTGTTTCATTACAAACATAGAAGAGCGAAAGACAGTAAATACATTCGTGCTGGTTTTCCCCCATTTAAAATGAAATGACATTATCTGTTGTTTTATTCTTGAGCACTTGGCTTTTCATTTTCTTCTTAATGGTTATCGTTTTAAGACAATGTCCACAGTGTCACTTTCCCAAAACTATATCTGACATTTTTTTTAAACTGACCAAAGAACAGACGCCAGTAACTGAATCAACTGCAGCATGATGCTGCACTCGATACTGTGAAAGGCTTAGCCTCATATTTTGTTTGGGAATTGTTTTTGCGAGCTATGTGTTCGAATTGTAGATTACAAAGTTTTGTGAGCTATGTGTTCGAATTGTAGATTGCAAAGTTTTGTGTACAGTGTTAAAATCGACTCATCAATGTGTGTGTGTTTTTCTTTTCATAAACTGGTGTTATGCTTGATGGCAGCACGTAATCAGTGTGGACGAATGGCCAGTGTATCAGAAAGGCGGGGCACATTTTATGATTTGTGCCACAGCAAAACAGGCGAGTCTTTCACCTGCAGATCTAGTGCAGCACAAAAGTCAGACAAACTCAGAAATGTCTTTAAACATCGTCGGAAATATCGCACTTTGCTATCTGCTTAATTATCGAAAAATTAAACTCCTAAAAGTAGAGATTCAAAGGATGCAATTATCAGCAATTAAACGTAGTTTGTTTTTAATGATATTAAAATAGATCAGTCGCAGACAAAGTAGATAAGGCAGTGTGAAGTGGTATAAAGACTTTAGTATGCAAGCAAAAGAAAATAACGATCTTGTAGTTCAACTGCAAGTCATATTGCGCGTTACAATGGTGTTCCATTGAAATCAGTCTTCAGATATGCAAATGCGTGCCTTTTTATCCTCTTGGTTTTAAAATAGAATTGGAAAGAATCAGTCCTTGTTACTACTATTCTAGTTTTTATTCATGAGACATACAGTTAAAATGGTAGTAGTACATAGCAGCGTTGGAAGAGTAGCTGCTGGTAAAGTACATAAATTCATAGACACACTTATAGAAGGTATTGTCCAAAATCTTTGTTTCATAACTTTTGGAGATATTAGTCCAGTTAACAGGAGATGAACAGATGTTTGCTGATGTCGAGAGATATGTGTCTTACAACAGAAAAGATTGTGCTGAGGATCGTTTATCTGATACGATTCTGCTTAATTCTGACAACCTTATGAAGTATTAGAGACACATTTATCCTATTTCTGAACTCTGTCACACTATCTGAGAGAAAACGCACACAACGTTATAAGACCAGAGAATCTGGAGCTGTTCAAGAAGGAATCATCACACTCAAATAGTTTCACATGCAGTTTGACCTAGCTGCCAAACCTTTATACAGTTAATCATGAGACAGAACTGAAGTGGCCCATTGAATTGTTTTATATGTAATGCTATGGTGATACTACGAAAATGATTAGCAATACAACAAGTATTGAGCTGGACAGTAATGCAATGGCAAACAGAGATTGAATTCAAAACATCAGTTTTTGAGTCCATGCCTCATAATCAACTGAGCGAGCTGTAAACTGTTATTCATGGTCGGTATTGAACCTGTGACACATGGATAGAAATTCAGAGTTCCAAAACTTCACAGGCTATGCCAGTCAAGCTGGTTGTTCACTGTTAGATAATTATCATGCACTGCAAAAATGGATATGATTGTGTTTTGATGGATGTAAGAATTGTCATTTGAAGAGTGAAAGTCCCTCTCAAGTTGTCTGGCTAAAATGTCACGTTAAAACACTCATAGGTACTTCTTTTCAGCTTTTACCCTTGCCTGGTAAATATTGAACTGGTACTTTTGCAGCATATATATATATATATATATATATATAATATATAGATAACCAAAAAATGCATACCATCATACTTTGCTAGAAGTTGTAAGCTACTGTCTGCTGTACAAACAGGAAATGGTCAACGTTTGGAAATTCAAAGGAAAGGAATGTTAGCTAGTAAGGAAATGACTGCTTCAAACGAAGAATATGAAACACGTGTGAATTCAATACAAGAAATGATATGCTGAAAAGTTTTACGAGTCTGAGCATCTCAGTGGACCACTTGCCAACTGAAATTACATAAAGATATCCACAAAACTAAGGACTTTAAACTATCGAAGTTCTCTAGATGTTTCACTGGTAATTTCAAGGTGATTATTGATACGCATAATGATGATGTTTTGAAAACGATGAATATGTTGATGGAACACTTGGGGTTTTAAAGTGAGGAACGATATCTGCAAAGAGACAGACTTCTTCAAGCGATGGATATCATTGTGAGAAAAACAGTCTGAAGTATTTGCTGTTCTCTCTGTATTAATCTTGTTATATCTAAATGTTGTATTGTCTTGTGATTTGTCTACTCGATGTTATACACATGTGCTTTGAGTTTGCAATGGAAACAAGGCAAATTGAGAGCTCTTTACAGTGTACTTCAGAAATCTGGGCAACATCTGCTTTAACAAGTGCTTGCTGGTTGACTAGTAGTAGGCCTCCCTCGGTCATGGCTGACCATGGACAAAGTACATCCGTTCTAATGTCTAGATGGGCTGTCTGATTGGTCCAAGCAGCGTCGCCTGTGGCTGTAGAGACCAATGCAAGAGAGGCAGTCTATGTCGCAGCGGTCGCATGAGTATGCTGATGCTGGTCTGTTGGCTGTCATCCCTTTTCTGCGGACTCGCTTTTCTGCTGCAGTCAGTTTGTCCTCACCTATCCACAGCTGTTTCTTGAAAGTGGTTCTCCAGCTGTTGCGGTCGTCTGCGAGGTCCTCCCAGGACTCGGTGTTGATCTCAAGCGCCTTCATGTCACGTTTGCAAACGTCTTTGTATCTCAGTTGTGGGCGGCCAGTGTTTCTCTGCCCTGTGGCAAGCTCGCCATAAAGGATGTCTTTTGGGATGCGACCATCTTCCATGCGGCGAACGTGGCCCAACCAGCGCAGCCGACGCTGTCTCAACAAGGTATGCATGGTTGGCAGGCCAGTGCGGGTCAGGACTTCGGTGTTGGTCACCTTGTCTTACCAGGAAATGCCGAGTGTGCGCCGTAGGCTTCTCAGGTGGAAGGTATTGAGCCTTTCCTCCTGATGAGCATGCGTGGTCCACGCCTCGCTGCCATACAGCAAGGTGCTGAGGACACAGGCGTTACATACAGCCATCTTTGTCTTTTTGGTCAGCTTGGGATTTGTCCACACCCTTTGTTTGAGGCGGGCTAGTGTTGTGGCTGCCTTCCGATCCTCTTTTCAATTTCTGTGTCAAGGGAGAGGTTTTCGGTGATGGTCGACCCAAGATATGTGAATTGATGGATGGCTTCAAGCTCGTAGTCATCAATGGTGATGGCTGGTGGAGATGGCGTGTCTTGGCCCAGGACGTTTGTCTTCTTAAGACTGATTGTCAGACCAAAATCTTTGCAGGCCTGGGAGAAGCAGTCCATTAGTGACTGCAAGTCCCGTTGAGTATGGGTCACAACTGCGGCATCGCAGCAAATAGCATGTCTCTGATGAGGGCTTCACGGACCTTTGTCCTTGCTCTGAGGCGGGCGAGGTTGAAGAGCCTGCCATCTGATCTGGTCCGCAGGTGGATCCCTCTTGCGCTGTGCTGAACCCATGCCTCAGGAGGAGAGCAAAAAAGATTCCAAAGAGGGTTGGGGCCAGGACGCAGCCTTGTTTCACACCGCTGCGTTTGTCAAAGGGCTTGGAGAGGTTTCCGTTGAACTGCACCGTCCCTTTCATGTTGGAGTGGAAGGACTCAATTAAGCTGTGCAGTTTGGGGGGGCAGTCGATTTTTCGGAGAGCCCTGAAAAGGCCATCTCTACTGACTAGGTCAAAGGCCTTAGTGAGGTCAATGAATGCCACATACAGGGGCATCCGCTGCTCTCTGCGTTTCTCATGGATTTAGAGAAGGGAAAAGACCATGTCTACCGTGGATCTCCTTGCTCGAAAACCACACTGTGATTCCGGGTAGACGCGTTCAGCCAGTTTCTGTAAGCGAATTAGGAGGACCCGAGCGCAGATTTTGCCAACAATGCTGAGGAGCGAGATACCTCTGGAGTTGTTGCAGTCGCTCCTTTCACCCTTGTTTTTGTACAGGGTGACGATCTTGGCGTCCCTCATGTCTTGCGGTACAGCTCCTTCGTTCCAACACTGACAGAGGACTGCGTGCAAAAGGTGCAGAAGAGAAGTCTTGCAGTGCTTGATGAGGTCTGGGGGAATTCCGTCGTTGCCAGGTGCCTTGCCTGATGCCAGGCTATCATTGGCCTTGCTGAGTTCATCCACAGTTGGCTCTGCGTCAAGTTCTTCCATTACCGGCATGCACTTGATGGCATGGAGGGCTGAGGGGGACACCATGTTCTGTGTGGAGTAGAGGTCGGAGTAGTGTTCAACCCATCTCTCCATCTGTTGGCTAGGATCGCTGATTACTTCCCCAGTGGAGGATTTGAGGGGGGGGGGGGCGGTCTTGCTCTGTGTTGGTCCCAGTGCCTTCTTGGTACCATCATACATTCCTCGGATGTTGCCTATTTCAGCAGCACTCTGTATCTCTTCGCTGAGCTCTGTCCAGTACTCGTTTGCACAGCGCCTGGCGTTAAGCTGAACCTTACTCCTGGCCCTGAGGATTTGCAGGTTCTTCTCACTGGGTGACCGCTTATACTCGGTGAGTGCGGCGCGCTTGGCCTCAATGGTAGGAGTCATCTCTGATGATTTGGCCTCAAATCAGTCGTGGGACTTCACAGTTTTCTTCCCAAAGGTGGCCATAGTAATGCGGTGCATGGTGTCTCGTAGCGTTTCCCATCTCTCTGTGGCAGAGTCGCTGGGCTGCAATGCATCCTATTCTCTCTCAAAGGCCTCTGCGAACTGTTCTACACGATCTGGCTGAGACATCTTGCTGACGTCAATGCGAGGGTTCCCTTGTTTCTTTGAGCAGTGGAACTTCTTTGGTTGCAGCCTGATCTTGCAACATACCAGAGAGTGGTCTGTGTCGCAGTCTGCGCTGTGATAAGAGCGAGTGTGGAGAACGTTTTTGATAGCGGCACGTCTTGCTAGGATCAAATCCAGTTGGTGCCAATGTTTTGAGCGGGGATGCCTCCAGAAAACTTTGTGTTGAGGCTTCGTCTTGAAGAAGGAGTTGGCGATGCACAGTTCATGGTAGGCGCAAAACTCAAGCAGTCGCTGTCCATTCTCGTTCATTTTCCCCACTCCAAAGGAACCGAGTTCTGGCGTTGAAGTCGCCCAGGAGAACAAGTTGTTCTGTCCTGGGGATGTTCCTTATGGTTGATGAAAGATTTTCGTAGAACTCATCCTTGGCATCTGGAGAGGCGGACAGAGTTGGGGCATAAACGCTGATGAGAGTGATATAGCCTTCGGTGGTGTTGAGGCGGAGAGTCAAGATTCGTTCTGAACCACCGCTGCCTGGTTTGACAATTCCCATCTGAAGTCTTCATACTGTTTAAATATAGTCTGTTTCGCTTGACATTTTCAGTCATGATATTACAAACCCTGAGAGATACGGCAATATCTTCATGTGTAGAATTCTGGACCCAGTTAAGCTCTCTCTCTCTCTCTCTCTCTCTCTCTCTCTCTCTCTCTCTCTCTCTCTCTCTCTCTCTCACTGTCTCTTTCTCTCTGTCGCTCTCTCTTCTTTTCATATTATTTTCAGAACATTAAGTGAATAATTAGATTGTTGTTTCTTTTTAGAAACATATATGTTTAAATTGCATCTGTGTCACTGAGAACCATTCATGTATCAAAGCTACCATATCATGTATATATTATCATCTCTGATAAAAATCGGCTGGCATTTCTCTTCAACTGTTTGGTGTGCATGTACATAATCATCCCTGATTACTTGTCTGTGTGTAGTTTAAATGTTGTAGCTTTGGACACTTTTTGTACTTTCTTAACGCACTGGTGACTGGTTTTGTCAGAAATAATGTTGTTAAATGGACTGACATGAATTTTGCTGAATGTACTTTAAACTCTCACAAAAAAAATGTCCCGTGTCCATGTTTAGGAGCATATTCAAAGTTAAACATTGTTTTGCGGAGCTTGGTTCATGTTTCTACTATAAACAAGTAGAAGAAAGCCAAGCACTTAGTGGAGTTGGTAGCTGTTGCAAGATAATATGCTTTGGGCTGAATATTAGATCCCTACTCAGGTGCACTGAGAATCCCAGAGCAGTTTGTAATAATTGTCATTCTTGTTTATTATTCACTGTTGGTCTCATTTCCATTTGTCGTCAAGCCTCGTTAAGAGGATGGTATTCCATATCAGCTCTGCAGTAAGCATGAGACGCTAAACTCCAGTAACTAAATAATTTGTGGATAGAGCACAGACAAGGGTGCATTAATGAACCCTTTGATGTTTGTGTACCTGAAGTAAATCGCTTTTCTTCTGTCAGTCATCTGATATTTAGTGTAATTTACATTGTTCTGCTGTTCTAACTATTGTATATTATAGAAAATATATGTAGAACATTCAGTTCATTATCGGTTTATCATGTATCATCATGTTTACAATGCACTTTACGATTTTGCCACGATCTTTAGTGTAGTCATGTTCTGTTGTCTCTCGTGTAAAATTGGCTTTTCAAGATGGTTCATTCATGAGTGTTATGACTGTAATCAACATAACCACAATTCACGACAAGGTTTTGTTTTTTGTTCTTTGCCTTGTCAAAGACAGTGATGATTATCACGAAAAGGTTACGTTTGTCATAACAGTTTTATAAATTCAAATGTGACGCTTTCTTTTTCTTTTTTTTTTTTTTTTTTTCTTTTTTAGGGAGGTGAGGTCTTTTATATTTCTTTCTCGTATTGTATGCTGTGCCGGTGCTGTTGTCGTTGTTGTTGATGTTGTTGTTGTTTCTGCTGCTGCTGCTGGTGTTATTGATATTACTACTACTATTACTACTAATATTATTATTATTGATATTATTACTACTATTTCATTTCATTCTACTTTATTTTATACTGTTTTTCTTCCTTTTTTCCATTTTCTTTTTTGTGTTTGTTGTTGTTGTTGTTGTTATTGTTGTTGTTCATAATGCCAAAAGTTACCGATGTGTTTCAAAATTTACCGTTGATGGTTTAGCCTGTTTTTTTATGCCTATTGAATAGTGGTCACGGTAGTCAGATAACCAGAGCATCATGCTGAGAATGCAGGGTCGTGGGTTCGACCCTCCGGTTGGCTTTTTTTTTTTTTTTTTTTTTTTTTGTTGGCAAAGTTGTTAAAGTTGTGAGTGCTTCATGTTCAGAATGCAGGGGATGTGGGTTCAACCCTCTAGAAGGACACTTTTTCTTTTTATTTCTTTTTTTATTTTTCTCCCCACTTTTCTTGTTTGGCTCAGTAATGAATTTGTTACAGTGACATGTTCATAACGCAGGGTTATGGGTTGAACCTTTGGGCGAGCTGGGTTCAAACATCAGGTGGACCACCTTTGATTCCATACGCTAAGTAGGACTTCACAACCTTTCCATGTGGCTTACGTGCAGGTTTAAGGCTTGTGCCATGATTATTTGGATCTTATCCTTCTCTTGGCATCAGTGGCGTCAAATTATATTCTTCTGAGCGCGAAGACGTTGTGCTGAAAAACTGAAACTGTTTGTTCTTCATAGCTGTTTTTCTTTGCCTATTCTTCATAGGTTTACATTTCATTTCTTGAGGGTTTTTGTGCTATTAAATCAGGCTTCTGAAAGTGGTTAACGATCAGTTAACCGTGTCTTCACTGAAAAGACGCTTTTTCAATCGTAAATTATTATCGAAAAGTAGCAAAGGATATGTACATTGTGATTTTTCCTCCCTGATTTATCATTCTTATCATTTTGCACAAACACACTTCAATTCACAATTAGGGCATCTTCAAACTGAGTCATTGCATGTCAAGTTATTTTCGCTCCATGATAGCGCACAAATTTAACAAAATATTTGTTTTTTCTCTCCCGGGTCTAAATCAAATGTATTTTTATATGTATACACAACTGTATTGCTACAAGGACGCACAGACAGCAGAAGCCATTTCTTTCTTTCTTTTCTTTTTCCGAAAATGCATAGTGCTGTTTTCTGCTGTTATCTTCTTTTATGAAATGTTTGGATTTTTTTTTCCACTTTTTTAACGGAATGCATGATTCAGATTGATTCGGTGTTTGTCTATGTGCCAATGTGTGACATGTCTGCCTTTGTGCATATACTGTCACCAAAACTTGTCCATAGATCTTATCCAAGAAAAAGTCGCGTACTGATTGCTTATCATCGTGAGGTTTTTTTTTTCTCTAAATTTACTGTTGGGTTTATTGTAAATACATGATACTCGGGAGAATAAAGTTGCACGTTCGTACACAGCATATATAAGCCAGTCATAAATAACTGAATTTGATATATACTTATCTTATTGAATTAGTATTGGTTAATATACTAGTAACGCAAGACCAGTGTTTGAAAAATATCTACATAGAACAATTAACTAAAATTCATCCCGAGAGCAATTATTATATATGTATTTTAATAATCAGTTTGTTTGATTTAAGGGGTCATCTTTGTGACATATGCATTATTAGATAGGGAAAACACATTCACAAGTCAGTCTCTTTGTGTCCTGTTTTGCTGGTGCATTTGCGAGTGCTTGTTAGAAGGAATTGGTTCTATTTACACACTTTGGCAGACACAGATTAGCCTAGGGGTATAGAAAGAACACAGTCCACATCGGATACT
>JAPXFY010000017.1:27262586-27287586 GCA_030674185.1 Monoplex corrugatus | reverse complement strand
GGAGACCAAAAGTTGTCCCAGGTGGTATTAGCCACTGTCTGAAAACAAATCTCTCGTGATGTCAAATCATTCCAGGCACACTGACCGGCCATGTTATAAGCAAGCAGACATGAACAAAGCACAACAATTAACAGCAATTTCGTTACTCTGCAACGAAAGGTTTTAGATCAATAACAGCATATTTCACCACAAGAAATGGGCATAAAATAAATATCCTTAAAATCTTAGTGAAAGATTTGATTGACAATTAAAAATGATATTTTTAACTGCAGCCTCTTACACAAAACATGGAGAGAAAAAAATTGGAAAAACTATATAAAAAAAAAACAAGGTCTCACATTTAATCGACACTTTGATGGGGCGCAGTGGTCAAGTGGACAAGACCTCAGACTTTGAATCGGAAGAACTGCGACTGGATCCTGCCTGGGTACCTCCTACCTGGTGGTTAAGGGTGGAGATTTTTCTTGTCTCACGAGTTAACATATGTACAGAGCTGTTAGTACCTAAACCTCCATCGTCTCTATACGCACGTACAACATCAATTATGCACATCGAAGATCCTGTAACTCATCTACATCATCATCATCATCATCATCATCAGGTGCCCTGCCGCATGGCGTTGGCGACCATGGACTTCCAACCATCTCTATCTCTCGTTGCCCCCAGCATCTCCCTCATCCTCCTCACCCCCAGCCACTCTGCAAGTCCGTCCAGCATTCTCTCTCTGGGTCTACCTGGTGCTCTCTTTCCCTCCAGCTTCCCCATTGTGACCAGGTGCTCCAAATCCCCCTTCCTCATACAATGGCCTATAAATGTTGCTTGTCTTTTCTACGACATGCAATCTTGAAAACATCAAGCATGCATGCTCATCAGGAGTGGAGTATGCAGACAGTGCACCAACATACTGCCTGTGCATTGTCATCAAAGAACACACACCCATCTGTAGAAGTATCATCGTTATCGTTATTGGTGTTTAAAGCCCAGCCGACTGCGTAGAGCCATGTCAGGTTCTATAACCGCTTCAAAACATACAAAACTTCAACAGAAAAAAAAAAAAGAAAATTAAGTACACTTATTAATGCATTCGCACACAAAATCTAAGGGCATGCCCTCGGCGTTGACCACTTCGTCCAATTTATCGCACAGAGGATTTAAAAAACACACCTAAATACAAATTTAAGCATACCAAAGGACACCAAAACATATATAAAAACGGGCCTAAATTACCTAAAACTGCTTTCGCATATCTCACCTCCCTAGTGCCAAAAATGCACTTAATACATGTACCCATTTGTCAATCCTAAGAAAAAGAACGTAAGACTTTATCGTACACATACAAGTGAATGTACCAGCAAGGCAGAAAATGATAGGAAGAAATGACAGAAAGCAAAGCAACAAGGCAGAAACGAAGAGAGTGACACAAAAGAGGAAATTTCTAGCACAGAATTTCCAGAGGGTGGGGATACTATTTATACTGAAAGAACCCTCGGCATCCCCACGGTGGACACAACATTTAAAAATTAGTACATTTGCTAAACACAGCACACCTTACATCAACGTCTTTAATTAAACACAAGTTCTCGCAGAAACCTTCAACAGGATGAAAACAGCACGTTCATCAAGCATGTGACCTTCAGGCAGTTGACATCGAGTCTCCCCGCTTCCAATTTCATCCTGTCTATTTTTGTCCCATTCGCGGCACTGCCCTTTCCATTTTGTCGAAACAATCTATGTAAATTGGACTTCATGTTAGAAGTTGTGTGTAGACAGCAGCCTTAGAAAAAACGGGGCTCAGGGAACGAATCTAGGTGTTTGCTGCCTGTGGACTATTGATTGTGTCCTAGACAAATTCCATTTGTGGTCAAGTTTTTGTTAGATTTCACTTCATCACATAGAAGAGATATAAACGAGTTTGAATGACAGACTTTACGTTTTGAAACTCCATTGCAGGTTTTCAGATAAGTTAAGTTGGATTTGTGGAGCAATTAAAAGTTGAAGAGGAAGACGCACAACGTCCATGATGAGAGAGTGTATCTTTTTTTTATGTCTTTTAACTGCCAGCAATCACACACACACCACACACACACACACACACACACACACACACACACACACACACACACACACACACACACACACACACACACCCACAACAGAACACAACACACACCATAAACAAAACCAAGTCTAATCAAGTTAACAAAATCATTGTTTTGACGTCTCTCTCTCTCTCTCTCTCTCTCTCTCTCTCTCTCTCTCTCTCTCTCTCTCTTCTCCCTCCCTCTGTCTCTCTCTCACTTGTGCTCGACTCCGGTTTATAGAAAAATACCTTAGTGTTATTATCATTTAGTTTTAACAGCTTCTTATTCATCAAGAGGTTTATCAGCGTGCTGTATGATTCAACATTTTCAATTGCTTTTCACGCAGAAATATGAGTAACCGGTATGCAAGAGTTCAGCAGAAAATCATCTGCATAAAAAAAATGAAAACCAGCTCAAAATCTCTGGAATTTGGTTTTCAAGCTTTTTAGTATACATGTGCAATGAGAAAAGCAGAAAGTTCGGTACCGGTACTGAATTCTGCTGTACGCCACAGGAAAGAGACGTTTCATCTGAAATAGCTTGGTCCACAAAAACCTGTTGGATTGTATGTGGTAGAGATAAGCGTTGAGTGAGTTTTAAGGCACTGTGAGTTAAGCAGATCTCTATATGAAGTCTATGAAGTAGTAAAACACGGTGAATGGTATCGAACGCCGCACTAAGATTCAGCAAGATGACTTTCCACTATCAACCACTCATGGGAGGTATTCATATTCTGTCGCTAATCTGACTGAAACCCAATATGTGATTTACATGCGGCCAGATCGGTTTGCAGCTGGTCAGCAACTGCCCTCTCTAAAATCTTTGACAAATACGGTAATTCTGATAATGGGCGGTAGTGGTCTGGCACATCCAGGTCTTAAATGTGCCTTTAATTTTGAGGTGGGGGGGGGGGAGCTGTTACATTTTTTTTAAATATATATCATAAATTGGATTTTGTTTGAGATGAAGCCAAACAAGACAGCCTAGAGCTTGTCTTTCTGTGTTTTCACAATTATAGTTTCTGACAGACGATAGATGTGCTAGCAAAGAGAGGAGCCAGGGAAGACAACTAGACAACTGCATAAGTTACAGCAAAAGAAAAAAAGAGCATCGTCAGATCAGTCCTTTAAGAAACGAACAGAAATGAGCGACTACCACATTCTGTGTAGAGAGCAGCAAGTAGTACTGATAAGACTCTGCACGACTTAAATCGGCATAACGTCCATTTAAACTCAAATTGAAACTAAAGCCGTCACCAATCAACCGCTGTGGTTATTTAACCATCTGACTCCCACACTTTGTCCACCAACTACAAAAACCCTTTGACTCCCTCATCTTGTCCACCAGCTTTCTGCAGGAAGCTGATGGACAGGATGAGAGAATCAAAGGGTTACGTATTTGCTCTGCTAGCATGATTGGCAACGCAGGACACCGGTGGACAGGATGAGAGAATCAAAGGGTTACGTATTTGCTCTGCTAGCATGATTGGCAACGCAGGACACCGGTGGACAGGATGAGAGAATCAAAGGGTTACGTTTTTGCTCTGCTAGCATGATTGGCAACGCAGGACGCCGGTGGACAGGATGAGAGAATCAAAGGGTTACGTTTTTGCTCTGCTAGCATGATTGGCAACGCAGGACGCCGGTGGACAGGATGAGAGAATCAAAGGGTTACGTATTTGCTCTGCTAGCATGATTGGCAACGCAGGACGCCGGTGGACAGGATGAGAGAATCAAAGGGTTACGTTTTTGCTCTGCTAGCATGATTGGCAACGCAGGAAGCTGCTGCCTTTGTCTTCTTCTTCTGTTCCGTCGTTGCTGCCTTCGTCTTCTGCCCTGCTGGTGTCGCCTTCGTCTTTTGTCCCGTCGGTGCCGCCTTCGTCGCCACCTCGGCCACCGCCATATGACTGTGATAAATTAAAACTATGCCTTTTTAACGCTCAATCAACATGCAAGGATGGCAAAGCCGAAGTCATTGCTGACTTTATCGCAGATGAGCATGCTGACATTGCTATTATCACAGAGACATGGCTTAACCCCCTTGGTCATGAACCTATACATGCTAGCCTCACTCCGAGTGGTTACAGGCTTGCTTCTTTCCATCGCTCATCTCGAGGTGGCGGTATCGCCATCCTCTACAACGACTCACTCCATTCCCGCCTATCTTTATCGCAGTCTCTGCCTTTCTCCCATCCTTCTTTCGAGCACGTTGAAGTATCCTTCCAATCCACCCCTCACCCCATCACCTTCTCCTGTGTCTATCGACCTCCACCTAGCTCTGCCAACAAACTCACCACATCCATGTTTCTCTCTGACTTTGACCAACTGCTCGACCACTACTGCCTCTTACCTGGAAATCTCATCATTCTAGGTGACATCAATGTCCACTATGACAACACTCACCGTTATGACACAAGACATATCATCAACTCTCTTTCCAATCACAATATGACTCAACACATTTCTGAACCAACCCATCAAAAAGGTCACATTCTTGACTGGATCATTTCTCGTGATCACCACAATTCAGCTACTGACAACTGCTTAGTTCTTTCTACCCGTCTAACTTCAGCCCTTCCATCTGACCACTCTGCAATTCTCTGTTCTCTTGACATTTCTCCTCCTTCCCGTACCACGCGCACAGTGACTCGACGCAATCTCAAATCTATCGACCTCTCCACATTTTCATCTGATGCCTCCCGTCTCCTTTCTGAAAAGTCACATAACCTTGCCGATGAATTCTATACTACTCTCCACCATCTTCTGGACACTCATGCTCCAGCCACAACCCGTCTTTTACCTGACCGCCCCCCTACCCCCTGGCTCACTCATGAGATTGCCTGTGCAAAACGTGCCCGCCGCAGAGCAGAGCGCCGCTGGCGCAAATCCAAACTCACTGTACACAGGCAACTTTTCCAAGCCTCTAAAACAAAAGTATCCACCCTCATTGCATCTGCAAAAACAAGCTATTTCCAAATCAAAATCCTGAATGCCTCTTCTTCAAAAGAACTCTTTACAACCATGAATCGTCACCTTGGCACACGAAAAGATTTACCTCTCCCAACAAAACATACAAATGAAGAACTCCCATCTGTATTCTCCAAGTTTTTCACCACCAAAATACAAACTCTTCGTGACAGGCTTGACAGGACACCCTGTCAACCATGCCCACCTGACCCTTCCTTCTCTGGCACACCTCTTACTACTTTTACCCCAGTCTCACAAGAAGAAATTTTCAACACAATCAGATCCATGTCGTTCAAAACCTGCGAACTGGATCCTCTTCCAGGTTCTCTCTACTCCGACTGTCTCCCTACTCTCCTCCCATTCATCACTGACATCATCAACACTTCTTTTCAAACTGGAACTGTCCCAGATTCTTTCAAGTCTGCTATTGTTCACCCTCTCATCAAGAAACACAATTTAGACCCAAATGAACTGAAAAATTACCGGCCTATCTCTAATCTCTCTTTCTTGTCAAAACTCCTTGAAAAAGTCGTCCTCAACCAGCTGAACTCTCACCTGTCTGCCAACAATCTCCTCAATCCTTTCCAGTCAGCCTACCGCCAGTGCCATAGCACTGAAACTGCCCTACTACACATTCTCAACAATCTCCTCCTTGCAACTGATACTGGCAAAGTCTCTCTCCTCACACTCCTTGATCTGTCTGCAGCCTTCGATACCATTGACCATGGTATTCTCCTTTCTAGACTTCATCATACTTTTGGCATCTCTGACATTGCTCTCTCCTGGTTCACTTCATATTTATCAAACAGAAAACAAACTGTTCTCATCACTGGCACTTACTCTCAACCTGCATACCTGACCTGTGGTGTTCCACAAGGATCTGTCCTTGGCCCTGTTCTTTTCACTCTTTATACCTCCCCCCTGTCCACCATCATCAACTCCCACTCTATAAAACACCACTTCTATGCTGATGACACCCAACTTCAAGACAGTGACTCACCTGATAATATACAGCGCCTGTTGACTCGCACCACTGAGTGTTACTCGGACATTAAGAACTGGATGACGTTCAACAAACTTCACACGACAAGACAGAAGCTATCCTCATTGGCACCCGTCAGAAACTTTCTCAGCTGCCTCCTCTTTCTCTCCCATTATGTAACCCATCAGTCCCAATTTCTGATTCAGTTAAAAACCTTGGTGTCTGCATTGACTCTACCCTCTCCATGAACAACTTTGTTTCTCAAACTGCCAGATCTTGCTACTATCATCTCCATCGTATAAGCCTGATCAGGAAGTATCTCTCTGTCGAAACAACTGCAAAACTCGTTCTCTCCTTCATAATGTCTCGCATTGACTATTGCAATTCACTCCTGTCTGGTCTTCCTGCCTCCACCATTCACATCCTACAGCGCATTCAAAACAATGCTGTACGCCTTGTACTCAAAAAGAAAAAAGCTGACCACATATCTCCTCTCCTGGCACAACTTCACTGGCTCCCTGTATCAAAGCGCATACAGTACAAACTAGACACCATGTGCTACAAAAGCTTCAATAACGCAGCCCCCGATTACCTGTCAAGCCTACTTGAGATCTATACTACACGTCATTATTGAAGGGCCAGGAACGTTTTTGAGTCAATTTTTGAAAGGAGAAATAACCTATTTTCTCTTACTCTTTTCTCCAATTCGTTGCCGTAACTGAATGGATAAGAGCTCAGACAACATTGCAGTTTCCTTTTGGCACGTGTTTGGGGATTTGCCGATTTGCAATGGGCGGCCCAAGGAAGACAATTTCCACACGAAATTGTCGAATCTTCAGCAGGGTCTCTCTGACGACGCAGGCAAGGTAGCGACAAAATTCGCTTTGCACGTGCAAGGCAAGCCCTTTTTGAACACTACTCCAGCCAAAGTTGCCCGCAGACGAGGATAAAAAGGACCCGTTCTTGGTTCGTTTTAACCATGCTTGCAAGACGACGGATGACGGATGAGCAGCGGGGGAGAGCCCTCGCTCTGCTTGATGAAGGCCTAGCGCAGCGGGAAGTTGCTAGACGACTTGAAGTGTCGCATTCCACAATCCAGAGACTGCTGGAGCGCTTCAATGAGACTGGAGCAGTCCAGGAAAGGCGTCACACGGGTCGACCCAGAGTAACGACAAGACAGCAAGACCGCTACCTTGCCCTCTCCGTCCTGAGGGAAAGGGCATCCACTGCGGTGACCTTGAGGGGTCAGCTGAGGGACGCAACAGGTGCTAACATCAGCTGCAGCACGGTGAGAAGACGGCTACATGAGGCAAACTTGAGGTCACGGAGACCGGCCGTCTGACCCGTGCTGTCACCGGTCAACAGAGTGCGCCGCATGACCTGGGCCAGGGAGCACGTGACCTGGACAAGGCAACAGTGGGCCCGGGTCTTGTTTTCGGATGAGTCCAGGTTCACCCTGACCTTTAACGATGGCCGGGCTCGGGTGTGGCGACGTCAAGGGGAGAGGTTCGCTGACGCCACTGTCCAAGAGCATAACCGGTACAGCGGCGGGTCGGTGATGGTGTGGGGTGGCATGAGCCGTGGTACCCGGACCCCCCTGCTCCCCATTGACGGCATCCTGAACGGGGTCCGGTACCGGGACGAGGTTCTGGCGGCCGTGGCACTGCCTGCGCTTGTGGACCTTGGTCAAGGCGCCATCTTCCAGGACGACAATGCACCTGCGCATCGAGCACGCCTTGTGACCGACTTCCTGGAGCAGCATGAAGTCGTCCGTATGGCCTGGCCAGCGTGCTCACCTGACCTGAACCCAATTGAACACCTCTGGGATGTGCTCGGGAGGCGCATCAGGGACAACCACCCCCCACCGGGCACCCTGGCCAGGCTGGTCGACATCCTGCAGATCGAGTGGGCGGCCATCCCTCAGGACACACTCCGTACCCTTGTGGGGTCAATGCATCGGCGCTGTGAAGCATGCATCCAGGCTCGGGGCGGACACACGCGATATTGAAAACAGATTGGCCAAATCTGACACTTTCTGTTTTTTGAAAAGGGGGGGATGTTCCTTTAAATGCATGTGCTGTTCACTAATGGGTCATTGTGCTAATTTCTTTTTCCAAAACAGGTGTGGAAATGATGAAATAAAACATAGAATCAATTCTAAACATTGTCAATTATTTCAACTTAAAATTAGAGAGGAAGGAAGAAGTGGCCCTTAAATTATGATTAGGAGTATATAATTGTATATGATATGCTCTCTATAATTTTCCATTGCTTTTATTCTTTGCTTTTATTGCTTTTATTCTTTCTCCCCATTTATAGCCATGCGTGTGTGTGTGTGTGTGTGTGTGTGTGTGTGTGTGTGTGTGTGTGTGTGTGTGTGTGTGTGTGCGTGCGCGTCTGTTTCAGCGCTTAGATTTGATTTTGTCCAGATTTTGCGCTATATATATATTGTAATTATTATTATTATTATTATAAAGGGTTACGTTTTTGCTTTGCTAGCATGATTGGCAATGCAGGATGCTGGTGGACATGGTGCAGGAGTCAAAGGGTTAAGAGGAGCAGACAGCTTAACATATACTACACGTCATTATTGAAGGGCCAGGAACGTTTTTGAGTCAATTTTTGAAAGGAGAAATAACCTATTTTCTCTTACTCTTTTCTCCAATTCGTTGCCGTAACTGAATGGATAAGAGCTCAGACAACATTGCAGTTTCCTTTTGGCACGTGTTTGGGGATTTGCCGATTTGCAATGGGCGGCCCAAGGAAGACAATTTCCACACGAAATTGTCGAATCTTCAGCAGGGTCTCTCTGACGACGCAGGCAAGGTAGCGACAAAATTCGCTTTGCACGTGCAAGGCAAGCCCTTTTTGAACACTACTCCAGCCAAAGTTGCCCGCAGACGAGGATAAAAAGGACCCGTTCTTGGTTCGTTTTAACCATGCTTGCAAGACGACGGATGACGGATGAGCAGCGGGGGAGAGCCCTCGCTCTGCTTGATGAAGGCCTAGCGCAGCGGGAAGTTGCTAGACGACTTGAAGTGTCGCATTCCACAATCCAGAGACTGCTGGAGCGCTTCAATGAGACTGGAGCAGTCCACGAAAGGCGTCACACGGGTCGACCCAGAGTAACGACAAGACAGCAAGACCGCTACCTTGCCCTCTCCGTCCTGAGGGAAAGGGCATCCACTGCGGTGACCTTGAGGGGTCAGCTGAGGGACGCAACAGGTGCTAACATCAGCTGCAGCACGGTGAGAAGACGGCTACATGAGGCAAACTTGAGGTCACGGAGACCTGCCGTCCGACCCGTGCTGTCACCGGTCAACAGAGTGCGCGGCATGACCTGGGCCAGGGAGCACGTGACCTGGACAAGGCAACAGTGGGCACGGGTCTTGTTTTCGGATGAGTCCAGGTTCACCCTGACCTTTAACGATGGCCGGGCTCGGGTGTGGCGACGTCAAGGGGAGAGGTTCGCTGACGCCACTGTCCAAGAGCATAACCGGTACGGCGGCGGGTCGGTGATGGTGTGGGGTGGCATGAGCCGTGGTACCCGGACCCCCCTGCTCCCCATTGACGGCATCCTGAACGGGGTCCGGTACCAGGACGAGGTTCTGGCGGCCGTGGCACTGCCTGCGCTTGTGGACCTTGGTCAAGGCGCCATCTTCCAGGACGACAATGCACCTGCGCATCGAGCACGCCTTGTGACCGACTTCCTGGAGCAGCATGAAGTCGTCCGTATGGCCTGGCCAGCGTGCTCACCTGACCTGAACCCAATTGAACACCTCTGGGATGTGCTCGGGAGGCGCATCAGGGACAACCACCCCCCACCGGGCACCCTGGCCAGGCTGGTCGACATCCTTCAGATCGAGTGGGCGGCCATCCCTCAGGACACACTCCGTACCCTTGTGGGGTCGATGCATCGGCGCTGTGAAGCATGCATCCAGGCTCGGGGCGGACACACGCGATATTGAAAACAGATTGGCCAAATCTGACACTTTCTGTTTTTTGAAAAGGGGGGGATGTTCCTTTAAATGCATGTGCTGTTCACTAATGGGTCATTGTGCTAATTTCTTTTTCCAAAACAGGTGTGGAAATGATGAAATAAAACATAGAATCAATTCTAAACATTGTCAATTATTTCAACTTAAAATTAGAGAGGAAGGAAGAAGTGGCCCTTAAATTATGATTAGGAGTATATATTGCAGCGATGACGGCTGTGTCAAGTGGAGCGGCAGAAAACATCGCCGACTACAGCTCCATAGGCAAGGAACTGGAAACACTGGCCACCTTCATCGCCAGATGTGCCCTAACTATGTAGAAGGCGAACGAAAGAACAGGAAGAGGGCGGATCTTCAATGTCCTTCTTGATTGGTCTGTCAATAATTCAACAGTACATGCACCTTTTCTACACCTAACGACCATTACTTAACTAAAGATCTAAACAGACTGAATTTGTCCAGAACATATCACTAACAGGAAGTCTGTATTTACGTCATTCACATACATCCATTTCCATTTTCACACATTTTAAAAAATTGGCAAGCACAACATCCATCTTTCAGTTGGTGTTGGTTTTCTTTTTGTTTGTTTTGGTTTGTTTTGTTTTGTTGGAGGTTTTTTTGGTGTTTTTTTTAACTTTTAAAAGCAAAAAGAAGGAAGATGAAGGACACCGAGAAAGTGGGGAAACATGATGACGCAAATGGGATGAAAATAGACGGGACAAAATTGAAAACATGGCTGGATGTCAACTGATTAACATGTTCGTCGTGTCCCAGCATGTTGCTTCCTTCCTGCTGAAGGTTTCTTCCCGAACTTGGGTTTGATTGGAGACAATGATTTAAGATGTGAAACGAACCCTGTTTGCATGTTTGGCCAACGTGTGGATTAAATGCGAGACGGTGTTACAATGTCCTTACATAATGATTCTTCTACTGGGTTAAAGGCACGCTGGGCTGGGCTAGAGAGATGGGGATAGGAGGGAGGGAGAGAGACACAGAGAGAGGGAGGATCTGAGCATTGCGTGCATAATCTTATCACCATTCCATTTTCAGCTACAACCCTTTGACTCCTGCGCCCTGTCCACCAGCATCCTGCATAGTCAACCATGCTAGCAAAGCAAAAACCTAACCCTTTGACTCCCTCACCCTAACCACAGCTTCCTGCAGGAAGCTGGTGGATAGGATGAGGGAGTCAGAGGGTTAAGTTTTTGCAGCTGGTGGATAGGGGTCGCGAGTCAAAGGGTTAACATCCAGAATTTTAAATCCTTGAACCTAGCACAAGTGTCACCGATCTTTTCTCTCTATCCATCTTTCTCCCTGTATGCAGTAACAAAACAGAAATCTGACAGTCATTGATCTGCCGCATGCACCCAGCGTGTTTTGACAATTTGATGAAAACCAAACAACAGACAGGGACACAGGCAGGCAGGCAGACAGATAGACACACACATGATGTGCCTCTACGAAACAGGGAGGAAACGAGACTGACCAAGATACGATTACAAGCACAAAAAGAAAGAGAAGCCAAAGAAACGAATTAAGTGTCCTACAAGCAGCTATATCGGGATGTCTGTGCATCTCCGTTATTAATTTATGAGAAACGAATATATTTTCTTCTTTCTTATCCACTCTCCTCCGAGCATGAGTGTGTGCGCATGTGTGTGTTATGTGTGTGTGTGTGTGTGTGCGCGCGCGCGCAAGTGTATGTATGTGTGTGTCTGTGTGTGTGTGTGTCTTTGTGTTTCTTTTCTGTATCTGTGTTTGTATGTGTGTGTCTAATTTGTGTGTCTGTGCATGTGTGTGTTTGTGTGTGTGTTTTTCTGTCTGTGTGTGCGTGTACGATAGTAGGCTATATAAGCTTATGTTCCGACATGCCCAGCTATTCCTACAAATATCTCAGAGGCTAGAGTAAATACAAAATCAATTTAAAATGGAAATGTATATCATTATCATCGTAGACTATTTACTGTCAGGTTAACATAAATTTTGTACTGATATGTCAAAAATAAATGCATTTATAAAACAAACCACATTATGAATAAATTTTGAATTTGTTTTCGCGTCTTTTTAGAATTGTATGTCAATTTATCAAAATATAAGGACTAAATTGTAACTTGATTTGATCGAGTCATAACAGCAATTGTAATCCAAAACTTCAACTAAAACTCGACACAAGAACCGGAGAAGTACACGCGCGCGCGCTTGTATGTGTGACCTTGACGCCTTATCCTCCAAACTTATTTACTTCCAATTCCTGAACTGTTCATACTTTTGACCAAAATTTGGTCAAAAGATTCATCTACAAGCCCTCATGAAAATCTCGATAACTCATTTTACACACACACATACACACACTCAGGCATACACGCGCGCGCGTACACACACTCAAGCTGCTTCTGAGAAAAAAAAAGTGCTTTCCGAGAAAAGAAAAAAAAATCGACTGAGAATGTAGATCTCTCCTAGCGGACGACGAAATTTCTGTAAGGGCGATAAATCCGGTGTCATTTTTCCGCTTGTCACTTCCGGTGTTTGTCAGGCGCGACTTGTTTTCAGAACCGATTGCAAAACTTTTGAAAAGAGTGTGACCATGTGGCATGTCTCGAGACGATATCCTGGAGAGAGGGTCTGCCGCAGCAAAAATGTATGACAAAGACTGCAAAAATAAGTGGTGTGGATTTGACGAAAAATTTATGTCATGGAAATGAACACATGGCTTTCATTAGTTTCAAAAATAACAGAGGCTGGTATAGACTACCGTGGCTTGTGCCGTTTTGAAGTCAATTAAAATAACTATAGTTAAATTAAGCAGGCGTCCACAAACTTTGACCATTTCAAGTCAAAGAAGCACAAATGAGACAGAAAACTGCAAAGAATCATGAAGCTGTTCAGTCTATGTTGTTTGATGTCAGATTGCACTCTTTTGCATCTATATTCAAAAAAACATTTCCTGGACCCCCCCCCCCTAGGTTTTCATACTTTTTCAGTTTGGCATTGGGACCCCTGACACACACACACATGGAAGACAGATACAGAGAGAGTGATAGAGACAGAGAGGAAAAGAGAACGACGATTATATTCTTTCCAACTATATAACTTACTGGCTAAAAGCCTTTCTTTTTAATTTGCCTAAAGTATTCCACACAGGAATACATACACAAAAGAAAAAAATATATGGGTAAATCTACTACATGTACTAGCATAATACAAGTACATGTACACAGAGAAATCAAACAGTAAGGAAGCGTTCATAGTAAACCCGACAGACGGCCGTAGCAGTGAAAGCGTTCATACTGAAAGGAAGACGGAACGGGACGGCCACATTTTTTCCCTGTTCGACACGAGCCCATTAGAGAAACTCGTGTGGACGAAGCGGCAAAAGTTGACATTGTGGTGGTGGTGGAAGAAGAAAAAAGAAACATCCGGTCAATCCAGCCGGTCAATTTTTTGTACATCCAATCTGTCCCAACCCCTCTGCCATCATTTCCCCATGAAGATGCAAGTATGTCTCTGTGGTGATTTTATCACCTTCTCGTAAAAGCAAGGCCTTGATCTCACGGCAACAATAAAATTCTCGTCGTCCCCGTTTTTCTTGTAAGATAATTCGATGTGAAATCAAAGAAGAGTTCAGTCCCTTTAACACGGATGGACGGGGAACCATGCACGTACGACCGGAGAATTTCCGTCAGTGTACGGGCGGGCTTACTAAGCTACGCACAAAAAGTTAAGGATCACTTGCACAAAAATTCATAACTTTCAAAATAAGAAAGCCAATGCGTTGAAGTTTGGCAAACATTTAATTCCATGCTTTAGTGATAAAGATATACAATTGCCTTCAATTTCGAGCAATCGTTTGGTGTGTACATTTGATCAAAGTGGGTACGTATCGAAATTTGATTTCCCAAAGTCATTGAAATCACAAGACAGGGCATTCTGATGCTCCCAAAAGTTCAGTAATGCGTGTAACCGCCATGGCTGTTCTGGCACTCGACGCAGCGAGTCCTCATCGAGTTGACCAGGTTGGTGAAGATCCTCTGTGGAAGCGCCTGCCACTCAGCCTGCAGCATCTGGTAGAGGTGTTGGGCATCCCTGGGAGGGGGTGGTTGCTCCTCACTTTGCGATCCAGCTCATCCCAGAGGTTCTCAATCGGGTTGAGATCGGGACTGCATGCTGGCCACTCCATTCTGTTGACTCCAGACTGCTGCAAGAACTCGTTGATCACCCTTGCCCTGTGGGGGCGAGCGTTGTCATCCTGGTAGACAGCCGTCGGTCCCATCTGCTGCAGTGTAGGCACAGCCAGCGGTCGAAGGATCTCATCCCGGTATCGGAGGCCAGTCAGGTTACCCTGTACATGATACAAGGGTGTTCTGTGGTGAAGGCTGAAGGCCCCCCAGACCATTACAGAACCTCCACCAAAGGCCACCTTTTCTTGGACAGTGGTGTCAATAAAGCGTTGCCCTGGGCGCCTCCAGACCCTCAGTCGGCCGTCGTTGTGGTTCATGGTGAAGCGTGATTCATCACTGAACACGACCTGGGACCATTGCTGACGTGTCCACCTCACGTGACGTCTGCAGAAGGCGCGGCGTGCTGCCCTATGGGCTGGAGTTAAGCGTGGCCGTACAGCTGGGCGACGAGAACGGAGGTTAAACCCATGAAGGCGGTTCCGTATGGTCTGCTGGCTGAAGTTGATGTTAGTAGCCACCCTCAGCTGCCTTCGAATGATGCTGGAAGAGGCTGTTCTTGTCTGCAGGGCTTGTCATTCAATGAGACGATCTTCACGTGGGTTTGTCTTCTTCGGTCGACCAGATCTGCGTCTTTCATGGACCCTCCCAGTGGCTGTGAAGCGTTGAATCAGTCTGACAATGACCGAGATGGACACCTGAAGTCGCCTGGCCACTTCTCGCTTGGGAACACCATCTTGGAACCATGCAACAGCTCGTCCCCTCTCAAACTCGCTCAATTTTCGTCGTGGAGGCATTGTCAGATCAGGCCTACTACTGGTGGAATGTCTTCTTATAAAGCCAAGCAAGAGACAGCATCTCACACATAAACAGCAGTGCTTGCACGTGCATAATGGTTTTTCCATCTGGCTTGTGCAATGTGTTCAGGCAGAACGGTCCAAAACAAGGTCCTTTTTCGCAAGTTTCCGCTTTTCCGTTTGCGGCCAAGCTCAGTAGTAGAGAATCCCGTGCAATTTTCGCTCTAACACAACATCGCCCACTTACAGCTGAACAAAAATTCATAACAATTTGGCTGGACTGAGAAATAAATAACAGTAGCGAAATGAGTTTATTTCGCACCTGTTTTCTCATAGTGATCCTTAACTTTTTGTGCGTAGCTTAGTTCATTACCTACAAGTACTTTTTTCTTTCTCTGAGCTCATGCATTAGGTTTTTGTTGATTTCTCTTTTTTCGTCAGGGTCACATATACTCCTAATCATAATTTAAGGGCCACTTCTTCCTTCCTCTCTAATTTTAAGTTGAAATAATTGACAATGTTTAGAATTGATTCTATGTTTTATTTCATCATTTCCACACCTGTTTTGGAAAAAGAAATTAGCACAATGACCCATTAGTGAACAGCACATGCATTTAAAGGAACATCCCCCCTTTTCAAAAAACAGAAAGTGTCAGATTTGGCCAATCTGTTTTCAATATCGCGTGTGTCCGCCCCGAGCCTGGATGCATGCTTCACAGCGCCGATGCATCGACCCCACAAGGGTACGGAGTGTGTCCTGAGGGATGGCCACCCACTCGATCTGCAGGATGTCGACCAGCCTGGCCAGGGTGCCCGGTGGGGGGTGGTTGTCCCTGATGCGCCTCCCGAGCACATCCCAGAGGTGTTCAATTGGGTTCAGGTCAGGTGAGCACGCTGGCCAGGCCATACGGACGACTTCATGCTGCTCCAGGAAGTCGGTCACAAGGCGTGCTCGATGCGCAGGTGCATTGTCGTCCTGGAAGATGGCGCCTTGACCAAGGTCCACAAGCGCAGGCAGTGCCACGGCCGCCAGAACCTCGTCCCGGTACCGGACCCCGTTCAGGATGCCGTCAATGGGGAGCAGGGGGGTCCGGGTACCACGGCTCATGCCACCCCACACCATCACCGACCCGCCGCCGTACCGGTTATGCTCTTGGACAGTGGCGTCAGCGAACCTCTCCCCTTGACGTCGCCACACCCGAGCCCGGCCATCGTTAAAGGTCAGGGTGAACCTGGACTCATCCGAAAACAAGACCGGGCCCACTGTTGCCTTGTCCAGGTCACGTGCTCCCTGGCCCAGGTCATGCGGCGCACTCTGTTGACCGGTGACAGCACGGGTCGGACGGCCGGTCTCCGTGACCTCAAGTTTGCCTCATGTAGCCGTCTTCTCACCGTGCTGCAGCTGATGTTAGCACCTGTTGCGTCCCTCAGCTGACCCCTCAAGGTCACCGAAGTGGATGCCCTTTCCCTCAGGACGGAGAGGGCAAGGTAGCGGTCTTGCTGTCTTGTCGTTACTCTGGGTCGACCCGTGTGACGCCTTTCCTGGACTGCTCCAGTCTCATTGAAGCGCTCCAGCAGTCTCTGGATTGTGGAATGCGACACTTCAAGTCGTCTAGCAACTTCCCGCTGCGCTAGGCCTTCATCAAGCAGAGAGAGGGCTCTCCCCCGCTGCTCATCCGTCATCCGTCGTCTTGCAAGCATGGTTAAAACGAACCAAGAACGGGTCCTTTTTATCCTCGTCTGCGGGCAACTTTGGCTGGAGTAGTGTTCAAAAAGGGCTTGCCTTGCACGTGCAAAGCGAATTTTGTCGCTACCTTGCCTGCGTCGTCAGAGAGACCCTGCTGAAGATTCGACAATTTCGTGTGGAAATTGTCTTCCTTGGGCCGCCCATTGCAAATCGGCAAATCCCCAAACACGTGCCAAAAGGAAACTGCAATGTTGTCTGAGCTCTTATCCATTCAGTTACGGCAACGAATTGGAGAAAAGAGTAAAGAGAAAATAGGTTATTTCTCCTTTCAAAAATTGACTCAAAAACGTTCCTGGCCCTTCAATAATGACGTGTAGTATATGTGTATGTGATGGTGTGGTGGTAAGGATTGAAGTCAGAAGTCAGAAGACAGATGACAAGACAGAAGAGTACAGGCAGCCTGATTGTGAAGACCCAGGAAAGACAGAGCTAGTGTTTCTCTCTTTACTCCATCTCAACTACTCACGACCAGATCAGAGGAGAAAGGCATACAATATTCACGCTCGCACGCATACATACTCCACAAGTGAACCACAATTACAACACCGCAAGCCTGCAGGCGAACTGATTCTCTAGATCCCCTAAGGGGCCAGATTTGCATTTTTTCATGCAAGCTCTTTTTCTTTCTTTTATTGTTGTTTAAAGCCCAGCCAACTGCGCAGAGCCATATCAGGACTATAACCGCTTCAAAACACACAAAACTTCAACAGGAAAAAAAAAAAGAAAAGTACACATATCAATGCATTTGCACACATAATCTAAGGACATGCCCCTGGCGTAGGACCATTCCGTCTGATTTATCGCACATCGGAGATTTTAAAAACACACCTGAATACAAATATAAACATACATAAGGACACGAAAACACAACGTGTGTGCATAAAACATAACATTTTAGGACAAAGAAGTTTAGCATCCATTTCTCAAATATATTTCTCTACCAAGCTGAATCCAAAGAAATGGACCACAGCATATAATCAACGAAAGAGTACTTTCCCTGATGAAGTGTGCGCCTTGGTTTAATTTTTCAATCAAGATTTGGTGTCAGTATCTTGGCTCTAGAAGACCACCATCATCCTTGTCCTCCTGAGAAATTGTATCAGCAAACATAAGACAAGAGAAAAAATAACAGATGTAATACCTAAAAATACCAAACCACAAGTAATACTGTCCACCCCCACTCCCATATTTTGCAATTCCCATAACTCATACAAAAATGAATTTTAGACCTAACGTTAAACACAAATAGCATGATCTAAAAAAAATTGAACATATACTTTTATTCATACATAGTACAAGTGTTAAGTTTATTATTCATACTTATTAAAATTCAAACAACTTACAATCTTCAAAACGTAATGATAGAACAGATCTGAATTTATTACAAATGCCCTACACAAACTATTTCAAAAAGTACTCATTAACCAATTAAATGCTATAACTCATGCCTTGCAAAGCTATCAGAGACACAGCCTACAATGCATAACTCAATGCTATGATAATTTTAATTGCAACAGCTTCAACCTAACACAATGGGCATAACAGTCAAGTGGGTAAACAACCGACTTCCAATAGGAAGGTCCTGGGTTCAATCCGCCCGGTGGGGAAAAAGATGGAAAATTTTCCGACCTCTCAGCTCAGCATGTGGGCAGTCCAGCCACTGCCTAGACCCATCCATTTCAAGTGTATATGCATGCAAAATATCAAATATGCATGTTAAACATCCTGTAAGCCATATCAGTGTCTAGCTTATAGAAACATGAAAACACCCACCATGCATGCCCATCAAAAAAACATGTTTCACCATTGATATCAGACATGCACACATACACACAACTTATCTTATCTCGGAAGATCCCCATGGTTGTTGGAAAAGGCTCCATCACCATCTCCAGGGGGTCCAGAAAGGGGCGTTTCCCATCTGAAACAAAGAAACCAAGCTGTTATATCTGAAAACACACACACTCACACACACACCCTGACCAAGGCACCCACCCTCCCTCCCGACCCACACCCTCCCTCCCCAACCCCTTCCCTCCCCCCAACCCTCCCTCCCCTTCCCTCTGTCTCTCCTTAACCCCTTCCCTCCCTCTCTCCCTCACCCCTTCCCTCATCTCTTCCCTCCCTATCCATTTCTTTTCCTCTCCCACATTTCCCCTCTCCAACATCCCCTATTACCTGTCAAACCCCTCCCCCCCACCCACCCCCCAAAAAGTTCAATTAACCGATTTTAAACAATATCAGTTTCCGGATTATCAATCAATTTCTCACATCTTCGATCAACACCTTTTTTCCTGTCTTTTATAGCGTCCTGATTTTTCTCAGATGCATGTATGTGGGCTGTTCACCCACACTGCGCAGGTGGTACATTGCTACAGAGCCTGCGTGCTGCTGTCTTTGACGGGTGTGCATGCTGGATGCTTTCATGCTGCCATAAGCCACCAGGCAGATGCTGTCACAACAAGGTCTTTAACATGCATGTTTCATGTTCTGGTACGCGTAAACATACACAGAAGGTGGTTCAGGCACTGGCAGGTCTGCGTATATGCATGTATGATACCCCAGCAGATTGGAAAAATCTCTACCCTTTACCTATCTGGTGGGAGGTACCAACGCAGGATCAAACTCAGACCCTCCGACTGGAAGTTTGACATCTTATCTATTCAGTACCATGCCCACCAGTCTACACCCCTGTTTTCTGAGCATTATGAAATTCCTGCTGCCTGTCAGACCGACTAGTAGCTTACAAGGTGGAGAATGGCAGAAACATGTCTGCTTTGTCCTCTAACCCTGAGGTTTAAGGGTTTAAGACAACAAAGATACCAATGTGTCACCTCTGTCTTCAGGTTAAGCTTGCACGACTCCACTTGTCTGTAAACAACCACTGAAGCTTTGCTGTAACTGAGAATCAACACATCAGTTAAATCAAACATGCAATCATTACAAGTTGTCCCCTAATGGCCAGGTTGTATGGGAATGACAAGATAGCCTACACTTTTGAAGGGACCATCCTTATAAGGCTAGTGTCTATCTCGCCTGTCTCCCTGCTCAACCTTCTCCAAGCCTGTACAGGGCCAGGCAACCCCGTTTACAGTTGGGTTAAATGAAGAATGCATATGCAAAGTTTTTACTGAGACTTGAACTTGTACAGTCAGACTGGAGGGCAACAGCCTGGACTTCTGCATCAAGAAGACCTCATGCAAACAATGCAGGTCTACATCTATCATCAGTCAAAGAGTACCAACATTTTGGGCGATCCTGTGTATTCTAATGGTACAATACTCACAGACTGTGAGCAGCTGGACTATGACGCCATAAATCAAAATCATGCTGTCATCATAATCATGCTGTCATCATAATCATACTACGGTACATCTGTCATCATATTCATGCTATGTCATCGTAATCATGCTATTTCATCATAACCATTGGTATGTCATCACAATTATGCTGTGTCATCATAATCAAGCAATGTTATCATAATCATGCAAATAGAATGTGTTCCACCACGTCACTACCAGATACTCAGATCAAATTTAATATATATTCCATAACATTACCAATTCTCTTTGTAAATTACGTCCAGAAAAGGATAACCAAAATCAAAATAATCAAATTCAACATTCCAACACACATATAAAGATCGACAAGCAAGAAGTTATCCTGACATTGCTGAGAGCTCTGCCACAGTGAAACCAGATCTATCATCATCTCTGTGTACATGTGAAATCAGATCAACCATCTTCTCAATATACATGCTGAACAATGGCAAAGTAAAGGAGAACAAAGCAATCTTGGAGGAGAACTGAAGTTTTGGAGAACAGACATGTGAAAGACAACAGTGCCTTGGAGAACAACCTTAACCTGGAGAACAACTAACTTGGAGAAACCCCAGTAATACGAACAAAAACTAAGAGAAAAATAGTAATATGGAGAACACAGCAATCTTGGAGGAAAACTGAAGTTTGGAGAACAGATACGTGAAAAACAACAGTTCCTTGGAGAACAATCTTAACTTGGACAACAATTTACTTGGAGAACACCAGTAATACGAACAAAAACTAAGAGAAAAATAGTAATATGGAGAACACAGCAATCTTGGAGGAAAACTGAAGTTTGGAGAACAGACACGTGAAAAACAACAGTTCCTTGGAGAACAACATTAATTTGGACAACAATTTACTTGGAGAACACAAGTAATATGTATAAAAACTAAAAGAAAAGTCGTAATATGGAGAAGTTGGAGAACAACTGTAAGCTGGACAACAACAGTAACTGAACAGTAATTTGGAATACTACCGAAACTTGAAAAGTAAACTGGTGAACGACAGTAAACTGGAGAACAACAGTAAACTGGAGAACACTAAAATGGAGAACACATTAACCTGGAGAACCACAGTAACCTAGAGAACAGTAACACTAGAGAACAACAGTAACCTGGAGAACAGAAACCTGGAGAACATGTAAAAAAACAATAACTTGGAGAACAACCTTAATTTGGAGAACAACTAACTTGGAGAACACCAGTAGTATGAACAATAAACTAGACAACAACAGTTAATTGGAGAATAACAGTAAACTGGAGAACAAGAGTAACCTGGAGAAACACAAGTAAACTGGAGAACACAAGTAACAACAACAGTAATGTGGAGAACAATAATAACCTGAAGAACAACAGTAACTTGGATAGCAGTAACTTGAAGAACAACAGTACCTTAGAGAACAATACTAACTTGAATGACAGTAACTTTAAGTCAAACAGGTAAGTTAATGAATGACAGACCTGAAATGAAAAAAAAATTTCTTCTTACATGAGTGAGGATAATGATGGAACTCTGAACTGTCCTATTTCCATCTTTGACACATGAACAATATTTGCTTACAATGTCAACATCTACTGTCCTTTTCTTTGCTTTTGTTTTTATTTTTCTTTCATTGTTGTTGTTATATTTTTTTCTGTTTGTTTAAGGCATAAGGGCGGGCACAACACATATTTTCCCACAAACTATGAGCTGTTCTCCTTTATTGTTAGCTATGCTTGAAGCTAGACCATTTTTCTGCTTTAGTTTTTAAGCTACTTTTTTCTTTTCTTGTGTTAAGGAGAATTCCTTGTACTTTTTTCATATTGCATGCTCATTCATCTACCTTTATAGACTAAATATTTCTGAACTGTCGTTCTTGTAGGTTTAAAGCCTGTAAATTTCTATTCTCTCTTTCTTATCATTTCGTTATTTAAAAAACGGATATTTCCTTGCAACTTTTTGTTGTTTGATTCGTGTGTAACTTCTTGTCTAAGAAAGAATTCCTTGTTGTCGTTTTCTATTTTAAGTTCTTACTTCATTATTATTATCATGTAAAATTCCTTTTTTCTTTTCCCTCTTTCTGGTTTTTGTCTCGCAAATGATTTTATAATTTAAGGAAAATTTGTTTTATTTTCTCAAAAGGCAGATTCCTGAGAAGAAAAATCAGTGTATTTGTGCACATGCACACCAACATACACACACACACACAGAGACTTTTTCGCCACACATATATGTCACAGAGAAAAAAAAGAAAAAAAGCACACACACATACATACTCACATAACACACATATGAACAATAAAATATTACACACCCCTTCAAAAACAAAAATAATAATAATTGCACATACACAAACCATATAAAAACCGGGGAAAAAACAGAAAATGACTGGGGAAGAAAGCCATGAAAAAAAAAAAATCTCACACTAACACAGATTGAATATACACACAACATACACGTTTTCAACACAATTCTAAATGCTCCACATCACAAAATAAAGGGACTTATGGAGCCAAACATCCCTCAGCTCACAACAAACACCATCGGGAAGCATGGTTTATCCATCCTCAGGAACTCAAGTCCTCCACACATTACCATAATACGCAAGGTCATTCTTTCCCAGGAATGCAAGTCCTTCACACACCACCATAAAACACGTGGTCATTCATTCCCAGGAACTTAAGTCTTTCTCAAACTACCATAAAACACCGGATCATTCATTCCCAGGAACTTGAGGCCTTCACACACCACCATAAAACACAGGTCATTCGTTCCCAGGAACTAAACTGCCGTAAAACACAGGATCACTTGTTCCCAGGAACCTGTGTTTTTCATACCACGCACTAATCATAAGGACCTCCGTTACCAAGGAAAAGCGGTCCCCTGTTCTGTTCCTCCAGGAAAAGTAGTGCCCCATGACACTACAGATCCACTTCAAAAACCACTGCAAATATGTGATGAGGAATTTGTCTTTTCGATCATCTTCTCCACACGGCCTTTTAGCAACAACCAAAACTAATCACAGAGCACACCAGTTCAGTCTTCCAACACTACCTCCATATCACACCAGTTATGATGGACTGAAGATCACAGTAATTATGTTGTCACTTCACATGTTTCACACGATCCACCATGAAGCAGTGAAGATCACATTATTGCTGCTTCATGTCTCTCACGCTTGTCAATGATCCACTGAAGACTGAAACTGCTTATGCCAAGTGTCATTTCCAACGAGTGTTTAAACAATTCCCGATGAGATAGTGAAGATCATGATAACTGCATGTGACTGCAAGTTTTTGAAATTATGAACAGCACAGTGTCACAAGGTTAAGAACACAATGACACAATGTCGCAATGTCACACTGAAGGTATTCCATGCCGCTGGCAGCGAAGTCATGAACCATCAAAGATCATTCTAGACACAGGTTTGTGCTCCACACAACAAGATCCATCTTGTCATGACAGGGCACACTTTTTTCTTCTTTTTTTCCTCTTGGAATTTACATTTTTCTTTTTTTTGACATTTTTTCTTTTATGCCTCTTTTGATTTTTTCTTTCGGTTTTTTTTTCTTTCTTTTTTTTTAAGTCAGCACGGTCACACCCACTCCTCACATACACACAAAACTGGTAGAATAATTGCCAAAGGCATGTATCTGTTGCTGCTGCTGCTTTGTGTTCTTTTACAAGCTACATTCTTCTATCGCTAATATACAGAACGTTTCCCTTTTTCCCCTCTCCTTTTCTTTTCTCTTAATTTTCCTTTCCTCTCTCTCTTTTTCCACATGACCTAGCACAAACCTATAAATACACTATGAAAGCAGCAAGGGACTTCTTTCCATCTCCACAACCTATACTTCCAAATGGCCCACCACAGCTATGTTCTGACCCAACAACAAAGTGCTGCACACTCAGAATATCAGCATAGTCCAGTTATGGGGACCACCAAACCAGCTTGCGGTTGAGGTCATTTGCCTACAAGTGTGCTGTCACCCACAGTGTGCTGGACTTTTGGTTGGCATGAGCACTAGACTACTGTCATAACAAAACCAGTCTGAAAGCAGTGGCACTTCCATCTTGTGTGTGCTGCCAACCAGTGTACCGACTGTGCTATTGTTGGACATCAAGTAATTTGTTGATCAGTTCTAGACTGCTCACATCAAGCATCCAGCCTGAAGGTAGTCGCACTCCCATTTTGAGTGTGCTGCCACCCACAGTGTGCTAAGCTCTTGATGGATGTCACTTCATGTCCAATTTATGTCAGTACTTCATTGTTCCCATCACAAAACCAACCTGACGATGGGATCTTTCCCCTCCAAAGGTAAGGCCACCTACTGTAGCCTAAGCATGTGGTGGCCATCACATCATCATCGGCACTAATTCTTCCCATTATCCAACCAGCACTCCTCTCCCAGTACGCTGCCACCTACAGTATGCCGGCTTTTTTGTACATCATGTCGCAGGATTGTCAAGACAACTAAGAGCTGGGTGGGCCAGGAAGTGACAGTATTTACTCTGAAATCACTATTCTTGTGAACACTTCGACAACAGGGACTGAAAACTTCTGGTCGTTAAGGCGACACAGCTTTGCTTTCATCTTCTCAACATTCTGACAAGTTACTAAACCCTGAGGCAAGTTTCAATGATGTGGTACTGAAAACCTATTGCCCTGATACTAGTTGCACATTACAAGTTTACTGAAGTCTATGGAAAACATTGCAATACTGTGTAACACATGTCTGTGTTTCTGCACATCACAAACCATTCTGCTGGAATTCCTAATCTGACAATTTTCTATTTTACTATTATCGTTTAAAGCCCAGCCGACTGCGTAGAGCCATATCAGGGCAATAACTTTTCAAAACATACACAATACTTCAACAGGAAAAAAGGAAAGGAAAATTAAGTACACATATCAATGCATTCGCACACAACCCCTGGCACAGAGTACTCCA
>JAPXFY010000017.1:27240086-27255086 GCA_030674185.1 Monoplex corrugatus | reverse complement strand
TATAAATAGCTGAGAAAACGGACATGTTCTGTCTCAATGTGATATTAACCTCTCTCCAGTTTCCCACACTCAGTCTGTTTCAACTCTTTGAGAAAAGAATGAGGGGAAATGATACAAATAATGATGGTGATGATAATGATCATGAGGAGGAGGAGATGTATCTGGGGAGGGGGAGGATCATCATCATCATCAATCACCACCATCATGATCATCATCATAACAGTAACAATAAGAATAACATAATCATGATGACAGTAATATCAATAATGATATATAGATTCTCTCCAGCATAAAACACCTTAACACAAAGTCCACCAGAATCATGCTGATATGAAAACACATACATACACACTTTAATACCAATAACAAAACACTCACACAAATACCAAAAATTACCTGCCTCAAAAAAAAAACACCACACATACTCACACACATATGTATGCAAGTATGTATGTGTGCGCATGTGCACACACACACACTTTAATATAGATAACAAAACACTTGCAAAAAAAAAAAAAAAAAAAATCATCTCACACACACACAACACACACAACACACCACACACACACACACACACACACACCACTGCCCACTTTCATCTCAGAATCAATTTGTCATTATCACCAATCACCTCCATCCTCTGAAACACACACACACACACACACACACACACTCTCTCTCTCTCTCTCTCTCTCTCTCTCTAATATCAATACCAGAACACACAAATACCCACTACCCCCCAAAACAAAAACTGAAAGAAAAAAAAGCATGCATGCACGCACACACACACACTGTTATTCGTCTAATATCACTCATAGTGAAAAGACGTTAAATCAAAGAACGAACTAACACACTGTTATTGTATTTGTTTTGTTTTGCTTTGTTTAAAGCCCAGCCAACTGTGCAGTCATATCAGGGCTATAATCACTTCAAAACATATACACAATACTTCAATAAATAAAAATCAAAACAAAAAAATAAAGCATACATACATACATATCAATGCATCTGTGCACATACTAAAAGGAGATGCCCTCAACACTGACCACTCCATCCAATTTATCACACAGGGGATTTGAAAAAACATACTTGATACAAATTTAAATATAAATTAAGTACATTAAAAGATATAAAATGAGCATAAATTACCTAAAATTGCTTCCACATATCTCACCTCCCTAGAGCCAAAAATGCATATAGTACATGTACCCAATTATTAATCCTAGGAAAAAGTACATAAGAGTTTATCAAACACATCCTACCTTTCTGGTCGTGTACAAGTTGTCTCCATAAATGGTGTCTCTTCTAATCCTACCATCTTGAAGTACGGTGTTCCTCAGGGCTCTGTTTAGGCCCTATTCTCTTTATTTTGTACACTCAGCCCATCTCTGACATTGTAGCCCATCATCACATATCCCATCACTGTTTTTCTGATGACAACCAAATCTATATGTCTGGCCATCCCTCCACTATCCCTTCTATAATTCAACGCACACAGCTCTGCATTTCTGACATAAAGTCTTGGATGACATCAACAAACTCCAGCTGAATAATGACAAAACAGAATTTATATTTATTGCATCAAAGCGACTTCTGTCTACTGTGCCTATCCCTGTTTCTATCCAGCTTGAAGACTCGGTAATCCACACTTCCACATCCGTGCGTAATCTTGGAGTTGTACTGGACCAAACTCTTTCCTTCCACAGCCAGGTATCCTCTGTCTGTCGTGCTTGTTACTTAGAACTTCGACGGATCAGTTCTGTGCGTCATCTTCTATCTGAATAAAGCACTATAACTCTCATTTCTGCACTCATTCTTTCCAGACTCGACTACTGTAACTCGCTTCTTGCTGGCTGCCCCCAAACACTCTTATCCAAATTGCAAAAAGTTCAAAATAACGCTGCTCGCCTTGTACGGAAATGCCCAAGGTCAACTCATGTTTCCCCTCTGCTTCGAACTCTACACTGGCTTCCGGTTCGAAAGCGTATTGACTATAAACTTTCCCTCCTATGCCATAAGTCTCTGGCTGGTCTAGCTCCCCCCTATCTTTCTGATCTCCTGACTGTTTACATTCCCTCCAGAGAGCTACGCTCTTCTACTGATGCCCACCTATTTAGAATCCCACGCTTCCGCAACAAAACTCTTGGTGAACGTGCTTTTTCTTATCAGGCCCCCTCTATTTGGAACAAACTTCCCTTTCTTCTCCGCTCTACCTGTACCCTTTCTTCGTTTAAGTCCAGTCTAAAAACCACTCTTTTTAAATCCTAGCCTGTAGTTCTGTACTCTTACTTCAGCTGCCACCTTGAAATCTGTGCCCGCGCGCGTGTGTGTGTGTGTGCGGGGTGTGTGTGTGTGTGTGTGTGTGTGTGTGTGTGTGTGTGTGTGTGTGCGGGTGTGTGTGTGTGTGTGTGTGTGTGTGTGTGTCGGGTGTGTGTGGTGTGTGTGTGTGTGTGTGTGTGTGTGTGTGTGTGTGTGTGTGTGTGCGTGTGCGTGTGTTGTGTGTGCGTGTGTGTGTGTGTTTACTGTAAGCGCTTAGGGCTTTTTTTAGATTAAGCGCCATAAATGTTCACTATTATTATTATTATTATTATACTGGTGAATGGAGCAGCAAGGTAGAAAATGATAGGAACAAATGACAGAAAACAAAGGAGAAAGGAATAAACAAAGAGAGTGACAGAAAAGAGGAAATTTCTAGGACAGAATTTACAGAAGGTGGGGATACTATATATACTGAAAGAGCCCCCGGCATCCCCACGGGGGAGCACACACACACAAACAAACAAATTTTAATATAAATAACAAAACACTCAAAAAAAGCAACAACAACAAAACCACACACACACACACCACACACACGTGTGCACACACACAAACACAAACTTTGCCCACTTTCATTTCAAAATTAATTTGTCATTATCACCGATTACCCCCATCCTCTTGAAACACATACATACAGACACACAAAGAGTAATATCTTTTGAAAAAAAAGAAGAAAAAAGTCACACATTCACGACACACATGCTCTAAAACAAACAAGTAAATGAAAAAAGGGCGCAAAAGAGAATACACACACACACTCACACACACACATTCTCTCTCTCTTCTCTCTCTCTCTCTCTCTCTCTCTCTCTCTCTCTCTCCTGAGTCTCTCTCTCTCTCTCTCTCACTCTCAACACCGCAATATTAACAAAACAAAACACAGAGTACTAGTACTAAAACACACACACACACACACACACACACACACACACACCACACACACACACACACACACACAGCGCGCGCGCGCACACACACACGCAAAGTGAAGTCCCACCAACCAAAATCTGGCATTCCACGGGCAACTGATCTAGATCCAAAGCATAAAAACAGCTTCTACAGCTCATATTTATGTTTTATGCCTATGACCTGTATTGAAAAGGCTGGTCTAAACTTGAACGTCAAGAACACAAAAGTGCTATTTATCAATGGTAAAGACACTGAAAACAATTATGACATCACAATTAACAAAGTTCACTTAGAAAATGTTAAGGATTTCAAATATCTTTGGCTCTGTAAAAACTGATGATGGAACATGCTCCAAAGACATCAAAATATGAACTGGAATGACAAAGCAAAAATGGTCCAACTCAACATCATCTGGAAAGACAAGAGGCAGGCCAAATGGCCTGAAATTTAGACTTCTAAAATGTTTGATCTGGCCAGTCATTATCTATGGCTGCCAAGGCTGGACTCTGAGAAAAACTGATTGCAGAAAAATTGAGGCAGCAGACATGGGGTTTCATTGGGGACTAAAGTCTACTCGTTCTACGTCTCAAATGGACAGACAGACGAACTATAGTATTAGTATTGCTATTACTAATGAAAGTGTCCTGGAAGAACTTGATACCACCTGAAAACTTCTAGCAGACATCAAGATCAACAAGAGAAGACTAAAATGCACTGGCCATGTGTTACGCAACAAAAACACGGACCTCATAGCAACCATCTTTCAAGGAAAACAGTGGCAAAAAGGAAGAAAGGCAGACCTCCAATCTCATACATCGAGAACATAACCAACCAACATCAGTGGCCTAAATATTCAAGAAATTGTCCACCAAATACAAAGTCAAGACAAAGCGGCCTGGAGGGAGATGGTGGCATCCAGATGTGCAGCAGCCAACACCGAACCCAGTGAACACCGGGGGCTGGTGAGTCTCTGAGACAGGTGAGATCTGTATGAGCGAATCAATTGTCTCTGAACAGGATCATCATCATGTTATTGCTACAACGTACAAGGGATCAGCAAGTGATGACATGATAATTAACTTTAGCAAGCATGGCGCCCGGAAGCAGCTAAGTTGGGGTTGTTTCCTTTAGCGTCGCACTGTGTCATCATTTTAAAAAATACCTTTATTTTCATTGGTAAATCCTAGAAGCTTGGCTGTTTCCAAAATCCTTGAACTGAAACCAGTTTCTTTTCCCCGTTTTCGGTAACGGGGTGACTGCACTTTCAATTTTCATTTTCAATTTTTTTAGGCAAATCCCGGACGTCAGTCGTATTTTACAGAATCCAAAATCGGTCGGTTTTTAGACCAGTTTACCCTTCCTACCTTCTCTTTCCCCTTCCCTTCGTCTCCATTTCAAGACCTTGCCAGCACAAAGTTTTACGCAAACTCAAGAGTCTGCCAGATACTGAGACAGGTTGTCAGTAAGTGCTACAGATCTGGTCACAGTCTGACAGTGGTGAAGTGCACAGCCTGTCTGAAATTGTCGAGGTCCATGAAACCCTCCTGAACAAATTCCTGACTTCCACTGTAGATTTATAAGTAGCTACCGCTCAGTTTCAACTTAGCAAACCTAGCATTACAATCATCTATGTGTGTAGGCCTATCTGATTTACATTCGATTCTAAGGCACTGATGTTACACGACCGACTACGAGCTGTTTTCGTGTGTCAAACTTCCTTTATTGGCTGTTGGGAACAATGCATCATCATTAAATTGTGTAAATTACTTTTACTTTCCACTTGCACAAGTTGTAGTAGACACGAGCTTGGGATGGAGGGGTTTAAGTTGGTACGCGTAAAGAAATCCTGAACTTAAAGAGGCAACAGCCTCTCGAAAGGAACGGTGAGTTGACAGAATGGACAACTTACACGCTACTGTTATTAATTAAATTATACGACAATACTCAATCTACGTACCCCAAATTGGCCAAAATGAAGACACCGCAAAAACTTGGACGGACCAGTCGTGAAGCACTACACTGCACATACATGTACACCTTCTCTCAATGATGCTGATGCCGACATACATAAAGTCGCTACCACGTGCTGCATGAGTTTTTACGTTGTCAGTTCATGAACTGTCCGTCACGCGGTTATAAGAAAAGAAACACATGGTCAAGACATGCTTGAATTGTCGCGGTTACGAGGCAAGAGAAACTCGAGAACGAAGTTACAACAGGAAATCTAGAGGGGGAAAATAACACCAGGCAGACCCATGGAGAAAATATTACAGTTTTGCAGAGCGAATGAGGACAGAAAGGGTAGGAGATATACTTGAAGCGACAAAAGATAGATTCATATGAAGGACCATGATCGCCAACGACATGCGACATGGCACATGATGATGATGATGGTGACGACGACGATGATGATGATGATGATGATGATGATGATGACGACTATCCAATCCCAGTCAGGACATTTTATACATTTTACTTACCAGTCAGGACATTTTACTTAGTAGTCGGGACAGTTTACTTAACACAATCTCTCTCTCTCTCTCTCTCTCTCTCTATATATATATATATATATATATATATATAATGTATCTATCTCGCTCTCTCTCTGTCTCTCTCTCTCTCATGCACACACACACATACAAATAAACACATGCACGTGCATACATACACACATGGCAAATCCCATGGATTGATTTGAATGGATATCCTCTTTTCTTTAAACGATTCTGGGTTCAGTTTGTACAGCACCCCTCCCCCACCCCCACCCCCACCTCCAACTCTCCCCATCCGTCTTCTTTACCGGTAGGGTACGTGTTCTTGCGTGGTGTTGGTGTGTGTGTGTGCATTCACAGCGTGTGTCACATGCACTAATTGTATGAACTCTGGGCTGTTATCCTGACAGATGAACTTTTCACCTTGCCGCTTGGTCCAGCGATCTGTGAGATAAAAAAGGTGGAAAATGATTCAGATTGGCATCATTACATGTATGTGACACCACAAGATAGTCCGGCAATAATAATAATATAAAAAAATTGACCCAGCCCCTATACAGCATTGTCTTTTCCTTGATGGCCTCCTTCATAGTGACACTTCATGATGCACCATGTTGTTGCTTTTCTTGGACCTCTTCCATATTTCTTTGTCCCACATGTTTCCTGTAGTATGTTGAGGAGGTCGTGTTTGAATATCCACTAATGAAGACAATATTGCAATCATATAGGTGGGCAGATTAGGCTGTGCTGTTTTGATTTGGGGAGGCAGAGGGGGGGGGGAGGATTTCTATTATGATTATGTAAGATATGTAAGATGTCAGTGAGATAAGTCAGGGAGAAGAGTGGCAGAATGGTTCAGATGTTCGCACGCCAATAACTAAACTCGAGGTTCTGGGGTTTGTTTCCCATTGAGGCATTGAAATGTCTCCTCAGTTTGATCGGAAATTCAAACTGAACGTGTCGTCGTTTGGAAGGGGACCAAAAACGAGTTGAACATTTATGCTTTCTGGCCTGCACACGGTTTAGATCCCACGGCAGTTGAAAATCGTGAAGAGCAGGTCTTTCGCCCAGCTGCTCTGGTATAAAACATTGGAAAGATAGATTGATTTCCCGGGTCCCTCCCCATGAAAATCAATTGGCCTTCTTGCCTTTGCAAAATCTTGGTTAAAAAAAAATGGTGGTGTTGCAATGTATCAACATGCTCTCAAACAGGAGAGCAGTTTCACATTGTAAATCCAATGTGACAAAAAAAGTGAATTTGATTATGAATGTGAATATGAATATAAATATAATATGAATATAACTTAATATATTGATTAAATGGTTATGTTTTCATCAATTTTCTTTTTTGTTTGTCTGTTTGTTTTTGTTTGGTTTTTGTTTGTTTGTTTGTTTGTTTGTTTGTTTGTTTGTTTGTTTGTCTTTGAATATTACAGATGTAGGTACACACTTCATTACAGTGTTGCTGAGACTGTTTTCATGACAGTCTGATACAAAGATAAGGTATGAAGAAGAAAAAAACACATGCACTAGGTGGGACCTCAATATGCCACGATCAGTTTGCGTCTTCTCCATCAGGTGGCATCTGCGGCATCAATGGATATGCAATTTATTTCGAGTGTGGAAACTGACACTGAAACAGAAAATGAATATCTGCCATGTTTTCTGCTGTTGTTTTGCTATTCTCTACATGTTTCAGCTTCTCTCGACAAACGTAAGAAGAGGGCAACGTTTTGTGATAGCCTGGGTAGTCCTGTTAACTAGACGATTATCAAAGTGGCTTGATGATACTATCATCTGTTGTTACCAGGAGTTGGGGGGGGGGGGTATGAACTACAGGGTTGATGGAGATGCTAGGGTAAACTTGCACGACCAGGATTAGTTGGTGTACAATTGCCTGGAGTCCAGTTTGTTCTAGACAGATTCATTGCACCCGACAATTTCCACATGCGCTCCATCCAAATCTGTCAGTAAATATCTGGCGGTATCTTTGGGCCTGTGCGATATCCTATGCGCTGGCAAGATCTTGAAATGAAGAGGGCGGACATGGGATGGGGTTGGGGAAGTAATAGGAGAGCTCTATGAAACACGACTTAAGCAGAACCAATCCACCAACCTGCACACAACTCTGGTCTGCCCAAATGTTAAACCCACGACACCCTGCATTATGAGCACAGCGCTGTAACCAAAGGAGCTGACAGATCTACACACCTGAGGATCAAATCCCTGATCTATGTATCGTCAGCATGGCTCTGTAAGCAACAGGACAGACACTCCACCTGTGGCACACCGTAGGATCAAATCCCTGATCTCTCTATCATCAGCATGGCTCTGTAAGTAACAGACATACCACATATGGCACACCTGTGACACACCTGAGAATCAAATCCTTGACATTTGTGCGGGTATCATCAGCATGGCTCTGTAAGTAACAGACAGACATACCACCTGTGGCAAACCTTAGGATCAAATCCCTGATCTCTGTATCAGCATGACTGTAAGTAACAGACAGACATACCACCTGTGGCAAACCTTAGGATCAAATCCCTGATCTCTGTATCAGCATGACTGTAAGTAACAGACAGACATACCACCTGTGGCAAACCTTAGGATCAAATCCCTGATCTCTGTATCAGCATGACTGTAAGTAACTGACAGACATACCACCTGTGGCAAACCTTAGGATCAAATCCCTGATCTCTGTATCAGCATGACTGTAAGTAACTGACAGACATACCACCTATGGCACACCTGTGACACACCTGAGGATCAAATCCCTGATCTCTGTATCAGCATGACTGTAAGTAACAGACAGACATACCACCTGTGACACACCTGAGGATCAAATCCCTGATCAGACAGACATACTGATGGCAAAGCTGATGTCATTGCTGACTTTATCGCAGATGAGCATGTTGACATTGCTTTTATTACCGAAACATGGCTTAACCCCCTTGGTCATGAACCTATACATGTGAGTCTCACTCCGAGTGGTTACAGGCTTGCTTCTTTCCATCGCTCATCCCGAGGTGGTGGTATCGCCATCCTCTACAACGACTCACTCCATTCCCGCCTGTCTTTCTCGCAGTCTCTGCCTTTCTCCCATCCTTCTTTCGAGCACGTTGAAGTATCCTTCCAATCCACCCCTCACCCCATCACCTTCTCCTGTGTCTATCGACCTCCACCTAGCTCTGCCAACAAGCTCACCACATCCATGTTTCTTTCTGACTTTGATCAACTTCTTGATTACTACTGTCTATTACCTGGAAATCTCATCATTCTAGGTGACATCAATGTCCACTATGACAACACTCACCGTTATGACACAAGACATATCATCAACTCTCTGTCCAATCACAATATGACTCAACACATTTCTGAACCAACCCATCAAAAAGGTCACATTCTTGACTGGATCATTTCTCGTGATCACCAAAATTCCGCTACTGACAACTGCTTAGTTCTTTCTACCCGTCTAACTTCAGCCCTTCCATCTGACCACTCTGCAATTCTCTGTTCTCTCGACATTTCTCCTCCTTCCCGTACCATGCGCACAGTGACTCGACGCAATCTCAAATCTATCGACCTCTCCACATTTTCATCTGATGCCTCCCGTCTCCTTTCTGAAAAGTCACATAACCTTGCCGATGAATTCTATACTACTCTCCACCATCTTCTGGACACTCATGCTCCAGCCACAACCCGTCTTTTACCTGACCGCCCCCCTACCCCCTGGCTCACTCATGAGATCGCCTGTGCAAAACGTGCCCGCCGCAGAGCAGAGCGCCGCTGGCGCAAATCCAAACTCACTGTACACAGGCAACTTTTCCAAGCCTCTAAAACAAAAGTATCCACCCTCATTGCATCAGCAAAAACAAGCTATTTCCAAACCAAAATCCTGAATGCCTCTTCTTCAAAAGAACTCTTTACAACCATGAATCATCTCCTTGGCACACGAAAAGATTTACCTCTCCCAACAAAACATACAAATGAAGAACTCCCATCTGTATTCTCCAACTATTTCACCACCAAAATACAAACTCTTCGTGACAGGCTTGACAGGACACCCTGTCAACCATGCCCACCTGACCCTTCCTTCTCTGGCACACCTCTTACTACTTTTACCCCAGTCTCACAAGAAGAAATTCTCAACACAATCAGATCCATGTCGTTCAAAACCTGCGAACTAGATCCTCTTCCAGGTTCTCTCTACGCCGACTGTCTCCCTAATCTCCTCCCATTCATCACTGACATCATCAACACTTCTCTTCAAACTGGAACTGTCCCTGATTCTTTCAAGTCTGCTATTGTTCACCCTCTCCTCAAGAAACACAATTTAGATCCAAATGAACTGAAAAATTACCGGCCTATCTCTAATCTCTCTTTCTTGTCAAAACTCCTTGAAAAAGTCGTCCTCAACCAGCTGAACTCTCACCTGTCTGCCAACAATCTCCTCAATCCTTTCCAGTCAGCCTACCGCCAGTGCCATAGCACTGAAACTGCCCTACTACACATTCTCAACAATCTCCTCCTTGCAACTGATACTGGCAAAGTCTCTCTCCTCACACTCCTTGATCTGTCTGCAGCCTTTGATACCATTGATCATGGTATTCTCCTTTCTAGACTTCATCATACTTTTGGCATCTCTGACATTGCTCTGTCTTGGTTCATTTCATACCTATCCAACAGAAAACAAACCGTTCTCATCAATGGCACTTACTCTCAACCTGCATACCTGACCTGTGGTGTTCCACAAGGATCTGTCCTTGGCCCTGTTCTTTTCACTCTTTACACCTCCCCCCTGTCCACCATCATCAACTCCCATTCTATAAAACACCACTTCTATGCTGATGACACCCAACTTCAAGACAGTGACTCACCTGATAATATACAGCGCCTGTTGACTCGCACCACTGAGTGTTACTCGGACATTAAGAACTGGATGACACACAATAGACTTCAGCTTAATGACGACAAAACAGAAGCTATCCTCATTGGCACCCGTCAGAAACTTTCTCAGCTGCCTCCTCTTTCTCTCCCATTATGTAACACATCAGTCCCAATTTCTGATTCAGCTAAAAACCTTGGTGTCTGCATTGACTCTACCCTCTCCATGAACAACTTTGTTTCTCAAACTGCCAGATCCTGCTACTATCATCTCCATCGTATAAGGCTGATCAGGAAGTATCTCTCTGTGGAAACAACTGCAAAACTCGTTCTCTCCTTCATAATGTCTCGCATTGACTATTGCAATTCACTCCTGTCTGGTCTTCCTGCCTCCACCATTCACATCCTACAGCGCATTCAAAACAATGCTGTACGCCTTGTACTCAAAAAGAAAAAAGCTGACCACATATCTCCTCTCCTGGCACAACTTCACTGGCTCCCTGTATCAAAGCGCATACAGTACAAACTAGACACCATGTGCTACAAAAGCCTCAATAACGCAGCCCCCGATTACCTGTCAAGCCTACTTGAGATCTATGTTCCCTCACGTACCCTCCGCTCTGCCTCCGATCCTCTGACTTTTCGCTTTCCACGCACTAAGCTCAATACCTATGGTCCACGAGCCTTCTCTGTTTCTGGTCCACTCTCCTGGAACAAACTTCCTCTCTCAGTCCGTCAGCAACCTACTTTTGTCTCCTTCAAGTCCGCTCTCAAAACTCACCTTTTCTCCTCCGCATAAAATCCTAACCCCCCTCTGCAGCCTGTCTCCGCTCGGAGGGAATCACATGGTTATAATATATAATTGTATATGCTATGCTCTCTATAATTTTCCATTGCTTTTATTCTTGCTTTTATTGCTTTTATTCTTTCTCCCCATTTATAGCCATGCGTGTGTGTGTGTGTGTATGTGTGTGTGTGTGTGCGTGCGTGTGTGTGCGTGCGTGCGTGCGTGCGTGCTTGCGTGTGTGTCTGCTTCAGCGCTTAGATTTGATTTTATCAAGATTTTGCGCTATATAAATATTGTAATTATTATTATTATTATCTCTGTATCAGCATGACTGTAAGTAACAGACAGACATAACACCTGTGGCAAACCTTAGGATCAAATCCCTGATCTCTGTATCAGCATGACTGTAAGTAACTGACAGACATACCACCTATGGCACACCTGTGACACACCTGAGGATCAAATCCCTGACCTGTGTATCATCAGTATGGCTCTGTAAGTAACTGACAGACCTATCACCTGTGAGACACATGAGGATCAAATCCCTAACTTCTGTATCATCACGATGGCTCTGTAAGTATCTGACAGACCTACTTACTACCTGTGCCACAACTGAGGATCAAATCCCTGACTTCTGTCACGCCTCTGTGGGGATGCTAGGGGCTCTTTCAGTATAAACAGTATCCCCCACCTTCTGGAAATTCTGTGCTAGAAATTTCCTCTTTTCTGTCACTGTCTTTGTTTCTGCCTTGTTCCTTGGTTTTCTGTTGTTTCTTCCTTTCGTTTTCTGCCTTGCCAGCCCATTCATCTGTATATGTTCAATAAAGTATTGCATAGGCATACTTTCTCTTAGGATTGATAATTGGGTGCATGTATCAAATGCATTTTTGGCTCTAGGGAAATAAGATATGCCGAAGCAATTTTAGGTAATTTAGGCCCGTTTTTATGTATGTTTTAGAATTCTTATTTATGTTTAAAACTGTATTCAGGAATATTTTGTAAATCCCGTGTAATAAATTGGACGGAGTGGTCAACGCCAGGGGCATCTCCTAAGATCGTGTGCACGAATGCATTGATATGTGTACTTAATTTTCTTTTCCTCTTTTTTTTTCCTGTTGAAGTATTGTGTATGTTTTTAATTAAACGGCTACAGCACTGATATGGCTCTACGCACTCGGCTGGGCTTGAAACAGCAATGACAATACCATTTATCAAAAACTTCTGTCACGGCTGTCAGCAACGAATTTTTAGTTCAGCGAGTGGTCAACGCCAGGGGCATTTCCTTAGATTATGTGCGCGAATGCATTGTGTGTACTTAATTTTCTTTTCTGGTTTGTTTTTTTACCCCCTGTGGAAGTATTGTGTGTGTGTTGAAATGGTTCTAACCATGCTTGACGAATATTTTGAATATTTTGAAACGGTTATAGCCCTGATATGGCTCTACACAGTCAGCTGGGCGTAAAACAAAACTAATAATAACAACAACAATACGCCCTGATATGGCTGTACGCAGTCGGCTGGGCTTGAAACAAAAATAACCCGTCAGAGACTATCATCATCATCATCAGGTGCCCTGCCGCATGGTGTTGGCGATCATGGACTTCCATCTGTCTCTATCTCTTGTTGCCCCAAGCATCTCCTCCACCCTCCTCGTCTTCAGCCACTCCGCAAGTCCGTCTAGCATTTTTTCCCTGGGTCTACCTGGTGCTCTCTTTCCTTCCAGCTTTCCCCTTGTGACCAGGTGCTCCAAATCCCCCTTCCTCATAAAATGGCCTATAAATGTCGCCTGTCTTTTCCTAATCTTCCTTATGAATGATCTACTTGTGACTGCCTCCATCAAGACTGTCTCATTTGTTTTCTTTGCTGTCCATGGAACTCTCAACATTCTTCTAAGAAACCATATCTCAGCTGCCTCAGTCTTGTTCTGGCTTTGCTTGTTGACTGTCCACGCCTCACATCCGTACAACAGTATTGGTTCTATATAACATTCAAGAACTCTCTTCCTGATGTTAATTGATAGGCATTTGTTGATAAGAATGTTTGTCATCTTGAATGCTGTTTTTGCTTGGCCGATTCTGCCGGTTATTTCTGATGTGCATCTGCCGTCTGATGAAATGATCGTTCCCAGGTATTTAAACTTATTAACCTGTGTCAAGGTTGTGCCATTTGCTGTTATTTTGCATGAGGGGATTTCATGGGTTTTTTTACTGATCACCATGACTTCAGTCTTCCTGCTGTTTAGTTCCAACCCCTTACCTTTGCTTTCTATTTCTAGTATATTCACAAGGTTTTGTAGGTCCCTTTCATTTTCTGCAATTAGCACGGTGTCATCTGCGTATCGAATGTTGTTTATCATTTTTCCTCCAACCTTTAATCCAGGGTCTTCTTCTAGGTTTCTCATGATGTTTTCGCTGTAAAGTGAAAACAGATCTGGTGACAAAACACAACCCTGTCTGACTCCTCTTTTGATGTTTTGGAAAGAGCTTGTATTGTTTTCTATTCTCATTGCAGCTGTTTGTTCTCAGTACATATTTCTGATTATTCGTAGATTTCCATCAACATTGAGTCTCTCCAGTTGGTTGATCAATTCTTCATGTCTTACCCGATCGAAAGCCTTGGTATAGTCAACAAAGCATAAATACAAATCCTTATTCAATTCAATTGACCTCTCCATGATAGTTCTTAGGATGTATATGGCATTAATAGTTCCTTTCCCTTCCACAAATCCACACTGTTCTTCTGCTATTTCTCTTTTGATTCTATTCCTTGTCCTTATCATGATTATTCTTAACAGGATTTTTGTTGCATGACTCATCAAATGATTGTGCGATGGAGTTCGCATTCTATAGACCCTGTCTTCTTTGGAAATGCAATGAAAATTGATTTTGACATATCTTTGGGGATTTTTCCTGTGTCGTAAATTTCATTTAGGAGGACTGTTATTTTTTCTATGCCAAATTCCTCCAGGGCTTCAATCATCTCTGTAGTAATGTTGTCTGGTCCTGGGGCTTTTCCTGGTTTCATCTTTCTCAGTGCTGCTCTAACTTCATCTTCCATTATGGGTGGTCCTTCAAAGTTCTTTTTTATAATGTGTTCTTCGTTTCTGTCATCCTCAAAAAGGTCTTTAATGTACTCTCCCCAACTGTCTAATATTTTGTCTTTTTCCATGATAAGCGTGCCATCTTTCGATTTTAAGCAACCAGTTGATGTGCATGTATTTTTCCTGTGGACAATTTCTTCAATTCGTTTGTACACACCCTGAGGATCCATTTTGTGTCGGTCTTCTATTTCTTTGCATTTTGTTTTCAGCCAAGCTTCCTTAGCTTTAATGCACCTATTCCTGATTTCTTTGTTTATCTTCCTGTATATCTCCTCGTTTCTCTTTGCTTTCCTCCTTTCCTCCAACAGGCCCAAAATTTCATTAGTCATCCAACTCTTTTTGCTTTTCTATCTACCTTAGGGATTTCTTCACAAGCTTCATTTATCGAATTTCTCAACTTTGTCCATTGTTCCTCACTGTCACCAACGTCTTCCAGAGCAGTAAGTAAATCGGCCTAAATAAATCGGCCGTGTGAACTATAAATGACCTTGGACATCTGCCCCCCT
>JAPXFY010000017.1:27230086-27235086 GCA_030674185.1 Monoplex corrugatus | reverse complement strand
ATAGGTGAAGGCCGGACATTGATTCACATTATCTGATTTCTGTCTTCTTATATTTCTCCTTGTTTCCTGGACAGTTTTCTTTTCTTCATCTTTTCTCTTCTGTTCAGAGCGTAGCAAATTACTTTAGTGGAACTATTGGTGCGAAAGAAACTAAGTGACTTGGGAAACTGGCTGGCATCTCCTACCTAAAACATAAGACCAACGAGTACATATGGAACAAGGTTAACACCTTGGTGGGCCCACAGGGGCTGCTTCTGGCAAATTGTGTAATAATGCAAGGTGGCATCGCTTGATTCTGCCATACGCCAAGACACCCTGTCCAAAACCATCTTCAGGGTGCCCTGGAAGGATGCCATCGATGAAGTCAACAGAATGAAGACCTTGGTGGCAAATATATGTATTATTGATTGGACCAGCCTCTGTAGCCCTAACCTGTGGGCCAGCCTCTATAGGTCTGAGCTGCTTAATATTACATCTCAGAGGCAGTAATAGAAGATGCTGTCTAATCTGCATTCCATGAGTCTCCCCCCTCCTCCTCCCCTCCCCCAACGGACATACCGTTAATAGGATTAGAACAACAACAACAATAAATCATATTGTTTGATGCCGTATTAGCAATAATCTATTTCATAGGTTTGATGGTAGGGGCCTACTCTTTTTGCAGATGTTCAGTGACTATCATCTTTCTTGATTGTAAAAAAAAAACACATCTTGAATGTACTTTTGGACTGTTTGGTTGACATGTCAGCAACACATGCCACACTTCTACATTTTACGTTTTGATTAACCATAACGTAACTGAAGAGCTGAACAGATCAAACTCGTCCACAATCTGATCAATAAAATGAAGTCCAAAACAAGTGTGACTGCCCGCGTTCAAGCAAACAGGAACCAGAAAAAAATCACGTAAAAAGAATAAGAACGCGTATTTAATACAACCAGACAAGACAGGCGCAAATTTTCCCTTTGTCAAGCGTAAGATCACAAACAAACAACACCAGGTACAAAAAGTAGGAGAAAAAGACTGAAACTTCCCTGCTGCTCCGTCTTGTGTGAGAAAAGGAAAAAACTGACTAAAATGACATCATAACGTGTTTTTGAGTAAATATGATGTCAGAGCGGAAGTGAGATGAATTCTGCAATTCTGAAAAGTGGCCATGCCATATTAATATTTTTCTATCGTGAAGAAGGTCTAGGGTTAAGATTAAAGCTGTGATGCACTAGCGAAGAGTAGTGTTTGGAATGTAAAGGATCCCGCTACTGAGTAATGCATAAGAGGAAATATAAGTATATGATCGACTGAATGGGAAAATATGTAATCAAGAGGTATGGCTGACGTAAACGGATCGTGCCTAGTGCAACGAATCCGGTCTGACCTTGGAATAGAAAGAAAAACATCCTAAACCAACAGCCATGGGGCTGAAGGGAAAATCGGAGTCCCCGGAGAAGAAAATCCCTTAAACGTCAATCACGTACGTCCATTTCCTGTTGTATTTTTTCTAAGATTACCAAACAAAACTTTTGATCTCAGCTCCAGTTTTCTCTGATTATTTACAAAGAAAAAAAAACGAAAGAACACATTTGCGTCAATGGGACGAAAATGGACAAGGTGAAATTAGAATCGTGACTGCCTGTCGATCGGCTGAAGGTCGCGTGATCATCATACCTCAGTACGCTGCTTCTTTCGTGTTGAAGGTTTCATCCACATTCCTGGTTTGATCGAAGACGTTGTCGTAAGATACGGGGGGAAAAAACTCCAATCTGAGGGCTTGGTCAATGTTTAGATTAGACTTGGCACTGTGTTTGGGTAGTGATTAACTCTTTGACTCCCGCACCTCTATCTACCAACTGCGAACATTTAACCCTTTGACTCCCTCACCCTATCCATCAGTTTCCTTGAACCCTTTGACTCTGTCACCCTATCCACCAGCTTCCTGCAGAAGTGAAATGGTTAAGGTTTTGCTTTGTTGCCATTGATAGGGTGAGGGAGTCAAAGAGTTAATCTGCAGTGTGAACGGACGTGCCGTGCCGGGCTGGATGAATTATGGAACAAATGTGATGCTGAAGATGGAAATGATTTTACTGAGATAAAGTTGGGCCATCAGAGAAAGAGAGAGAGAGAGAGAGGCAGGCAGGCAGGCAGACACACAGACTGACACACAGACAGGGAGAGACAGACAGACAGACAGAGACACAGAGAGAGAGAAGACGATCAAAATATTGCATGTGCAATGTTATATCCATTCCATCCAATGTTCTGATTCCTGAAACCTGACCGCAAACGCCATCAATTTATTCCTTCTGTCTGTTCTTTTACTCCTTTGTTGTGTGTGTTTGTGTATTTGTGTGCCTGTGTGTCTGTGTTTGTGTCTGTGCTTCTTTGCACGTGTCTCTGTGTGTATGTCTGTGTGTTTCTATGACTATATGTTTGTGTGTGCATTTGTGTTGTTGTTTTTTGTTTGCTTGGGGTTTTTTTTTCATGAGAGACATGAAGTTTTGCATTTTCACTTTCTTTCTTTCAGTCTGTTCTGAGTATTGTATTTGCACGTCTGTCTGGTTCAATATGTGAATATTGTTTTCCTGGTCTTGCCCACGCATAATGAGTCGATTGAATTTAATTGACGTTCACCTTGCAAATGTTTACAAACAATCAAGACACAAACAACAACAAAAAACAGAAAAAGAATCAACCAGACACAGCTATTTCAAACTCGCACAAACATATATACATCAAAATACACACACCTACGCACGCACACAGGCACATACACAAGCTCACCCTCACTCACACACACACACACACACACATACACACACACACATACATACATACATACACATACACACATACACACACACATACACACAAACACACACACACATATTTCCGTCTAATATCACTTAAAGTGAAAAGACGTTAAATCAAGCAACGAACGAACACACACATATACACACACACGCACACGCGCACACACACACACATACACACACACACACACACACACACACACATACACACACACACGCACGCACACACACACACACACACACAAACACACACACACACACACACACATACACACACACGCGTGCGCACGCACACACACACACACACACACACACACACACACATACATACATACATACATAATCTTTAATTCTCAAGAAAATCAAGAATAGGCAAAGTCAACAGTAACTATGCATCATCGATGTGGAAAACGTTCTGGTATGACTTAAGAATACAGTCACTCTATGGGTTAGCACAGCAATGCTGCAGTCAAAGCAAAGAAAGCAAAACTGATCGACTTCAGAAGAGGTTTGTTTTTCCAAGACAATGATAGCAACCATCTCGGACTATGTTTGATCTCTTTGCAGGAACAAAGCGTAGCCTGCGTAGTTTTATGGTATGACAACAACAAAAAAGTCACTCACGAAGGATAGCAGTGCTTGGCCGCATTTGAAGGATTGTTACTCTGCTCCGAGGTTCTGTATATGTCAAGTCTAGGAAGATTTTTGTATGGAATGATGATGCATGCTGCACTGATCTCTATCACTTTGGTATTCTGCTTTCTCGTCCTTCGGAGAATTTCTGTATTTTGTTTTCTTTGATAGTAAAGATGAGTTTGTTCGTTTGTTTGTGTGTTTATTTATTTATTTATTTATTTGCTTGTCTGTTTGTTTGTTTGTCTGTTTGCTTGCTTGTTCACTTGCTTGTTCACTTGCTTGTTTGTTTGTTTTTATTTTTTACAATGCGAGTCATACATTTATTCACTAAATGATTACATACATTTATTCACTAAATGTTTACAAAGAACCAGACATTTTCAACTAAACACGAAGCGAAGATTTCGTTTTTATTCGGAAATTTGATAGTTGTGAACAAAAAATCTAAGACTCAGATACAAAAGAAAACTTACTTATTCCAGCATTTTTGATACAAGTGACCTTGATACAAGCACACTGAGAGTGAGAAGAAGACAAGAGAGACAAACATACACTGAAGCAAACAGACAGAGACAGAAAGAGGAGGGACAGAGGCAGGGAGAGAGAGGTAAGAATATCTCCCTTGTCCAACGAGACCCCCCCAAACGGATTGACGTCACACCACAGGAGAACGGAGAGAAGACAAAAACGAAAACAAGAGGGCACGTGAATGTAATCCTGCCGATCGTTTTAGAAACGGGGATGAGAGCTTTGAGGTTTCTGCTGGCTTTGCACTTCAGCCAGAAAGTGCGAGAGAAAGAGAAAAAGGGAATAAGTGTGTGTGTGTATGTGTATGTGTGTGTGTGTGTGTGTGTGTGTGTGTGTGTGTGTGGTGTGTGTGTGTGTGTGTGTGTGTGTGGTGTGTGAGTATGTGTGTGTGTGTGTGTGTGAGGGAGGAGAGAGAGAGAGAGAGAAAGAAAGAGAGAGAGAGACAGATGGACACACAGACAGACATAAAGAGAGAGAGAGCCAGAGAGAGGGAGAGAAAGAAATAGAGAGAAAGACAGTAAGAGAGAGAGGGGAAGACTAAAAGAGAGAGAGAGGGAGACTAAAAGAGAGAGAGAAAGTAAAAGAGAGAGACAGTGAAAGAGAAAAACAAACAACGTAAAAGAGAGAGAGAGAGTACAAGAGAGAGAGAGTAAAACACAGAGAGAGAGAGAGAATCAGGAAAAATTGGATGGGAATACTGATTTAGTTTCTTATCTTAGGGAGATGATATTTGTTCCTAGAGGTCTAGACAAAAGGTGGGTTCCAAATGATTTTGTCTAGCAGTGATTTTTCCCAGTCATTCTCTTCACAACCAAGTCTCCTTCTGTCATCTCCCCTTCCAATACAAAACTGTGTTCTTTATTCACTTAAGTTGTTTTTTTGTCAATGTGAGTGACTGTCTCAGTGAACAGTGACACTGTGCGATTTGATTTGATTTATACATTAAGATTTAGCGCCTTATAAATATCACCAGTAGTAGTAGTAGTAGCAGCAACAGCAGTAGTAGTAGTAATAGTAGTAGTAGTAGT
>JAPXFY010000017.1:27217586-27220086 GCA_030674185.1 Monoplex corrugatus | reverse complement strand
ACACATTTACACCACAATTTTCCCAAACACACTTCCAACACATTTACACCACAATTTTCCCAAACACACTTCCAACACATTTACACCACAATTTTCCCAAACACACTTCCAACACATTTACACCACAATTTTCCCAAACACACTTCCAACACATTTACACCATTATTTTCCGAAACACACTCCCAACACATTTACACCACAATTTTTCCAAGCACACTCCCAATATAGTTACACCACAATTTTCCCAAACATCTCCCAATACAGTTATACCACAATTTTCCCAAACACACTTCCAACACATTTACACCATTATTTTCCCAAACACATTCCCAATACAGTTATATCACAATTTTCCCAAACACATTTCCAACACATTTACACCACAATTTTTCCAAGCACACTCCCAACACATTTACACTACAATTTTTCCAAGCACACTCCCAACACATTTACACACAATTTTTCCAAACACACTCCCAACACATTTACACCACAATTTTCCCAAACACACTCCCAACACATTTACACCACAATTTTCCCAAACACACTTCCAACACATTTACACCACAATTTTTCCAAGCACACTCCCAACACATTTACACCACAATTTTCTCAAACACACTCCCAACACATTTACACCACAATTTTTCCAAACACACTCCCAACACATTTACACACAATTTTTCCAAACACACTCCCAACACATTTACACTACAATTTTCCCAAACATACTCCCAACACATTTACACCACAATTTTCCCAAACACACTTCCAACACATTTACACCACAATTTTTCCAAACACACTTCCAACACATTTACACCACAATTTTCCCAAACACACTTCCAACACATTTACACCACAATTTTCCCAAACACACTTCCAACACATTTACACCATTATTTTCCGAAACACACTCCCAACACATTTACACCACAATTTTCCCAAACACACTCCCAACACATTTACACCACAATGTTTCCAAGCACACTCCCAACACATTTACACCACAATTTTCCCAAACACACTCCCAACACATTTACACCACAATTTTTCCAAGCACACTCCCAACACATTTACACCACAATTTTTCAAAGCACACTCCCAACACATTTACACCAAATTTTTCCAAGCACACTCCCAACACATTTACACCAAATTTTCCAAGCACACTCCCAACACATTTACACCACAATTTTCCCAAACACACTCCCAACACATTTACACTACAATTTTCCCAAACACACTCCCAACACATTTACACCACAATTTTTCAAAGCACACTCCCAACACATTTACACCAAATTTTTCCAAACACACTCCCAACACATTTACACCACAATTTTTCCAAAACACACTCCCAACACATTTACACCACAATTTTTCCAAGCACACTCCCAATACATTTACACCACAATTTTTCCAAGCACACTCCCAACATCGCTACACTATAATTATTCCAAGCACACTCACAGTGCTTTCACGCCACAATTTTTTCAAACACACTCTCAATACATTTACACCATTGTTTTCCAAGCACATTCCCAATACACTTACACCACAGTTATTCCAAATACACTCACGATAATTTCACGCCACATTTTTCCTAGCACACTCTCAATAAATTTACACCACAATTTTTTCCAAGCACACTCCCAATACATTTACACCACAATTTTCACAAACACACTTTTTACATTCTTACTACGTTTATCCAACAATCTTCCCAAGCACACTCCCATTACATTTACATCACAGGTTTTCCAAGCACACTCACAATACATTTACACCACAATTTTCACAAACACACTCTTTACATTCTTACTACGTTTTTCCAACAATCTTCCCAAGCACACTCCCATTACATTTACACCACAGGTTTTCCAAGCACACTCACAATACATTCACACCACAATTTGTCCAAGCACACACTAACCCCATCTGAAGCAGACAGGATTCTTTTCCCATCTTACATCAACATCTCTAATCTGGGCAGAGACCTCTTCACAACACGAAGGCAGTAGCATGCTTGGGGCACGATGAGCACGTGACCTTTAACCAATCAAAATCCAGTCACGCTTCCAATTTCGTTCTATTTTTGTCCCATTGGCGTCATCACTACGGATATTTAGTCAAAGCCATTGAGAAAATGGACCTGAAATCAGAAGTTTTGGTTGGTTGGTTGGCTGGTTGGTTGGTTGGATGGTCGGTTGGTTGTTGGTTGGTTGGTTCGTTGGTTGGCTGGCTGTTCTTCATTTTTAGAAACTCGTAAAGGATCGTAGTCTGAATGTTGTCTGCGGGTTATTGATCGAACGACTGTATTTCCGACGACTGCAAATGTGGTGGATTTTTTTTTTTTTTTTGCTCTGATAAAATCTCCAGATGCAAGCAATTGCGAAGTTTTGTATGTTTGTTTGCTTGTTTGTTTGTTTTTGTTTTGTTTGTTTATTTGTTTATTTCTTTGTTCCTTTCTGTCTTTGGTTGATTGGTTAGTTAGTTA
>JAPXFY010000017.1:27197586-27212586 GCA_030674185.1 Monoplex corrugatus | reverse complement strand
TTGAATAATTACCCCCTGAAAGCCCCTTTCACTGGACACTCTGGCATCCAAGTGCAGGTGCAAGATGCCACGCCCCTTTATTTCTACCAGCTGTTCATGACGTCTGGTCTCATCAAAAGTTTCAAGAGCGAGACAAATGTGTATGCTGCTGAATGTGTGGCTGAAAAGCAGGTCAAGGCAGCAAGGAGAAACCAACCTCTGCAAAAGAGGTCTCTGTAAAAGACGTGGAGAACTGTGACAGAGAGGGAGGTATGGGGGTTCATCACCATCTTGATCCACATGGGGATAGTGAAGAAGCTGAAGCTGCAGGATTACTGGGCCACGCATCCAGTCATCCACACCACCTTTGCCTCAACAATAATGAAGAGGGAATGCTTCCGCATCATCCTAAGCTTCTTCCACCTCAACCGAAATGCCACAATGGTGCCAACTTTGTTTCTCAAACTGCCAGATCTTGCTACTATCATCTCCATCGTATAAGCCTGATCAGAAAGTATCTCTCTGTCGAAACAACTGCAAAACTCGTTCTCTCCTTCATAATGTCTCGCATTGACTATTGCAATTCACTCCTGTCCGGTCTTCCTGTCTCCACCATTCACATCCTGGCACAACTTCACTGGCTCCCTGTATCAAAGCGCATACAGTACAAACTAGACACCATGTGCTACAAAAGCCTCAATAACGCAGCCCCCGATTACCTGTCAAGCCTACTTGAGATTTATGTTCCCTCACGTACCCTCCACTCTGCCTCCGATCCTCTGACTTTTCGCTTTCCACGCACTAAGCTCAATACCTATGGTCCACGAGCCTTCTCTGTTTCTGGTCCACTCTCCTGGAACAAACTTCCTCTCTCAGTCCGTCATTAACCTACTTTTGTCTCCTTCAAGTCCGCTCTCAAAACTCACCTTTTCTTCTCTGCATAAAATCCTAACCTCACTCAACCCCCCCCCCCCCCTCTGCAGCCTGTCTCCGCTCGGAGGGGAATCACATCGTTATAATATATAATTGTGTATGATATGCTCTCTATAATTTTCCATTGCTTTTATTCTTGCTTTTATTGCTTTTATTCTTTCTCCCCATTTATAGCCATGTGTGTGTGTGTGTGTGTGTGTGTGTGTGTGTGTGCGTGCGTGCGTGTGCGTGCGTGCGTGCGTGCGTGCGTGCGTGTGTGTCTGTTTCTGCGCTTAGATTTGATTTTATCAAGATTTTGCGCTATATAAATATTGTAATTATTATTATTAATTATTAAGAGATCAGGACGGCCACGACCCTCTGCACAAGATCCGTCCCCTCGTCGACCATTTGGTGGAGGTATGTATTGTTTCCTTCTCATCTTTGCATAATTGCTTTGTTTTCCAGTTCATTTTGTGCTGAACATGTGACATAGTGTGTGTATATATATATATATTGTAGATAAACCAAAGAAACAAGATAACAAACTAGAGTTTTGAGCCCAGTACTTCGGCCAGTGGCCTTCCTCAGGGGACTGTTTATTCAGGAATGAACACACACATCAAACATTTTTGAATGAAGACTGTTCACAGAGTAATCCAATCTTTTTTCTTTTCAACAACACGAGAGCCTGCCCATTCCTCCCTCCCCCACCCCAATCCCAACGCCGAACACCAAATCTCATTTCTCCACCCCAGCGTGCTCCACCCACATGAACACAACCGCACGCACTCGCACGCACTCGCACGACCACATATACAACATTAAACAAACACAAACACTCATTTATATGCACACCCGCACACAAGCACGTACGTACAAAAATGGTACACGCACACATACGTACACACACACACACGCACACATACACACAAACTACACTACTTTAAATTCGAACAGCTACGAAGCAAACAAACCTACACATCACTATTCCAAGTGGCAACATAGATGGGCCTTTATAAATGACACCAACAATTGTAGCAAAGAGAACAACAGTAATGTCAATCATCTTCATCATCACCATATTGACAACAACAACAAATAAAGCACTGACTAAGATGAAGACGACGACGACAACAACAGCTACAACCACAACAACAGTAAGAACAACAATAATAGTAACAACGAAGGCAATCATCATCGCCACCATCCTCACCATCACCGCTGCCATCACCATCACCGACCTCTCCATCACTATCATTGTAATCGTCACCATCATCGCCGCCATCCCCATCATCGCCATTATGTGTCCCACCACATGGCACTGGAAACCAGACCCTAAGCGAATCCATATCATTATATGGTGTTTGGTGTACATACATGTTCATATGTGTACACGTGTTTTCTGGAATACTTTCTTTTTGCTGCACATGTTTTATGCCTCATGAGCAACTGATCATATGTTACATTTATTGAATGATCTAATAGCAAAGGGTATTGGTGTGTGTGTGTGTGTGTGTGTGTGTGTGTGTGTGTGTGTGTGTGCGCGCGTGCAGAAGTTTCAAGCCGTCTACATGCCGGACAAAAATGTTTGCATCGATGAGGCCCTCTGCCCATGGCGTGGACAAGGTGGCAGTAGAGTGTACATGCGAGACAAGCCAACGAAATGGGGAATCAAACTGTACGAGCTCTGCGAATCTTCTTCCGGCAACGTGTGGGCCTTCGAGGTGATGTGTCACCATCCAGGCCTGAGCAACACCCCGCACGATGTCTGCCACCGGCTCATGGACAAGCTGAAGAATGAAGGTCGCACCTTGTATGTGGACAATTATTACTGCACGCCTGCCCTGGCTGCTTCCCTGGCAGCTGAAGGCACAGCTGTGGTGGGCACCATCAGGCCCAACCGAAAGGAAATGCCAAAAGACCTGGTGAACCAACCTCTCCGAGTGGGGCAAGTTGACTACCGACGGAAGAATCAGGTAAAGACCTCTCTTCTGCCTACCTCCTCTCTCTCTCTCTACCTCCCACTCTCCCCCTCTCTTTCTCTCTGTTTCTCTTTATTCTCCATCTCTCTCTCTCTCTCTCTCTCCTCTCTCTTTCTCTCTCTCTCTCTCTCTCTTTCTCCTTTTTCTCAATCTCTCTCCCTGTCTCTCTCTCTCATTTTCTCTTTGCACATGCGTGTGCAAATGTGTGTGCGCGCATGTGTGTGACATTACCAGAAAGTGTACATGAAGACTGCATACTATTTGTATGTGTGTGTATGAGAGAGTGAGTGTGATTGAGTGTGTGTGTATGTGTATGTGTGTGTGTGTGTGTGTGTGTGTGTGTGTGTGTGTGTGTGTGTGTGTGTGTGTGTGGTGTGTGTGTGTGTGTGTGCATCTGCATACATGTGTGTGTGTTTGTGGGTGCTGTTGACTGACTTTATTCCTTTACTCCATGCAATGATGCAGCTGCTTTTTATTCTTTTATTCACAAATGTATTTTTCTACATTTCACCTTTGTTGTATGCTTCAGGTTTGTGCCCTGCGTTGGAGGGACAAGCGGTATGTCCATCTACTCACCACCAAGCATGACCCCACCGCCGTGTCGGAGGTGGCCGGAAGGACGGAATGGAAGGACAAACCTGATGCAGTCATAGACTACATACAGAACATGGCTGGGGTTGACCACAGTGATCAGATGATCAGCTACATGCCTTTCCACAGAAAGACCTTCAAGTGGTGGAGGAAGCTTGCTTTTCATTTGATCACTTTGGTCATGATTCAAGCCCACATCCTCTACAATAAACACCGAGCCAGCCGGCACCGGCGCCCCGTCAAGCTGGAGCAGTTTGCGCTGTCTGTGTGCTCTGCCCTGGCAGACAAGTCCAGACCAGATCCAGATACCCCATCAGGAGCTGCTGCACCACAAGGAGGTCATGACAGCAGGCTGACCGGTCGCCACTTCCCAGTGCCCATCCCACCCGCACCCAGCAAGTCGCGCAAGCAGCTGGCGTGTGTTGTCTGCTATGCCAAGGCCAGACGACAGGGGAACACACCAGGCCAGGTGAAAGACCAGGCCTCTAGAACCCAAATGAAGTGTGGAGACTGAGACAAGGCCTTGTGTGTCCACCCCTGCTTCCAGGAGTACCACACCAAGCAGGACTGTGCAGCATAGAGAGTGTGCTGCAATCATCAGTGCTGTAGTCATAGTTGTTTTGACTTCTAAGCTGGATTTTCTATACACTTTGTGACTTAGCATTGTATATAGTTTGTATGGTAAATTGAACAATTTTGCTAAATTGATAATGTGATTTGGGTATATATAGTCACCATGGTATTTTTAGAAAAAAAATGTTTTTTCTTCTTTCACTTACCATTTTGAATAATGATTAAAGACAGAAAATAAAGTCATATGCATCTGACATTTTGCATGATGCTAGATAAAGAGTGATATTCAATAGCACAGTTTATTTTTTGAAGATACCTTTAATACTTTTTGTGTTACAATTTTTTAAATATGGCCAATTTTCATGCGATTCCTGTAGTCGCGAATCCAAAAATAGGTTCGATGCCAATGAGTTAAGATCTTTAAACTCTCAATCATTGCCACAAAATGATGTGTTTGATGTATTTTGGCCGTAGGCGTATACACATTTGGGGATGTGGAACAAGGGATGTCGTATGCTGATTATCTTATTTTGAGAGAGGGAAAGATAAGGGGAAGGCAGACAGATAGAGAGACAGAATGAAAGAACACATCGTTGTATTTCATGCACATAGACCCTCTGTTGAAGATAATATGTGCGAGTCTTGCGTGTGTGTTAAACTTGAAGTCTTTGAGATAAATCATTCTGTTTTGCTAATATTGTGTATCTACGTATATTTCAAAAACTGAAAAAAAAAGTTAATATTTTCAAGGCTTGTGGAGGTGCTAGTCAGCGTCGACCTTGAAGATGTAAGTAAAAGTTTTGGGGATTTTTTTCATTGTTATGCATAAAAAGTCTCTGACAACGTCAGAACACAAACGAGATAGCTAAACAGTCTTATTTGTAGAATAAAAATCAATAGCAATGGTGGCAGCAGGGTGCACTAAGTCTACTGAAAGGACTTGAACTCTAACTCTGTTAGATCGAGCTCCTTGGCTGTTTAAAGACAGTCCATCTGGAAAAGAGAAAACTTTGATTTAAACACCCATAACGTGACAAGCAACATTTATAGGCCATTTTATGAGGAAAAGGGAATTAGAGCACCTGGTCACAACAGGAAAGCTGGAGGGAAAGAGAACACCAGGTAGACCCAGGGAGAAAATATTGGACGGACTTGCAGGGTGGCTAAGGACAGAGAGGATGGAAGATGTGCTTGCAGCAACAAGGGATAGATGCATATGGAGGGCCATGATCGCCAACGCCATGCAGCAGGGCACATGATGATGATGATGATGATGATGATAATGATGATGATGATGATTAGGTGTCCCGAACTGTTGGTAACTTTCCTTGTGCTCCTGAGGAAGGTTCTTGAACAAAACAAAACAAAAATACTCTCAGGGACTGACAATATTTCCATTCTGTTTTCATTGTCGTCGCAGCCTACCAAATGTCTTCATTTTACGTCAAGTTTTATTTTATCTTAATTATTTTAGATGAAGTGGTATTGAAAAGAACACAGACTGTTAGACTGGCTCGACCTTACTCCACTGATTTGATTTTATCAAGATTTTGCGCTATATAAATATTGTAAAATAAAATATTGTAATTATTATTATTATTACTTCCCCCTTCCCCCCCCCTTTCCCCCCCCCCCCTTTTTTTTTTTTTTCTTTTTAAATTTTTTTAACTGATTTGGTCTGATAAAGATTTGAACCCCAAAACGCGCAGCAGGACCAATTTTAACCTTATACGTCTAATCGTTTGCGTTTGCATTTTCCCACTAAACACTCGTTTAATACTTGGTATATTCGAAGTGTGTGAGTGGGTGTGTGTCTGTGTGTGTGTGAGTGTGTGTGTGTGTGCGCGCGCGCGCGCGTGTGTGTGTGTGTGTGTGTGTGTGTGTGCGTGCGTGCGTGCGTCTGTCTGTCTGTCTGTCTGTATTTGTTTGATTGTCTTTGTATATTATTGTTGTTGTTGTTGTTCTTGTTCTTGTTCTTGTTAAGATATGCTATAACTTCTTTAAATTGCATCGGCAAAACTCGAAAAGATAAAGAGTTCAGATAATGACAATGATACTGTTTCATTCTCTCTTGTTCTGTTTATTCCCTTTTGGGTCGCAGAGATTTTGATAAAGAAAAGCAAACAAACAAAACACATTCCAAGTAATAAAACGATCGCAGGTGCATGGCGGGTGAATGAGAGAAGGGAAGCAAATCATACACATTCAAAGCAATATCGCTGTAACAGGTGTTGTTTCCCTTTGACCGAATATGCAGAAGCCCACACGGCACGTCCGTCCACTTGTGGAGTGGATGAAGACAGAGGATGGGATACATACTTGCGACGACAAAAGATAGATTCGTATGGAGGGCCATGATCGCCAGCGCCATGCGACAGGGCACATGATGATCACGAAATATGCGCGTTGCTGTGTAGCGACAATAAAACAGGTTTTCAGTCATGGGAGACAACCTTTTTAATGAAGCTGCCATTTTTATTTACGAGTTATTTCCCTTGTGTTCCTTATTTAAAAAAATCGTTGACACGGAATTACGTGCTTGACGCATTTGGGGCCATAGATGTATATACATCTAGGGGTATGGAACAAGGGATGTAATATGCTTATCATCGTTATTTCGGAGAGAGACAGACAAACAAACAGACAGACAGCCAGGGGTGGGGAGAGAGAGAGAGACAGACACAGACAGAAAGAGAAGAGAGAGAGGAGGGGGAGAGACAGACAGACAGAATGACAGACAGAGATAAGCTGTTTCCCTCCAGTTCATCTGAAACATTTCAACCACTCCACTCCTCCTCCCACTCCCACACACACTTCACTCTATACAAACCCCAACACACATTTGCACAAGGATGAACACAGACAGTGAAGCAGACATACACAGACAAGATAAAGACAGAAAGACAGTCACACACAGACGGATCAAGAGAGACACTGAGGCAGACAAAACACAAAGACAGAATGACAGTCAACAGACAGACTGAAAAAAAACCTTCCTCCAACCTTTATGTATCATATACTAAACGTTTCTTTTGGCAGGGAAAATTGACTTGACAATAGATGCTTTAAAAATCCTTTGGTACTCAAAGATAGCAGCATTAAGTCCCCGTGGACATATCTTACTGCTAGACGAAAAGGACTATCTTCATCAATTAGCCCTTTGACTCCCGCAGCCTTCCTAGGAAGCTGGTGGACAGGGTGCGGGATTCAAAAGGTTAATAAGTGAACGGTAACATTACTCGGCTCATCTTCCCTTATGTAATACTTTACTGCTTGTCTCTTCTCTACTGCTTTCCTACCATCTCTTCTCTACTTCTTTACTTCTTCTTCTCTGTTATGGCAGCAAGATTGACAAAATACCTGACTGAAAACAAGTATCTGGATATGTCAGTCCAAAAGGGAGGCATACCAGGAATGCCTGGATGCTTGGAACATGCCACGTTGATTTGGGATGCCATCCAAAAAGCAAGAACAGAGAAGAGAGACATTGACGTAGTTTGGCTTGATCTGGCGAATGCATATGGATCAGTTCCACACGATATGATCCAGCTGGCTCTTAAAATGTATCACATCCCAGAAAACATCCGAACAATGCTGAGGAAGTATTTCCAAGGGTTCTCAATGCGGTTCTCTACCAAAGAATACACCACGGACTGGATAGACCTAGAGGTGGGCATTGCAATGGGCTGTGCAATCTCTCCCATACTGTTCGTGTTGGCAATGGAAGTCATCTTGAAAGCTGCAATGAAGAATTCAGGTCCAGTGAATCTGGGAGATGGATACCAAATGCCTCCTCTGAAAGCTTTCATGGATGACACAACAGTCTTGTCCACGGATGAGGAAGAGACACACCAAATCTTAAAGCAGCTGGATGAGCTGGTGGCCTCTTCAAGAATGAGGTTCAAACCTAAGAAATCCCGAAGTCTCTCACTGCGAAAAGGAAAAGTGGCAGATTCAGTCAAATTCATGGTAGCCAACCAAGCCATCCCCACTGTCACAGAAGAGCCAGTAAAAAGTCTCGGAAGATGGTATGATGACTCCCTGAAAGACACACAAAGGGGATGTGAAACCAAGCAAACAGCAGAAGAAGGCCTGAAGAAAATAGATAACTGCGGACTGCCAGGCAAATACAAAGTCTGGTGTCTACAGTTCATGCTGATACCAAAGCTGCTGTGGCCACTGCTAATCTATGACATTTGCACCAGCACAGTCGAAGCAATGGAAGCCAAAATCAACAAATACACAAGAAAATGGCTCGGTGTCCCACCTGGTCTCACTGATGTTGCATTCTACTGTCGTCAAGCAATGCTGAAGCTACCTCTCAAATCCATAGTGGAGGAATACAAAGTTGGAAAAGCAAGACTGTTGAGCATGCTGGAGGAATCGGAAGACAACATCGTGAGATCAGTTCATCCAAAGCTGAGAACTGGCAGAAAGTGGAAAGTCCAAGAGGCTGTAAACAATGCCAAGAGAAACCTCAGCATCAAAGAAATAATTGGACACACGCAAACCAACAGACAGGGACTGGGAGCAACAAAAATGCAGTGGTGGTCCAAAGCCAAAGGGAAGGAAAAAAGAGACATGATCATACAGGAGTTGAAGGAAGAAGAAGATGTCAAAAGAGTGCAGAAGGCAGTCCAGCAAGGTCAACAGGGGCAATGGACAACATGGGACAGTGCACTCCAAAGAAGTCTCAGCTGGAACGATATGTGGCACATGGCTCCTCTAAGGATAAGCTTCCTCCTCAGATCTGTATATGACCTGCTCCCCTCGAATGCAAACTTAGTGAAATGGGGGAAATCAGACGACCCAGCATGTCCGCTCTGTCAGAAGAAACAAACAGTGGAACATGTCCTAAGCTCTTGCAAAGTAGCGCTAGCCCAAGGAAGGTATACATGGAGGCACAACCAAGTTCTGAAAGTGATCACAGACGTGGTTAGCGAAAAAACCATGACCCCAAACGCACCAATTGCTATGACAACGTTCTACAAAGCAGGAGGGAAACAGGTCTGGCCCGAAAGTGCTATGACAACCAGCACATTGCCAAAGGGTCTTCTGGATGGAGCAGTCGACTGGGAGTGTACAGCAGACCTCCCAGAGTGGAGAAATTACCCAGATGTCATCAGCAAGACAGGCATGAGACCAGACATCGCTCTCCACTCTGACTCCTCGAAACAAGTGATTCTGATAGAACTCACTGTGCCATACGAAAGCAGAATGGAAGAAGCACATATCTACAAGACCGAAAAATACGCCGGTCTTGCCAGCACCCTGAAGAAAGCAGGTCTGCGGGTCAAAATCTTCGCCATAGAGGTCGGGGCAAGAGGGTTTGTGGGCACCTCCGCTTATGATCTCATGAAACAACTCGCCATTTCTGGGAAGAAGAGGACTAGAGCCCTTAAAGCGATGGCAGAGGCAGCAGAAAGGAGCTCAAGCTGGATCTGGGCAAGGAGGAACCAAAAGTGAACTTCATAAGGATTAAATTCCCTACAGATGATGTGTGCCCCGTTAGCACATTGGTAAAACCGCGAACCGCAGTTCTGAAGCGCAGAATCGCCCAGGTTCGCTCCCCGGCGTGGGAAAAATAAAAATAAAAATAGACAACAGCAGAAGGGCATCCAGGAGTCATGACCTGGATGTGGCCCGGCCCCCCGAGAGTGTAAGGAATTCAGGGCCGAAACACTTGTCTAAAGGGGGTTACTTCTCTGAAGACCTTCTGTTGTCTAGCTCTCCCTAGAGTTTCTTTCTACCTAATATCCCTTCTCTACTGCTTTATTAATATCCCTTCTCTACTTCTTTACTAATATCCCTTCTCTACTGCTTTATTAATATCCCTTCTCTACTTCTGTACTAATATCCCTTCTCTACTGCTATATTTACATGTATATCCCTACTCTACTTCTTTTCTAATATCCCTTCTCTACTGCTTTATTAATATCCATTCTCTATTTCTTTACTAAATCCCTTCTCTACTGCTTATTTAATATCCCTTCTCTACTTTTGTACTAATATCCCTTCTCTACTGCTTTATTAATATCCCTTCTCTACTTCTGTACTAATATCCCTTCTCTACTGCTTTATTGATATCCCTTCTCTACTTCTTTACTGATATCCCTTCTCTACTTCTTTACTAATATCCTTTCTCTACTGCTTTACTACTATCCCTTCTCTACTGCTTTACTACTATCCCTTCTCTACTGCTTTACTTCTATCCCTTCTCTACTGCTTTACTTCTATCCCTTCTCTACTGTTTTACTTCTATCCCTTCTCTACTGCTTTACTACTATCCCTTCTCTACTGCTTTACTACTATCCCTTCTCTACTGTTTTACTTCTATCCCTTCTCTACTGTTTTACTTCTATCCCTTATCTACTGTTTTACTACTATCCCTTCTTTACTGTTTTACTATTATCCCTTCTCTACTGTTTTACTATTATCCCTTCTCTACTGCTTTACTATATCCCTTCTCTACTGTTTTACTATTATCCCTTCTCTACTGTTTTACTATTATCCCTTCTCTACTGTTTTACTTCTATCCCTTCTCTACTGCTTTACTTCTATCCCTTATCTACTGTTTTACTTACTATCCCTTCTCTACTGTTTTACTACTATCCCTTCTCTACTGCTTTACTACTATCCCTTCTCTACTGCTTTACTACTATCCCTTCTCTACTGTTTTACTACTATCCCTTCTCTACTGTTTTACTTCTATCCCTTCTCTACTGTTTTACTATTATCCCTTCTCTACTGTTTTACTATTATCCCTTCTCTACTGTTTTACTATTATCCCTTCTCTACTGTTTTACTATTATCCCTTCTCTACTGTTTTACTACTATCCCTTCTCTACTGTTTTACTACTATCCCTTCTCTACTGTTTTACTATTATCCCTTCTCTACTGCTTTACTACTATCCCTTCTTACTGTTTTACTTCTATCCCTTCTCTACTGCTTTACTATATCCCTTCTCTACTGCTTTACTACTATCCCTTCTCTACTGTTTTACTTCTATCCCTTCTCTACTGTTTTACTTCTATCCCTTCTCTACTGCTTACTACTATCCCTTCTCTACTGTTTACATATCCCTTCTCTACTGTTTTACTACTATCCCTTCTCTACTGTTTTACTAATATCCCTTCTCTACTGTTTACTACTATCCCTTCTCTACTGTTTTACTTCTATCCCTTCTCTACTGTTTTACTACTATCCCTTCTCTACTGTTTTACTACTATCCCTTCTCTACTGTTTTACTACTATCCCTTCTCTACTGTTTTACTATATCCCTTCTCTACTGTTTACTATAACCCTTCTCTACTGTTACTACTATCCCTTCTCTACTGCTTTACTTCTATCCCTTCTCTACTGTTTTACTATCTATCCCTTCTCTACTGTTTTACTTCTATCCCTTCTCTACTGTTTTTACTATATCCCTTCTCTACTGTTTTACTACTATCCCTTCTCTACTGTTTTACTAATATCCCTCTCTACTGCTTTACTATATCCCTTCTCTACTGTTTTCTTCTATCCCTTCTCTACTGCTTTACTAATATCCCTTTCTACTGTTTTACTATTATCCCTTCTCTACTGTTTTACTATTATCCCTTCTCTACTGCTTTACTACTATCCTTCTCTACTGTTTACTACTATCCCTTCTCTACTGTTTACTATTATCCCTTCTCTACTGTTTTACTACTATCCCTTCTCTACTGTTTACTAATATCCCTTCTCTACTGTTTACTTTATCCCTTCTCTACTGTTTTACTATATCCTTCTACTGCTTTACTATATCCCTCTCTACTGTTTTACTTTATCCCTTCTCTACTGTTTACTTTATCCCTTCTCTACTGTTTACTATATCCCTTCTCTACTGTTTTACTATATCCCTTCTCTACTGTTTTACTTATCCCTTCTCTACGTTTACTATATCCCTTCTCTACTGTTTTACTACTATCCCTTCTCTACTGTTTTACTTCTATCCCTTCTCTACTGTTTTACTATATCCCTTCTCTACTTTTACTCTATCCCTTCTCTACTGTTTACTTCTATCCCTTCTCTACTGTTTACTATTATCCCTTCTCTACTGTTTTACTATTATCCTTCTCTACTGTTTTACTATTATCCCTTCTCTACTGTTTACTATTATCCCTTCTCTACTGTTTACTTTATCCCTTCTCTACTGTTTACTATATCCCTTCTCTACTGTTTACTATATCCCTTCTCTACTGTTTTACTACTATCCCTTCTCTACTGTTTACTATTATCCCTTCTCTACTGTTTTACTATATCCCTTCTCTACTGTTTTACTTATCCCTTTCTACTGTTTACTATATCCCTTACTCTATTTTACTATATCCTTCTCTACTGTTTTACTACTATCCCTTCTCTAGTTTACTTATCTTCTCTATGTTTTACTATTATCCCTTCTCTACTGTTTTACTACTATCCCTTCTCTACTTACGTATCCTTCTACTGTTACTATCCCTTCTCTACTGTTTTACTATCTATCCCTTCTCTACTGTTTTACTACTATCCCTTCTCTACTGTTATTACTTATCCCTTCTCTACTGTTTACTTCTATCCCTTCTCTACTGTTTTACTACTATCCCTTCTCTACTGTTTTAACTTCTATCCCTTCTCTACTGTTTTACTACTATCCCTTCTCTACTGTTTTACTATCTATCCTTCTCTACTGTTTTACTACTATCCCTTCTCTACTGTTTTACTATACTTATCCCTTCTCTACTGTCTTTACTAATATCCCTTCTCTACTGTTTTACTATCTATCCTTTCTACTGTTTACTATATCCCTTTCTACTGTTTTACTACTATCCCTTCTCTAACTGTTTTACTACTATCCCTTCTCTACTGTTTTACTACTATCCTTCTCTACTGTTTATACTATATCCCTTATCTACTGTTTTACTACTATCCCTTTCTCTACTGTTTTACTACTATCCCTTCTCTACTGTTTTACTATCTATCCTGTTTTACTCTCTCTACTGTTTTACTATCTATCCTTTCTACTTTACTATTTTCACTGTTTTACTACTATCCCTTCTCTACTGTTTTACTACTACTATATCCCTTCTCTACTGTTTTACTACTATCCCTTCTCTACTGTTTTACTACTATCCCTTCTCTACTGTTTTACTACTATCCCTTCTCTACTGTTTTACTACTATCCCTTCTCTACTGTTTTACTACTATCCCTTTCTACTGCTTTTACTTCTAACTATACCCTTCTCTACTGTTTTACTCTATCCCTTCTCTACTGTTTACTACTATCCCTTCTCTACTGTTTTACTACTATCCCTTCTCTACTGTTTTACTACTATCCCTTCTCTACTGTTTTACTACTATCCCCTTCTCTACTGTTTACTACTATCCCTTCTCTACTGTTTTACTATTCTATCCTTCTCTACTGTTTTACTTTATCCCTTCTCTACTGTTTTACTATATCCCTTCTCTACTGTTTTACTATATCCCTTCTCTACTGTTTTACTACTATCCCTTCTCTACTGTTTTACTAATATCCCTTCTCTACTGTTTTACTACTATCTTTTATCAACTGTTTTACTACTATCTCTTCTCTACTGCTTAACTACTATCTCTTATCAACTATTTTACTACTATCTCTTATCAACTGTTTTACTACTATCTCTTATCAACTGTTTTACTACTATCTCTTATCAACTGTTTTACTACTATCTCTTATCAACTATTTTACTACTATCTCTTATCAACTGTTTTACTACTATCTCTTATCAACTGTTTTTAACTACTACTATCTCTTATCAACTGTTTTACTACTATCTCTTATCTACTGTTTTACTACTATCTCTTATCAACTGTTTTACTACTATCTCTTTCAACTGTTTTACTACTATCTTTTATCAACTGTTTTACTACTATCTCTTTCAACTGTTTTACTACTATCTCTTATCAACTGTTTTACTACTATCTTTTATCAACTGTTTTACTACTATCTTTTATCAACTGTTTTACTACTATCTCTTATCAACTGTTTTACTACTATCTTTTATCAACTGTTTTACTACTATCTCTTATCAACTGTTTTACTACTATCTCTTATCTACTGTTTTACTACTATCTCTTTTCAACTGTTTTACTACTATCTTTTATCAACTGTTTTACTACTATCTCTTATCAACTGTTTTACTACTATCTTTTATCAACTGTTTTACTACTATCTCTTATCTACTGTTTTACTACTATCTCTTATCAACTGTTTTACTACTATCTCTCTACTTTCAACTGTTCTTTACTACTATCTCTTTTCAACTGTTTTACTACTATCTCTTATCTACTGCTTAACTACTATCTCCTCCCTACTGCTTCCAGGATAGATAAGAAATCCAGGGCCACATAGCTGTGTAGTGTCCATTGGTTATCGCAGGTAAATGAATATACGGCGAGAGATATATGTTTTCTGTTTTAATTCCGTTCAATATTCACTCTGAGAGGTAAACAACAACAACAACCACGAAAAAAAAAAACCTCTTTGCACACAGAAAACCAAATGGGAGTGCAGTACCATTTAAGCAAACTTTCCCCAGGGTCGTCAGCGTGCGTTTCAGATGGAGAAATTCCGCTGTTATAAAAACAAGTCTGAAAACAATACAATCGAAAAGAAAAACATAATTAGTGGGAAAGAAATAATGACCGATACAGTGAGGTGCAATTGTTTCCCCTGACGTTTTGTTAAACTTCTGGTTTTAGCATAACTGTAATAATGAAAAATGGGGTCATGCATCAGTGGAGCAGGTGCATATGTAATTCACTACATCCGAGTTTCCTGATTATGATTTGCAGGACTCTTTTAACATTAACCCTTTGATTCCCGCACCCTGTCCACCAGCATCCTACATCGTCAACCATGCTATCGAAGCAAAAATTTTACCCTTTGACTCCCTCACTCTATCCACCAGCTTCCTGCAGGAA
>JAPXFY010000017.1:27170086-27192586 GCA_030674185.1 Monoplex corrugatus | reverse complement strand
GATGATGACGATGGGGACGATAATCGTGATGATGGTGGATATCCATCTAGGATAGACAGGCCTGTACCCTATGCTATATTTCATGATATATCCTGCCGTCGACCAGTCCCGAAAGATGCAGACACCTGTGGTGTTGTTCAGGAAATTTGACCAACACCCCTCAATGACGCATCTATGAAGAGGATGATACTCCATTGTGCCGGCTGTAGTCGTCCCAGTGAGCCCATAGCACGTTCCACTCTGAGTAGAAGCGGTTGAGGCTGAAAATTCACACAGTGATTCGAACCTCACAACCTTCCAATCGGTAGTCCGTTGCACTATCTCCTGCACCAGGCATGGTGACTATGTATTGTACTCTGCAACATTGGTAACATGGCACATTCGTCAGCCACAACAGACACTGATCCTGGATACATAGTATCTTTCTTTTGTTTGGTGGTTGTTGGTTGTTGGTTGGTTGGTTGGTTGGTTGGTTGGTAAGTTGGTTGGTTGGTTGGTAAGTTGGTTGGTTGGTTGGTTGGTTGGTTGGTTGGTTGGTTGATTGATTGGTTGGTTGGTTGGCTGGTTGTTTTCCTTTTCACAGAAACAATAATTATTGTATACTTTTCGCCAACCTTGATCTTAATACTTTTCGTCAAACTTGATCTTATCTGATCAAATGTAAAACAATTCAATTTTCATCAATGCAACCATCAATCAATGCATGTTTGAGAAAACAATCTGCCATCTTTGACACTGAGCCCATCCAAGTCACAGGATAACTTGTCAAGTGATTCTCTGACACTCCTAGTTACACTCAGCTCACATACTGCTCGATGTTTACCTTGTCTTTTTCTTTTATATTTTTTTAATTCCCGTTAGCGAACTTTGGAAGATGGTCTTGGAGACTGTTTGTCGCTGTCTGTTGTTGCTTGATTGAAGTTTAACGGTATCTTAGTACTGTAAAGTGCAACGACCCGTGTTGTCCACATGGACCTTCTGCGATATGTAGCCTAGTCAAAATTGTCATTATTGTTATCATTATTATTGTTGTTATTGTTACTATTATTATCATTATTTGTTATTGTTGTTGTTGTTGTTGTTGTTGTTGTTTTTTGCTAATGTAGTTCTCATCGCAATAGACATGATGGTTCTGCAGATTCTTCATTGGTAAGGCTGTGAATATAAGAGATGCCGAGAATTTACCTGAAACATGTCATATGCACAGTCTGGATTCTTCTATGTAGGTCTGCTCTCAGAATCCCTTTAAATAAGAAGAGTCTTGCAGCTAAGCAGGCACTTGCCCACAACCACCAGAAATCAGAGTCAGCTGGAACAGCGCTCACTGACGCAGCACCTGCCAACCTGGAAGATTACGTGACCAGTGAGCAATAAAAGTACACCTCAATAAGAAAAAAAAAGAAAGAAAAAAAAGAAAGAAAACAGAGCTCGTTCAAAACAAGAGAGGACAGATATTCTGGGACGAAACAACTTTTCCTTCCATAAATTGCAAAGTTATTATCCGGTATTTTTGGCCAGAGTGACATTAGAAATGGATGACGCTATCTCAAATGCATGCAATTTGCAGTTCTTTAACACGCCAGACAGCGAGCTAACGCAGATCTGATACAAATCCATCAAACACCCAATCACTCATTTTTTTTTCTTTTTTATAAAGAACCAAACTTCAAATACAGACGCTCTGCGCTGCTTCTCACACAAACAGAGCCGTAAATAAGTTGTGGCAAACGAGTTATTGATCGGAACGTTCTCTCCCTGCCAAACGCCAGTGCTAGTGGATAGGAACTGCGCCTTTGGTTGACACAGGAAATGACATCACATCAATCAAGACAAACTGCGCAAAAAGCCACAAAGAGATCACAAAAGTTTCCGGCCATGAAGCTGTGCACCTCTTCCAGTTTCTTCTTTCCTCTTCCTTCGTGAGGAAAGCGTGGATGAAAGACTTCTTCTTCTTCTTCTTCTCTTCTTCTTCTTCTTCTTCTTCTTCTTCTTCTTTTTCCCTTCTTCTTCTTCTTCTTTTCTTCTTCTTCTTCTTCTTCTTCTTCTTTTTCTTCTTTTTCTTCTTCTCCTCCTCCTCCTCCTCCTTCTCCTCCTCCTCCTCCTCCTTCTTTTTCTTCTTCCTTTTCTTCTTCTTCTTCTCTCTCTCTCTCTCTGTCTGTCTGTCTCTCAATCTCTCTCTCTCTGTCTGTCTCTGTATCTGTATCTGTATGTCTGTCTGTCTCTCTCTCTCTCTCTCTCTATATATATATATATATATATATATATATATATATATATATATACATTTATTTATTTATTTATTAATGTATTAATTTATTTATTTATTTATTTATCTATTTATCAATCTATAATCTTGTGGCGGTGGTGGTGCTGGTGATGGTGGTGGGCATCATTGTTACGATGATGATGATGATGATGATCATCATCATCATCATCATCATCATCATCACCACCGTCATCATCACTATTATCACTGTTATTATTATCATCACTGTTGTTATCAATGCCAATATTGTTATTGTTATATTGTATACTTTTTTTTTATTATTATCAGTAGCAATCACCCAGTCTCCATTTGTTAAATGAACACAATAGCAGCATAACTATCGACTCCATCATGATGATGATGATGATGATGATGATGATGATGATGATGATGATGATGAAGAAGATGAAGAGGAGGAGGAGGAGGATGTAATGATGATGATGATAATGATGATGATTGTTCATATTGTTGTTGTTGTTGTTGTTGTCGTTATTATTATTTTTTATCATCATCATCATCATTGTCGTCATGATTATTACTATTATCATTATAATTATCATTATTGACACCATCATTATTATCATTATCATTATCAGTATCTTTTTTTTTTTAAATTATGACAATCAGACCTACTATCACCGTCAAATAAATTTTCATATTCACGAATATTCATGGTGAGATCAAATTGGTTAGAAAAGAAAACACGTGGAAGAACATGCGGCAATGATCGAACTGTCCCTGACAATATATTTTATATATATATATAATTTTTTTTTTTTTTTTTTTTTATAGAAATACCCCCTTTTACAGAATGACGTGTTATCATTTTCATCAGTCTATATGATATGAGCTTGATGTTCTGTCATGTGAAACTTTGGGCAGCAAGCATCCTTTCTACGTGTTGATACGCTTATGGTTGGATTTGAGGAATTTCCGTATGTGTGTGTCTGTGTGTCCAGTTTTCCCTCTAGTGACACGAAAAGTCTGCCATAGCTATGTCAGTCTGGCGCGTCAGTTTGCTTGGAAAATCCCCGGTGACGTACGTTGTCCAGATCTGCGGTATCCCCGTGAGGCCACTCCTAACTTATCCCTGAACGTTAATGATTAGTGAGGATGGTCAGTGGGAGGATATGTCTGGTGTGTGTGTGGGGGGGGGAGGGAGGTTGTGTGTGTGTGTGTTTGTGTGAGGGTGTGTCTGTGTGTGTGTGTGTCTGTCTGTCTGTGTGTGTGTGTGAGTGTGAGGGGGGAGTTGTGAGTGAGTGTGTGTGTGTGTGTGTGTGTGTGTGTGTGGTGTGTGTGTGTGTGTGTGTGTGTGTGTGTGTGTGTGTGTGTGATTGGGTGTGTGTTTGTGTGTGTGTTTGTATGTGTGTTTGTGTATGTGGGTGTGAAGGGGGAGTTGTGAGTGAGTGAGTGAGTGTGTGTGTGTGTGTGTGTGTGTGTGTGTGTGTGTGTGTGTGTGTGTGTGTGTATGTGTGTGTGTGTGTGTGTGTGTGTGTGTGTGTGTGTGTGTGTGTGTGGAGGGTGAGCGGGTAGATGGAGAGAGATGAGTGTCTGTCTCTCTCTCTCTGTCTCTCTCTGTCTGTCTGTCTCTCTGTCTCTCTCTCTTTCTCTCTTTCTTTCTTTGTGTGTGTGTATGTGTTACGTGGCGTAGCTCAGTGGGTTTGTCTGTGTCCTGTCTGTGTATATTTTGTGTATATGTGCCCTGTATCCTATGAATATGTATGTGCTTGCTCCCGACGGGCATGGGGACTGTGTTTGTGGAATATGGCCGTTGTTTGTTTTGTGGTAAACTGAGAGAGAGAGAGAGAGAGAGAGAGAGAGAGAGAGAGAGAGAGAGAAAGAGAAAGAGAGAGAGAAAGAGAGAGAGACAGAGAGAGAGAAAGAGAGAGAGAGAGAAGAGAAAGAAAGAGAAAGAGAGAGAGAAAGAGAGAGAGAGAAAGAGAGAGAGAGAGAGAGAGAAGAGAGAGAGAGAAAGAGAGGAGAGAAAAGAGAGAGAGAGAGGAGAGAAAGAGAGAGAGAGAAAAGAGAGAGAGAGAAAGGGAGAGAGAGAAAGAAGAGAGAGAAAGAGGAGAGAGAGAAAGAGAGAGAAAGAGAGAGAAAGAGAGAGAGAGAGAAGGAGGAGAGAGAGAGAGAAAGAGAGAGAGAGACAAACAGACTCACAGACCGACAGAAACAGAGACAGACAGTGAGACAAAAAGAGAAATATGTGTGTGTGTGTGTGTGTGTGTGTGTGTGTGTGTGTGTGTGTGTGTGTGTGTGTATGATTGTGCGTGTGTGTATACGAGCGAGTGTGTGTGTGTATATGTGTGTGTGTGTGTGTGTGTGTGTGTGTATGCGTGCGAGTGTGCGTGTTTATGTATGCGCGCACGCGCGTGTGTATGTACGTAGGCGTACGTCTATGAGAGAAACAGAGACAGACAGACAGACAAAGAGGGAAAGACACAGACCCAAGGGTATCTATTAATTATGGCAACCTGTACATACATATGTGTACAGAAAGAGAAAGTAGTTGACATCTGCTATTGTCAGGAAGCAATGGGATCTGTTTCCTTTCGTGTATGCTGGCAGTTCAGCGTCTGTTGTGACTGCAGAGACCGGAGTGTGTGTAGGAGCCTGTTTTCTTCATTCTGTTTCATCTCTGCGCCATTTTGAAGGCCACTCATAGTCTGGAACTATTTTTCATAATACTTTAATCCTTTGACTCCCACACGCTACCCATCATCTGCAAAAACTTACTCCCTCGACTCTCTCACCCTATCTACCAGCTTCCCGCAGGAAGATGGTGGATAGAGTGAGGAAATCGGAGGGTTAAGTTTTTGCTTTGCTGGCACGGTTGTCAGTGCAGGATGCTGGTGGATAGGGTGCAGGAGTCAAAGGGTTAATGATGATGTATGACGATGGGGATGATAACCGTGATGCTACGAAGTTCCGTTCTGAATAAAGGTAATGCAATTCCAACACACAACCAAGCCTACCGAAACTGAGATCATCATGACAGTCGGGCATGGAAAAACTTAGACAATTTTTTCACAATGTTTTAATGATGTGTTACCATGGGGATGATAGTCGTGATGCTATGGAATCCCATTCTGCATAGAGGCAATACACATCCAACACATCACCAGAAACAGATCACCGTGAGAGTTGGGCTTGGGAGGTTACAGAACTTGGACAGTTTTTTCACAATGCTATAATGATAATACGGATGCGAGGCGTGGACAGTCAGCAAGCAAAGCCAGAGCAAGATTGAGGCAGCCGAGATGTGGTTTCTCAGAAGAATGTTGAGAGTTCCATGGACAGCAAAGAAAACAGACGAGACAGTCTTGATGGAGGCAGACACAGGTAGATCACTCATAAGGAAGATTAGGAAAAGACAGGCAACATTTATAGGCCATTTTATGAGGAAGGGGGATTTGGAGCACCTGGTCACAACGGGAAAGCTGGAGGGAAAGAGAGCACCAGGTAGACCCAGGGAGAGAATGCTGGACGGACTTGCAGAGTGGCTGGGGAAGAGGATGGTGGGGGAGATGCTAGGGGCAACGAGAGATAGAGATGGTTTGGAAGTCCATGGTTGCCAACGCCATGCGGCAGGGCACCTGATGATGATGATGATGATAATGATGATGTATGACGAAGGGGATGATAATCGTGATGCTATGGAATTCCATTCTGAATAGAGGCAATAGACGTCCAACACGACACCAAACCTTCAGAAACACATCACCGTGAGAGTTGGGCTTAGAGGGTTACAGAAACTTGGACGATTCTTCACAACGCTATAATGACGAAGATGGAAATGATAGTTATGACGCTATGGAGTTTCTGTTTTCGGATGGGTACTGCGTGACAAGGTTATACTCTACGTTTCCTTTTCGTAACATATCCTGGCATCAAACCGGCCCGAGAAATACAAGACACCTGCGATGGTGATCAGGAGATTCAAACAACACCTTCATTGATGAATAAAATGTGTGGTCCTAGTATTTCTTCTAGTGAGCCTATAGCACGCTTAACTCTGGGTAAGGGTCGTTTGGGACCGAAAAACCCTATAATGGTCTTGAAAGGACTGATGCGTTTTGAATCCACAACTTACCAGTCATTAGTCCCTTGCATTAACAACTGCACCACGGCTACTGCTGGAGGTTTCGTTACCTTAATTAACCCTTAGTTTAATCAACTTATCATCAAGCTTCTATCAGCTTCCTGCAGAAAGTTGATGGAACCACGTTGGTAGACTGACTGAGTGTTATTGAGGAAGAAAGGTTTTTGTTTATGAGAAGTTCTCTTCTGTGTCCAACAGCCACTCTAGTTCTCTCCGTTTTTGACATGGTGTTAGCCTTGATATGGATCTAGTAGTCGGCTGGGTTACAAGCAATATAAACCTGAACCTGAAGTTCTCTCCATTCAACATGGCCAAGTGATTAGCGCAACAGACAAATGACTTGGAGGTAGTGGGTTTGAATCCCTAACAGTCTGAAAACGTGTTGCGGGATTTTTCGAGTACAACCGGCTCCTACCCTATGTTGAGCATGCTATATATAAACCCGTTGAGAAGACTGAAGATCATCATCATCATCATCATATGCCCTGCCGCATGGCGTTGGTGATCATGGCCCTCCATACGAATCGATACTTTGTTGCCGCAAGTACATCTCCCACCCTCTCTGTCTTCATCCAATCCGCAAGTAAAACTGGGATACACAATCGAATCTTATCACTTTACGGATGAGTCATTGAAGATGTTGCTCAATTTTCCTGACCCATATTGGTGGTGTGTATATCTCTCAGGGCCTGGTTGACGCCAGGATATATTATGAAAGCACGGCCCTGTCACGCACTCTCCATCTGATAAAAGAATGTCATAGCATCTTAACTATCAACTCCATTCTCATCATCATAGGATTATGAAAAAATGTCCCAGCTTCTATGGCCCTTCATGCACTGCACTTACGGTAACATTAATTTTGGTAGGTTTGGGGGTGTGTTCAAGAACCAAACTGAGCGACTGGGAATAGTGGTACTAATGCAGTTTGATCACACGCACACACACACACAGGAGAGAGAGAGAGAGAGAGAGAGAGAGAGACATACACACACACATACACACATATCATACACACACACCACACACACACACACACACACACACACACACACACACACACACACACACACACACACACACACACACATTCCTCCCCGAGTGATATAAACTAATCTCCCTTTGATTAATAAGAAAAGATAGGAAGATATTAATTTAAAAAGGACAGAAGGAAAAGAAATACCAAAAGAAAAGACACCAAAGAGCCAACACAAAAGAACAAACTGGAGAAATAACAAAAATAACAGAAGAAAAAAGTTTAGGGGGAGAAGGACAGAACACAGAAGAGAAATGAAAACTCAGGACTCAATAAAAAAAAAAATAAATAAATAAATTAAAAAAACCTGTCGAAACAGGGATGATGAAAGGGAGGGTGGAGGGGGTCTTTAACTTTACAGTCTACAACACACCTCTCAAGTTCACTCCCCTTACTCGTAGCCATCGGGTTTTTCCATGATGTCTTTTCCTTCCCATGCAGCAAAAGCGGCAAAAGGTCTCCGTGTGAAAGTATGGCAAGACCGCTACTGGTCCGTCCGTCCGAGTGATAGCTGAGACATGCAAGCCAGTGCGATCAATAAGCTGATTATTGACAGTACACTGTGCGTGCTGTGCAAGTGCATCGCTAGCTAGAGTCTGAAGAGGTTAGACAACGTGGAGGATCGGTTGAGAATTAGAACAGTAATGACAGAGCTGAAGCCGGCCGCACACGGATGTAGTAAATAGGCCGCATGCATATATATATATATTTAAGGCTGGGTTACAGGTCTACAAAATGGTGCCGACTGCAGAGAAGTTCGACTCCCTCCTTTTGCTCTCCGCGTTTGGTACCTGTACCTAAACCCCGTCAGGGGAGAGGAAGGCAAAATATTCTTATGGCTTCTAGGAAAACTGTTTATCGTTAGTCACCAATGCCTATCAAATCAATTAACATCAGAAAGAGAGTCCTTGAATGTTATATAGAACCAATACTGTTGTACGGATGCGAGGCGTGGACAGTCAGCAAGCAAAGCCAGAGCAGGATCGAGGCAGCCGAGATGTGGTTTCTCAGAAGAATGTTGAGAGTTCCATGGACAGCAAAGAAAACAAACGAGACAGTCTTGATGGAGGCAGACACAAGTAGATCACTCATAAGGAAGATTAGGAAAAGACGAGCAACATTTATAGGCCATTTTATGAGGAAGGGGGATTTGGAGCACCTGGTCACAACGGGAAAGCTGGAGGGAAAGAGAGCACCGGGTAGACCCAGGGAGAGAATGCTGGACGGACTTGCAGAGTGGCTGGGGATGAGGATGGTGGGGAGATGCTGGGGGCAACGAGAGATAGAGATGGTTGGAAGTCCATGGTCGCCAACGCCATGCGGCAGGGCACCTGATGATGATGATGATGATGATGAGACATCGTAATATAGTGAGTGTGGTATAGGACTTTTAAGCTTGAATGAACGGAACGGAATTGTCTATAAACTATGAGATTTGTAGCAAGAAACCCTGAGGAGAGCTGAACAGCAGAAAGTCCTCAGCAGAGAAGCCCTCTTCAAACAAGTGTTTCAGCCATAAACTCTTTAGATTCTAAGGGGGCCTGGCCGCGTGCAGGTCATGACTGCTGGATGCCCCTTTGCTAATGTGTCTTGAATTTTTGTCTTGTTGCAGCCACCCACAAATTTTTTTTTCCGACAAAATTATTTTTCAACTAGTTTGTATTCATTTTCAAATGCATAGCATTTACAAACATCTTGAAATGTATACAGTGCAAAATCAACAGATCTATAAGAATGTAGAAAAAAAAACAAGCTTTCGTTGCAATATATACATATATATATATATATATATATATAGAGAGAGAGAGAGAGAGAGAGAGAGAGAGAGAGAGAGAGAGAGATGCATATACATACACATATACACATACATACATATGTATACACATGCACATACATATACATACACACATACATATACATACACATGCATACATACATATATATACAGATATAGATATATACATATACATACATACATACATATATATATACATCTACATGCATACACATATATACACACACAAAGGCAAATTTTCCGACAAAATTTTTTGTACTCCTCCGACCCACTTCTTAAAACTGCTCATTTTATTATTTTCTGTAGTCATGTACTTCTTAGTTTTCACAATTGAAGCCATTGTAGTTTTGGCATCACTAGATGGTCAAACCACAAGAGGAAGAGCTGGGTGGCAGATATCAGAGCCTGGATCAATCTCAGAATGTCTGAACCGTTTTTTGGTGCTCCTCAGAGACAGAGATGGAGAATCGTGTCTGCTGCTCAATCTGGTGAGCCCTCCTAAGATTACGTTAGTGATGGGATGTGTGTTGTGTGTGTGTGTGTGTGTGTGTGTGGTGTGTGTGTGTGTGTGTGTGTGTGTGTGTGTGTTGGTTGTGTGTGGTTGTGTGTGTGTGTTTGTGTGTGTGTGTGTGTTGTGTGTTGTTGTGTTTGTGTTGTGTGTGTTGTGTGTGTGTGGTGTGTTTGTGTGTGTGTGTTGTGTGTTGTTTTGTTGTGTGTTTGTGTGTGTGTGTGTGTGTGTGTGTGTGTGTGTGTGTGTGTGTGTGTTGTGTGTGTGGTGTGTGTGTTGTGTGGTGTGTGTGTGTGTGTTGGTGTGTTGTGTGTGTTGTGTGTGTGGTGGTGGTGTGGTGGTCTTTGATTTAATGTCTATTCACTAAAGTGATTTTAGACACACACAAAAAAAAAAAAAAAAAAGGATACATGAGGAGAAATGAGGATTAACGATTGAAACAGCAAAACTGGCTAACCATAACATTGAACATGAGAAGTAACAGAACGTTAAAGATAATTCGCTATAGGACTTTTTGACAGGCTAACAAAAAATTCATATGTTAAGGATGATGAGGCAAATATGTCAGAAATTGTCTTCGTTAATAGCGTAGGTATATGTCGTTTTACCCGAACACATGAAAGAATATGACTATGTGTTATCTTCTTTCCACACAGACACACTACATTCCTAGTGTATTTTGTTTTGAATGCATCAAGTTTCCACCTATACATAAGGGATTGTATACTTCTGCTGGCAGGAAACTGCTTCGGTGTTTTGCTAATTTCAAAGTTCATGTAACATTTTTCATACTTTTTCTGTTTGTCTTGAAACTGCTTCCATACATAGGTGTCCACTAAGGTATAAACTCATGCAATGAGAGGGAAAGTTGTATATGATTTGAATCTGGGGAGCTTTTTTTTATCATATAATTCAAAGCCATTAAGATTGCAAAGAGTTCTGCAGTAAAGACAGATTTATTAAGTCCTATATAGAAAGATTTCTCAATTTTGAGAGCAGGTATTAAAAACGCTGAGCCTGCTTGTCTTTCAATTATTGATCCATCAGTGTAAACTTTCAAATGATCGGAATAAAAGTCTTCTATATGACTTTTAACTTGACTTGTCAGTAAGTTGATATTATCTTCTTTTTTTAAGTCAGTGTGGTATATGTCAAATCGTGCTCTTTGAAGTTCCCAACTGGGTACTGATGAAAACGAAGGTCTTAATGTTACTGGATTTGTTTCTAGATCAGTTCCAGAGCCTTTCATAACATCAGTTATAAATGTTGCAAGTGTGACCTGCGAGGATATTGATTTAGCTCTTTTCGGAAAGTCGGTGTCTGATCTTACTTTTGTCTCTGTTTCGATGCTGTTTTCTATGGTGGTATTTCTTAACAGAAATTTAGAAGAAGCGACTTTCCTTTGTTCATCAAGCGGCAATAATTTGATTGCATTGTATGTGCGAAGGCAAGAGGCATGCATTGGAAGACCCAATGCAAGATTGAAACCTTTACAATCTATGCTCTGCAGTTTTGTTAGTAAGTGTTTTGGTGCACTGAAGAATATTTCTTGGGCATAGGTTAATTTAGATATAATAAGCGATTTACAGAGATGAACAAGTGTTGATGTATCTTGTCCCCATATCTGTTTGCGAACTATTTCAAGAAATTTAAAGTTTTTTCAGCTTTGGTTAATAAGTATTCAATATGCTGATTCCAAGATAATTTCGCTGTAAGGAAAACTCCTAAGAATTTAATCGACTCGTTATACTGAAGAAGAGTATCTCCCACGTTCAAATTGGGAACACTTGCTGGGTTAGCTCCACTGTTAAACAAAACTATCTTTGTTTTTTCCACGGATAGATGCAGTCCATTTTCTACCATATATCGTGTTATTTTATCAAGCTCTAATTGATAACATTTACGTGTATAATTAAGACAGCGCAAAGGAGTTTTTCTTTTCATATTTACCTGCATCCACATGCATAAATCGTCAGCATATTGAGCTAAAATTACATGTTTAGAAATTTTACTGGGTAAGTCATGCAATAATATCATGAAGAGAAGGGGAGCAATAACGGATCCCTGAGGGATACCCATTTGAAGAAATCGTTTTGTGGAATACACATTTTCGATCCTCGTTTGAATTACACGGTCTTCTAAGAAGCATTTGACATAATCAAAAATGTGACCTGTTAGCCCAATACTTTTTAATTTGAGTAATAATCGGTAGTGCCATACTTGGTCGTATGCTTTAGTTATATCAAAAAATGTAGCTAAAACACATTGGCGTCTGGCAAATTGTTGTTTGATATTAGTGGTTAGCTTTGTTAGGAGTTCCACTGGTGACCTGCCTTTTCTAAATCCTGCCTGATTCACTGGTAATATGTTATTCTTTTCACAGTAGTGCATCAATCTCTTCAAAATTATTTTCTCCATTAGTTTACATACGTTTGATGTTATTGCAATTGGCCTATAGTTTTTCAAGTCAGTATTACATTTACCTGCTTTTAGTATAGGAACCACTATTGATTGTTTCCAATAATCAGGCAGTTTGCCGCTGTTCCAGCATTTTTTAAACATACTATGTAGCAAGTTTAAACAATTTTCTGGTAAATTTTTCAACATCTCATTGGAAATTGCATCAAATCCTACTGATGTCTTTTTATTTGGAACTGATTTAATGGCATCTATTAATTCTTGGAGTGTGATTGGTGCATTTACGTAGTGCGTATTATCTGGGACAGGATCTTTGTATGCGTCGGTCTTTTCTTCCTGTACCCTATAATTTCTACTACAGGCAGGAAGTCCTTCTACTCCACAAACCTCAGCAAACATGTCTACAAAAGCTTCTGCTTTCTCCTGTGAGCTAGGTAAAGGGTTGTTTTCTAGCTTTACTGGAATTGATGGTAACTTGATCCCATTTTTCATTGTTTTCAGTTTTTCCCAAATCTTTTGCATATCTTTATGGTCACTTACTTCATATGTACAAAAAGATGTCCAATATTGTTCTTTAGCTTGTTCTATGACTCTGTTACAGTTTATATTGGCACTTTTCATTGCCGTATGATTTTCAGATGACCTGTTCGCTATATATTGTTTGTATTTTTCTTTCTTTTCGTTGACTGCCTTTTCACAATCTTTATTCCACCAGACGTTTCCAAGATGTTTTCCTGTTTTTGACACTTTAAGTTCTGGAATTGAAATTTTTGCAGCCCTTAAGAGTGACTTACAGAAATATGTGTACATATCGTTTAAGGTCATTGTTTCAGATAGATCTGTTCTTGTATTTCGTAGGAAAGCTTTAAAACTGGGCCAATCTGCGAATTTATAGTTAAACTTGGGTAGACTATCTTGTGGTATTGCATCAAACTCAGTGACATGGTTAAGGGTAAGAAGTATGGGGATATATAAAAGAGATATGATGTGATCTGATCCCAACAAGTCATCCTCTGTTTGCCATGTGGCATTTGGTGCTAGCGATGGTGAGATTAAGGTAAGGTCGATAGCTGTGGGTCTGTGGGTTGGTATATCAGGGACACGGGTAACGTGTCCGTTGTTTAGTAAGTATAAATTGGAATCTATAATATTTTCAATCAACCTGTTGCTAGTTAGGTTTTTACAATTCTTGTCCCAAAATGGGGCATGTGCATTAAAATCACCACCAACTATCCACTTGTCACGTTGGTCATGAAAATGTTTCAGCCACTCAGTATTCACAGAATCGGGACCTCTTGGTAGATAAACAGAGGCCAAATTCAGAACTAATGATGATGAACATTTTATAATAATTGCACACGAAGAAATAGATGAGGACGATTTTGGTACTGGTGATGATCTTTCACTGTAGTTCAGTCCTTCACGAACATATATAGACTAGCTGTTTGTATTCGGCCACCGTCATTGATAGAGTCATATATTGGTGGATAATAAAACACCGATATTTTAGGTATATTGGTATTGGTGGTATTCAGCAATTGTAGAAGCAAGACTTGGATGTTTCTAGAAGATAGATAGTTACTCAAATAGGAAATGTTTTTACCAATGGAACGTGTGTTCCACTGAACAATGTTGATGTCACTGACTACACACTTTTTCATGATGAACAGTTGAAATAAACTTGGATTAGTATCCAACATTTAGATAATTAGATAATCAATTAATTTAATGTTCAAGTAAAATTTATCATAAGTAAGCAAACAAGTATGTAAGTAAAACAGTAGAGTTGAATACTGAACAGAGAGGAACTGAATCTGGGCTGAATCTAAAATGACCAGGGAGGGAAGAAAAACCGAGGGTGAAAGCCGGGTCTTGATTGATGGCGTTGATGGGTTGATCTCCTCCTCGGTTTTTCCCAAAAAAGTTGATGGATGTGCCTCCCTATATTTCTGGCCAGAACGCTCGCCCCTCTGGTGGTCGGATGTACGTCGTCCTGGCTGACTTGGGTGTAGCGGCTTGTTTGCAGATTATCGTGGCTGATGTAGTTGACATTTGCTGCGTTGAGGAGTCTCTCTCTGGTCAGGGCATTAAGGAGTTCCCTTTTCACGTTTAGGTGCTTGTTTCGAACAGGAGCGACCTGACTTATTACTACCTTGGCTTTTGGAAATTGGGTGTTAATTGAATTTACACAAAAGTCTAGATTGGTAGTACATACATTTGGCTCCTTTGTTTTTAGATCTGTTATACCGACGTGTAAAAGAACGCAGTCAGGTTCAGGTGTCAGCTCTTCTTTAGAATTTTCAATAGCTCGCTTACAGTCCTCGATGGTACGTATTTTTCTCGTCGCCACCTGGAAACCGTAGGACGATCCTAATCTCTGTCCATCCACTTTATTCAAGACTGAGTCATGAATAATGAGGACACGTGGGAGATCACTGGACTTAGATCTGGTATCTGTAGATACAGTAGTTTTGACGTCACGTTTTGGTTTGGTAAAGACGTCATGTTTTCGCTTGATGGCTGTTCTCTGTCCAAGATGTACGTTTTCCTGTACTTCTGCTTTGGGCGGTTGAGCTGCGCATTCCGCGTATGTTGAAAATTTGTCCATCGGTGATGTGGTGGAAAAGTCACCATGGACTGCGGAATCAGTCTGGCACGCTGTGGTGGTGATAGTTATCATGCACTTTTTGACTTCGCGCAGCTCTTGTAACATTTTGTTGTTTTCTTGCTGAAATTTTCTTTCTGAGTGAAGCATGTCTGTGAGTCGGCCGATTTGCATGGACATTTGATGTATTGTGCTTTTGAGATTCTGTATTTCGCTTACCGCCTCTTGACAGCCACATGATGGTACTGACTGTGGTTGTGGGGATGGTGGCTGGCTCGTGGACGGCAAACCTGTCTGGTGGGAGCTATCACTTTTGGCAAGATTGTCATCATCCTGGATGTTGCAAATGGATGGCGTCTCGGTTTTGGTGGTGGCTATCTTGGTGGTGGTGGTCTTGGCTTTCTCCTTGGTGAGACAACGTTTTGAGCGTGTCATTTTCTGCCCAGTTGATTCCTCTCTTAAAACGTTCAGTTAGTAAGCCGTGTGTATGTGTGTGTGTATGAGTGTGTGTGTGTGTCTCTTATCCCCGGCCGCTCATTTCGCTTTTTGAACACATCTTCAAACGTGCCTAAATTAAGGTTAACGTGAACGCAGAGCACGTGTGAGAGAGAGAGAAAGAGAGAGAGAGAGAGAGAAATCAACCACGACAGCATTCTCATAGCATTGTTTGTCTTTTTCGGGATTTTGTTGTTGTTGTTGTTAATGTTTTTTGTTGTTGTTGTTGGGGTTTTTGTGTGTGTGGGGGGGGGGGTTGTTGTTGTTTTTTTGGTTTTTTTTGCTCATCATATTTCAATATGAATTATTTTTTTCTCTCTCTGTGTTTCTCTCTCTCTCTCTGTCTCTCTCCCATGTCTCTGTCTCTCTCTCTCTCTCTTTCTCCCTCTCTCTTTCTCTCTCTCTCTCTCACTTCTGTCTTTGTCTCTCTTGTCTGTCTCTGTCTCTCCGTCTGTGTCTGTCTGTCTTTGTCTATCTCTCTCATTCTCTCTTTCTCTTTCTCTCTCTCTCTGTCTCTGTCTCTGTCTCTCTCTCTCTCTCTCTCTCTCTCTCTCTCTCTCTCTTGTGCTCACCCCCTAATCTTAACTAATTTCTATTACGTGCTGAGTGAGCCCATATCAGATGGTTATACATGTACATCATTACGCGACGAGAGAAACCATAGGATTCCTCCTGCCCTTTCATGACGTCAAAGTTGCTGAATGATGATTATTGCTCTGTGTTCGTCACGAATCCATCCTTGTTCAGTTTGCACAGCATAAGGCAGTAACACAGCAGCTCGAAAAGAAAGCAAACAAGATCGCCATGCCATACTGACACGCTCCTTTTTTGTTTTGACTGGCTGGATTGGTAACTTATTGTTACTGTTATTGTTTGTTTTTTTTTAAGCCCAGCCGACTGCGTAGAGCCATGTCAGGGCTATAACCGTTTCAAAACATATACAATACTTCAGCAGGAAGAAAAAAGCAAAATGAAATTAAGTACATATATCAATGTATTCGTGCACGTAATCTAAGGAGATGCCCCTGGCGTTGACTACTCCGTCCAATTTATCATACATGAGATTTTAAAAAAAACATACCTGAAAACAAATTTTAAACATAAGTAAGGACACTAAAACAGATATAAGAAGGGGCCTAAATTACCTGAAATTGCTTCCGCATATGTCATTTCCCTAGAGCCATTTAATATATGTACCCAGTTATCAATCCTAAGAGAAAGTACGTAAGATTTTATCGAAGACATATAGGTGAATGGACCAACAAGACAGAAAATGATAGGAAGAAATGACAGAAAGCAAGCAAAGGAACAAGGCAGAAACAAAGAGAATGACAGAAAAGGAGAAATTTCTTGCACAGACATTCCAGAAGGTGGGGATACTGTTTATACTGAAAGAGCCCCCGGCATCCCCACGGGGGGAGGGGGATTGGTATCAGGGTAATTGGCTGGGTGGCTGGTTATACGTTCCTTTCTTCTTAAGTTGGTTGATGGGATGGGTGGTTGTCTCATTTGGTTGGAGTTTCGTTTATCTTTCTTTTTTTTTTCCTTCTTTCTGTCTTTCCCTCTGTCTTTCTAGTCTTCTGTCTTTCTTTCTTCTCAATAAAATTATGATGTGTTAAGATTCATCTTTCATGCCTGTATGTGTCAGTGTATACAAATAAAGTGAAAAAATTGTCACGTTGCTTGAGGGCAGAATTGAACCAGACTGCCATTCTAACTGGTAACTGTATCAAGAAGATCACGGCAGGGAAAAGTGTAAGAATACGTGTTACCAAAGAGTTTACAACTCTTGGATAATTAACATTGATCAACTGGTTTTTATTCAGCACAAGAAGCAACTGTCAAAGTTCAAATCGGTAACGCCGGGTTTTTCTTTTTTCTTTTTTTTTTTCATACAGTAATGAGAAAATTGCAGCAATTCTTAGCTGTCCTAAGCTGTTATTGTGTATTGTGTGAATCTTCACTTAATCCATATCAAATACTTAACCCTTACAAGCATTAATCCATGTATCATAATTGATTAGCTAGACACATTTTCGTTGCTCCAGTTGTGTTAACAGTGAAAAAACAGAGGTGAAACACAATCGAGTTTAACTGGTAAATGGATGGAAGACCAAACTATGCCGTAGCTTGACCACACCATCTCAAAGACGGTATAAAGTAGCGAAGCAAAGGAAAAGCATACTGCCTTCAAAATGCAAGTCTTGGAGAAAGCGAGTTCTGTAATATCGCGTAATTAACAACTATTTTGGTAATGGGGAAAATCTTCACCTAACTATCCCCACTCATCATGGAATCCAGGAAACGAGAAAGTATGTGAACTAGCAAGAAGAGGACCCTTTTTGCAGACAAAAGTGTCACCCATAGAGAGGTGGAACGACATCAAATCATTCCTTCGGTCACAAACACAAAGAGACGACTGTCCTCTTCTGTCCAAATCAATCCTTCAATCACAAACACAAAGAGACGACTGTCCTCTTCTGTCCATATCAGTCCTTCAGTCCCAAACACAAAGAGGCGACTGTCCTCTTCTATTCAGAAAGCGGCCAGCAGCCCTGAAGAGACTTCGCACTGACAACAACCAGCTCAACGCCTGTACGAACCGAACTGCAAACTGACGGCATTACTATCCTGCTCCTATAGTCAAGAGGACCAAACAGTTTAATACAAACTAGTCTCCGTGGTGTAGTGGTTAACGCAACGGACTACCGACTGGAAGGTTGTGGGTTCGAATCCCCATCAATCCCGTCAAAAATCATTGTGAGATTTTTCGGCTGTAACCGGCTCCTACCCGAGTTGGGCGTGCTATGGGCTCATTAGGAAGACTGGGACCACACAGCCGAGCCTCATCCACTTCACGGATGCGTCATTGAGGGAGGGTGTTGCTCAAATCTTCTGACCAGCACCGCAGGTGTCTGTATCTCTCGGGCCTGGTTGACACCTGGTTGATATACACTTATGGTAGCAAGCGTAGATTACAGCCCTGTCACGCAGTCTCAATCCTAGCTAGAACTCCATAGCCTCATGATTATCATTCTCATTGACATCATCATCATCATGATCATCGCATTGTAAAAAAAAAAAGGTGTGCCAGCTTCTGTGACCATTAAGGTGGCGCAGAAAATGGGACAAAAAAAACAAAAAACAAAAAAAAAGGTGAGCACAGAGGTAACCTCCCTGAGTGCGATGATCCACAAAACGAAAACAACAGTTGAATACAAATTGCAGCGATGTTGTATCTATCGAGTGACAGGAGACATAGCCAGTCACAATTATTCTGATCACGAAGATTTGTAGCAGCTGGCAGGAACCGCAAAGAAACAGTCACATTCCTCGCCAGATGTGGCCGTGATTATGTAGACTGTGAACGAAGACTGTCCTTTATCTCCCTGCATTGTTCTTTTCTATAACCACCTACTGAACAACCGCCCACCCCATCCTTGGTAATTGTCTCTGTCAGATAACAACGTCTGTATAATTGTACCTTACCAACAACAGCCCCACATCTTGCAGGGAAAACCACTTATCTGTCAGCTGTACTGTTAGTGATGTTATTTGCTGACTTCATCGTCAAGATTATAAGCTCTCTGGATGACACAGACGTGTCTATGACAATGTGTATAGTCGCAAGACGGCACAAATTAGTCTATGTTAATAAGAAGGCTCTTAAAAAAGATGCAAACTATATACGACGATTATGATGCAGTTTTCAATCTTCATCAGAAGTTTTCATTCATTTATTTATAAGCATGATTTATTTCATGGTACGGAAAAAGGCAAAACGTTACAAATTGAGGCGTCGAAGTTATTCTGTAATAATTCCATGACAATAAAGAAATAGGTATACCTCTCAAAAAGGTTTCAACTTACAGTTAAAAGAAGATTCTGTATTGAAAATTTCCTCCCTACAATTTAACTTGGACATAGATTTGAAATATTTGTATCAACTCACATGAAAGGAGGAAATGGAGAAATAGGAAGCCTCAAATTTTACAATCAGCAACACAGGACGAGGGTTTGATACAGAATCATGCACAGTCTCATTACTGTAATGATTTTCATCTGACGTAACAATTTTTCTCCCTGCAGCAACATGGACCCTGTTTCCCACAAACCTAAGATCATGTACCCTGTTTCCCACAAACTTAAGATCATGTGCCCTGTTTCCCACAAACTTAAGATCATGTACCCTGTTTCCCACAAACTTAAGATCATGTACCCTGTTTCCCACAAACTTAAGATCATGTACCCTGTTTCCCACAAACTTAAGATCATGTACCCTGTTTCCCACAAACTTAAGATCATGTACCCTGTTTCCCACAAACTTAAGATCATGTACCCTGTCTTAGTTGTGCATGTTGTGTTGACATATCAAGAAATGTTCCTTATATCACTTTTTTTTCTCTTAAACAATTTAGGGTTAATTCTAACACTGGAAGTTGACAGACACCAGATGGTAATGGATGCAACAAAAAACAGCAATTCCACTGGCCTAAAAAATCACACCACACTACTCTGCACGCCACACGCCACACGCTGACCATTTCGCCCAGCAAGCGACTCTTTATGTGCTGTATGACCCATTCGGACCCGGTCATTAGTTATCTTGTTTACAAGCCGAGTGGCGAGGTGGAGATATGACAAACCCCGGGACATAGCAACATAACGCTCACCAGACAGGTCCTGCTTGGTTCATCATCATCATCATCATCGTCGTCGTCATCATCATCATCATCATCATTGTCATCATGAATTGCCCTGCGCATGGCGATGGCGATCATGACCCTCCGTATGAATCTATCCCTTGTCGCCACAAGTACATCTTCCACCTTCTCTGTCCTCAGCCACTCTGCAAGTCCGTCCAATATTTTCTCCCTTGGTTTACCTGGTGTTCTCTTTCCCTCCAGCTTTCCTATTGTGACCAGGTGTTGTAAGTCCCCTTTCCTCATAAAATGACCTATAAGTGTTGCCTGTCTTTTCCTAATTTTCTTTATCAATGATCTTCTTGATCTCCTGGTTGGCTACCAGATCAAAAGAGAATGGAGGAGCCCTCTTTTGCCTTATTCCAGGCCTTCAGCTTTCTAATAGGCAGTCCACCAGTCACCAGCTCGTGTGACTGTCAGCTCTTCTCTCTTTAATTTAGTCTCGACGTTTAGCAGCCGGTATCTCTCTATGTTGCTTTACCACAACACATGGGGGTGTTCGTAGGATGGCACAAGTGGTTAGGCATGATGCTCCAGACACAGCCTATTTTTGTATTTAAGCTAGGTCTTAAACACTTTTGGGGTAATTCAAACGTTCAAAACAGATTAGCCCTGTTAAATCGCATGGTCACAGCTACCTGTATGGTCAAATCTTTCACCGAAGTTTGATTAAAATAGAATGATCACTTTTTAATTGAAACCTTTATACACTTACTCCTCTACTATGACTCAAATTATCGACTTGTTCAAACTCAGAAGTTTGTGGCCTTTCACTTCCCTATCTTTGCACTCAAATTTAGTAAACATACACGTTAACTTCTCTATGTTTAGACTCAAATTTGGCAAAGGTATATCGTAAACAGCACGAATCATTGCTGTCATGTTGTATCCAGAGATGCTCAGACAGATTTTCAGTCGTTTGAGACAAGGTCTGAACTATAACTAATTATGCCAGAAACAGTCCGGTTTCTGTTTTTGTTACAGATCAATGTATGGCCAGTTTTTTGTTTGTTTGTTTGTTTGTTTTGTTTTGTTTTGTTTTTTGTTTTTGTTTTAGAACTTTGTCATCAAGTCTATCACTCTTCCCATAGTTTGATCAAAAAGACAGATTGTTGGGTCAGTGGATTTGCCTTAACCCTCTGACTCCCGAATCCTGTCGAACAGCATCCTGCATTGCCAACCATGCTAGCAGAGCAAAACCTTAACCTTTCGATTCCCTCACCCTATCCATCAGCTTTCTGCAGGAAGCTGGTGGATAAAGTGAGGGAGTCAAAGGGTGAATTTTTGCAGCTGGTAGACAGAATGCTGGAATCAAAGAAATAACAAGTCTGTCTCATGCAGACAATGTTAGTAACTGACTCATAGGCCAGTGGTCCTGCCATGACTTGTTTCCTGTGTAGAAAATATCAGTTATTGACCATAGGATCGGTGTAGTGAATGTCAGTTATTGACTGAAATCAGTGGTCCTGCCATAATTTGTCTATCCTATGTAGATGATGTCAGTCATGGACTATCGAGTCAATGGTTTTGCCATAATTTGTCTGTCCTGCATGCGAGGACATTATCAGTCACTGACTGGTGAAGCAGTGGTCCCTCCATAACTTGTTTGCATTGACAAGACAGTGTCTTTTATTGACTCTTGGGTTAATGGTCCTGTCATAACTTTTTAAAGAGAATGTCATTTACTTGCTGTGGGGTCACTGGTCCTGCCATGATTTGTACAATGGGGTCGGTGGTCCCGCCATACTTTGTTTGTCCTGTGTAAACATTGTCAGTTATTGACTCCTGATTCAGTGGTCCTTCCATAACTTGTACTCCGATGTTAGTGGTCTTGCCATAATTTGTCTGTCCTGTGCAAACATAGTCAGTTATTGACTCATGAGTCAGTTGTCCTGCCATAATTTTACTCTGAGGTCAGTGTCCCTGCCATAATTTGCACTCTGAGGTTGGTGGTCCTGCAACAATTTATATTCTGAGGTCAGTTGTTCTGCCATAATTTGTACTCTGAGGTCAGTGGTCCTGCTATAATTTGTACTGTGAGATCGGTGGTCCTGATATAATTTGTACTCTCAGATCAGTGGTCCTGCCATAATTTGTACTCTGAATTCAGTGGTTCTGCCATAATTTGTACTCTGAAATCAATGGTCTTGCCATAATTTGTACTCTGAAATCAATGGTCTTGCCATAATTTGTACTCTGAAATCAATGGTCTTGCCATAATTTGTACTCTGAAGTCAGTGGCCCTGTCATAATTTGTATTCTGAGGTCAATGGTCTTGCCATAATTTGTATTCTGAGGTCAATGGTCTTGCCATAAGTTGTATTCTGAGATCAGTTGTCGTGCCATAATTTGTACTCTGAGATCAGTTGTCCTGCCATAATTTGTACTCTGAAGGTCAGTTGTCCTGCCATAATTTGTACTCTGAAGGTCAGTGGTCCTGCCATAATTTGTACTCTGAAGGTCAGTTGTCCTGCCATAATTTGTACTCTGAAGGTCAGTGGTCCTGCCATAATTTGTACTCTGGTCAGTGGTCCTGCCATAATTTGTACTCTGAAGGTCAGTTGTCCTGCCA
>JAPXFY010000017.1:27157586-27165086 GCA_030674185.1 Monoplex corrugatus | reverse complement strand
TTATCTATTTGTTTGTTTGTCTGTTTGATTATTTATTTATTCATTTATTTATTTACTTATTCTTGTTCAACCATCTGCTCTGTTTGTTTGGTTTTTCCTCCTTTTTTTTTTCAATAAGATAACAATAGGTTAAGTTAAATGTGAAATCGATTCCTGTCAGTATCTGAACGAATCTGGCCTGTTCGCCACCCATGATAATGCACAAGTCATTTCTGGTGATGTCATCTTAGTGATAACTGCTACGTATATCCTGTTCTCCCCCACCCCCCACCCCACCCGTTCTTTCTCCCTATTTCAAGACCCCCCCCCCCCCATCTCACCCCTTGAAAACCAATTAGCCTTCTTGCCTTTCTGAAGTCTTGATAGAATAAAAATGTGAATATAAATATGAATCGAGGGAGAGGAGAAAGGCACCACTCTAACAATGCTGACCCCGAGAAATGTTGAGGTCTCTACCACCTCATTCCCCGACGACCCCAGGGTTATAGGGCAATCTATCTATATGAAAATGCTTTTACAGGGAGAGAACCTGTCCGGTAAAGGGAAAACCGGTGTGTGTTTGAACCGTGCATCTGAGTTATTATCGGCTGACCTTACTCAACCAGAGTGTATTTCCCAGGACAGTACAGACGTGTCTGACAATTAGTGGTCTGCTACGTTGATACGGACCAGCCCCTGGCAATGCTTACCTTCCAGTACGGAGCGAATCGCTTGTCAACGTACGGGTATTTTCAGTCAGTTACAGAACCAAATAGGCACTTATTTATGTTCTGTCTAATACTGTAATAGTGAAAACCATTTTGAAATTAGAAGTTTGACTGTAGACTTTAGAAGATAGTTCCCCTCTGATTCGTAATTTTGAGATAAAGAAGGTCCGTAAATTTGCGACAAACAGGGAAAACCAAAATCATAACTTCAGCAGTAAGTCTTCCTAAGCAGCTAAGACCGTTCTTTGCTCACCTCTCCATTAAATATGTGCTCTTTGACGGAAATATTAAAACACATAAAGGTGTAATGTTTTATCACTAACGATGCTTAAAGCTAAAGGGGAAAGATTTCAAAGACTTCATATGGCGAAAGTCTGATTTTAAACTTTAAAAGGGAAAGAATTCATATACAGGAAATATTGTAAACTGAGAGCTACCTCCTGTTTCAAAATGGATCAATATTCTGATCAATATAATGTCCTGATCAAGCAGACTATGTTCGCACTCAAAAGTCGCCTGCTGACATGTGTCATGTTGTATGAATCCATACTATGATGCAAAGAGCTAACAACACCCAGCAATATCCACAACTTCGCAGAAAGGTAATTACGTGTTGAAAACTGGCATTTTCAGTGTTTGACTTTTTTACTTGTTTTATTCTTTTACTGTCTTTCTTTCTTTCTTTGTTTCTCTCGTTCTTTTTTGTTTGTTAGTTTGTGTATACGTTGGTTTCTTTGTTTGATTCTTTGTTTCTTTCTTTCTTTCTTTCTTTGTTTTTTTTTAATCGTTTGTAACTAATGGGAAGGTATTTTCAAATAGCATTTTAACGCGACAAAAATCTAAATGTTAGGAACTTAATGTAATGTCATGTGCATGAACTGTTTCCTTATCATTAAATCAAAACTCCCGAATCAACCCCTGAAACCTCTACGTCCTGTTGCGGTCGCTATCATCAAACACTGTGAGGTGACAAGCGACTGATCCTATGGTGGTAGTCACAATTAGAAATCTGTCTGTATAATAAAGACCTATCCATAACGGCACATGATGATGGTTTCAACCTTGGCTGTGGCATAATTTGCCTGTATATAATGAGTAGAATATTACTGCACAACAGAAAGGAGAATAGATCAGTCACTGGATCTTTTCATCCCTCAGCCGTGTGAAAGTAACCTCTGAGGCGAAGGGAGATAAGTTTGAAAACATATACGTCAGAAATTATACAAAAGAACCCGAAAAAGAGACAGGAGAAGCAAGAGAGTGAGCAGAAAAGTTGAAACACTAGAACAGCTCCCTTTCATTTTACAGAACTGGAGACGTCTTTGGCGATTTTCAGTGAATTTCTTTATCATCATCATCATCAGGTGCCCTGCCGCATGGACTTCCAACCATCTCTATCTCTCGTTGCCCCCAGCATCTCCTCCACCCTCCTCATCCCCAGCCACTCTGCAAGTCCGTCCAGCATTCTCTCCCTGGGTCTACCTGGTGCTCTCTTTCCCTCCACCTTTCCCGTTGTGACCAGGTGCTCCAAATCCCCCTTCCTCATAAAATGGCCTATAAATGTTGCTTGTCTTTACCTAATCTTCCTTATGAGTGATCTACTTGTGTCTGCCTCCATCAAGACTGTCTCGTTTGTTTTCTTTGCTGTCCATGGAACTCTCAACATTCTTCTTCTGAGAAACCACATCTCGGCTGCCTCGATCCTGCTCTGGCTTTGCTTGCTGACTGTCCACGCCTCGCATCCGTACAACAGTATTGGTTCTATATAACATTCAAGGACTCTCTTTCTGATGTTAATTGATAGGCATTTGTTGGTAAGAATGCCTGTCATCTTCTTGAATGCTGTTTTGGCTTGGCCGATTCTGCCAGCTATTTCCGATGTGCATCTGCCGCCTGATGAAATGACCGTTCCCAGGTATTTGAACTTATTAACCTGTGTCAAGGTTGTGCCATTTGCTGTTATTTTGCATGAGGGGATTTCATATTTTTTACTGATCACCATGACTTCAGTCTTCCTGCTGTTTAGTTCCAACCCCTTACCCTTGCTTTCTGTTTCTAGTATATTCACAAGGTTTTGTAGGTCCCTTTCATTTTCTGCAATTAGCACGGTGTCATCTGCGTGCCGAATGTTGTTTATCATTTTCCTTCCAACCTTTAATCCAGAGTCTTCTTCTAGGTTTCTCATGATGTTTTCGCTATATAGTGAAAAAAGATCTGGTGACAAAACACAACCCTGTCTGACTCCTCTTTTGATGTTTTGAAAAGAGCTTATATTGTTTTCTATTCTCATTGCAGCTGTTTGTTCCCAGTACATATTCCTGATTATTCGTAGATCTTTTCCATCGACATTGAGTCTCTCCAGTTGGTTGATCAATTCATCATGTCGTACCCGATCGAAAGCCTTGGTATAGTCAACAAAGCATAAATACAAATCCTTATTCATCTCAATTGACCTCTCTATGACAGTTCTTAGAATGTATATGGCATTAATAGTTCCTTTCCCCTCCAGAAATCCACACTGTTCTTCTGCTATTTCTCTTTTGATTCTATTCCTTGTCCTCATCATCATTTGATTCTATTCCTTGTCCTCATCAACTTCTTGATGAGGACAAAAATTTCTTTATGTTGTACAAAAACAAAATGTTAGAATTTAAGGCAAGGAAGGTATTCTCGGGGTTTTTTGTTTTGTTTTTTTCATTTCAAAAACAGGAAAGGTTTGCCTCTTGGGAGTATACATAAAGTTTCCAACTCGGAATTCAAGAAGATTCTGCAGGTGAAAGATTTTTTTATTCTACATTCACAGTTAACTTTTACGAATATTTTGGAGTTTGTACAAGGGTGATTCATCGGACATATCCATTTATCTCTACCTTATCTGCCAGTAATTGTCAGGCAGACTCCTTGAGTCTGCGCATAACCTGATGCACTGGCAAGGTTTCGAAGTGAAGACGGAAAAAGGAGAAGGGAAACTTTGAAATACTAAGCTGACGCCATCAAAATAATTTTTGATCATTATGAAGGGTTGCAAACAAGCCAACTTTAGTATCATTGGCTGGGATTTAATTCAAGACATGAAACTTTGAGTTAACGAATTCATCAAATAAGTCAGCTCACACAGGGAAAAAGTGGAAGAAGACAAGAAATGGAGAACGTTTAACTGCATAACTTGCAGCACCCCACTGACTTCAATACCCAGCGTTGCTAAGCTTCATCGTTGCAATGGTTTTCCCCTGAATGTATAATCTTCCTGCAGCAAACTGGTCACATTTCTCCCTGGAAAACCACGCCAAGACAGCAAAATGCCTTGGGTCTGTCTGAGTAATAGCTGAGACATGCTGCCACCGCGATCGATAGCGTGTTTGATTATTGATTGTGCGTGCTGTGCACGTGCATCGCTACTGTCTGGTGAGGCTAGCCAACATAAGAGTTCATTCGAGAAGTTGCATGTTAGTGATGGAACTAGCTAGCGCTAGCTATAATGTTACCAACCTACATGTATATTTATGAAGAACTATCTAACCCTGGCCATAATGTTACCAACCTACATGTACATTTATAAAGAACTATCTAACGCTGGTTATAATGATACCAACCTATATGTACATTTATAAAGAACTATCTAACGCTGGTTATAATGATACCAACCTATATGTATATTTATGAAGAACTATCTAACGCTGGCCATAATGTTACCAACCTATATGTATATTTATAAAGAACTATCTAACACTGGTTATAATGATACCAACCTACATGTACATTTATAAAGAACTATCTAACGCTGGTTATAATGTTACCAACCTATATGTATATTTATAAAGAACTATCTAACGCTGGCCATAATGTTACCAACCTACATGTACATTTATAAAGAACTATCTAACGCTGGTTATAATGATACCAACCTATATGTATATTTATAAAGAACTATCTAACGCTGGTTATAATGTTACCAACCTACATGTATATTTATGAAGAACTATCTAACGCTGGTTATAATGATACCAACCTGTAATTATGTATATTTTTGAAGAACTATCTAACGTTGGTTATAATGATACCAACCTACATGTATATTTATGAAGAACTATCTAATGCTGGTTATAATGATACCAACCTATAATTATGTATATTTATGAAGAATTATCTAACGCTGGCCATAATGTTACCAACCTATATGTATATTTATGAAGAACTATCTAACGCTGGTTATAATGATACCAACCTATATGTATATTTATAAAGAACTATCTAACGCTGGTTATAATGATACCAACCTATATGTATATTTATAAAGAACTATCTAACGCTGGTTATAATGTTACCAACCTACATGTATATTTATGAAGAACTATCTAACGCTGGTTATAATGATACCAACCTGTAATTATGTATATTTTTGAAGAACTATCTAACGTTGGTTATAATGATACCAACCTACATGTATATTTATGAAGAACTATCTAATGCTGGTTATAATGATACCAACCTATAATTATGTATATTTATGAAGAATTATCTAACGCTGGCCATAATGTTACCAACCTATATGTATATTTATGAAGAACTATCTAACGCTGGTTATAATGATACCAACCTATATGTATATTTATAAAGAACTATCTAACGCTGGTTATAATGATACCAACCTATATGTATATTTATAAAGAACTATCTAACGCTGGTTATAATGATACCAACCTGTATGTATATTTAAAGAACTATCTAACCCTGGCCATAATGTTACCAACCTATATGTATATTTATTAAGAACTATCTAAACTTAGCAATAATGATACAAAGCTGCATGTGTATTTATAAAGAACTATCTAACGCTGGCCATAATATTACCAACTACATGTACATTTATAAAGAACTATCTAACGCTGGTTATAATGATACCAACCTATATGTATATTTATAAAGAACTATCTAACGCTGGTTATAATGATACCAACCTATAATTATGTATATTTATGAAGAACTATCTAACGTTGGTTATAATGATACCAACCTACATGTATATTTATAAAGAACTATCTAACGTTGGTTATAATGATACCAACCTGTATGTATATTTATAAAGAACTATCTAACGCTGGTTATAATGATACCAACCTATATGTATATTTATAAAGAACTAACCTACGCTAGCTATAGTGATACCAACCTATATGTATATTTATGAAGAACTATCTAACGCTGGTTATAATGATACCAACCTACATGTATATTTATAAAGAACTATCTAACGCTGGTTATAATGATACCAACCTACATGTATATTTATAAAGAACTATCTAACGCTGGTTATAATGATACCAACATATATGTATATGTATAAAGAACTATCTAACTCTGGCCATAATGATACCAACCTATATGTATATTTATAAAGAACTATCTAACGTTGGCCATAATGTTACCAACCTACATGTGTATTTATGAAGAACTATCTAACGCTAGCTATAGTGATACCAACCTATATGTATATTTATAAAGAACTATCTAACGCTAGCTATAATGATACAAAGCTGCATGTGCATTTATGAAGAACTATCTAACGCTGGCCATAATGTTACCAACCTACATGTGTATTTATGAAGAACTATCTAACGCTAGCTATAATGATACAAACCAATCTACGTGTGTATTTGTGAAGGAGTGACAACTTGAATGAGCTAAAGATTTGTTAAGAATAGAAGTTTCAGCTTTCTGGTTTTCCTTGTTCATGACATCACGGTGTCACTGATAGTTGATGGTACTATATCCACTACACTACAAATACAATGTGATGGAAAGACAAAAGCAAAACGAGATAGTCATCCTCCCTTTTCATACAAAAATGATAGCAGAAAATCAAGATTTGGTACTTTTCAAGGTTAATCCGACCTTGAAGGAAGCTTCAGTTAAAAATAACATAGACGTCCATTGAAAATAACAATAGACTGTTACAACACTGAAAAAGACTTTAAGAACTGTCAGAAGTTCTGGAGAAAGTGCTGTTGACACACCATCCTCAGAAAGTGCTCATTTTTGGCTTTCTGTGTTTGTTGGTACATGTGATCTTGAAGCTAGCACATTGTCTTCCAAAATCATTGATTTACGACTCGTCAGTAGTCCGCAAGTCTGGCTGAATTTTTTTCAAGACATATCTACAAACAGCTGAATAAAATCTTGCTAATACATTTTATAACAGATAAACATGCACACACACACATACACACACACACACTCAAACACGCGCACACACATACATGCATACATACACAAACACATACGTACACACACACACACACACACACACACACACACACACACACACACACACACACACACACACACACACACACACACACACACACACACACACACACACTCCCACGTAATATGAAAAAAGAATCCCTTTTACACGAAAGTGGACAGTTGAAGAATAGATACCTAGATACCATTATCAACTGGTGAGCTTTTCAGGTCAGGATCTTGTCTAGGATTGAAGAATTAAAACAGCAGAACTATGGAAAGGGCTGATAGAATCACATAGAATACCAGATTATCTGGTTGTGTTTTCAGTTTTTCTCAGTCCGGAAGGGTAGGGATTTTTGAATAGTACGAATTTGCAGAAACCATTGTGAAGAAGTCTTCCCACTTTTTCTCCTCCCCTCTTGCCCACTTCTACAATCTTTTTGATTTTCTACCAGTCTGTTGTCATCTATACTCTGGCTTCTTCACTCACCAAAATATTCTTACGCCATTGCGTGGAAGGTTCTTTTCTTTCACAGGAATTACTCTG
>JAPXFY010000017.1:27150086-27152586 GCA_030674185.1 Monoplex corrugatus | reverse complement strand
AATGATACCAACCTACATGTATATTTATAAAGAACTATCTAACTCTGGTTATAATGATACAAAGCTGCATGTGTATTTATGAAGAACTATCTAACGCTGGTTATAATGATACCAACCTACATGTATATTTATAAAGAACTATCTAACGCTGGTTATAATGATACCAACCTACATGTATATTTATAAAGAACTATCTAACGCTGGTTATAATGATACCAACCTATATGTATATTTATAAAGAACTATCTAACGCTGGTTATAATGATACCAACCTATATGTATATTTATAAAGAACTATCTAACGCTGGTTATAATGATACCAACCTATATGTATATTTATAAAGAACTATCTAACGCTGGTTATAATGATACCAACCTATATGTATATTTATAAAGAACTATCTAACGCTAGCTATAATGATACAAAGCTGCATGTGCATTTATGAAGAACTATCTAACGCTGGCCATAATGTTACCAATCTACATGTGTATTTATGAAGAACTATCTAACGCTAGCTATAATGATACAAACCAATCTATATGTGTATTTGTGAAGGAGTGACAACTTGAATGAGCTAAAGATTTGTCAAGAATAGAAGTTTCAGCTTTCTGGTTTTCCTTGTTCATGACATCACGGTGTCACTGATAGTTGATAGTACTATATCCACTACACTACAAATACAATGTGATGGAAAGACAAAAGCAAAACGAGATAGTCATCCTCCCTTTTCATACAAAAATGATAGCAGAAAATCAAGATTTGGTACTTTTCAGGGTTAATTCTACCTTGAAGGAAGCTTCAGTTAAAAATAACATAGACATCCATTGAAAATAACGGTAGACTATTACAACACTGAAAAGACTTTAAGAACTGTCAGAAATTCTGGAGAAAGTGCTGTTGACACACCATCCTCAGAAAGTGCTCATTTTTGGCTTTCTGTGTTTGTTGGTACATGTGATCTTGAAGATAGCACATTGTCTTCCAAAATCATTGATTTACGACTCGTCAGTAGTCCGCAAGTCTGGCTGAATTTTTTTCAAGACATATCTAAAAACAGCTGGAAAAAAAATCTTGCTAATACATTTTATAACAGATAAACACGCACACACACACACACACATACACACACACACTCAAACACGCGCACACACATACATACATACATACATAAACACACAAACACACACACACTCAAACACACACACACACACTCACTCACACACACACACACACACACACACACACACACACACACACACACACACACACACACACACACACTCCCACGTAATATGAAAAAAGAATCCCTTTTACACGAAAGTGGACAGTTAATGAATAGATACCTAGATACCACTATCAACTGGTGAGATTTTCAGGTCAGTACCTTGTCTAGGATTGAAGAATTAAAACAGCAGAAATATGGAAAGGGCTGATAGAATCATACAAGATACCAGATTAAATGGTTCTGTTTTCAGTTTTTCTCAGTCTGGTAGGGTAGGGATTTTTGAATGGTATGAATTTGCAGAAACTATTGTGAAGAAATCTTCCCACTTTTTCTCCTCCCCTCTTGCCCACTTCTACAATCTTTTTGATTTTCTTCCAGTCTGTTGTCATCTATACTCTGATCTGGCTTCTTCACTCACCAAAATGTTCTTACGCCATTGCGTAGAACGTTCTTTTCTTTCAAAGGAATTACTCTGCACACCATAGATAATATTTCTAGCATAATTTATAAACAGTAATGTATAACAGGCAAGCACGTGGTTATGTCCCGGTGTTTGTCATCTGCCCACCTTGCCATTCGGTTTGTAAACAAGGTAACTGATGACTGGGTCCGAATGGGCTATGCAACGCATGAACAGCTTGAAGAAATGACTGTCGATTGGCGTCGGGAGCTTGGGAGGTTAATGTCAAGAGAGTGGCGAAGTATTGGTGCTCCAAGTCCCGTTCGCACCCTCGTGGTGTTTCTTGTTAATAACGATATATGTACTACACCTTGGCTTCTTCACTCACCAAAATATTCTTACGCCATTGCTTAAGAATATGTTTCATAGGAATTACTCTGTACACCATAGATATATATTTCTAGTACAACTTGTGAACAGTAATGTATAACAGGTAAGCATGTACGCACACAAACATATTTCCTCGTCTCGTGTCGATTGGCATAATTCTCTCATGCTTCTCTGTCAAATTATTTTTATTTAGTCAACATTGTTTACATTAATCTCCCGTTTTAAGGCTGAAAATGGGGACAGCGTAATCTAGAATTTCAACAAAACTGCTCGTCAATAGTTAATGCTATGACAACAGTTTGACGTATGAACTGGTTTCGACAGTTCAAAATGTCAGGCCATATTCTTATCATATCATTAATCAGTTAATTCCAACTCCAATTATTTCCAGTTTGCAAAAGTAATTCATTACCGCTTTTATGTCGGTTCCTCCTCCTATCTTATGCTTTTGATAATACATGTTGTATATTTGTGATACAATTTC
>JAPXFY010000017.1:27145086-27147586 GCA_030674185.1 Monoplex corrugatus | reverse complement strand
CTTTTATATATCATTTCTGACTATCAGGCTAGTGTGCTTTTATATATCATTTCTACTGCATATCAAATTAGTGTGTTTTTATATATCATTTCTACTGCATATCAAATTAGTGTGCTTTTAGATATCATTTCTACTGTATATCAAATTAGTGTGCTTTTATATATCATTTCTGACTATATATCAGACTAGTGTGTTTTTATATATCATTTCTGACTATATATCAGACTAGTATGTTTTTATATATCATTTCTGACTATATATCAGACTAGTGTGCTTTTATGTATCAGTTCTGACTCTGTATCAGACTATCCCAGTGAAACTATGTCTCATGTATTTGCATGTGTTCAGCCCCTTTATGCCTACCCTGTCTCTCTCTGTTTGTCTGTTTGTCTGTCTATCTGTCTGTCTGTCTGTCTGTCTCTGTCTCTGTCTCTCTCTGTCTCTCTCTGTCTCTCTGTCTCTCTGTCTCTCTCTCTGTCTCTTTCTCTCTCTCTCTCTCTCTATCTCTCTCTCTCTTTCTCTGTCTGCATGTATATATCAAACTAGTGTTCTGTAATATATCATTTCTGAGTGTGTATCAAACTACATCAAACTGGTGTGCATTTATATATCATTTCTGACTATATATCAGACTAGTGTGTTTTTATATATCATTTCTAACTCGATATCAGACTATCTCAGTGAAACTATCTCTCATGTATTTGCGTGTGTTCAGCCCCTTTCTGCCTACCCTTCTATGATGTAAGGTATAGCTCCTGCTGTTGCTAAAAGACAGCATATTACAGTGAGATCGATGTTCTCTGCTTTCTTGTAATTCTGTTTTAATGCAAAGCTTGCGTGATGGTCCTCTACTGTGAGATGATTCGCGTCACGAAAACTGTACAAGCCTACGATGTGCATTGAAGCCAACTATTGTATGAGTAGCACATTTCAGTCACAGTAGATGCAGAGATATGTAGAAAAGTAATGCGATATCAGCTTCAAAGGTCACGTCGTATAATTACATACTTTTTTTTTTCTTTTAATATTTCAGCGCTCTGTTATTGAGTGTCTGAATCTCTGTCTGGTATTTTGAATGAATTTCTCTTTTGTCCTGTCTCTCTCTGTTTGTCTGTTTGTCTGTGTGTCTGTGTGTCTGTCTGTCTGTGTGTCTGTGTGTCTGTGTGTCTGTCTCTCTCTCTCTCTTTCTCTCTCTCTCTCTATCTGTCTCTGTTACTCTCTCTCTCACTCTCTCTGTTTCTCTCTCCCCCCTCTCTCTCTCTCTCTCTCCCCACACACAAACACAGAGTCAGAAACACACACGCACATTACAGACGTTTACACGTGTGTTTTATACAGCGTCTGTCAGCGTCATGCGTCTGTCTGTCTCTCTGTCAGGATTGCTGATTCAGTGTACTTTTACACATCATTTCTGACTGTATATCAGACTAGTGTACTTTTTTTTATATATCGTTTCCGGTTGTACATCAGACTATTCTCAGTGAAACTATCTCTCATGTATTTGCGTGTATTCAGCCCGTTCATGCCTACCCTTCTATGATGCAAGGTATAGCTCCTGCTGTTGCTTAAAGACAGCATATTGCAGTTGGATCGATGTTCTCCAGTTTCTTGTTATTCTGCTTTAATGCAAAGATTGCGTGATGAGATGGTCCTCTACTGTGAGATGATTCGCGTCACAAAAACTGTAGCAGCCAAGATGTACATTGAAGCCAACTACTCCATGAGCAGCACATTTCAGTCACAGTAGATGCAGAGATTACATATCTACATGACAGTTATGCGATATCAGCCTCAAAGGTCACGTGGTACAATCATGTACTTTTTTTTTTCTTTTAATGTTTCAGCAGTCTGTTATTGAACGCTATATTTTCTGAATCTCTTTCTCGTATTTGAACGAATTTCTCTTTCGTTCTGTCTCTCTGTCTCTGTGTCTGTCTCTGTCTCTGTCGTCTGTCTCTGTTCTGTTCTGTCTCTGTCTCTGTCTGTCTCTGTCTCTGTCTCTTCTGTCTCTGTCGCTGTCGCTGTCACTGTCGCTGTCACTGTCACTTCTGTCTCTGTCTCTGTCTATCTGATCTGTCTATCTATCTATCTATCTTCTATCTATCTATCTATCTATCTACCTACCTACCTATCTATCTATCTATCTACCTACCTACCTACCTATCTATCTATCTGTCTATCTATCTGTCTATCTATCTATCTCTCTACCTACCTATCTATCTATATATCTATCTATCTGTCTATCTATCTGTCAGTCTATCTATCTATCTATTTATATCTGTCTGTCTGTCTCTTTTCTCTCTGTGTGCTTCTTTTCTGTCTACTCTCTCTGTTTCTGTCTCTGTCTGTCTGTCTATCTGTCTGTCTGTCTGCCTGTCTGTTCTGTGTCTGTCTGTCTCTGTCTATCTGTCTGTCTGTCTCTCTCTCTGTCTCTCTCTCTCCCCCTCTCTTTCTCTCTCTTCCGTCTATCTATCCATTACTCCTCCGTCACTGAGTTGTG
>JAPXFY010000017.1:27137586-27142586 GCA_030674185.1 Monoplex corrugatus | reverse complement strand
CCTGATTATTCGTAGATCTTTTCCATCGACATTGAGTCTCCAGTTGGTTGATCAATTCATCATGTCGTACCCGATCGAAAGCCTTGGTATAGTCAACAAAGCATAAATACAAATCCTTATTCATCTCAATTGACCTCTCTATGACAGTTCTTAGAATGTATATGGCATTAATAGTTCCTTTCCCCTCCACAAATCCACACTGTTCTTCTGCTATTTCTCTTTTGATTCTATTCCTTGTCCTCATCATCATTTGATTCTATTCCTTGTCCTCATCAAATTCTTGACAAACAAAATGTTAGAATTTAAGGCACGGAAGGTATTCTCGGGTTTTTTTGTTTTGTTTTGTTTTGTTTTTTTCATTTCAAAAACAGGAAAGGTTTACCTCTTGGGAGTATACATAAAGTTTCCAACTCGGAATTCAAGAAGATTCTGCAGGTGAAAGATTTTTTTATTCTACATTCACAGTTAACTTTTACGAATATTTTGGAGTTTGTACAAGGGTGATTCATCGGACATATCCATTTATCTCTACCTTATATGCCAGTAATTGTCAGGCAGACTCCTTGAGTCTGCGCATAACCCGATGCACTGGCAAGGTTTCGAAGTGAAGACGGAAAAAGGAGAAGGGAAACTTTGAAATACTAAGCTGACGCCATCAAAATAATTTTTGATCATTATGAAGGGTTGCAAACAAGCCAACTTTAGTATCATTGGCTGGGATTTAATTCAAGACATGAAACTTTGAGTTAACGAATTCATCAAATAAGTCAGCTCACACAGGGAAAAAGTGGAAGAAGACAAGAAATGGAGAACGTTTAACTGCATAACTTGCAGCACCCCACTGACTTCAATACCCAGCGTTGCTAAGCTTCATCGTTGCAATGGTTTTCCCCTGAATGTATAATCTTCCTGCAGCAAACTGGTCACATTTCTCCCTGGAAAACCACGCCAAGACAGCAAAATGCCTTGGGTCTGTCTGAGTAATAGCTGAGACATGCTGCCACCGCGATCGATAGCGTGTTTGATTATTGATTGTGCGTGCTGTGCACGTGCATCGCTACTGTCTGGTGAGGCTAGCCAACATAAGAGTTCATTCGAGAAGTTGCATGTTAGTGATGGAACTAGCTAGCACTAGCTATAATGTTACCAACCTGCATGTATATTTATGAAGAACTCTCTAACCCTGGCCATAATGTTACCAACCTATATGTATATTTATGAAGAACTATCTAACGCTGGTTATAATGATACCAACCTATATGTACATTTATAAAGAACTATCTAACGCTGGTTATAATGTTACCAACCTACATGTATATGTATGAAGAACTATCTAACGCTGGTTATAATGATACCAACCTATAATTATGTATATTTATGAAGAACTATCTAACGCTGGTTATAATGATACCAACCTATAATTAGTTATTTATGAAGAACTATCTAACGCTGGTTATAATGATACCAACCTATATTATGTATATTTATGAAGAACTATCTAACGCTGGTTATAATGATACTAACCTATAATTATGTATATTTATGAAGAACTATCTAACCTGGCCATAATGTACCAACCTACATGTATATTTATAAAGAACTATCTAACGCTGGTTATAATGATACCAACCTATATGTATATTTATAAAGAACTATCTAACGCTGGTTATAATGATTACCAATCTATATGTATATTTATAAAGAACTATCTAACGCTGGTTATAATGATACCAACCTATATGTATATTTATAAAGAACTATCTAACGCTGGTTATAATGATACCAATCTATATGTATATTTATGAAGAACTATCTAACGCTGGTTATAATGATACCAACCTAATGTATATTTATAAAGAACTATCTAACTCTGGTTATAATGTTACCAACCTACATGTGTATTTATGAAGAACTATCTAACGCTGGTTATAATGATACCAAACCTACATGTATATTTATAAAGAACTATCTAACGCTGGTTATAATGATACCAACCTACATGTATATTTATAAAGAACTATCTAACGCTGGTTATAATGATACCAACCTATATGTATATTTATAAAGAACTATCTAACGCTGGTTATAATGATACCAACCTATATGTATATTTATAAAGAACTATCTAACGCTGGTTATAATGATACCAACCTATATGTATATTTATAAAGAACTATCTAACGCTGGTTATAATGATACCAACCTATATGTATATTTATAAAGAACTATCTAACGCTAGCTATAATGATACAAAGCTGCATGTGCATTTATGAAGAACTATCTAACGCTGGCCATAATGTTACCAATCTACATGTGTATTTATGAAGAACTATCTAACGCTAGCTATAATGATACAAACCAATCTATATGTGTATTTGTGAAGGAGTGACAACTTGAATGAGCTAAAGATTTGTCAAGAATAGAAGTTTCAGCTTTCTGGTTTTCCTTGTTCATGACATCACGGTGTCACTGATAGTTGATAGTACTATATCCACTACACTACAAATACAATGTGATGGAAAGACAAAAGCAAAACGAGATAGTCATCCTCCCTTTTCATACAAAAATGATAGCAGAAAATCAAGATTTGGTACTTTTCAAGGTTAATTCTACCTTGAAGGAAGCTTCAGTTAAAAATAACATAGACATCCATTGAAAATAACGGTAGACTATTACAACACTGAAAAGACTTTAAGAACTGTCAGAAGTTCTGGAGAAAGTGCTGTTGACACACCATCCTCAGAAAGTGCTCATTTTTGGCTTTCTGTGTTTGTTGGTACAAGTGATCTTGAAGCTAGCACATTGTCTTCCAAAATCATTGATTTACGACTCGTCAGTAGTCCGCAAGTCTGGCTGAATTTTTTTCAAGACATATCTAAAAACAGCTGAAAAAAAAATCTTGCTAATACATTTTATAACAGATAAACACGCACACACACACACACACATACACACACACACTCAAACACGCGCACACACATACATACATACATACATAAACACACAAACACACACACACACTCAAACACACACACACACTCACTCCACACACACACACACACACACACACACACACACACACACACACACACACACACACACACACACACTCCCACGTAATATGAAAAAAGAATCCCTTTTACACGAAAGTGGACAGTTAATGAATAGATACCTAGATACCACTATCAACTGGTGAGATTTTCAGGTCAGTACCTTGTCTAGGATTGAAGAATTAAAACAGCAGAAATATGGAAAGGGCTGATAGAATCATACAAGATACCAGATTAAATGGTTCTGTTTTCAGTTTTTCTCAGTCTGGAAGGGTAGGGATTTTTGAATGGTATGAATTTGCAGAAACTATTGTGAAGAAATCTTCCCACTTTTTCTCCTCCCCTCTTGCCCACTTCTACAATCTTTTTGATTTTCTACCAGTCTGTTGTCATCTATACTCTGGCTTCTTCACTCACCAAAATGTTCTTACGCCATTGCGTAGAACGTTCTTTTCTTTCAAAGGAATTACTCTGCACACCATAGATAATATTTCTAGCATAATTTATAAACAGTAATGTATAACAGGCAAGCACGTGGTTATGTCCCGGTGTTTGTCATCTGCCCACCTTGCCATTCGGTTTGTAAACAAGGTAACTGATGACTGGGTCTGAATGGGCTATGCAACGCATGAACAGCTTGAAGAAATGACTGTCGATTGGCGTCGGGAGCTTGGGAGGTTAATGTCAAGAGAGTGGCGAAGTATTGGTGCTCCAAGTCCCGTTCGCACCCTCGTGGTGTTTCTTGTTAATAACGATATATGTACTACACCTTGGCTTCTTCACTCACCAAAATATTCTTACGCCATTGCTTAAGAATATGTTTCATAGGAATTACTCTGTACACCATAGATATATATTTCTAGTACAACTTGTGAACAGTAATGTATAACAGGTAAGCATGTACGCACACAAACATATTTCCTCGTCTCGTGTCGATTGGCATAATTCTCTCATGCTTCTCTGTCAAATTATTTTTATTTAGTCAACATTGTTTACATTAATCTCCCGTTTTAAGGCTGAAAATGGGGTCAGCGTAATCTAGAATTTCAACAAAACTGCTCGTCAATAGTTAATGCTATGACAACAGTTTGACGTATGAACTGGTTTCGACAGTTCAAAATGTCAGGCCATATTCTTATCATATCATTAATCAGTTAATTCCAACTCCAATTATTTCCAGTTTGCAAAAGTAATTCATTACCGCTTTTATGTCGGTTCCTCCTCCTATCTTATGCTTTTGATAATACATGTTGTATATTTGTGATACAATTTCACTTCAAACTTCAAAACACTCTACTACTCAAGGATAGCAGCATTATGTTTGTTTGACATGTCTTGTAGTTGGTCCTTGCTACTGTTCACATGTAACATAAGCATATGTGACCTCCCACCACGAAATCAGTCTTAACTAGCATTTTGGGCATTTTGATATATACATATCACAGGAAAGTGTACATTCTGCTGATTATTTTGGTACTTGAATTAAGGTTGTACTCAAAAAAATGTAGAAGTTATGTATGTTTAATGTCATTAAGTTGTATGACGGCCATTTTGAGAAAACGGCCTCTAAAGTTTTTGTGTGCTCTCCTACACATTTTCCTTAAATTTCTTTATTTGGTGGCTTTGACCCAGTTTGTTTCTAATTTTGGCTGTCATTATCGAAAGGTGCACCAAAGAACTTTCCATCAGTATATTACATGTGCGGGTACTGTACAGGTTACGGTTCATAATAAGAGACAAAAATAGGTACTTTTGGTAGGAAACTGCGTTCTTTCTGCTGCGATCAGTGCGTTAAAATACCGATTTAAATTGATTAATAACATTTTTTCAAGAAGAAAATTTCTGTGGGGGATAGATTATAGTCTACAGAAATCAATTTTGAGAAAAAGTCAAAACACACCATATAGACCCTCAGTCACCTTTTCAGCTCTTAGTGCTGTTCGACTGACT
>JAPXFY010000017.1:27122586-27130086 GCA_030674185.1 Monoplex corrugatus | reverse complement strand
GGCACCACTTGAAATCCAGAATCTGGTTTGGCCTGCAGCGCCAGAAGGAAAATTCAATAACAAACCACCAACTCTGGATGAAGTGAAGAACGTAGTAAAGAAAACCAGAGCCAAGTCAGCACCTGGACCAAACGGAATACCATACCTGCTCTACAAGAAATGCCCAAAAGTGCTCGAGTGGCTCCACAAGATGATTCGATCAGCATGGAGGAACCAGAAGATCAGCGACCAATGGATGAGAGCTGAAGGAGTGTACATTCCGAAGGAGCAGAACTCCAGCAGCATCAATCAGTTCAGGCCAATATCACTTCTGAACGTCGAGGGGAAAATCTTCTTCTCTGTTATGGCAGCAAGATTGACAAAATACCTGACTGAAAACAAGTATCTGGATATGTCAGTCCAAAAGGGAGGCATACCAGGAATGCCTGGATGCTTGGAACATGCCACGTTGATTTGGGATGCCATCCAAAAAGCAAGAACAGACAAGAGAGACATTGACGTAGTTTGGCTTGATCTGGCGAATGCATATGGATCAGTTCCACACGATATGATCCAGCTGGCTCTTGAAATGTATCACATCCCAGAAAACATCCGAACAATGCTGAGGAAGTATTTCCAAGGGTTCTCAATGCGGTTCTCTACCAAAGAATACACCACGGACTGGATAGACCTAGAGGTGGGCATTGCAATGGGCTGTGCAATCTCTCCCATACTGTTCGTGTTGGCAATGGAAGTCATCTTGAAAGCTGCAATGAAGAGTTCAGGTCCAGTGAATCTGGAGATGGATACCAGATGCCTCCTTTGAAAGCTTTCATGGATGACACAACAGTCTTGTCCACGGATGAGGAAGAAACACACCAAATCTTAAAGCAGCTGGATAAGCTGGTGGCCTCTTCAAGAATGAGGTTCAAACCTAAGAAATCCCGAAGTCTCTCACTGCGAAAAGGAAAAGTGGCAGATTCAGTCAAATTCATGGTAGCCAACCAAGCCATCCCCACTGTCACAGAAGAGCCAGTAAAAAGTCTCGGAAGATGGTATGATGACTCCCTGAAAGACACACAAAGGGGATGTGAAACCAAGCAAACAGCAGAAGAAGGCCTGAAGAAAATAGATAACTGCGGACTGCCAGGCAAATACAAAGTCTGGTGTCTACAGTTCATGCTGATACCAAAGCTGCTGTGGCCACTGCTAATCTATGACATTTGCACCAGCACAGTCGAAGCAATGGAAGCCAAAATCAACAAATACACAAGAAAATGGCTCGGTGTCCCACCTGGTCTCACTGATGTTGCATTCTACTGTCGTGAAGCAATGCTGAAGCTACCTCTCAAATCCATAGTGGAGGAATACAAAGTTGGAAAAGCAAGACTGTTGAGCATGCTGGAAGAATCGGAAGACAATATCGTGAGATCAGTTCATCCAAAGCTGAGAACTGGCAGAAAGTGGAAAGTCCAAGAGGCTGTAAACAATGCCAAGAGAAACCTCAGCATCAAAGAAATAATTGGACACACGCAAACCAACAGACAGGGACTGGGAGCAACAAAAATGCAGTGGTGGTCCAAAGCCAAAGGGAAGGAAAAAAGAGACATGATCATACAGGAGTTGAAGGAAGAAGAAGATGTCAAAAGAGTGCAGAAGGCAGTCCAGCAAGGTCAACAGGGGCAATGGACAACATGGGACAGTGCACTCCAAAGAAGTCTCAGCTGGAACGATATGTGGCACATGGCTCCTCTAAGGATAAGCTTCCTCCTCAGATCTGTATATGACCTGCTCCCCTCGAATGCAAACTTAGTGAAATGGGGGAAATCAGACGACCCAGCATGTCCGCTCTGTCAGAAGAAACAAACAGTGGAACATGTCCTAAGCTCTTGCAAAGTAGCGCTAGCCCAAGGAAGGTATACATGGAGGCACAACCAAGTTCTGAAAGTGATCACAGATGTGGTTAGCGAAAAAACCATGACCCCAAACGCACCAATTGCTATGACAACGTTCTACAAAGCAGGAGGGAAACAGGTCTGGCCCGAAAGTGCTATGACAACCAGCACATTGCCAAAGGGTCTTCTGGATGGAGCAGTCGACTGGGAGTGTACAGCAGACCTCCCAGAGTGGAGAAATTACCCAGATATCATCAGCAAGACAGGCATGAGACCAGACATCGCTCTCCACTCTGACTCCTCGAAACAAGTGATTCTGATAGAACTCACTGTGCCATACGAAAGCAGAATGGAAGAAGCACATATCTACAAGACCGAAAAATACGCCGGTCTTGCCAGCACCCTGAAGAAAGCAGGTCTGCGGGTCAAAATCTTCGCCATAGAGGTCGGGGCAAGAGGGTTTGTGGGCACCTCCGCTTATGATCTCATGAAACAACTCGCCATTTCTGGGAAGAAGAGGACTAGAGCCCTTAAAGCGATGGCAGAGGCAGCAGAAAGGAGCTCAAGCTGGATCTGGGCAAGGAGGAACCAAAAAAGTGAACTTCATAAGGATTAAATTCCCTACAGATGATGTGTGCCCCGTTAGCACATTGGTAAAACCGCGTACCGCAGTTCTGAAGCGCAGAATCGCCCAGGTTCGCTCCCCGGCGTGGGAAGAAAAAAAAAAAAAAATAGACAACAGCAAAAGGGCATCCAGGAGTCATGACCTGGATGTGGCCCGGCCCCCCGAGAGTGTAAGGAATTCAGGGCCGAAACACTTGTCTAAAGGGAGTTACTTCTCTGAAGACCTTCTGTTGTCTAGTTCTCCTAGAGTTTCTTTCTACCTATCTATCTATTTACCTATCCATCGATCTGTCTGTCTATTATCTTCTAATCATATCTATCTACCTATCTATCTATCTACTTACCTCTCTAGCTGTCTATCTATCTAACTGTCTGTCTATCTATCTATCTCTTAGTATCTATCAATTTATCTGTCTATCTATCAGTCTATCTACCTATCTATCTATCTGTATATCTGTCTATTTATCCACCTATCTATCTATCTGTCTATCTATCTATCCATATGTATGTCTGTCTGTCTGTATCTATCTGTCTATGTATGTATGTATGTATCTATCTATCTGTCTGTCTATTTATCTACCTATCTATCTATCTGTATATCTGTCTATTTATCCACCTATCTATCTATCTGTCTATCTATCTATCCATATGTCTGTCTGTCTGTATCTATCTGTCTATGTATGTATGTATGTATCTATCTATCTGTTTATCTATCTATCTATCTGTCTGTCTGTCTATTACTCCTCTTTCCTTGAGTTGTGCCGATTTAGAAAGAATGATGAATCCCGTCGAGGAAAATGTGTTCCATCTCGCAGTAATATTTCCTGCATCTCATGGTGATGATTATGATGAATGAAATCATGGAGTTGCGTCTGGGACCGAGACTGCGTGACAAGGCTGCACCCTACGCTTATTTCATAGCTGGGACTGAGACTGCGTGACAAGGCTGCACCCTACGCTTATTTCATAGCTGGGACCGAGACTGCGTGACAAGGCTGCACCTACGCTTATTTCATAGCTGGGACTGAGACTGCGTGACTAGGCTGCACCCTACGCTTATTTCATAGCTGGGACTGAGACTGCGTGACAAGGCTGCACCCTACGCTTATTTCATAGCTGGGACTGAGACTGCGTGACTAGGCTGCACCCTACGCTTATTTCATAGCTGGGACCGAGACTGCGTGACAAGGCTGCACCCTACGCCTATTTGATAGCTGGGACCGAGACTGCGTGACAAGGCTGCACCCTACGCTTATTTCATAGCTGGGATTGAGACTGCGTGACAAGGCTGCACCCTACGCTTATTTGATAGCTGGGGCTGAGACTGCGTGACAAGGCTGCACCCTACGCTTATTTCATAGCTGGGATTGAGACTGCGTGACAAGGCTGCACCCTACGCTTATTTGATAGCTGGGGCTGAGACTGCGTGACAAGGCTGCACCCTACGCTTATTTCATAGCTGGGATTCAGACTGCGTGACAAGGCTGCACCCTACGCTTATTTGATAGCTGGGACCGAGACTGCGTGACAAGACTGTACCCTACGCTTATTTGATAGCTGGGATTGAGACTGCGTGACAAGGCTGCACCCTACGCTTATTTCATAGCTGGGACCGAGACTGCGTGACAAGACTGTACCCTACGCTTATTTGATAGCTGGGACCGAGACTGCGTGACAAGGCTGCACCCTACGCTTATTTCATAGCTGGGATTGAGACTGCGTGACAAGGCTGCACCTTACGCTTATTTGATAGCTGGGACCGAGACTGCGTGACAAGGCTGCACCCTACGCTTATTTCAAAGCTGGGATTGAGACTGCGTGACAAGGCTGCACCCTACGCTTATTTCATAGTGTATCCTGCCGTGAACTGAGCCCGAGAGATACAGATACCTGCGGTGTTAGGAAATTTGAGCAACACTCATAATGACGCACATGTAAAGTGGATGTGTCTAGATTGTGTAGTCCCAGTCTTCCCAGTTGCGCGCTCAACTTTAGACAAGAGCAACTCGGAGCTGAGAAAATCTCGTATTTATTTATCATTACTAGTATTTCATTTTGTTTTGTTTTTACTTTATTCTAGTTTATTTCATTTTATCTTATTCTATCTTGTTTTCTTTTCTTTTATTTTGTTTTATTTTATCTTATTCTGTATAATCTTATTTCGTTTTATTTTATTTTATTTTATTTTATTTTATTTTACCTTATTCTATTCTATTCTATTCTATTCTATTCTATTCTATTCTATTCTATTCTATTTGTTTTATTTTATTTTATTTTATTTCATTTTATTTCATTGACTTGATGAGGATTCAAACTCACGACCAGCAGTCACCAATCTGTTGTGCTAACCACTTCACCATGTTCACTTGTATACATAATGCCCTTAAGCCTCTCACTCCTCTCTCCCTCTCACTCCCTCTCCCTACTGATCAGCTTTCCTGACTGGGCTAACGATGATATGTTTCTTCCTGGCATTTTGCAATGTACATGTAGGTTAGTTGGTTGATTGGCTGGTTGGTTGGTTGGTTGATTGGCTAGTTGGTTGGTCGATTAGTTGGTGGTTGGTTTGTTGACTGGTTGGTTCGGTCATTGGCTGGGGATGTTTGGATAGTTGGTTTGGTTGTATTTGGATGTAAACTTGGCTGGCTGGCTAGCTGGCTGTATATGTACGTATAATAATAAATACACACACACACACAAACACAAACACAGAGAGAGAGAGAGAGAGGAGAGAGAGAGAGAGAGAGAGAGATAGACAGACAGACAGACAGATAGATGGATAGATAGATAGATAGATTGATAGATAGATAGATAGATAGATAGATAGACAGATAGATAGACAGATAGATAGATAGATAGATAGATGAGTGTGTGCGTCTCTCAGTGTGTGTGCACGCGCCCTCGCGCGTGTGTGCGTGTGTATGTGTGTGTTATAACGAGCGCAGAGACACAGACACATACATACAACGTTACACACACACACACACACACACACACACACACACACACACACACACACACACACACACACAGAGATAGACAGACAGACAGACAGATAGATGGATAGATAGATTGATAGATAGATAGATAGATAGATAGATAGATAGATAGATAGATAGATAGATAGATAGATAGATAGATAGATAGATAGATAGATACAATGATAGATAGATACATTGATAGATAGATATATAGACAGATAAATAGATAGATAGATAGATAGATAGATAGATAGATAGACAGATAGATAGACAGACAGATAGATAGATAGATAGATAGATAGATATATAGATAGATAGATAGATAGATAGATAGATTGATAGATTGATAGATAGATAGATAGATAGATAGATAGATAGATAGATAGATAGATAGATAGATAGATAGATAGATAGATAGATAGATAGATAGATAGTATAGATAGAGAGATAGATAGATAGATAGATAGATAGATAGATAGATGAGTGTTGTTCGTTCTTTGATTTAACGTCTTTTCACTATAAGTGATATTAGACGGATAAAAATGGCATGGAGGATGATTTTTTTTTTTTGGGGGGGGGGGGGAGGGAGGAGGGGAAAGAAGGGAACAGAGTAAGAGACGGAAAAAAAATTAAAAGGAATCGGCAAGGTCTTTAGAAAAATGATATGGATGATCAGAGAAATGAAACTAGAACAACGCTAACATCAAATGTAAAAGAAAAATCGTCATAAAAAGCAAAACAAAACAAAATAAGATAATGATAATTAAGATAATAACCTTAAAGTAACGCATTAACAGGACTGTGAACCAATGATTCTGAAATTTTAACTAACAGAACTTGATCTGATATCACTTCTTTAAAATGCTTATCAAGATAGTTTCCTTGTGTAAACATCTTTGGTAAAAAATAACGAAGCTTTCTGCAGTAAAACAAACAGTGATACAATGTGAATTGTTCACCGCAAATACATAAAACGTTTTTACAATATTTTGTTTTCAAAGCGTTCAGTTGAATACGAAAATATGTGGTAACAATTAATTAACAATTAATTAATTAACAATTAATAATAGATGAGTGTGTGCGTCTATGTGTGTGTGCGCGCACGCCCTCGCGCGCGCGCGTGTGTGTGTGTATGTGTTTGTTATAACGAACGCAGATACAGACACATACATACAACATGTACGCACGCACACACACACACACACACACACACACACACACACACACACACACACACACACACACACACACACACACACACACACACACACACACAATCAATCAATCAATAAGCCCACGTGGAAAACCCCAACATAAAAACGACTTTGAGACCGGCTCAGCCGGAAATCAATCAACCCGAATAGCGGGGGGACAGCAATATATCTGTGTGAATGTATCTTAGAGCTGGACACCGTGACACACTGCAGAAAAGCTGCTTAAAACAGACTTTACTGGTACTGGCTGGAAAATTGCTGTAAAGCGTTTGAATGAGGAGCGAAATTTGGAAGTAGTGTTCTACGTTATACCACGCTCGTGTCTTCTGGGAGTCAGTCCTGATGATTGCAGGGAAAAGTCCTGTAACAGCTCGGAAAGACGGCAGCCTTGAGATATATATCCCTTTGGAGACATGTCAGAACTAGCTGGAAAGCCAACAATGTTGTGTCTGGAGCATCATGACTGACCTCTTTTGTGATTGTACCAACACCCCCCCCCCCCCCCTGAGATTGTGGTAAGACAACGTTGGGAGCTTCCGAGTGTTTGGTGTGGAGACTATAGTGAAGGGAGAAGAGCTGGCATCTGTACGAGCTGACGATTAGACGGGCTGTCCAACAGAGAGATGAAGAACCGGATTAAACCAAAGGAGGGCTCTTTCACTCTCCCTTCGTCTGGTGGCTGGGCTGGGCCTGGATGGTGTACATTGTATGGCTATGTCCCGGGATTTGTCATCTCCCCACCTTGCCATTCGGGGCTTCTGAACAAGGTGACTGATGACTGGGTCCGAATGGGTCATGCAGCGCATG
>JAPXFY010000017.1:27117586-27120086 GCA_030674185.1 Monoplex corrugatus | reverse complement strand
TGTTGTGTTGTGTTGTGTTGTGTTGTGTTGTGTTGTGTTGTGTTGTGTTGTGTTTGTTTTGTTGTGTTGTGTTGTGTTGTGTTGTGTTACGTTACGTTCCGTTATGTCACGTTACGTTACGTTACGTTACGTTACGTTACGTTATGTTATGTTATGTTATGTTATGTTATGTTATGTTATGTTATGTTATGTTATGTTATATGTTATGTTATGTTATGTTATGTTATGTTATGTTATGTTATGTTATGTTTCCGTGTGCGTGTGGAAGGAGATTCACCACCAAACGCGGCATGAAGATCCACAGGACAAAAATGGGCTGTTTGAAGACACATACGAACCAGCAGCAGCGCACTGCGATAGCAGGTGAGACGTTGGATGACCAAGGCCAGGAATTAAACCATAGTGCCAAGGACATCCACGCTGACGGTTCTGATGCGGATTTTGCACAAGCTCTTAACGCCAAACGTGGAAAACTCAATTTGCCGCCTGCCGGTGCAAAAGAACAATGGGAGAAATTAGATGAGGAACTTGTCCTTAAGCTGAATGCGCTAATAGGGAACAGTACGCTGGAACACAAACTTGACACATACGGAGACATCATATACTCTATCTGCAGGGACACTTATGGAGTGAAGCAGCCAAAGACAAAAACGCCTCCCCAGAAATCCAGAAGACAGCAACAGATGGAGAGCATCCGGAGGGAGAAAAGGAAGCTTAAAAAGCGAATGAAAACTGCCTCAGAATTCGAGAAGCAAGGGCTCTTGGAACTCTGGAAAGATCTGAAGGCCAAACACAATGCTCTCAGCAAAGTGGAATCAGCAAGGCGAAGAAAGAGCAAAAAGAAGAAGACTCAAGATCGTTTCTTCAAAGATCCCTTTGACTTTTCAAGAAAGCTGTTTGAACAACCCAAATCAGGGACTCTCACAGTGGGCAAGGAAACCCTAGAGCAGCATCTCAGGGAAACATATTCCGATTCTCAGCGCGAGGCACCACTTGAAATCCAGAATCTGGTTTGGCCTGCAGCGCCAGAAGGAAAATTCAATAACAAACCACCAACTCTGGATGAAGTGAAGAACGTAGTAAAGAAAGCCAGAGCCAAGTCAGCACCTGGACCAAACGGAATACCATACCTGCTCTACAAGAAATGCCCAAAAGTGCTCGAGTGGCTCCACAAGATGATTCGATCAGCATGGAGGAACCAGAAGATCAGCGACCAATGGATGAGAGCTGAAGGAGTGTACATTCCGAAGGAGCAGAACTCCAGCAGCATCAATCAGTTCAGGCCAATATCACTTCTGAACGTCGAGGGGAAAATCTTCTTCTCTGTTATGGCAGCAAGATTGACAAAATACCTGACTGAAAACAAGTATCTGGATATGTCAGTCCAAAAGGGAGGCATACCAGGAATGCCTGGATGCTTGGAACATGCCACGTTGATTTGGGATGCCATCCAAAAAGCAAGAACAGACAAGAGAGACATTGACGTAGTTTGGCTTGATCTGGCGAATGCATATGGATCAGTTCCACACGATATGATCCAGCTGGCTCTTGAAATGTATCACATCCCAGAAAACATCCGAACAATGCTGAGGAAGTATTTCCAAGGGTTCTCAATGCGGTTCTCTACCAAAGAATACACCACGGACTGGATAGACCTAGAGGTGGGCATTGCAATGGGCTGTGCAATCTCTCCCATACTGTTCGTGTTGGCAATGGAAGTCATCTTGAAAGCTGCAATGAAGAGTTCAGGTCCAGTGAATCTGGGAGATGGATACCAGATGCCTCCTCTGAAAGCTTTCATGGATGACACAACAGTCTTGTCCACGGATGAGGAAGAGACACACCAAATCTTAAAGCAGCTGGATGAGCTGGTGGCCTCTTCAAGAATGAGGTTCAAACCTAAGAAATCCCGAAGTCTCTCACTGCGAAAAGGAAAAGTGGCAGATTCAGTCAAATTCATGGTAGCCAACCAAGCCATCCCCACTGTCACAGAAGAGCCAGTAAAAAGTCTCGGAAGATGGTATGATGACTCCCTGAAAGACACACAAAGGGGATGTGAAACCAAGCAAACAGCAGAAGAAGGCCTGAAGAAAATAGATAACTGCGGACTGCCAGGCAAATACAAAGTCTGGTGTCTACAGTTCATGCTGATACCAAAGCTGCTGTGGCCACTGCTAATCTATGACATTTGCACCAGCACAGTGGAAGCAATGGAAGCCAAAATCAACAAATACACAAGAAAATGGCTCGGTGTCCCACCTGGTCTCACTGATGTTGCATTCTACTGTCGTCAAGCAATGCTGAAGCTACCTCTCAAATCCATAGTGGAGGAATACAAAGTTGGAAAAGCAAGACTGTTGAGCATGCTGGAGGAATCGGAAGACAATATCGTGAGATCAGTTCATCCAAAGCTGAGAACTGGCAGAAAGTGGAAAGTCCAAGAGGCTGTAAACAATGCCAAGAGAAACCTCAGCATCAAAGAAATAATTGGACACACGCA
>JAPXFY010000017.1:27087586-27097586 GCA_030674185.1 Monoplex corrugatus | reverse complement strand
TGTTTATGGATTGTTTGAGTTTAAACTCTTCTTTTTCCCCCTTTTTGCAGAGGTCCATTGCTGCCGAACCAGATCAAGTCACACGACATCCGGCGTGGTTTGTGACGTCTCACTGACGTCACTGATCGTCTTTACGTGCGTTACAAGCACAAAATTATCTTAATCAATTGGCTGGTGATAATCTTTACGTCAATACTCTGGATTGGGTTTGGCCAGTGAAAATCAACAAAGATTACTGACCAAGACATCATTTTCTCAGTGTCTGTGTAACACTAGCGATACTTTCACATTCTTTAGATAGAAAGTACTACTGAGAGTGTTTAAACTGAAGCGGACAACTAGTCAGTCGCTGTGATAAAGCCGTCACTCGCAAGACATAACAGGACCCTGTCCTTTCTTTCACACAATTCAAAAACCTGCTTTTATCTCCACAATCTTGAGCAGTAACCGGAAAACTATCAGCGCATAACAAGATGATAGGAGCATATGACTAACACAGCTTTGAAAACTTGGAGTTCAGTGGTAGCGCTTTGTGTATGCTGACGGAGCCATTGGAACGGGCAGGGAAAATACCTGTAGTTAAGAGTGAACTGTAAGACTTAAAGAGTGAATTGTAAGACATATAGCTAACTGTAAATTGCAAGACAAACGTACAAACTGGAGCATTCACGAATCAGAAACTCTGTATTTTTCGAATTATCACTAAACTGTGGTTAACATTTGCAAAGATGAAAGTAAGGACGTTGCAGAAAAACAAAACAAACACTACAGACTAAGAGATAAACCGATAGTAATTAACTGCGAGTTAGATACTGAACTCTACTTTCCATATCTTCAACACCCAAAACCTGGACTCTGTAGCAAACTGGACTTGTTCACTTCCTGCCTGTCTTGTGACATCACCTGGCAAGAAAGAAAAATCGAGAAATTTTCAGTGTGTGTGTGGTGTGGAGGAGGAGGAGGAGGAGCAGAAAGGAGGAGTGAGAGAGAACTGAGGTGCTAACAGCTGTTTTACTGCAAGAGTACTAACTCTTCGACTACTTCCTTGAATCCAACTTTGTGCGTTACACAACTGTGGACGTAAAGTCGCCTTCTTGTAGACATAAACTCAGAATCGCCTTATTTTCGTATGAAGGATTTGTTTGGCTGCTGCCTTTATAAGTGTTTTTCGGAGAGTAGAGGCAGAATCAACTTAATTTCGTACGAAGGATTTGTCTTGCTGCCGCCTCTGTAATTGTTCTCGGAGGATACAGACAGAATCACCTGAACAGCGTCATTAGGACATCAACGTGTGTGGTGGCTGGTGCTTATATAACTATCATCAAGTACGGGGGATAGTTACGACGAACCAAAGACAGTGCTGATGGAAGATGGGGAGGACACAGTTACTGGAGAGGCGGACAGTCACAGCAGTCCTTCCTCTATGCGCGACGTCACAGGTAACTGGAGTGTGTGTCAAATGAGGAGGAGAGAGTGGGATAGGTTTTCGCGTGTGTGTTTATGGATGGTAACGGTGGTGGTGTGTGGGTGTGGAAACGTGCGGGTGAATCAGTATCGTATATTCAGTTTTTGGTTTTTATAGCAATTGTTGTATTTATGTATAGACGATGCACAAATACTTAAGATAGGTGAAACAGAAGACGTGAAAGCCTGATCTACATTCATGTATGTAATTGTTTGGTGTTCTCAGTTTGAATTGCAATTGTTGTTGTTGAGAAATGTTCGTGTACGTGAACAATATTTAGAAATCGTTTCGTTGTTTGTGATGACACTTTCTAATTTAACAGTAGTCTGAGTTTAACTGATAATCATTTTAATTCTTTCAAGGTTGGTGAATGATTTGTCTTAAAATGTTAATAGAATTTTAATGTTGGTTTGACAATGATTTTTATTTATGCTATCAGTGATTTTGGTCATCATCATCATGGTGACCTGAGGTTTTATTGATCACAATGGACACTGCTGCGCGTGAGTAATGCGGTACCACACATTTAAGAACTGTTTTAAACTGGATTTTTTCCCTTCCTGTATCTCCGACTTACGAGGAAATGTATACACTTTTCCTCCCGTAGGGATGCCGGGGACTTCTTTCAGCATAAATGGTATCCCCTCCTTCTGGAATTTCTGTGCTAGAAATTGCCTCTTTTCTGTCACTCTCTTTATTTCTGCCTTGTACCTTTGCTTTCTGTCATTTCTTACTATCATTTTCTGCCTTGCTGGTCCATTCACCTGTATGTGTTCGATAAAGTCTTACGTAGTTTTTCTTAGGATTGATAATTGGGTACATGTATTAAGTGCATTTTTGGCTCTACGGAGGTGAGATATGCGGAGGCAATTTTAGGTAATTTATGCTCGTTTTTATATATGTTTTGGTGTCCTTAGGTATGCTTAAATTTGTATTCAGATTTATTTTTTTAAATCCCGTGTGTGCGATTAAATTGGACAGAGTAGTCAACGCCGGGGCATGTCCTTAGATTATGTGCGCGAATGCATTGATATGTTTACTTAATTTTCTTTCTTTTCTTTTTCCTGTTGAAGTTTTGTATGTTTTGAAGCGGACAGTCACAGCAGTCCTTCCTCTATGCGCGACGTCACAGGTAACTGGCCCTGGTATGGCTCTACGCAGTCGGCTGGGTTTTAAATTAAACAACAATAACAATACACTTTTTTAAAAGTAAAACGTGAAGTCTCCAGTAAAAATGGTACTGCATTTCCTAGTGGTAACTGAACTTCTATTAAAACATGATCAAGCAAGCTAGTTGGGAGTTTATTCAAGAGGAAATCGTCCAACTCAAACAAATCCATATGAGCTCCACCCAGCTTGCCATCTGCTAGCTGGCAGTTGTCTTGAGCATGCACAAAAATCGGTAAAGTCTCGAAATGTAGATGGGTCACAGGCTCTACGAAATACTAAACTGTCACCACAAGAATGACTGGAACATTAAGATAGGCAGTAAACAGGTTAGCTTTTTATGTTGCGGGTTTGGATTGAACTCGAAGAATCAGACATTTATAACAATGCTTTAGAACCAGGACTCAAGGATCCGATACATCGAGTTCATTTCCGGCAGACAACAACTAATAACTGACTTGTTCGCTGCCCATCTGAATGCTTCCATCATTCTAGTGGTGCCAGCTTACGGTTTCATAGATCCCTTCCCACCCCACCCCACTACCCGTTTCAGGACCTTGCTGGCACATAGGGGTTTGGGCAGGCTTAGGAAGTCTGACACGTAATTGCTGGTAGATTTGAGTGGAGCGCATACGGAACTGTCTGGAAGCGATGAATTCCTCTGGATCAGACTCGGACTCCATAAAACGTGTGGTTTCGCGAAGCAGACATTAACCTTTGTCTCCTGCACCCTGTCCACCAGCATCCTGCATTGTAAACCAAGGTCATCATCATCATCATCAGGTGCCCTGCCGCATGGCGTTGGCGACCATGGACTTCCAACCATCTCTATCTCTCGTTGCCCCCAGCATCTCCCCCACCCTCTTCATCCTCAGCCACCTTGCAAGTCCGTCCAGCATTCTCTCCCTGGGTCTACCCGGTGCTCTCTTTCCCTCCAGCTTTCCCGTTGTGACCAGGTGCTCCAAATCCCCCTTCCTCATAAAATGGCCTATAAATGTTGCTTGTCTTTTCCTAATCTTCCTTGTCAGTGATCGACTTGTGTCTGCCTCCATCAAGACTGTCTCGTTTGTTTTCTTTGCTGTCCATGGTACTCTCAACATTCTTCTGAGAAACCACATCTCGGCTGCCTCAATCCTGCTCTGGCTTTGCTTGCTGACTGTCCACGCCTCACATCCGTACAACAGTATTGGTTCTATATAACATTCAAGGACTCTCTTTCTGATGTTAATTGATAGGCATTTGTTGGTAAGAATGCTTGTCATCTTCTTGAATGCTGTTTTGGTTTGGCCGATTCTGCCAGCTATTTCCGATGTGCATCTGCCGTCTGATGAAATGACCATTCCCAGGTATTTGAACTTATTAACCTCAAGGTTGTGCCATTTGCTGTTATTTTGCATGAGGGGATTTCATGTTTTTTACTGATCACCATGACTTCAGTCTTCCTGCTGTTTAGTTCCAACCCCTTACCTTTGCTTTCTGTTTCTAGTATATTCACAAGGTTTTGTAGGTCCCATGGACAGAGGAAGAATAAAGAAGAAACCAAGGTAGCAGAACAAAAACTTAATAATACCCTTTGATTCCCTCACCCTATCCACCAGCTTTCTGCAGGAAGCTGGGCATAGTGTGACGAAATCAAAGGGTTTAAGTTCTTGCAGTTGGTGGATAGGGCACGGGAGTCAAAGGGTTAAACACACGTCACAAAAACGCCGTGCTTAAAGAAACGTGCCGGCTGGGTTGGGGCATGCATGTGATTATTTAGCGGAAAGCGCGACGTGACGAGAAATGCCACAGAACAGATGCAGAAAACGAAAGCGTGCATAGTCAGGTCACACTAATTATCCTTCGTTTCTAGAAAGAAAACGATTCAATCAGTTCGTGTTGTTCAAGCTGTGGCGCGCCCCACTGACCGCTATGGCCATACCCCGGGCTGAACGAGAACAGAACCTACCGGAGATCAAGGATAATTACACGTGACCACGAACTGTTCCGGTTTAGAGTTTAGCAGTGATTTCGACCTACGAAGATAGCTTATAATTATGAATTCAGTGACGACAAAAACTTACATGCGATTTGTTTTGATCTGTTTTTTTTCTTTCTTTTTTGTTGTTGTTGTTGTTTGTTCTTGTTTTGTTTTTTTTGTTTTGTTTTTTTGTTTTGTTTTCATTAAAGACTATGCTCATGTTTAATTAAATCACTCTGGTGGTGTCGGCTTAGAGTTTGGTAACAATTCTGTGTGTACAGTACAGCGCGAACAATCCATGTCAAAGAATGCTTGTTGCCTAGTCCCCCGTCCTCCCTCCCCTTCCTCCCTTATAGGGTTTTCGCAGGGTCAAAGAGTTTGCCAGATCATAACGAGCACATGTGGGAAGAGCACATATACAGTGTTATGAATCTCTCTTGAACAAATCCAGATTTTACTTGTAACTGTCCAACTGACCTCACAGCGCTTCATATCAACAAAACCTATTACAGGCATAAAAAAAGAATATAAAAAAACAACAGCAACAACAAAGAAACCAAGCGGGAAGTTTTGCGCAGGTTCAAGGAGTTTGCCAGTAACAGATGGCAGGTTAGATTCAGCGCCAATGTGGAATTTGTCCTAGTGCGATGAATCCCTCTTCATTACGATCCAGCCCCCATGCTCTGGCGAATTTCATTAATCTTTTGGCTCCTGCACCCTGTCCACCAACTGCAAAAACTTAACCCTTTGACTCTCTCACCCTCTCCATTAGCCTCATGCAGGAAGCTGGTGGATAGGGTGAGGGAGTCAAATGGTTCTGTTTTTGCTTCGCTAGCACGGTCGGCAATGCAGGATGCTGGTGAACAGGGTGCAGGAGTCAAAGGGTTAAGATCAGTCAAAGGTCATGGTAACGGCTTAGCAAAATGGTATTACACGTATCAATGTTCAAGGATTTCTCAGCCATTGGATTGATGACCAGCACTTATGTAGACTTTAAATACAGCTTCGTGTATGATCCTAGATTCATAAGGTCCAAATTAAACATAGTTTGATGTTTGACGGTTGGGATAAAATGTGAAAAGAAAAACGGATACGAATATAATATGCCAGTCGAAACGCTTGTTTGACGAGGTTTTGATCTCTGAGAATCTTCTGCTGTTCAGCTCTCCCCAGAGTTTCTTGCTACTAACAGCTGATTTCTATGCATCTGGTACTGATACTTGATTCTATGAATGAATATATGAATCAAATTTGAGTAGCATATGTGATGCTGTCAGTGGGATCTTCCAAGGGAAATAAAATCATTGAGATCAGTTGATTTTTCAGTGTAGACGCTCTTGAAACGTGTGAGATCGATTTGATTTTTCCAAGACAGATGTTCGTGAAACTTGTGAGATTGATCTGATTTTCCAAAGCAGATGTTCGTTAAAGTTGTGAAATCGATTTGATTTTCCAAGGCAGGTGTTCTTGAAACGTGCGAGATCGATTTAATTTTCCATGGTAGGCGTTCATGAATCGTGTGAGATCGATATGATGTTTTCAGGGTAGATTGTTCATGAAACGTGTGTAATCGATTTGATTTTCAATATTAGATGTTCGTGAAACGTATGAGATCAGTACTATTTTCCAAAATGGAGATTGTCATCATGGCTTGTCCATCACATACAGGGAGATCGGTGATTGTTCTTGAAGGTTTTCCCCAGCCCATCCTGTTGATAAGCTCGATTAAAATCATGAACTTTTCAACTGCGCTATTCTCTCCGGCGAATCCAAATCGCGGCCTTCGGTAAAAGCAAGTGAAAATCGCCTAGGCGGATCTGAGTGTCTCCATACTAAACTGAAGTTTCTTTATGAAGAATTCGTCACACACGGGCAGTTCCATTTGTGCTCTCCCCAAAACTGATATTTAGATTTGGAATAAACATGTAGTGAGAAGATAGTAAGACACATTTTCAGCAACAGTCAGCATGATATGACACATTTATAGTTACAGTCAGCATGATATGACACATTTATAGTTACAGTCAGCATGATATGACACATTTATAGTTACAGTCAGCATGATATGACACATTTATAGTTACAGTCAGCATGATATGACACATTTATAGCTACAGTCAGCATGATATGACACATTTATAGCTACAGTCAGCATGATATGACACATTTATAGCTACAGTCAGCATGATATGACACATTTATAGCTACAGTCAGCATGATATGACACATTTATAGTTACAGTCAGCATGATATGACACATTTATAGTTACAGTCAGCATATATGACACATTTATAGTACAGTCAGCATGATATGACACATTTATAGCACAGTCAGCGTAATTGACACATTTATAGCTACAGTCAGCATAATATGACACATTTATAGTACAGTCAGCATATATGACACATTTATAGTTACAGTCAGCATGATATGACACATTTATAGTTACAGTCAGCATAATATGACACATTTACAGTACAGTCAGCATATATGACACATTTAAGCACAGTCAGCATAATATGACACATTTATAGCTACAGTCAGCATAATATGACACATTTACAGCTTACAGTCAGCATAATATGACACATTTATAGCTACAGTCAGAAAATAGTTTCAGATATATGACACATTTAAGCTACAGTCAGCATAATATGACACATTTATAGCTACAGTCAGCATAATATGACACATTTATAGCTAAGTCAGCATAATATGACACATTTACAGCTACAGTCAGCATAATATGACACATTTACAGCTACAGTCAGCATAATATGACACATTTATAGCTACAGTCAGCATATATGACACATTTACAGCACAGTCAGCAATAATATGACACATTTACAGCAACAGTATATGATTGACACATTTATAGCTACAGTCAGCATATATGACACATTTACAGCAACAGTCAGCATAATATGACACATTTACAGCAACAGTCATCATAATATGACACATTTACAGCAACAGTCAGCATAATATGACACATTTACAGCAACAGTCAGCATAATATGACACATTTACAGCAACAGTCAGCATAATATGACACATTTACAGCAACAGTCACATATATGACACATTTACAGCAACAGTCAGCATAATATGACACATTTACACAACAGTCAGCATAATATGACACATTTACAGCAACAGTCAGCATAATATGACACATTTACAACAACAGTCAGCATAATATGACACATTTACAGCAACAGTCATCATAATATGACACATTTACAGCAACAGTCAGCATAATATGACACATTTACAACAACAGTCAGCATAATATGACACATTTACAGCAACAGTCAGCATAATATGACACATTTACAGCAACAGTCAGCATAAAATGACACATTTAAGCACAGTCACATGATGACACATTTACAACAACAGTCAGCATAATATGACACATTTAAGCTACAGTCAGCTATGATGACACATTTACAACAACAGTCAGCATAATATGACACATTTATTAAGTCCATAGAACATTAAACAACAGTCAGCAAATCATGAATTATAGCAAGTCACATGTATGACACATTACAACACAGTCAGCATAATATGACACATTTATAGCAACAGTCATCATGATATGACACATTTATAGCAACAGTCATCATGATATGACACATTTACAACAACAGTCAGCATAATATGACACATTTACAGCAACAGTCATCATGATATGACACATTTATAGCAACAGTCAGCATGATGACACATTTACAGCAACAGTCAGCATAATATGACACATTTACAGCAACAGTCAGCATATATGACACATTTACAGCAACAGTCAGCATAATATGACACATTTATAGCTACAGTCAGCATATGATGACACATTTACAACAACAGTCAGCATAATATGACACATTTACAGCAACAGTCATCATGATATGACACATTTATAGCTACAGTCAGCATGATGACACATTTACAGCAACAGTCAGCATAATATGACACATTTACAGCAACAGTCAGCATAATAGACACATTTATAGCTAACAGTCAGCATGATGACACATTTACAGCAACAGTCAGCATAATATGACACATTTACAGCAACAGTCAGCATGATATGACACATTTACAGCAACAGTCAGCATAATATGACACATTTACAGCAACAGTCAGCATAATATGACACATTTACAGCAACAGTCAGCATAATGACACATTTACAGCAACAGTCAGCATATTGACACATTTACAGCAACAGTCAGCATAATATGACACATTTACAGCAACAGTCAGCATAATATGACACATTTACAGCAACAGTCAGCATAATATGACACATTTACAGCAACAGTCAGCATAATATGACACATTTACAGCAACAGTCAGCATAATATGACACATTTACAGCAACAGTCAGCATAATATGACACATTTACAGCAACAGTCAGCATAATATGACACATTTACAGCAACAGTCAGCATAATATGACACATTTACAGCAACAGTCAGCATAATATGACACATTTACAGCAACAGTCAGCATAATATGACACATTTACAGCAACAGTCAGCATGATGACACATTTACAGCAACAGTCAGCATAATATGACACATTTACAGCAACAGTCATCATAATATGACACATTTACAGCTACAGTCAGCATAATATGACACATTTACAGCAACAGTCAGCATAATATGACACATTTACAGCTACAGTCTGCATAATATGACACATTTACAGCAACAGTCAGTATACACACCAGTAAAGACAATGTGACAGGAAGAGTCAGCATGGTATGACACATTTATGGCAACGGCCAGCATAATATAACACATTAACAGCAACAGTTAGATACACACTGCTTACCATGTGGTGTTCTGTGAGGCAAAATGCCCCTGCCTTGAGTAAGAAAGAAAAGACTCGTGGTAAGGTGGTAAGGTGGGGGGTTGAAAAAATCGATATCAAGTTCGATGTGTTTTTAACAGATGCAGTACTGAAAGCCTAGAGTTGTAGACATACACACGGTACCTGATCGTTTAGGCTGCAGTTAGCAGGATTCAACGAATGAATCAGTAAATAAATGAATTATTATATAAATACATGAAAATAAGGGAAAGTGAGACTGAGGGAGAGATAAGAGGCGTGTGTATGTGCGTGCGTGTGTGTGTGTGTGTGTGGTTTTTTTTTTTTTTTGTATGCATGTGTGTATTTATGCGTGTGTGTATATGTGTGTGTGCGTATGTGTGTGTGTGTTTATGTGCTTACGCGTGAGTGTGTAATGTATTATGTATGTGTGTGTATTTGTGTGTGTGTGTGTGAGAGAGAGAGAGAGAGTGAGTGTGTGTGTGTGTGTGTGTGTATGCGTTGTGTGTGTGTTGTGTGTGTGTGTGTGTGTGTGTGTGTGTGTGTGTGTGTGTGTGTG
>JAPXFY010000017.1:27077586-27082586 GCA_030674185.1 Monoplex corrugatus | reverse complement strand
TCCGATCTCTCTCCGATCTCTCTTTTTCTCTCTCTCTCTCTCTCTCTCTCTCTCTCTCTCTCTCTCTCTCTCTCTCTCTCTCTCTTTTCTCTTCTCTCTCTCTCTCTCTCTCTCTCTCTCTCTCTCTCTCTCTCTCTGTCCGAGCCCTCTTTTTCAAGGAAAGTTACGTCTCAAATGGTCAGTCCTCTGATCTGGACGTAGGATATAGTTTTCATCAAGTTCTCTTTTTGCTGCCAAAAAAAAAAATGTTGTTCGGCAGTTGCTGGATGTGGCTGGCTACTGATGGTTAAGGTTAGGAAACACACCGATTGGTCTCGTGTTGAAATTTACAGACGTTCTTCTGTTTCACTTTTACCCACTTTAGGCTTCAGACGAAAGAGTTTTATTGACCCAGTCGATTCGCTGGAACACGCGAAGCCGTTGAGAGGACACACAACCCAGCCTCGTGTCTATAAATGTCCGAACCCTAGCTTAGCAGTTTTATATTGATTATCGCCCCCGCTGACGATTCCGGCCTGCCAATACCACTACAAAAGTGATCACTGAACTGAACAGTTTTATTTCTCGCAACAGTTGCCTTGTAACAATCCCAGGCCAATACAAACATCAGAAGCCAGTTCTCACACGATATAAACACGAAAAACCAATTCAGTGAATGGCTCTAGCCAAACCAGTAAATAACGACAACAACAACAACAAACACACACACACACACACACACACACACACACACACACACGCACAGACACACACACACACATACACACATACACACACACACTCACACACATACACACACACACACACACACACACACACACTCGCACGCACTCGCACGCACGCACACACATACATACACACACACACACACACATACATACACACACATACAACATACACACACACACACACACAGACACAGACACACACACACACACACACACACACATATACACGCACGCACACACACACACACACACACACACACACACACACACACACACACCACCACGCACGCAACACACACACACACACTTGAAAACAACAAAACACTTTATTACTCTAGCATTAGGTCTCCCTGGACCCGTCCTTTCGCTATTCCCTTTGACGTGGTGTTAGCCCTGATATGGCTCCAGTTGTCGGTTGGGCTATAAGCAGTATGAACTTGAACTTGAGCTAGTCCTCGTTACTCTCATCATCATCATCATCATCATCATCATCATCATCATCATCATCATCATCAGGTGCCCTGCCGCATGGCGTTGGCAATCATGGACTTCCCATCTGCCTCTATCTCTCGTTGCCCCAGCATCTCCCCCACCCTCCTCGTTCCCAGCCACTGTGCAAGTCCGTCCAGCATTTTCTCCCTGGGTCTACCCGGTGCTCTCTTTCCCTCCAGCTTTCCCGTTGTGACCAGGTGCTCCAAATCCCCCTTCCTCATAAAATGGCCTATAAATGTTGCCTGTCTTTTCCTAATCTTCCTTATGAGTGATCTACTTGTGCCTGCCTCCATCAAGACTGTTTTCTTTGCTGTCCATGGAACCCTCAACATTCTTCTTAGAAACCACATCTCGGCTGCCTCAATCTTGTTCTGGCTTTGCCTGTTGACTGTCCACGCCTCGCATCCGTACAACAGTATTGGTTCTATATAACATTCAAGAACTCTCTTCCTGGTGTTAATTGATAGGCATTTGTTGGTAAGAATGCTTGTCATCTTCTTGAATGCTGTTTTGGCTTGGCCGATTCTGCCGGCTATTTCTGATGTGCATCTGCTCTCTGATGAAATGATCGTTCCCAGGTATTTGAATTTATCAACCTGTGTCAAGGTTGTGCCATTTGCTGTTATTTTGCATGAGGGGACTTGTTACTCTACGCATATGAAAATAATTTAATAAGCATGATAAGAACAAACAGATGAACCATAACGCATACAGTGTGAAAGAAGTTACAAAAATGAAATGTGATGAAGTATCGAGTTTTGTACGTGGAGTTAAACAAATCATGTTTTGAGGCGCCAATCTTTCCTCGAGGGTACAAGATGTAATATACGCTATCGTCAAGCTCAAAGAACACGAAATGTTGCTTGTCGATATCATGTTCACTTCATACACACACTTTACCCTCGCTCGCATCAGCCTTCGCCTACACATCTGCCTTGCCCCCCCCCCCCCCCCCTCTCCGCTCCCGCATTCCCTCACCAAAACATGCCAATCGAAAGCACTAAATTGTTATCGTTATTTTTGTTTCAAGTCTGGCCGACTGCATAGAGCCTTATCAGGACTATAACCGTTTCAAAACATACACATTACTTCAACATGGAAAAAAGGAAAAAGGAAAAGAAAATTAAGTACACATGTAAATGCATTCGCGCTTATAATCTAAGGAAATACCCCTGGCGTTGACCACTCCGTCCAATTTATCGCACAGGGGACTTAAAAAAACATACCTGAATACAAATTTAAACATAACTGAAGACTGTGCAAAAAACAGGCCTAAATTACCTAAAATTTCTTCGGCATATCTCATTTCCCTGGAGCCAAAAATGCACTTAATAAGTGTACCCAGTTATCAATCCTAAAAGAAAGTATGTAAGACTTTATCGAACACATACAGATGAATGGACCAGCAAGGCAGAAAAAGATAGGAAGAAATGATAGAGAGCAAAGGAACAAGGCAAAAACAAAGAGAATGACAGAAAACAGGAAATTTCTAGCACAGACTTTCCAGAAGGTGGGGACAGTATTTTTACTGAAAGACCCCACCATCCCCAGAGAGGGGGGGGGGGCGGGGGATGAGGGGGAAGCAATGAATAAAATGACATATACACAAATGTGCATATACATACAGATCCATGCGCATGCATGTAGATAATCAGAATGTATAAGATTAGTACATAGCATTCATAAATACTGGCCCATTCCTATCCCATCACTCTCAGTTTTGTTGTTGTTGTTGTTGTTGTTGTTGTTGTTTGTTTGTTTGTTTGTTTGTTTGTTTGTTTGTTTGTGTTTGGTTGGTTGGTTGATTTTTTTGTTTTGTTTTGTCTTCTTTTTTCTTAATCTACCTTCCCCAGTCTAATCCCCCAATTACTGATCCCTTTCTGCATTCTCACCTTATCCCCAGTCGAGTTGTTCCCACACAGCCTGGTGTCTCCATCCTAACCCCAATCTCCAGTCTGGATTTTTCCCACACAGTGTCGCCACACCATCCCCACACCACAGTCTGGTCTTTCCCACACAGTGTCCCCAACTCTATCCCCATTCTCCATTTCCAGTCTGGTCTTTCCCATAGGGTGTCATCATCCCCAGCCTACTCACAATCCCAATCTGGTCTATATATAAACTGTAAACCATGATAAAGTACACATAAACCAAGTATCAAAAAGGTGCAATGCAAACAATACGTAGGTCAATGCTTCAAAACTAAAATCAATGGTAATAACAGCTTGACAAAAACCAGCCCGCCAGAAACATCAACTGTCAAAACCTTATCTTCTATTCAATACCAATGGCAATAACAACTCGCCAAAAACCAACTCGCCGAGAACACCAACTATCAAAACTGTCTTCAGTTTATTTTCAGTGATGCGACCTGAGCACTTTTGACACGATTTTACCCAGATGAGAAATCGTGTCGGGTAAGAAATCAGCGCGTAACGGGCCCGGAACAAGCAATTTGTTCAGTTTGTAAAAATTAAGAGAATCAGCATATTTCAATTCGTGAAATAAGTGAAACTTACGGTGTTTCATATGGCGCAGTTGAACGGATTCTGGGGTATGATCTTGAGATGAGGAAAGTGACTTCCAGATGGATACCTCATCTTCAGAGGAGCAAAAAAAAAAAAAAAAAATTTCAGAGTTCTAAACGGTTGCTTGAAATATTTAAGCCAGGAGGTCTCAAATGACTATATGACGTGATCACAGGTGGAAAAACGTGGATCACCTTCTGTTGTATCCCAGTGGACAAACTGTTAAATCAAGTGTGGGTGGGCTTAATGACGAAATACCAGTTGTACTAAGGTCTGGTTTTCAACACCGGAAGAGACTTGTCTTCGTTTTCTTCAAATCCCAAGGCTCTGTAGGGGGTCGATATCTCTTGCCTGAAAAGTCTGCTCTTACTGTTGGATATTATGTAGAAAGTATTTTGTTCAAAGTAATGCAGTCTGTCGTTGAGCAGCGTCCAAATGTAGGTACCAGAAAAACGCTCTTTCTACATGACAACGCAAATGTCCATAAAGGCAAGATCACTGTGACCTATGTGCAGTATTTTTTTTACAGCAATGCATTCAAGTTCTCCCTCACCCACTCTACAATCCTGACTTAGCCCAATGTGATTTATGGTTCACGTTTTCCATTTGGAAGCTAAACCTGGCTGGCAATAAGTTTTTCAATAATCCAGGACCTGGGAAATGCGATGAAATCACAGCTTGCTGCCATATCTCAGTCAGACTATCAAACGCATTTGACTCTTGACTGAGGAGGCTGAAACTCTGTATGGAGAGATTAGGAGAGTAATTCGAAGGATTCTGAAAATGTCACATACGTTAGACTTCCCATTTTTTTTCCATTTGTCACATACTTAGCGGAGTAAGTGACGAGTCTTTTGAATCAGCACTCCATATGTGGCACACTATTTGATACTGCGCAAAATCCTATACATTGATAAGGTCTTTAAATGGGGAGGGGACAGGACCTATGAAACACTGAAATCACCATCCAGCCAACTTTTTTCTTTTTCTTTTTGTTTTTTTCTTTTTGTTTTTTGTTTTTGTTGTTGTTGTTTTGTTTTTTTTTGTCACGGGGTGGGACTGTTCTCGAGTCGTAAGATCTTAGTCAACGACTCTGTCAGAAAAGAAACTATTTTTATTGATCGTAATTTGCTTACATGTACTATCTACAGAAAAGGGCACCTTCATGCAGATTATGCAGCACAATAATGCTTGTATAGTGTAAAAAAAAAATCAAAAGAACCTACATATGTGCATACGTACATACATACAT
>JAPXFY010000017.1:26992586-27072586 GCA_030674185.1 Monoplex corrugatus | reverse complement strand
TCGACAGACGGGTATCTTTTACCTGACTTGTACGCTTATCATCGTCACCAGTGGCTTGTTTTTCGGTTTCGAGTAAGTGCGTGTGACACATTTTCGCGATCGATAGGATTGCATTACTCAGTCCTCTCTCCGACTCTTTGCTATCCACAGAGCTAGCCATTGATGATCTGTTTTGTGTATGTTGTCTTTTAAGTATTTAAAATGTTAATACACTATGCTTTGCCATCGAAAAAAAATATCGACTGTTTTCGAACAAACCTTTTTGTTGAATGTGTTTTGAAGATAGCCTAGAGCTTGATCTCATGATAAACCTATAGCTTGCCTTGGTCATTCTAAATTAATCATTTAATGGAAGACACTGTGAATGTTCATTAGTAGTCTGGAATAACTATTTTTCTTTTATGTATTGAATCTGGAAAAAATACCAACTGTTCAGATGCTGCCATTTCCATTTAAAATGAACCGTTATTATACCGACAGCAGTAGGGATCTGTGTACTACTGTAGGCTTACCTTGTGAAATGTTCCACAGGAAATGGAGTGAAATCATCATGAAGTAGACTACACAGAACTCCCGAAAGTTCACTAGAATTAAAGTGGAAAGTACTGGTTTTACTAGAACACACTAATATCTCACAAGAATACACGTTTTATGTCCACGGATAAAGTGTGGCAGGGACATTAGCATTTAGGTCTAGACATTTACTATTGTATTATAGGATTTGGCAAATGAGAACAGTTCTGATACTTTTAATCGATAATTTCGTTTGAATTTTATAGAGTTTTCTTAAAATTATATTCATTAAACTTAGTCATGCAAATCCTGTCTTGATTATATTTGAAATTGGTAGTGGTACCACAAAGAAAAGAATTAACTTAGAGTACTGGCAATGGTGATGATGATGATGTGCCCTGCTGTAAAACTTGGAAAATTGCAACTGGTTGTGGTACCACTAAACCAGAAAGAAAAAAATATTGACTTAAAATACAGCTTTTGTCAGTTTTGATGAAGTTGTTTCAGATGTTATGAACTGATTTACCTAAAAGTCCAAACACACATCAATTCTGTTAAGAGATCAATAGTTACAATTTGAATATAGCCGACAAATGTTTCGAACTGTCATTTTAAATTTAAGTGACTAAACTTGATCAGTTCACATTTATATATTAAATATTTGCACTTGTGCAGAGATACATGTATAATGTATACACTTTATGAACACAAACCACCACTACATCCACACAATACAGTCATGTATTAATTTTCTAATCATACTTATTATTAGTCTTTGTGTCATGATTGACATCTTGGATGCTGATAACTATATAAACTTAAAGGCTGGTCAGAACAGACGCAGGTGGATAAATTGGATAACCTTTATTGCTGCCTTACATACCATTACCAGTGGCTTAATCAGTTAATGGGCTCTGTCATGTGTGTGTGTGTGAGTGTGTGTGTGTGTGTGTGTGTGGTGTGTGTGTGTGTGTGTGTGTGTGTGTGTGTGTGTGTGTGTGTGTGTGTGTGTGTGTGTGTGTGTGTGTGTCTACTGCAAGACAGTATTGTGTCTAGTCAACAAAAAAGTAAAATAGGTGTGTGTGTGTGTGTGTGTTGTGTGTGTGTGTGTGTGTGTGTGTGTGTGTGTGTGTGTGTGTGGAGAGAGAGAGAGAGAGACAGATAATTTTTCTGATGCTGTATCTCATTCCCATTATGGTGGTGTTTTTCCTTGTCAGACAATGGCGTTCTCTAGTGTTATAAGAATAACTTTTTTCTGGGTGCATATTTCAACTTTATGCTTATCAGCTTGCATGTTAATTTGTAAAGTTCTGTAAGCTTTGGGTATAGTATAACCAAACCATAATCAAATGATATTGTGTACAGACACAAAAAGTCATATCATATATATCTCAGCTATCACATGGTTAAATCATGATTAGAAACAATGAATTATGTCATGATTGTTGTTATTGTCATCATGTATGGTGGATACTGAGCTTCGAGCAGGGTTCCCAGTTGATTTGTTAACATCTAATAGATGGCACAAGTGGAATGTGGTATGTTTACAAAGCAGTGCACAGCAACAGTTGTGGTCTTTGACATGCAGTGGTTAATCATTAATGTTACGTTAGCCCAGTGTAGTGAACAAGCACTTAATTTTTTTTTCTTTGGTTTTGCCATCTGAAAGTCTTTTATATAGTTTTAAGTTTTGTGTGGTCATGTGTTAGATGGCACACAGTCATTGGCTGAATATGAGTTTATTTTGAGCTGAGAGTCTCAGAGAGAGACATCACCATTGAATCAGTGAATGTCAGCGAGGATTTCTCTGTTTGCATTTTTAGTTTGCACAAACACATTCTGAGAGTCCTGAGTGAGGTGCACAGACACTTAGATTGTTATCAAACATGTTGTTATTGTTATTATTATTAATTACATGCAGATGCTCTCTCTCTCTCTCTCTCTCTGTCTGTCTGTCCGTCTCTCTCTCTCTCTCTGTCTGTCTGTCCGTCTTCTCTCTGTCTGTCTGTCTGTCTGTCCGTCTCTCTCTCTGTGTCTTTTCTCTGTGTCTGTTTCTCTGTCTCTTTAGATCCCCCCCCCCCCCCCCTGCACTGAAATTAAATATGTATTTATACAGATAATTATTGTTGTTTCTTAACTTCCTTATACTGGGTAATACTAATAGTACTAACACTGTTAGTTAGTGTTAGTAACACTAACAGTGAATGTTTATTGAATGTGTATTTATTGTTTTGACAGTTGATATCAATTATCAGCCATGCTTTTTGTTCTCTGTCCACAGTTGTGTGTATTTAGCACAGCATGTGACTCCAGCCATTCCAGCCATTGGGGGCGCTCTCTTCATTTTCGTCATGGCAACATTGTTTAGAACCAGTTTTAGTGACCCAGGGGTCATTCCAAGAGCATCACCTGATGAAGCTGCTGACTTAGAAAGACAAATGGGTCAGTCAGTTCACTTAGTCTTTTCTCATTGTGTTGTGTGTTTGTGTGTATGTTTGTGTGTGGGGGTGCATGTGCATGCATGCACACGCTCATGCACGTGAGAGTGTGTGTGTGTGTGTCATGTGTGTGTGTGTGTGTCACTGTGTGTGTGTGTGTGTGTCACTGTGTGTGTGTGTGTGTGTGTGTGCGCACGCGTGTGTGTGTGTACGTGTGTGTGTACGTATGTGTCTGTGTGTGTGTATGGTTGGAGTTGCATTATTGTGCTTGCTCTTTTGGTGGTTTCATGTGTTACTGATAGTGCCATTGTGCCATTGTTTTTGATTATGTCTGTTTGTCACTTTGTGGGTAGATGGTGATTGCCTTTGTGTATATCATGTGTGTGTGGATGTGGGGAAAAGGTGGTTGGAATTTCTTTGTTGTATTATTCTTTTGGTTGTCTCATCGTGTGTTTGGTGTGATGTGTAACTTATGTAAGTGTCTGTCACTCTGTGTGAATGGGTGGGTGTGTGGGTGGGTTGGTGTTTGTGCAGGAGTGTGGGAGGGAGGGTGGTTGGAATTAAATGACATTGATTCGTTATTCATTCTGGTGGTTTCATTTTGTGTCATTGATGTTTTTGTTTGATTACATGTTTGTTGTATGTATCATTGTATGGTTGGAATTTCATTTTGTTACTGCTTTAGAAGATTTCATGTGATTTTGGTGGTACTGTTACTTTCTTTTTGTGTGTGTAACTGTTTAAGTGTATATATATGTATGTGTGCGTAATGGGCAGGGGCTTTAGGGGCATAGGGCGCTGTTCGTGTGGTTGGATTTTCATTGTGCTGTTATTGCTTTTGATGGTTTTATGTGCGTTGGTGGTGGTTTCTTTCGTTTAAATTTTGTTTGCTTCTGTGTGTGCGTGTGCGTGTGTGTGTGTGTGTGTGTGTGTGTGTGTGTGTGTGTGTGTGTGTGTGTGTGTGTGGCGCTCATTTCTCTCTCTGTCTCTGTGGTTGGATTTTTATTGATTTTTATTTCTTTTGATGTTTGCTTATGGTGTTGGTGGTGCTGTTGTTTACTATTTGCTTTCTTTTTTTCCCCGTCGTGTTGGCTGGTTGTGTGTGTGTGTGTGTGTGTTTAATACTTGTTGTTTTGTTAGTTTTCTATGTGTGTTTTTTGTTGTTTTTTTTTTTTGGGGGGGGGGCTGTTTTTGTCTTTGTTTTGTTTTTTGTCTTACTTTGTTTAACATAGGTAGTGTGTGTCAAGAGGAGAGGGTAGTGTCTTACGATGGAAATGTTGCCTATGAAATAACAGTCCGCTGTGTTGCATTTTATTTTCAGAAGTTCCAAATGCTGGTTCACCTGGAACATACAGACCACCTCCACGAACAAAGGAGGTGGTCATCAAAGGACAGGTTGTTAAACTGAAATACTGTTTCACCTGCAAACTTTTTCGCCCACCAAGAGCATCACATTGCAGCCTTTGTGACAATTGTGTTGGTAAGTGATACTGCTTGTCTTCCCTCTTTTTCTTGACAAATTTTCTTTGTGTGTTTTTCTTTCTGTCATCTCATCTCGGATGCAAAGATGTAATATTTTTGTGTCATCGTTAACACTTCCATTAGAAATTAAAACTTGCTCCATCATTATTAGTTTGATTAAAAGAAGTGTATACTTCCACTGTATCAGTAACATCATAAAATATGTAGAAAAAAGAGTTCCTGAATAAGCATGTGTGTGTTTGTGTGTGTGTGTGTGTGTGTGGTCACTGTGTGTGTGTGTGTCTGTGTGTGTGTGTGTGTGTGTGTGTGTGTGTGTGTGAATAACAGTAGCAGTAATAGATAATAAATACATTTATAAGTAAAGAACAGAAGCTGTAGATTATGTAAATAACAGCAGGTGTATGCATAGTGGTTTATAACCTGTTGGCACAGGCTGCGTGTATGTGCAGTGAATTAATCAAATTAGCTACTGCAGGATAACGTGGTCTATGAGACAGAGTTCAGATCCCCTCAGGACAGACAGAATTTATGCTAGTGTTTGATTTTCAAAATCTATCTGACTGCTCTTTAGAGCGGAATAAGTTGTTGGATGAATATATGTTGAAGAGAGGCAGTTAGTAAGATTCTATTCATGGCATTTTATATGATTGTCAGTGCGAATTTGGTTGTTTTATTCTGAAAGCAGATTGATATAGCAGCCTTTGCATTTTTGGCTTGCTTGATTTCAGCAAGGATGTACATTAGCCCTGTCTACCTGTATCATTGTATGATTTCAGTGTCTACCAGGTTCTGAAAAAGACACACACGCACACAGACACTCACACAAAGACACACACACACAGACACACAGACACACACACATACACACACACACACACACACACACACACACACACACACACACACACACATGTATTCATACACACACAAACACACCCGCAAACACACGCACACCCACCCACAAACACCCACACACCCCCACCACCCACACACACACACCACCACCCCCACACACCCCCACGCACGCACGCACGCACACACACACGCGCGCGCACACACACACACACACACACACACACACACACACACACACACACACACACACACACAGAATTTCTCTCCAAAACACGGCATTGAAATAGGTAAGCAGAAGTTCTTTACGGGAAGATTTTGCATTTATACACAGTAGCTACTGAAGAAGCAGTTTCAAGAATGCCTTTCTAGGATACCAGCTTTTTTCCTTTTCTGAAAACTAAAAATTTTGAAGATTTAGAATAGCTTATATGAATTGTGAATTTAAAATATTATAGCACTAGAGTGAAAGAGTAACATGCATGGATGTAATGTTCTACAATATTATTCAAAGCATCATTCACATTGTCAACTTTATCAGTTTATGTCTGTAATATTGCATAATATGCATATTTGCAGTGAAGTACAACTGGAAAAAGTAGAAGAGAAATATTCTCATAAGTGACAACAACTGTTCATATTTTTGTTTCAATATGCAGGCAGGGGAATTGTCCGATTTTTGGCGGATTTTTTGCTTTTTTCCATCAGTTAACAAAAAACAAAAAAACAAAAAAAATCTTTTTCACGATCAAAAATATTGGACAACACAAACCAGTTTATTTTCAAACGACTTCTCTGATCTTAAATGGCACTTGCTGCTACTTCACCGATATCTGGGTCCTTAAGTTATGCATGTATGTAAACAGCCTCGAGACATTTTCTTTTGCACCTATCATCAAAGCAAAGATATAAAACAGCATCAGTTATCAACAAAGGAGACAAATGGAGACGGTGTAGCAAATCAGTGGAGGTGAGACTGGCTGTCTCATCAGCTGGGGGAAGAATGGGTTAGAGAATGGATTTGAAAAATCTGTTTAGCTGGGGATGCAAGATGCTTGTTGTGTCAAACATTACGCCCAATAGAGTTTACAAGCCTGACGAACTGTTTTTCAGCAAAAACATTAAAGTCAAGAAATGTTTAGAGCAGATTTGCGTTGCTTAATGATTTATAGTTTGCTTGTGGTGTGGGAGAGGTAGTGGCTGTCAGAGAGAAATATAAAGAAAAAGAGGAACAGTTTTCATAATTTTGACTGCTACAAATGTTTGGTTCTAGGCTGTGAGATAGCTCCAAATTGCAGAAATTTTGCTCAAACTTTTAAGAATTCTCTGGGGAAGCATATCTTAGGACCTTGGAGATTTCCAGACAGTTTCATCCTGACCTATTCCCATGCCTGAACATGCCTGTTAAGAAAATGCTAGCACAAGTATAATGCTGAAAACATCAGAATGTCTTAATGTTGACAGAAAGATATGTTACTTTAGACAGTTTCAAATCATAGGTTCTTTGTAACATTAACATCTTCAGTTATGTAAATTTGAAGCAGAAACATCGGTTATCTCGTACTTGATTAAAATATACTGGGTTGAAAGCCTGACAACTGGATGTGTGGGGAAAACTGTCAGTGTTGAAGCCAGCTGGCAACTTGGCAAGGAAAGTGTGATGATTTCTCCACACTGCTGGCCGACTCATCAAGACTTGCATTGTGCAACTGGTGATACTGATAGTGGGTAGGAAGTATTCTTAACGCATTGACAACAGTAATTACTATGATTATAACTAAGATATGAAGTTACTTTTTTTAATATTGAGATATTCAGTTACAACTAAGATAAGAAATCATTTTTCTTTTTGTTGAACTATTAATAAGTAACATCAGAGTAAGGTAGGCATTAGAACACATGAACAGGAAGAGATAAATGCAAGTTGAAAGGATGGTCAGCAAGGGCTGATTCAAAAGGCATGTCAGTGAGTGAGGTTGCCATTTCTGAACTGTGTATAGTAAATACTTTTAACTTGTATCGAGATAGAATGTACTTTTTTATGTAGCCTTTGTGCTGTTAATAATAATATGCAGAGAATTTTGATGCCATATCTTGCTTAAATTGTGTGATGTCGTTGAAAATGTTAAGAGCAGCTCAGATGCTATGTCTTCACAAAGCTTAAGCTTAGAGATGGTTCAATCAAAATTAATGCAGATTTGACAGTTGTGTATCGAGACAAGCATGTGTCATTTAAGATGCTTGCCATTGGATTGATAGTTTCAAACAAGGAAAAACTGACTTGAAAGACAAGCATTGATGTGGATGCCTAAGTGAGGCTGAAGATGAACAAACTGTTCAGATTGTAAAGAGGACATCTGCAGAGGCTCCGCATATTTCAGTTCTTGAAATAACTGAAACTTACGGTGTTTCATTTTGTACAGTAAAATGGATCTTGCAGTAAAGTGTTGAGATGAGGAAAATGTTGCCAGATGGATAGATGAGGAAAATGTTGCCAGATGGATAATTCACATTCTGACAGAAGAGTGGGAAAAACCCCAGAAGATTCAGAGTCTAAGCGATTGTTAACCCTTTGACTCCTGCACCCGTCCATCAGCATCCTACATTGCTGATCACGTAGCAAAGCGAAATCTTAACCCTTTGATTCCTTCACTCTATACACCAGCTTCCTGCAAGGGTTAAGTTTTTGCAATTTGTGGATAGGGTGTGGGAGTCAAAGGGTTAAACCATTTGAGCTAGATCAGTAGATGGCCCTAAATGACTGTGTGATGTGATCATAGGTGACAAAACGGGGATACTTTCTGTAGCACCCCAAAGAGACGATCCAATCATATGTGGGTAGGCCATTTATAGTTATACTAAGAGTAAGACCTAGTTTTCAAAGCTGGAATAGACTTTTGTCCGTTTTTTCTTCAACTCCCAAGACTGTAGCGGTCAATATTTTGCTTGAAAAGTCTACTTTTACTGTTAGATATTATACTTTGTAGTCCATCCATGAGCAACACTGAATGAGGGCACCATACTAGCCAAATGCTCGTACATGACAGTGCAGGTAGCCATAAAGTCAAGGTCACTGTGACCTATCTACAAGAGCTGTCCATGTGGCTTCTGGTTATTTCCCCTTTTGAAGCATAAAACATGGTGGCAAATTTTCAATAATCCAGAACTCAAGAAAAAGCATGAAATCACAGCTTGCTACTATATATCTCAGATTATAATTAAAAAAAAAAAAAAGCAAAAAAAAAAAAAATAGCATTTGACTCTTGGCTAAAGACTAAAGAGACTGGAATTCTGTGTGGAGAGAAGAAGAGAGTACTTTGAAGGACCATTTTTTAAATGCACGTTGTGGTGAACTTCCTATTTTTGTTGTGTGAAATAAGTGACAAGACTTTTGGGTCGGCCCTTGTAGAGGTCATGTTTCTGTGTGTGTGTTCGTTAATGATTGCTGTGCACACACACACACACAACACACACACACACACACACACACACACACACACACACACACACACACACACACACACACACACACACCACACCACCCCACACCACCACACACACACACACACACACACACACACACACACACACACACACACCACACACACACACACACACACACACACACAACACACAACACACACACACACACCACACACAAACACACACACACCAACACAACAGCACACCAACACACACACACAACACACACAGCACACCACACACACGCAACAACACACACCACACAACACACACACACACAACACCACAACACACACACCAACACCAAAAGAACACAAAACACACAACACCAACGCAACACAACACACCCACACACACACACACACAAACACCACACACATCCCTGAATAAGTGTATTGTAAAAAGAGTTGTTCACTAATATTAATAATTGTTAAACCTGTTGCCGTGATGCAGGTGTTTTTTTTCTTTTATTTGTTTGGAATTTGTTCAAGAGGTTCATTGCACTCAAAAAATTCTATTGCTTCACCTAAGCCTGCCAGCGCTTATAAAGTTATATGGCAGATTCCCTGAACCTGTGCAAAACCCTGTGTGCTGGCAAAGTCATGAAATAGGGAGGGGAGGAAAAGAGACCTATGAAACAGTAAACCAACACCAGAATGATGGATACACTAAAATCAGCAGTGAACAGGCCAGTTTATTGTTGTCGGCAGGAATTGAACCCAAGATATTAGATTGTGAGTCCAAGATTTTGCCAAAAGAACCAAGTAATCTTTGTGAAAAATTGTGGCCCCATCTAAGGCTGAATCCACAACACATTATCATGGCATGTGCTCTAAACAACTTAACTTAACAAGGTCTGTATGCAGTGGTTAGCATAACAGACCATCAGCTGGAAGGTGGCAGGTTCCAATCCCATCAATCCTGTCAAGATTTTGGGATTTTTTGGACCCCACCAGTTCCTATACAGAGTTGAGTGTGCTATGAGCAATTCGTGAAGACTTGGACAAAAGAGTCGAGGCTCTCAGTTTATGGATGCATCATTTAGGGCATTGCTCAAATCTCCTGACACTACAGGTGTCTGCACTCCCATGCCTGATTGATGCCAGGATAGTAAATGTAGAAGACTACAGGCCCATCACTCAGTCTCATCCCATACAAAACTCGATGGGATTATATTATAATTTATCATCCGCATTGTTATCATGATCATAGCACCAAAAAACATATAATTTATAATGCTACCGATTTTGAAGAACAAGGTCTCCCAACAGTGTAAAAATCGCTACTCACAGTTCCGTAGCTTTCGATGGCGTTCTCGCCATCTTCGTCAGCGCTCTAATGCTGTCTGCGTGAATCTCTACTCAGATCTCGCGAACATGGGATGAACCCAGTTCACGAGATCGAATCAGAGAATGGTACACCGGGGGCAGGGTGTAACGGCCCCGGTCCCTGTTGAGCGGGGGGTTGGTGGCTGCGATGTAGATGGCCTCCTTGACTCCTCGCTGGAACCACTTATTTTCTCTGTCCAGGATGTTGACATTGTCCGCACTGAATTGATGTTTTTCGGCGTGTAGGTGAGCTCCTACTGGAGAAGAGTCCCTCTTGTGTTCTGTTAGTCTCTTCTGAAGGGGGCGTTCAGTTTCACCGACATAATGTTGGTTACAGTCCTGGCAGTCTATTCTGTATATAATGCCAGCTTTGTCGAGTTTGCTGGTTTTGTCCTTGGGGGTGACCAGCTGGCTGCGTATGGTGTTGGAAGGTTTGGAATGTACAGCCACCCCCAGTTTTCTGATCTTTCTGGACAGAGCGTCACTCACACCTCCTACGTATGGGATGGTGATGTGTCCCTTGCGCTGGTGTTGTTTCACTGGCTGTTGGGATGCGGTGTTGGATTTCCTGCCTCCCGGGCTGTTCCAGGCCCACTTTTTGTAGCCCGAGATGGTGAGCACTTTTTTCAGGTGGTTTGTCTCCTTGTCTTTTGCCTCTTGGGTACTGCATATGGTGTTAGCTCTGTGGGTAAGGGTTCGAATCACTCCCAGTTTGTGTTCAAGGGGCTGGTGGCTGTCGAACTGTAAATATTGGTCCGTATGAGTTGGTTTACGGTAGACCGAGAAGGATAGAATGCCATCAGTTCTGGTGATGAGGGTGTCCAGCATGGCTATGGAGTTGTTCTGTTCCACTTCCCTCGTGAATTTGATGGCTGGGTGTTGGTTGTTCAGATGTTCTGTGAACTGTTCGACCAGTTGCTGGGGGAGGATAGTCATGGTGTCGTCTACGTAGCGCCCCCAGTATCGTGGTGGGGAGTGGAAAGAAGCCAATGCTTTCTCTTCAAAATCCTCCATGAACAGGTTGGCTACTATTGGGCTTACTGGGGAGCCCATGGCTGCTCCTTCTTTTTGTTGGTAGAATTCACCTTGGAAGGTGAAGTAGGTGGTGGTGAGGCAGCAGGACAAGAGTTCACATACGTCGTCCACTGTGAGAGATGTACGTTGGTGGAGGGTTTGGTCGTTTTGTAACCTTCGGCGTATGATCTCTATGCTTTCTTTCACTGGTACGCTGGTAAATAGGGCAGAGACATCATATGACACAAGGAGTTCATCATGAGCGAGGGTGTAGTTACTCAGTTTTTCCACTAGGTCAGCACTGTTGTGGATGTGATGATCTGTGTGTCCTACGAGAGGTGATAGGATGTCCACCACAAATCTAGCCGTCTCATACATGATGGAACCTCTGGATGCGACTATGGGACGGAGGGGGACTTCTTTCTTGTGGACTTTGGGTAGACCATAGAACTTGGGGACGTCGGACACAGTTGGGTATAATTTCCTGTACTGTTCTAATGACAGGCGGTCCGTCTCTTTCAGGCGTTTCAGTGTGTCTTTCAGTTTGTTGGAAAACTTGGAAGTAGGATCTTTCTTGAGGCGTTCATATGTTGTAGTATCTTCCAGAAGTTTGCTTGCCTTCTCATAGTACATGGGTCTAGGCATGATGACTGTGGCACGACCTTTGTCAGCTGGTAGGATCATCGTGGCGTGTTCGTTCTTTAAATCCGCCAGAGCCCGTCTTTGGTCCGGTGTTAAGTTGGATTTCGGTAGTTTGGCCTGTTTCATGATTCTGACACAGTCTGATCTTAAGTGTGTGGCTTCTTCTGAATTAGGGCCAATATATCTGCAAGCTGTTTCAATGCTTGTGATGAGGTCTACCACTGGAAGCTTGTTAGGGGCTACGGCGAAATTTAGTCCTTTCTCTAGTACTTCCTGTTCAGGTTTAGTGAGTTGGCGATCTGATAGATTGATCACCCACCTCTCTTTGGTCTTTCTTTTTGTTTCTTCCGGTACAGGTGTAATCTCGCTTTTGTCATTCTGTTGTCTCCTGTTGTTTTTTGTTGCTAGAAGTTCGAATTTCTTTCGATGGCGTTGGCGTACTTTGTCCCATTCTATTCGTCGTGTGTTGTTTAGCCACTCTTTGATTTCGGAGAGCATAGCATCTGGTAGTGTGCTAGAGCTCAGTCTTTCCTCGAGGTCTTGGATTTATCATCCGCATTGGTATCATGATCATAGCACCAAAAAACAAACACAAACAAACAAACAAAAACAAAAATGAAACAAATAAAAAGAAAGAAGTTGAGCAGTCATGATGTGATGACCCTTGCTTAAGAACAAAAATCATTCACTGATGGCCCAGTGTCTAAAGTTGCCTGTCATCTTCATTCACCTGCTCGAAAGAGGGGGAATTGTATTCATCATTAAATTATCATAATCTGTGTCTAATCATCATCTGTGTCTGTGTGCAAGTGTGTGTGTGTGAATATTTTAAATGTGTGTGTGTGCACGCGTGTGTGTGCACGCATTTGTGTGTATGCGTGTGTTTAGTGTGTGTGCTCTCATGTGTGTGTGTGTGTGTGTGTGTGTGTGTGTTAGACTTAGAGGTGAGATTGTAAGCAGGTAGACCGTAGAGCCACTAGAGGTGAGATTGAAAGCAGGTCAGGGCATAGATTAAGTATGACAAAAGAATTTTTTTCTTTTTAAATGTTTGTGGATGGATCTTCCCATTAGGACTAGATCATAGATTTTTCTGTGGAATTCATGACTAATGAATGCTTCTGATCCTTTATTTGGGTTTCAGTGACCAATAAACAACTTGTGTAAAAAAATGTTTTTCGATTTCTTGGATCTTTATAAGCAAATGTAGAAAAAAATTTGCACTAACTATCATATTCAAAGTTTGGAGTTATGTGTATAGTTTGTTGAAGAGGGATTCATTGCACTCAGACAATTCCATGTGCGCTCCATCCAAAATTTGCCAGCAGTTACCTGGCAGACCCCATGCACTGGCAGGATATCTTGAAAATTAATTGTAAAGTTTGAACTGAGCCTTGGCTGTAATTATACTGACTGCCAAAAAGCTGTGGCATGCATAGGGAAGTAGGGGATGGGTGTGGGGAGTATGAATGAGGGTTGCGAATTGAGGAGAGAGAGAGTGAATGGCAGTGTGACAAGGGAGTAGAGCAGGTGGCAGAGCTGAATGCAAATTGAAAGGATGGTTAGACATGCCTGGTTTTTGAATACATTCCCATCTCTTTATTGTTTTTGTTGTTGGTGGTGTCACCTCATTGTTTTTGGATGGCATGGTCAGCAGTTAATCTTTTCATGTTGTGATGATGGTATTGATCATGAGTATAAATGATAACTGTGAAGCTTTTTTCTTTTTAAAGGTGAGAGAAAATCAATGGGACTTGTACACACAAAAAATATGGTGCTATTAACATTGTATGTTTTATATTCCCTCTGTTTTGAATGTAATAGTAGGAGTTTACTTGAATTTTCTGCACATATAATATGTCATGCACTGCCTTTGTCAATCATGTTGTGAATTGTTTGGGGCTCTTGTAAGATGAGGAACTGTACAAGCAGTAATTAGGGATCTTATTACGGTTTATAATGGTTCTTTATTTGTGTTTGGTTATAAAAGTGTTTAATCCTTTGACTCCCGCACCCTGTCCACCAGTATCTGGCATTGCAAACTATGCTAGTAAAGCAAAAACTTTACCTTTTGATTCCCTCCCCCTATCCACCAACTTCCAGCAGGAACCTGGTCGATAGGGTGAAGGAATCAAAGGGTTGAATTTTTGCAGTTGGTGGACAGGTTGCGGGAGTCAAAGGGTTAATGATATGGTAATAATGTTTAATGATGTTGCTCAATTGTTTTCTTCATTTTTCTTCTTTTTGGTTTTTGTTTATTTGTGCTACTTGCAGCTGAATTTTGTTATGAAATTTTGTTTGTTTTTTGCAGAGAGGTTTGACCATCATTGTCCCTGGGTTGGAAATTGCGTGGGCAAGAGAAACTACAGATACTTTTACTTATTTATCCTATCACTCTCAGTGCATTGTATATATATTTTCGCCTGCGTTCTCACAAATCTCATTCTGAGTAAGTAAAGTGTTGTTTTTTTTACTTTTGTTTGTGTCAGTGCCTTCAAAAATTGTATGTTTTGATGTGTAATGTGTGTGTATTTCGTATTCATTTTCTTTCTTGTTGATTGCCTTTTTAAGTTAATCTTGTTCACATCCTGTTTAAGTTAATATATTGTTTGGAAGTTGATCTTGTTCACATCCTGTATATGTTAATCTTGTTAACATCATCTGTTCAGAAAATTGTGTATGTGTTGAAGAATTCGTATAATTCATATCTGAAGTTTGTGACTGTATGAAGTCACAGAGGTAATAATGATCTGTGTTTTAGATCAGCCTGCCAGCTGGCCTTCTAATTAAGTACTATTTTTAAACTATAGTTCTGTCAGAAACTCTGCTACAGGATTTATACTTTTTCTCGTGATAGTGTTAGCTAAATGGTAAAGTAGACTTGGTATATTTTAAACATCATTTACTGGCCTCAACCATGGTTGATATACTTACAATATCTTATATGACTGAAACACTATTTGAAGGCTAATGTTGTCCAGTGAACCATCACCATTCCCAAATGTTGGGTAAGCTGTTGGGGTGCTATAAAATATGTATGATCCCTGTCATCAAGATGTTTGTTTTTCATGCATTTTAAAAAGACTGACATAATACTATGGTATGAAATTGTGTTACTATGGTTTGACTTAAGTAATCGTTGACATGTCATCGTTGACATGTATGCATGTATTTTGAAGAAGGAAATGACATTATCAGTCTGTACATGTTCTCTGGCATGTTGTATACAGTATAGTAATGATCCCTATGATTTTCAATGTTCTCAATCTTACATCAAAATTAGACTTCTGTTTCTGCTCTTCTCTTGTCTTTTGTGTTTCATTCTCTCCAGCTCAGACTGATACAAGGGCAGTTGGGCTTTGGTTTAAAACACTAGGAATAATAAATGTAGCACACCAATGTGTAAGCCCATGCGCACTTCTGTACATACACACAAACATGTCTCACCTAATATCACTTGGAGTGAAACAACGTTAAATGGAAGAACAAACATACTCACACACAATTATTTTCTCTGTCTCTCTTTTAAGTCCAGACTAGAGTTCATTCTATGAATGCACATATATACTCAATGCAGCATTGATATATTCTTTATAAAAAAGAGTGTTGTAATTCTAAAGTTTACAAACTGAAACTCCAAATTATGCTGTTACCCCCCCCCCCCCCCCCACATGTTATCCTACATATGTGTATTGAATATTACACTGTTGTAGAAATGTCAGTTGTAACTGATTCAGTGATAACTGCTTCAATTGCATAATTGAGCGTCCAGTGACATTTCATACTATGTCTTGAATGATACATTTGGACTTGAAATCTTGTAACCAGATATTACAGTTACTGCGTTGAATAGAGAAAACAGATGTACAAAGAAGCGAGCAAACAAACAAACAAAGAGGAAAAAGCAGAAATCTCTACTTAACACATTTCTTTCCAAGCAATATATCATTATATGCTGACATTGCTACCCCTGTACCAAGTAGTTTTCACTCTTGCAATGAACAGTATAGGTTACATCACATAAAATCCTCTTACATGCTTTTTTTGGGGAACAGATTTGCTTAAAACTGTGTAAAATTGTGTTAAAGTGGCTGTTTGATATATTGTGCATTTGTCTAATGCAAAAATATATATATATCTGAATAGTTGATTTTGATTTTGATTTTTCTCTTGGTGTTGCGAACAGTGAACGAGCATCACCATCACTACCATTTGACACATTATTTACTGTCAGTACTTTGGACAGTATTTCATTAGAATTGTCACAAAAATCTGTTGGAAACATTGCTTGCGTCTTCATCGTCCTTTGTACTAGTTTTGTCCTTGAAGATTTTATCAAGCACTTGTTAAGGGATGTAAAAGTTGTGCTTTGCCATAATTTCAATAGAGCTAATAAATGTTACAATTATAGGAAGATAAGAGGGCAGTTTCACCCAGAAACGACTGCATGGCGAAGTCCTACCTTTTTTCTGTCATTCCAGCAACAACCCAAACTGAATGTGGTGGTCACTTCCAGCAGTTAGTTGTGATCCATAGGCAGGTTTTTGTGCGTCCAGCAAATGGTGGGAATGTGTAAAGCCAAGTGATTTCTTTGCAGGCACCATGCAGCAGTTCTGCTTCAGCTTGTTAGAAGGCATGCGTTATATATTAAAGTTTACATTTAGACATGGACATTCGACATGGAATGATTGAAGCCAGTTGAACATAACTCATAAGTCAGTAGACTTATTCAGTCTAGCATCCCCCGTATTAAATCTTGCTTAGAACTTGGTTACTTAGCTTCAGAGATGTGGCTTCAGCCATACTGGAGGGCATTACTCTCAGTCAGTCAGCAGATATTGATTTGTTTCACCTGCATATTGTGACTTGGCTAGTTGGCATTCTGATTATATTTCTGTTATGGTGTGTCCTTGAACATTTGATATTTCCCTGCTCATTATTCTTTTGTTTTCATTGTTTTTACTTTCATTTTTTTTTCCAGATATATAATCTGAGAATGAGTAAAACATATCACTGCTGCCAGTCAGTTATCTGAAGGATTTTGGGTGTGATGAAGAGTATTTGGGGAAGGGGGGTCTTCTCACGCTCTCTCTCTCTCTCGCTGTCTCTCTGTGTCTCTCTGTCTGTCTGTCTGTCTGTGTTTCTCTCTGAGTCTCTGTCGCTGTCTCTCTCTCTCTCTCTCTCTCTCTCTCTCTCTCTCTCTCTCTCTCTCTCTCTCTCTCTCTCTCTTTGTGTGTCTCTCTCTTCTTTTTAGAGTAATGAATTTGACAAACGCATGTTAGGAAAGTCGAGAAACCCCATCCCCACCACCCCTACTCCCAATCAATAAAAACATTCTAGAATTGGTTTATGCTGATTATTTGGGATGTGGCAGTTATTGGAGAATTTTGTTTAGTTTGTTTTCTAATTAATTTGGTACAGAGCAGGAATGGTCCAGCCGAGTTTTGATGTTGAGTAAGCAAACAAGAAGTAATTTTACACTGTCATCATTGTGTATGGAGTTTGTTCAAAATGGAATCATCACACTTGGATAATATCTTACGTATTCCACTGTTCAAAATGGATTCATCACACTTGGATAATATCTTATGTACTCCACCCAAATCTGTCTTGAACTGAGAAGCAGAAACAGGGGTGGAGATGGAGGGAGGATCTTCAATGAAACAATAAGCTGTTACCACCAAAAACATTAAAAAAAAGATGGGCAGCAAACAGGCAGGATTTTAATGTAGTGGGCTGGGACTGAACTCGGGATATCAGACCCTGAGTCCACGGCTCTATCAAAAGAACAGCCAGCCCGCATAGACATTCATGTGAATGTTGATGGTGTGAGATTTTCTTTTGGCCTTCGTTTGTTTGGTCACATCTTTGTAATTGTTTGTCATCATGGTGAAAAGTTATTTGCAGTATTTAGTTTTAAGATGTAACTTCAAGAAACAGTCTTAGAATGCAAAAATTGTGGTGAGCTTTTGGAAGAAAAGGGGTTACAGTAACTGAAAAAGAAAAATTTAAGGTCGTTCTAAATGCAAACCTGATGATTGACTGACAGGGAGAATATGTTGGAATTCATCATATTTCAGTAATATTCATAAAGTTGAATAGCGGTATGATTTTTTTGATAGCATTTTTGTGAAATTTGAGTGTGGATGTTTTGTGTAAGGGTGGGGTGGGGGTTGTGTTTGTTTTTCACATAATGTAGTATATGACAGTGTCTTTACTGACCCAGCACTTGGCTGAAAGATATGCGAATGAATGATAACACTAAAATTAGCTAGATTACTCATAAGGGAATCGAAAAATGATATTCAGTTTTGATCACTAGGGTCGTCAGTCTGTCCGTCCGTCGCCAGTTTCTAATGCACATAATTACTAAAATTGCACACCCTCCCGTAACATGAAAAGCGCTAGTCTTCTAACACTTACACACAAAGTAATTATGTCAATTGTAATCAAATGGGCATATAGTCGTGTACATATGCACGCATGCATGCACACTTGTGTGCATGCATACATACACAGACATGTGCATGCTTACATACACAAACACGCACCTCTGTATTTGTGCACACCCATGCGTGCATACACGCGTGCGTGCACACATGCGCGCACACACACACACACACACACATGTACACACTCACACACGGGCACTGGCTCGCCCACACACATGCACACACTCACACACGGGCACTCGCACGCGCACACACACACATGCACACACATGCACACACACACACACACACACACACACACACACACACACACACACACACACATACACACACACACACACAACACACACACGTATATTATCTTTCCCCATAGATAAGAGCTGTGAATTCTGCCGACAGCATTATCCGTCTCCCTCTTGCTACCATCATCAATCATCACCTTCTCTGTTCCTCGTGTCTGAGTAGTACCAGGAAGAGAGAGAGAGAGGAAGTATTGATCGGTGAGTGACCTCACATCAGGGCTCCTGGCCTGCAGACGCCTGGAGTAGAGTAGAGCATGGCCCCAACTCAATCAATTTTCCGCATAATCATTGTAGAATGGAATCAGGCCCCTGCTCCTCTCTGTTGGCAGTAAAACGTTGCCTTGTAATTAGTTTTAGGCATGGTGTCTCCTGTCGAGAAAGGTTTTGCTTGGTTGAGGGGAGATTCTGGCTCAGGTGGGGAGCGGGGACTGTAACAGTTGGGTTCTGCTTGTTGTTTTTGTAGTACTGTATAAATAACGAGGTGGTTCTTTTTCCTTATTTTTGTATTTTGTAAGTTCTTTTTAAATCAGCAAGAGAATGGCTAATTGTTCTCCCCCCTCTCTCCCCACAGTTAGATCTCTTGTTCTTCAAATTCTGTTTTTTCAACTCTGAAAAAGACAGATGGAAAATTTTTCTTTTCAACAGAACCGCATGGAAAATTCTGTCTGAGGTCGAATTAAAGCTTTGTATAGGTAGACATTTACCATATGGAAGACCACAAGTACATGAAAATGTGACTTTATGGGGGAAAGAAGATATTGTTGGAATCACATAGCTCTGTTGTTATACATTAATTATTTTACTGAAACTTAATATATGCTGGCAGTGAAATTCTGAGTCCGTGGACAATCGCCAACAACCAGAATGGCTTGATTCAGTTGACTGTCTTGTTGTGCAGTTAGTGCCTTAATTTCCTAATGTCAGAATGGCAGCAACTAAGATGACACTTAAAATGGTTTGAGCACAGGTCTGTTGCTGTAGGATTCAAAGTGGTTTGAGCACAGGTCTAGGAGGAATCCTTCAAAGACCATTTACATGGAGGCTTATTAGTGTTTAACCCCATGCACTGGTACAATGGTATTGTTGAACTCTGTCAATACCTGATCGTTTGTTGAACTCTAACAATGCAGATATTGGTAGGCCTAATGGACTGATGCTGATTTGATGCCCCACGTATTCCCAGATTATACAGCAGTACTGCCTTTATTCAGGAACACAGAAAATGATTTCGAGATTTTGCAGATTATACAGCAGTGTTGACATCATGCAGGAACTCTTGATAAAGACTTGGTATTTGCTTGACAAAGATCAGTTGGCTGAAAATTATTGCCTGCCTTGTTTTGTTGTATTAAAGACACATTCTGATTCTATTTTTGTGTGTTTCTGATTTGCAAAGACTTAGAGATTTTGCTAATCAAAAAGCTTACAACTGTCAGACATGTTTTGTTCATCCTACAAACAAGGTGGACTTTTTAAACCAGCATTTGCCTGACTAAAACATTTTAGAAAAACCAAACTGGTGAAGCCCATTTTTTTTCTCCAGTCTATCTCATTTCTCACTTAAGTTTGAAAAATACATTTATATATTTCTATTCTCTATTGCATTTTCAAAATGACAGCAGGGAGAAAAAGATTTCATCTAATTCGTGCTCATATTTGTAGACAGCGATTAGGTGAATGCACAAGAGTGCAAGAGAAAGAGAGAAAGAATAAACCTGAAACATCTGTGTATTTTACCATGATAAATTTTCTTGAGTCCCAGGGGAATGATATTACCTATTCAGCCATTGTGTTAAGATATTTTTTTGTCATCTGCTGTTTCAGTATCTGCTTTCCTGTGTCTGCATTGATTTTTTAAAAATCTATAATCCATTCTGAAAGATGTATTGCGTAAATTAGAGTTGAACTGAAAGATTGTGTCTTAGCTGCAGCACACACATAACAAAACATGAATGGTCTCCTCAAAATTGTTACTGTTGTTGATAGTATTAATATGAAAATACGCACCTTTTCATTTTCCATCTGAATGTTATAATATCCAGCTGATTATCTGTATCTGTCTTTCTGCTTGTCTCACTGGCTATCTCTTTGTCTGTCTCTGTGTATCTGTCTGTATCAGTGTCTGTCTGTCTGTCTGTGTGTGTGTGTGTGTCTCTCTCTCTTTCTTTATCTGTCTGTCTGTCTATCTATATTCTATCCACACACACACACACACACACACACACACACACACACACACACCACACACACACACACACACACACACACACACACCACACACACCACACACACACACACACACACACACACACACACACACACACACACACACACAAAAGACTGTGTAGAAAGTATCCTCCTATTCTCTGTTTTACTTGTTGCAGGAGCACAACAGGACAATTTTCTGACAGCCATGAAAGATTCTCCTGCGAGATATCCTTTGCTGTTGATTGGTTTTTGTTTGTTGGGAATTTAGAATTGTGTTATAATTGGCTTAGAATGTGCGCTGGCTCCTGTGTGCAGAGATGCATTTCTTATGCGCATGTGTGTCTGCGTAGTGTCAGAAAAATTGGAAGTTCAAGATGGAATATGTGTGTGTGTGTGTGTGTGCGTGCGTGCGTGCGTGCGTGCATGCGTGTGTGTGTGTGTGTGTGTCTGCTATACATATATGTGTGTGTGTGCATGCAAGTGTGCATATGTTCATGCGTGTATTCATACATGTGTGCGTGTTGGCAGTTCCAGCTGCATTCTGTGAACCATAGTCCATTATTTTTAAATGTATTGATATAGACTCTATTGCATGTTTCATGCACTTTCTTTCATTATTTGGTAAGTTATTTGGTACCTAATTTAGTGTTTTAAAAACTCTTTTATCTCCAGTTTTCCACATACTGCAAGCAGCTGAAAATGGGTCAGTCTCACAGAACACCACAGGCAAAAATGGCTGTGTAGCTGAGCCTGAAGTGTGAAATTGAGGCGCTGACTTGAGTGGCTCTAACTTTATAACTACGAATGGTTAGCCCTCATACATGTATCATTGCAACCAGAAATGAATAGGTTTATTCAATTGAAAAAAATTACTAACATGTACAGATTTTAGCTTGAAATTGCATATATGTGCATTTTGGAAAATCATGATTGACTAAATGTTCACTAAAAATCAGTTTTGCAAAGAATGATTCGTAACAGACAACATGCACATACACCCCCATTTGGGAAAGTTTTTTTGTTAACAAGTCAAACTAAACTGGATGAGATGGACTGTTGTTACATCAGTACTTTAACAGAACAACTTAGAAATATAAAGGGGGGGGGGGGGGGGGAGAAGTAAGACAATTAAAATAGCTGTAAAAGAACACATGCAGAAAAGAAAAAGTAGGAAACATGAATTTGTATGATCCATGTCTTTGTTGACAGTGTGAATAAACTGCTATATGATCTGCTCTGCCGCATTATATACTTTCATCAGTCTTCTCTGTTATTTCAGTGGTTAAGTTGCTGTCAGTGTTGCTTGTGATATCACCATGTAAATCAAACTCTTCTCCATAATCACTGGTTTGTTCTCTGTCAACTGGCTTTATGTTAACCCTTTGACCCCCCCCCCCCCCCACCAGCATCCTGCACTGTCAACCATGCTAGCAAAGCAGAAACTTAACCCTTTGTTTCTCTCACCCTAGGGTGAGGGAATCAAAGGGTAAGTATTCACAGTTGGTGGATAGGGTGCGAGAGTCAAAGAGTTAAACTTGTGTCTTGTTTACATATATATTGAGGTCTGAAAGGAAACTGCTGATGTGAACATGAAGTACTTACCATTTATGGAAACACTGGAAACCGACTGCAAACAGAAACATGTCTTCTCAGTGAATAAGTGAATTCCCTTTTTAGTATGGCAAGAAACTGAGATCTACTCTGGTGTCTTCTGTGAAGTGTTCTCACATATTTCTTATCTCTTAAATATCCAAGATACCAAACAGCACCTTCAGCTTTTGCACTGTAAGTCGCTGAGCAGCACCTACAACATCTTGATGTCATGTTGCTGAACGGAGACTGAAGCGACCAAAGGATTAAGACATGTGTTCGGGGAAAATTGGAATAGGAGTGGAATGATATTAATGCACTTTGATTCAAAGTCTAAGTAGGACTCTGTTCTCTGTATGTATACATGTTGGTGAGAAGTGTGTGATTTTGTGTTTGTGACAGAAAGAATAGAGTGTGTTTATCAGTGTTTCCCAATTTTAGCGAAGTGTCATGTGGATCTCTTGACGTTGTCTTGACCAGACTTGACATCATGATTAAAATTCAGTTACTAAACCAGAAATATTGAATCAGAAGTGTGATTAAATATATATTGTTCCACATTTAAAGTCACGGTAACACACAAAAGTCCCAAAAAGAAAACTGGAAGAATTTCTGTGTCGTTTTCATGTAAACCTTTACCAAATTTGAGTCGTAGTCAGTAGATCCTTGCAAAAGATCCATAGAGAATCTTGAATGTTTGTTTTAAATGTATAAAGAATCATAAATCCTAAGTCCACTCACGTTCAAGATCATGAAATATGTAAAGTTGAAATGTACGCCAAAGCATGGAGCATGTCTGACTGGAGCATCATGACAAGCACAGTTTTTTGTTTCCTTTTGGTGTGGTTTCCTTAACGACTGTGCACTATCATAGAGGCTGTGGTCTGCTTCTTTTCAGTGTGGTCAATTGTGGGGCTTGCAGGCTTCCACACTTATCTGGCCACCTCAGAAATTACCACTAACGAAGATGTAAGTGCACATGGAGCCTTGGGCATGTTCTCCCTCCCCCGTCTCCCCTCCACTACAACTGTTTTGTTGTTGTTAAAGTTGCTTCAAAGCTTTTTAAAAACATTTTTTATAAGTTCGGGGGAAAAATACTTAGAGCAAGATTATATCTGTTGGACAAGTCTTTCCGTGCTTAGATCTTTCAGTCTTTGATGTATTCACATTGCTACCGTTCCCTCGTCTTCCTAGCACTTTGATGTTGTGTTTGTCAAACACATTGCCTGTCTCAGTTTTTATCTAGAGAAGCATTGTGCATCAGTATGCCCCTGGCCGTTATTACTTATTCACAGTCAAAAAGCATGTGATGATTGGTGTGCATGTGTTTAGATTTGCTGAACTTGGTTGTAGTTGTAAAACTTCACAGTAACCCAAGATTGCCATATACTGACATAGCAGGTATTGCATTTCAGTTGACTATGACAGTCAAAGGCATAACAGCATTCATTTTGTTCATTTGATAAGGTTATTTTTGGATTTTTGTTCTTTTTATTCACTAGTGCTTTGGATGTCTCAGTGTTTTGTCTCAGTAGAGGTCTGTAAATTTTTTCGTTTTCTGTTTCATGTCATTATGTCAGAAACCTTAACCCTTTGACTCCCGCACCCTATCTACCAACTACAAAAACTTAACCCTTTGATTCCCTCACCCTATCCACCAGCTTCCTGCAGGAAGCTGGTGGATAGGGTGAGGGAATCAAAGGGTTAGTTTTTGCTTTGCTAACATGGTTGACAATGCAGGATGCTGGTGACCGGAGTGCGGGAGTGAAAGGGTTAAGTGAGCGGATTATCCTTACACAGCCAGAACCGCTGACTTTGTGTTATCACATTGGTGGAAAATAAAACATTTTGTATCTTCACTTTTTAACATAGTTTTTGTTTTACGATTAAATATGTTTTTATGGTTTTTAAATAAAATATTTTTCGTGATCATGAGACTCTTTTTCTTGAACACTTGTATTATATAAGTTACTGAGTGATTGTAACAGTAATTGCTCAGAGTGGGCAAATCCTTATGTGCTTCACACAAATCTATCATGTTGTAGACTCCCTGTACCTGTGCAGAACCTTTGAAGTTGGGGAGGGAGAGGGATCTGTGAAACTGTAAGCTGACACCACCAAAATAATGGAAAGATTCAGGTGGGCAGCAACCATTGTTTAATGTTGCAGGCTGGGATTGCAGGCTTGTGTCTCAGTTGGGTTGAAAGTTAGAATAAAAAAGATTCGTTGATAAAGTTAAATGTTACTGCGCTTTTGCATTTCCAGAATTGTAAAGATTTTTTCCATGTATTAGTTTGCAGGCTCTCTCTCTCTCTCTCTCTCTCTCTCTCTCTCTCTCTCTCTCTCTCTCTCTCTCTCTCTCTCTCTCTCTCTCTCTCTCTCTCTCTCTCTCTCTCTCTCCCCTCTCTCTCTCTCTCTCTCTCTGTGTTTTGTTTGATTTCTGCTGATGGGGACCTTTCTGTGTGCATGCAGGTTGGTGCATGCATATCTGTTTGTATTAAATGTAATGAAAAAGGAATCCCTTCATTTGGTCTTGTTTAAGCTGTTTCTTTGTTTTATGATTTTGTATCTTCTTTGTATGCACTGTGAGCATGTTAAGATTAGGTGTGTTGTGAATGACTGTTATTATTTGTATGTTATTACTTTCAAGAGGCTGGACTTGATGTTGCACGTAATCACTTTGAGAAATAAATGTATTTGAAGTGATTCAATTTCTTCAGTCACTCTTTTTATTAAAAAAATTATTAAAAAGGGGGTAGGGGATAGTTACAAAAACAAAGAAACAACAACATGAACAACAACAACAAAAAAACAATGAGACAGACCCCAAGTATATATGTGTGTATGTCTGTCTGTGGATGAAAAAGTATCAGCAATGGTTTTTAAGCTTTTTTAAAGAAATACCGATTTTTTTTTTCTACCAGATTCTGACCCTTCATCCAACCCACTGTGAAATGCTCCAGTCACGTTTGAGTCAGCCTAACACATTATTTGGATTGCACCCTTGGGGATGTAAAAATAGTTTTAAAATGTTTTTTAAGACCAAATTTATGTAACATAAGGATTGTAGGAAACTGCACTCTTATTGGCCTATTTCAAGGTCATAGGACAGAAAATGTTTCGAGAATTTGAAACTTGTTCAAACTGGAGTCGAAACATTTGAGCAGTTTATGTGTGTTCCACAAAATATTTCTGAAGCATGGAGAAAGGGAATGATATTGATATGGCTTGGTCACGTGGTTTCCTTGCTGTTTCAGTTTATTTACATGTGCTTTGCTGCGTAGGATTGTATGTACGTTTGTGAATTTGTTTTTTCATTTTTTTGCATTTGTGGTCCTTAACTGTTGTCACTGTGATAGAGGCAATCATCTGCTTCTTTTCCGTGTGGTCCATTGTGGGTCTTGCCGGCTTTCACTCCTATCTCGTGGCCTCGGAACTCACCACCAATGAGGATGTGAGTCGGAGATATTTCATGCAGATGTGTGCTGCTGCTGCTGCTGCTGATGGTGGTTGATGAATGGCTGCCAAATTATGGACACAGTAGAGGCGCGCGCACACGCATGCACACCAGCACACACACACACACACACACACACACACACACACACACACACACACACACACACACACACACACACACACACACACACACACACACACACAACAATATACACATGCTCAGGCACCGTTTTCATAAAATGTTTGTTGTCACATTTAACATTTATGTTCTAAGGGTGTTTAAAGAAAGAATCAATTTTTGTTTGAAAATTAAGAAGTATAAGTAAGACGAAATATGCGAAATTATTAAAAAAAAAAAAAAAAAGTTGAAAAATGCAGGAAAGCAGAATTCACATATATAGTCTTGCTCCCATGCAGGCAGATATCATCCTCATAAAATATTTGTTGTCATGTTGACTTTACAAATATAAAGTTTCAGCAGAAATGTAATACAGTCAGAAACCAATGCATGTCTGCTCACACACACATACTCACACTTAAATACTCACACACGCATGCACACACATACTCACATGATTGCACAGACAATAGACATGCACACAGACTGTTCATTATTGTGTAGTAGTAGTCAGCTTGTGTGAAAATATACAGTACCTGAGAGGATTGTATAATTGCAGGTTTGAATACATGCATATAGTTAGCTTGTTTGAACATGAATGAGGTGTGAAAATGAATGTGTTATGAAGATTCTGTCACTGATGTACTGTGTGCACATCTGAATAATTTGTTTACCTCTTGGGAAAGTAGAACTGTTGATATCATGCTTTTCTGCTAAAACAGCTGATGATAGTCTTGCATACATTTTCTGCGAGCTTGCATCACAAAACATTTTGGGATAAAATTTGTTTGAAGAGAAGAACAGTTTTTATAAATTGTCAGTTGAAAAATCTAAGGAATACTTATGATTTTTTTTGTTTCTGTTAAGTTTTATGGAAACATGTGTGAATAAGGATAAATCCATGTAAATGTATGCCACATTTTGTTTTGTGATAGGTTGTCTGTTCCTGATAAAGTCAAAAACAAAAGGATTTTGAATTTCATTTTGTGACTTAGAGTGACAGCTGGTCTGCTACTGTATACTTCAGATCATGAAAAACAGTGTAGGTGTTCAGTAACAAGTTAATTTGTGTTTTGTACCAGCTGTTTTATTGGTTTATGGTATTCATTGATTATTCTGTTTGTCATTGTCAGTTTATTTCTATAACTATATAGTATATATACACTGTATTTCAGTATTGGTGGGAACAAATGTAGACATTCATTAGCAAGGTATGGTAAATGGATATTTTATTTGCCTTAATCAAGTTAATGTATGTGTATGTGTGTCCAGGCTGGGTAACTCTCAGCGGATCCACTAATTTCAGCAGATGAACTCCTAGTTTCAGAGGGAAAAAAATTATTTTTCAGAGGAAATATTACTGAATTATTGTATTTGCCATCAGGAAATGCATCCATAATGCCTCGAAATTACAGAAATTCTTCAGCTTCTGGGGGGCTTTACCCCCCAGCAGGGAAGTTGCCCCTGGACCCCAGCCAATTTTCAGAAGAAACTATCTTCTTCTCTTACCCAGCCTAGTGTCTGTCTTGTCTCTGTATGTGGGGTTTTCTTTCTTTTTTCCATGTTCTATTACCAGTGCAATGAAGAAATGCTTATGTGAAAATAGTTCACAAATGTAATAACTTGGGCACACGCATGTGACTTAATTTTGGTATCTTAGCTTGATTTGTTATTTTCCAAAAAGTTGTGATTTTTTCAGATTCCAGGAAAGATGTAATAATTTTGTGTATGAAATGGGAAGACTTAGGCTGGCATGTGTGCTTGTATCTATCTTTCAGATCAAAGGTTCCTTTACTTCAAAAAGAGGGCAGGAGAGTTTTAATCCATACAGCAAAGGGTCCATTTTCAAGAACTGCATGCAAGTCTTGTGTGGACCTACACCTCCCAGGTAATACCTGTAGGGGTATGCCTACTAATTGACATTAGTTGTGTGTGTAAGCATGATGTGTGTATGTGTACCTGTAGTGGTATGTCCACTAATTGATATTAGTGCATGCATGATGTGTGTGTGTGCATGCGCACACGTGTGTGTGTGAGCACTGTGCACGTGTGTGTGTGCATGCTGCGTGTTTGTTGTGTGGTGTGTGCGCGTGCACGCACATGCGTGTTTGTATAAATGTGTGTATGTGGTGTGTGAGAGAGAGAGAGAGATATAAATTGTATAACAATGGAAGAGGTTTGAAACTGCAGTGTACATGTTTTATTCGAATTGTAGCAGACAAAGCTGAAAATGTTTCAGGATCGTTTTCTTTTTTTCTTTTTTTTTTATGCATGGAATTTAACCAAATAAGGATCATCACTTTGTTCTGCTTAGCACTACAGGGAGTTACAACTGTACAATTGATATATTTGGCTGGCATGGGAGTCAGGTGGATAAACAGGCTTTCCAGTTGGAAGGTCTTGAGTTCAGTCCACCAAGAAACTTCTTCCTAGTGAGTAAAGGGAGGAGATTTTTTTCTCATCTCCCAGGTCAACATGTGTGCAGACTTGCCAGTGTCTAAACCCCCTTTGTGTTTGTATGCATGCAGAATATCAGATATGCATGCTAAAGATCCAGTAAATCATGTAGGTGGCTGGCTTATGGAAATAGGAAAACATCCAGCATGCCTGCCCACTTCAGGTACAGACTGTGCAACAACATGATGGAGTGTGGTCAGTTTGCCTGACAGCTTGATTTCTCTGTGCTCCATTAAAAGTTTAAGTGCAGTGCGAGTGCAGTTAAGTTAGGAGAATAGCACCATAGAAACACTGTTTATAATACGATAATTTGTTTATGGTTGGGGGACATGCACCTAGTCTGACTCCACAACAAGCAATTATTGCCATCAGTAGGAGGCATACCAAGTGCTGCCATAAATTTGTCGGATCAGAACAAGCGCCACTGAGCGCTGCAGTAGTGCCGTCTTCTTTGATGGATGGCGTCATGATGACCTGATAGCTTCTGTGAGTTCCATTGCACTGGAACAGCTGTGGAATGAACCGAGGTTTTGTAATTTGATTGGAAGTGGAAAGAGGGATGGTGAATTGAGTGATCTGAGAATAATGCAACTGAAATGATGCGAGAGATGAAACAGCATGCAAAAACAGAATACATGTCTTCCCATACCCCCTCCCAAAATAAATGGTTAAACCTAATGATTTCCCTTTTTATACTTGGAAGTTTTTGCTTCCCACCAAAAATCTAGATTTTGTATTGAAGGTTATTGTGACCTTGAAGAAGCATGAGATAAAATAAAGCTTTATATGACATGAGGACAGTGGTAGACTGTCACAACAGTGAGTACAGATTTTGAATATTGTCAGGTTCTGAGGCAGTGCTGTTCACACTCTGTTCATTTTAGGAACAGTTTTTGGTCCATGTGATCTTGACATTGGTGTCATGACAGCTTTGACTGAAATTTGGTTACTACCCATCCAGAAACAGAAGGGAAAATTGTGCTTACAAATTTTTGTCATACACATGCACCCCTCTGGTTGATATGGAATGTCTCCTGTTTTTTTTTAAAGGAGATTCAAAGAATTAAAGGAGGATATGCATCATGTTTCAGTGAGCAATTACTATATGGGCACATTGCTTTTCTTTCAGTTTGCTGGACCGGCGCGGCTTTGTGGTGCCAGACAGCTCCCAGTCACACGTAAGTGGGCCTGAGACTCACAAAGAGCGTGAGAGTAACTCTGTTAACGTGCGACATGAGTATTACGGGTCCACCACAGTCACCAATCAGAAAGTAAGATTGTTGTCGGCCAGTGTCGTTACTGCTGCACGGTGCACCTTGTTTGCCTGCTGGTGATGATATGTCGGTGTTGTCGTCACAGAAACGTGCCAGTGGTGTTTTTTTCCCTTTCCACCGGTGTCTGTTTTACTACCCATAAAGTTCTGGCAGTAATGTTTTTCCTTCAGCAGTGTTTGTGGTCGAGCATGCCCCAGTACACAGTTTTTGTACATTTTGTGCACATTTCATGGGGTAAATTTCAGTGTTGTGACTAACTTTGGTAATATCTGAGTCTGGTTGGATTTTGCAAGTTATTACTCTGGGTTTATTCTTTCTTTCATACAAGAGTTTTTTTTAATATATTTCTTCTGCAGACTTGCCTACCCATCTGTAGTTTGCTGTATTGTCCCATTTTTATATTTTTACCTGATGGTTGCTTAGTGAAAAAGATGATAATGGGTCTGTGCAATCAAAACAATTTTGGGTTAGAGTTTCTATAAGAGGACTTTTTAGCATTAGGCAAAATGAGCTTATCTGTGAAGAAGAGAAACAAATCTTGAATGGAAATCTCTTGAATGGCAGCTGTTAGTGAGAAGAATGTTTATTGACAGTTTTAGTGAAGGTTTTGGCTGATTTTGTTGTTGTTGTTGTTGTTGTTTGAGGGAGGGGGGTGAGGGATCAGTTTTCTTAGGCATAGAAGGTGTTTTTGATTGTGAGGGCCACTGAATGTCATATTATGATTTTCAAATTGTTTGTTCTTTTGCATGACAACAGACTGGTATTTGATCTTTTGATGCACTCTGCTGTGGGCCCTAATACTAGTAGTAGTAAACTTTTGAGTCTTTTTAATGAGTTTCAGCATTGTCTAACTGAATCATATAAAATGATCAGTTATTATCACATACTATAAATAAAAAGTAGACAAACACATGCACCACACACACACACACAACACACACACACACCACACACACACACACACACACACACACACACACACACACACACACACACACACACACACACACACACACCACACACATACATACACACACACATACACACACACACACACACACACACTACACACACACCCATACACACACACACACACACACACACACACTCTCTCTCTCTCTTTCTCTCTCTCACACACACACACACAAAGAACATTTGAGTATTCTGCTTTCAAAGAGAGTATGAAAACAGGCTTATAAAGCAGACAGGATAAACCTTCACCATCATATGTTTTCTTAGTTTTACAGGATGAAGGATTGAATGATTATAGAATGATGTTTGCATATTCCATTAATATCTCTCAGATTATTAATTTATTTTTACTGATTCAGTATGCAATGCATCAGAATTACATATTGATTTTAAAAATCTTTCTAAAACTAGCAAGAAAAACAAAGACTAGCAGGAAGAGCAAAGAGCAAGAGTAATTAAATTGTTAAATAATATACATGAAATTGCTGCAGTAAACTGCATAGACATTGCACGGCTGGCGCTTTACTTTTAGGTCATATGATAAAATATCCTATGAAATATAAGAAGAGTGCAACTTCACTTGATAGTGAAGAACACAACTTGGTGTATTTTTATGTTGAGGTTAATGTTTTTTTCTCCCCTAACAAAAATGTCAAAATGCTCGTAAGACTAAAAGTTGAAATCATACATACATGTTAAAGAATGGCTGTGATGTTTTAAATGTTTTACTTATTATTTGTTTTTTGTTGTGTTTTTAATATTATAGTTTTTTTATGATATGCTTTCAGTATGTTAGGATTTAGTGGAGAAATTAGAATGAAATGTATACAAAGCACATGTATTTGTGTATCTTATTGCACAAGTTACAATTATCAATCTGTAAGGAAAAGAAAAAGATTATCTGTGTATTACCTGAATTTGTAAAACTGTATCTGTTTGCAAAAATCTGGTAAGATTTTGAAAAAAAAAATTCTGATGAAAAGCCCGTAGAGTACTGAAGAAAAGAATGTTAAACTATCTGTGTATTACCTGAATTTGTAAAAATATTTGTTTGCAAAAATCTGGTAAGGTTTTGAAAAGAAAAAATTCTGCTAGAAAGCTTGTAGAGTACTGACAAACCAGATTTGGGGTAGGCAGGTCTGCATCTGTCATTACAGGGTTTGACTTGACTCTTTTTTTTTGTTTTTTGTCTGATTCAGTAAGCACATATGCATGAAAAAATTACCACTTGTCAGATAAAATATACTTTGAATTTATTTTAATTGGTACCTCTGGGGATTCTTAGTTAAACATAACCATTTTGCAGTGAATGCAAACATATTGGTGTTTTGAAGGTTTTTTTTTTTTTACAGAACCATTTTTCGTAATGAATGAAAACAAAAGCAAGAAAATGACTCCAACAAAAGATTTTAGGTCACTGTTTAATGGATAGATTCAGTGTAAATCTCTTTTGTTGGTTCAGTGTGTGTGTGTGGAAATAATTAGTCAGTGCTGCGGAATGTTATATGTCTGCACCTTTTGTTCAGTTTTTCTGCTATTGGTATATTACAAGGATTTCAGTCCTGAGCTTTCCCTGCAGCTGTATTACATCCTTGCCTTTCTGCTTTCCAAATCCATGACATTTACCATGGTGTTCAGATGATGTTTTCCCTTTTGCCCCCACTTTCTCCTGTTACCATTTGGTACAGTGTATTCACTATACAAAAAAAAAGCTTCTTTTTAAAATGGGGAATAATGCAAGCATGTTGTCCTTATGTGAGAAAAAGATTAATGTATTCAGAAGGATTTGTGAGCAAGTGTGTTTGAAAAGTTAGTATTTTTTACAAGGATTTTCTCGCTGGTTATATTGTTCATGAATCTGTATGCTAATTTCAGTTTCAAGGTCCATACCATTTAGGACTTTTGTTCACATAAAACTGATACTTCTTATAGTGCAGTAGCAAAGATGTTCAAATATACTAGCGTTCTTTTGAACTGTTTTTAGAAAGGATCTTTACAAAACATAGGTCACAGCATTAGCACACTTAACCAGTACGGCTGTCTGCAAAACTGTCTGTATAGGGTTAGCCCAGTTACCCAGTATGGCTGTCTGCAAAAGTGTCTATATAGGGTTAGCCCAGTTACCAGTATGTCTGTCTGCAAAAGTGTCTATATAGGGTTAGCCCAGTTACCCAGTATGGCTGTCTGCAAAACTGTATAGGGTTAGCCCAGTTACCCAGTATATCTGTCTGCAAAAGTATCTATATAGGGTTAGCTCAGTTAGCCAGTATGTCTGTCTGCAAAAGTGTCTATATAGGGTTAGCCCAGTTAGCCAGTATGTCTGTCTGCAAAAGTATCCATATAGGGTTAGCCCAGTTAGCCAGTATGTCTGTCTGCAAAAGTGTCTATATAGGGTTAGCCCAGTTAGCCAGTATGTCTGTCTGCAAAAGTGTCTATATAGGGTTAGCCCAGTTAGCCAGTATGTCTGTCTGCAAAAGTGTATATATAGGGTTAGCCCAGTTACCCAGTATGTCTGTCTGCAAAAGTGTCTATATAGGGTTAGCCCAGTTAGCCAGTATGTCTGTCTGCAAAAGTGTCTGTATAGGGTTAGCCCAGTTAACCAGTATGTCTGTCTGCAAAAGTGTCTATATAGGGTTAGCCAGTATGGCTGTCTGCAAAAGTGTCTATAGGGTTAGCCCAGTTACCCAGTATGTCTGTCTGCAAAAGTATTATATAGGGTTAGCCCAGTTACCCAGTATGGCTGTCTGCAAAAGTGTCTATATAGGGTTAGCCCAGTTAGCCAGTATGTCTGTCTGCAAAAGTGTCTATATAGGGTTAGCCCAGTTAGCCAGTATGTCTGTCTGCAAAAGTGTCTATGTAGGGTTAGCCCAGTTACCCAGTATGGCTGTCTGCAAAAGTGTCTATATAGGGTTAGCCCAGTTAGCAGTATGGCTGTCTGCAAAAGTGTCTATAGGGTTAGCCCAGTTAGCCAGTATGTCTGTCTGCAAAAGTGTCTTTGTAGGGTTAGCCCAGTTAGCCAGTATGTCTGTCTGCAGAAGTGTATATAGGGTTAGCCCAGTTAGCCAGTATGGCTGTCTGCAAAAGTGTCTATATAGGGTTAGCCCAGTTAGCCAGTATGTCTGTCTGCAAAAGTGTCTATATAGGGTTAGCCCAGTTAGCCAGTATGGCTGTCTGCAAAAGTGTCTATATAGGGTTAGCCCAGTTAGCCAGTATGTCTGTCTGCAAAAGTGTCTATATAGGGTTAGCCCAGTTAGCCAGTATGGTGTCTGCAAAAGTGTCTGTGTAGGGTTAGCCCAGTTAGCCAGTATGCTGTCTGCAAAAGTGTCTAGATAGGGTTAGCCCAGTTAGCCAGTATGGCTGTCTGCAAAAGTGTCTGTATAGGGTTAGCCCAGTTAGCCAGTATGTCTGTCTGCAAAAGTGTCTATATAGGGTTAGCCCAGTTAGCCAGTATGGCTGTCTGCAAAAGTGTCTGTGTAGGGTTAGCCCAGTTAGCCAGTATGGCTGTCTGCAAAAGTGTCTAGATAGGGTTAGCCCAGTTAGCCAGTATGGCTGTCTGCAAAAGTGTCTATATAGGGCTCGCGCAGTTAATATATCTGTCTGCAAAATTGTCTTTAGAGGGTTAGCCAAGTTAGTATATCTGTCTGCAAAAGTATCTATATGGGGTTATCCCAGTTAGCATGTTTGCCTGCAAAAGTGTCTATATAGGGTTAGCCCAGTTTGACAGCATGCCTGTCTGCAAAAGTGTCTCATTTCTCATATCCATTTTAATCAAGTTGGAATGATACATGTTGGGCACATGCGAGAGGTGTAGGATGTACATGGAAATGGCAAAGCTTGTGTTGTAAAATTGACCCAGACAGAGTATAATTTTATTGAGTGTAAAATTCTCTGCTCTTAATGGACATATGACCACATTTGATGAAGACATTTGTCCTAACAGGTGTTTAACTTTAAGTAGATAATTCTATTTTCAAGTTCACAATAATTAAAATGCATATGTAAAATTGTCAGAACAGGAAAGCAATATGACTCGAATTCATTTTATTTTTGTGGCTAAACTGCCTTATTGATTAATTTTGATTTTGATTTTGGAAGAAGGCAACTCTGTGTGTGTGTGTGTGTGTGTGTGTGTGTGTGTGTGTGTTTTTCTTGTTGCGAATGAATAATGAGCAAGCTGTAAGTGGTAACTATCTTGTATCTATCAAATCTTCATTTTGTCAATTTACATTGATTCTTTACATTCACAGTTTATATTAGTCTTTTCTACCCTGTGTTTGTTTTACCTTTTATTCCGTATTCATTGTATATGTGTGTGTTTGTGTGTGTGTGTGTGTATTAATGTGTAGTTTCTTTGGCTTTTGCTGTTTTCCATGGCTTGTGTGATCTAAATTTGAAGACAAAACAGGGAACGGTTGTCTTTTGTCTTAACCTGGTTGTTGTTTTTGACCTGGTGTTAGCCCTAATATGGCTCTAATGGTTGGCGGGGCTATAAGCAGTACGAACTTAAACTTTGTCATCTTTTGGCATGGTCATGAGGAAGTCATTTCTGTCAAGTTTGTAATGACTGCATGTGACGCTGCATCCGAAAATCGTTGATAATGGTCAAATTTCACAAAGTGAGAGTAACATAAACATACTTTCAGTACTAATAATCTGAGTTGCTGGATAATGAATGATATGCTTTGCAGAAAATTTAATTTTAAGTATGGTAACACTGTAACTTTTCAGTTAGAATTTTCCATAGTAAGTGATTGGTACCAAAATATCAGGCATGACTTTAAAAACATTAATTAATAACTTGCTCAGCTTGAAGCTCAGCTTGATTAATAATCGCTGTTCATATATCCTCTCAAAATCCTGCTCATAAAGGCCAAAGTTGAACAAAATTATGCAGATCAGAACTAAGATTAACCACCTGCAGATCATAAAATAGTCATTGTCAAACAGTATACAGTCATGTCTCGGGTTACGAATTTAATTCGTTCCATAACGTAGCAAGTATCGTGAAAAACTCGTATCTCAAAAACAAATTTCCCCATTTAAAATAATTGAAATCCAGTTAATCCTTTCCACACCCCAAAAATATCAATAAAAAAAATCAATTAACATGGTATTTTATGTAGAATTAAAGTAATTTTTCTAACATTTAACAATGATAAATAGTGTACTGTGCTTTACCTTTATGAAGAGGCGTGGCTGGCTTGAGGGAGAGGATGGGGAGGAGGAGCGGGGTTACTGTGGACGACATCATGGGTTACAAAATTTCTTCACGTAAACCACAAAAAAACACTGAAAAGGCAAATGAACGCAGAGATGCTTCCGCTACGAGAGAACAACGCACACAGAGAGCGGGATGCAGCAGCGGGAAGCACATGGCATAACCACAACGTCGCTCGTAACGCAAGCGAATGCTCGAATACCGAAGCGAATTTTCCAAGTATTTTGTGCTCGTAACCTGATTTGCTCGTACAGGGAGACACTCGTATCCTGAGGCGCCACTGTAAATTGTACTCATCATACAAATGTTGGGATTTAGATTCCATTAATTTCACTAGGATTTCTGATAAAAAAAAAAGGCAAGAATGCCCCCTTTCATTTTTTTTTTTCAAAGATAACACATTGCTGGGAATGACTAGTGGTTGGCAGACTTTGTTCAAACTCAGCATATTCACCTCTTACTCAGTGATTGTCTTAATTGTAGTTATTTTATCCCAAGCCCTCTTTTATTTTTCTTTAGTGTGCCTGGAGTATTGGAAAAGGCAGATGTATCCTGGCTGGTAGAGGGTTCTTTAAAATTCGAGGAAGGAGACAGAAATTTTGACAGTCCTGCTTTTCCTGACAAATTGAGACTGAGACAGAGAGGCCAAGGGCAGACCAGGTCTCTCTTTTATGAGGTCACACATTCTCTGATTTCAGTGAACAAGTACTCCTGTTATTGTTGACTGAGACCCTTTGGGTAAATGATAGGTGGAAGGTCAGCAGGTGTACATGTGGGCTGCTTCAGTGCTCTGAAAATCTGATTGAGTCAATCTACTCTCACTTTGCAGTATAGAGGTGGTTTTGGCAGTTCAGAAAAATTCTGCTGATGAGCCACTTAAGACGCAGATACAAAGTTACAAGAAATTATAAGCAAGAGTGGCATGAGACTGGATGTAGTTCTCCACACCCATTCATCCAAAAAAGTGATTTTGATCGAGCTCACCGTACTATGTGAAAGTAGAGTGGAAGGAGCCCATATCTACAAGACTGAAAATGAAAAGTATGCCAGTCTGGCCAGCAGCTTGAGGTCATCTGGCTTTCAAGTCAAAGTCCTCGCCTTAGAGGTTGGAGCCTATGATCTCATGAAGCAGCTCTCAATTTCTGGGAGAGAGTGGACCAGAGCCCTAAAGGCAATGGCAGAAGCAGGGACAAAGAGCTCCAGCTGGATCGGGGGGGGGGGGGGGGGGGGGGGGGTTCTTTGAGGACCTTCTGCTTTCTGGTTCTCCCAGAATTTCTTACTACTTTTAAGAAGATAAGATTACTTCCAGCAGTCCAAATAACACAATCAAAAAGCAAACATACTAACTTGCTTGATGATAACAGCACTCCGTTGTCCATGCCAAAATCGAAATTCTGTAAACTTTGTTGAGTCCAGGTGAGCGAGTATAGGATGATCTGTCACTCACATTTTCGTCGGTAGTTTCACCCCCGAAATCATTGTATGCAGGCAAAAATTCTTGATCTGATTCATGGAAAGATTCTTCAACTGATTTTTATGCATTGCTGCGGTCTAATCCTTCTTGCATGATAAGTGTTACAAGTGTTTCACTCACTGTGTATTGTGGTTACTTTGATGGTATTTTGTGTCCAACATTTTTGGAAACTCAAGATACCTTAGAGTATAATTGAGCTGCAGTCTACAGGAGATGGCAAACTTACACAGAGATGATTTTTCCACACATCTGTAGTTAATTCTTATTATCTGCAAGATGGCAAACATCACAAAATTTAATTATGCACACATCAGGAGATGCGCATCACTGTGAACCATGACTCCAGCATGCGCATCAAGTGACTCCTTTTGCTGCAAATGAGTTGAATGAATACACAAGGCTGTTAAGTATCCCCCCTCCCCCATTCCAAATCTCAAATGATGGCTTGGGTGTTAGCAATTTGGATGAGGTGATAAATTAAGGTTTTGTGTGTATCATATACTTGATGCTTCAGAAGAACCGATGGCAACAAAGAAGTCCCTAGCAGAACTTTTTTCTTGGAAAAATTCACATTCATAGCTAAGCAAAAATATATGCTCATTAAAAGAAAAAAGGGTGGCACTGCACTATGATGATGATCCTTCGTTGGGGATAGGGGGGAAGCAACATGACATCTGTATGAAAAGTCCATTGTTACAAAAGAAAAAAAAAGTATATACAATGCATTTTGTACCTTCAGGGTGCTGCAGAGGTATATTGTTTCTAGCAAAGTTGTCACCTGTTGAATTCAAAGGCTGAGTTCATGTCTTTTGTGTGAAATTTGTTCTAATCCAAAGAAGCAGTAGTCTCTAATGCTGCTTTCCTGTTCGCTGTTATTTTGAAAACAAATTGACCTGTCATGGCTCCAGACATGTTTTTACCATTACAAAATGAGAAAGGGTGTTTTTTTTTTATATATTTGCCTCACACACAAAAGTCACTTCAGAGAAGGATGCTTATATAATGGCAGATTATTTTTCTTTATTTCATGGCTGAATTTCTTTGATCTCATGAGACTACAACCAAATTTAGTTGAACAAAACATGTCTGTTTTCTTAACTTGTATTAATCATTGTAAGTCCTTTTTTTCTGAATGTATGTGCTTAGTTTGATAATTTGATATTACATAACCAAGAGAAGAACGGAGGCAAAGCGGAATTTGGAGAAAGAACCAGAAAGAAAAATGAGAATACTTAACGGTCATTATTTTCCAGTTCTAAGTTAAAGAGTTTACTGCTGACAACATGGGCTATTGAAATAAATCAGTTCTTCTGCTCAGTCTTTCTGTGTCTCTTTACCTTTTTATATTGATTTATTTGTTTATGTATTTTATTTGCGCTTCCTTCTGACGAGTTATACATCTTCCCATCGCACAAAATGGTGCTACCAGACTTGTTCATAAAAAAAAAAAATTCTGAGAATGACTACCTCACTGATTATCAGACTGTACGATTTTGTGTGTGTGTGTGTATGTAGTTCTCTTCCATCACATTTGTCATCTCTTCTGACTGCATATCAACCATCTCATTGTGTGCAATACTGGTCTGAAATGCTTATGGTACCTGTAAATTTACATCAAAAGCTAGTTAATAGCACATGTGGTAGAGCAAGCCTTCTCAAATAATTACCAAATTTAAAGGAAGTGTAGAATTGTGACTTCTTCTGTGACATTACATGAATGTAGTCTACTCTGTGTTGTTGGGTGTGTGTTTTAGTGTGACGCAATATTTAATTTAGCCATGTTTTTATGTCTTATTTTCTCATTGTGGCATTATGCAGAGTCTTGAATGGTATTTATGTGCTTGGGAGCTCGTTAAATTGTGATGAATTACAATTTAATAATGGTAGTGTTATGTGAATGACCGATTTTCAATGACATTTTCTGACTCGTAAAACAGAGATTCGCCATGTACGAATTGTAACTCAAGACAGACACTGATATCAGGACTGTCTTGCAAGTAATATGTCCTTAAACAGTCTAGCCTGCCGTGCTATTACCCCTTGATGTGGAAAATGACCTGCGAGATGGGCTATCATTTGTTGTCCTCAGGGATGCAGATTTACTGGGAGATGAGTCTGTCTGCCGTCTCATTTCTCCAGCCTTGCAGATAAACACCGCTCTGACAGATCCCAGCTTTTCAGCTCCGATGAAGCGCTAATTTGTCTGGAAGAAAAATCAATAGCAGTGTCTGTTTTATCTCTGTCCCCCTTTTCCAACTCACACACACATATACAGTTTCTGCCACCCTGTCTTTTCTCACTTGCGGTTGTATTGTCAGCCAGGTCACAGTTCAGCTTGCCTGGAATTGAGTTGCCATTTTATATTTTGACACCATTTCGTCCTTTGTTGTCATTATTGTTGTTGTTGTTTTTTCATATTTGTGGCTAGTTTGATAAGAGTTAAACACGATTTGAAATTGTGATTTTCATACAAGAAGAAAAGACGTTAGGCATCATGATTTTATTGGGGTGCGTTTTTAAAATTCATATAGAAGTGATGCTCTATTAGAGTTAAATTAGTAAAATGGAGAAAGGGTGGCAAGAAAGGCAGAGAAAGACAAATGAGGTTTGGGGGGGGGGGGGGGGGGGAGCCAGTTTGTGTTTGTTGAAATTTTAGCTTTTTGGGGGGTCTGGAATCTTTATTTTATTGTAAGAACAGTGATGATGATAGTAGCAGTAATAGTGATAATCATAATTATTGTTTTTTATAATGATAATAACGATATTGATGAATATTGTTGTTATCATCATCATCAACATCATCATCATTATTATTATCTTTATCATTATTGTTCATACTATCAAGATTATTATCATATTTTCAGATGTGAAATGTCTTTTCTGCTCAACTCTCATCTTCACTTACCTTTTCTACTCGACACAGATACAGACATAAGAGATACAGGAATTGTTTTGTGGATATGAAAAAGAAATAACAAGTACAGAGGGAGATTCATGTCAGTAGAGTATAAAGGATAATTAAGGATAATATGATTTCAGTTTTAAACAAGATCATGGAGTGTCTGCATAGTTTCAGAATTATTTTGTGTCCTTGCAGAATGTTGTGAGACTGTATTGGGTGTTTTGATGAGCATTAAAAATAATAGTACAGCCTATTGTCATTGGAATGATTATTTTATATTTTGTGATTATTAGCTTCTTGTCCCTCGTGCCTGCTTTATGTAATCTTCTTTACATGTATGCGTCTTCTAGTTCCATTCTACCTTATCAGTTCCATCTATGTATCTATATGCATAGGTTTGTTTTGCTTTTTTTAATGTACACAGTTAAGTTGTTGATTATATGTGTATAAATATATATTGTTTTAAGTTGCTGCTCTGCCCTTGTATTGTCACTGATCATGCCATCCATTTGGCTCTCCAGCATGCCTCCAAACCCACAGAAACCCGAAGTCATCATGAGATCGGGGCATCACAGAATATCTGGGACAGTTTTTGGTGGTGGTTTGATGATGAGAATGGGAATGATAGTGACGATGCGACAGAGTTCCATTTTAGATTGAAACGGCTTGACAGTGCTGCAATCAACGCTCACTTTTGTATTATATCCTGGCATCAACCAGGCCAGAAGGGTACAGACACCTGCGGTGTTGGTTTGAGCAGCTCCCTCAGTAAGGTGTCCATGAAGTGGATGAGACTTTCTGCTTGGTCCCAGCCTTCCTAACAAGTCCACAGCACACTCGGCTCTGGGTAGGAGCTGATTGTGGCTGAAAAAATCCACACTAAGTTTTTGATTGATTGACAGGGAATCAAACCTATGACCTTCCGGTCAGTGGTCCGTTGTATTAATCAATTCATCATATTGGCTGATGAGTCTACTAGATTTCATTGTTACATGATTATGTTGTGGCTGCTGGCATCATTATATTTTAGGTTTGTTCTTTCAGTTTTCAGCTAACCCATCCATTACCAGTACATAATCAGACTATAAGTATATACACAAGTTTGTCTTTACTTGATTATCACAAAACAGAATTTGAAAATGTGGATGTTCATGATTCAGGGCTTAGCATTTGACATAGTAGGCCTACTGTGATGCAGTTTTTGTTTCTAAATTCTTTCATGTCAGGCATGCTAATTTTAAGATGGACAGAACCTGTTACACATTTCAGGATAAATTTATGTGTTGCAAAAAATCTGTGCATGTGTTTTTTTTCTAGAAAGCTGTTCATTTGTTAACAGTCTGTCAGAGTGATGTAGGTATGTATACTTACACCTTTGTCATGAGACTAGTGCTGTAGAATTGCACCTTTGTCATATAACATGTGATGTATAGTTACATGAAGGCATATATAGCTACACCTTTGTCATGAGAGAGCAACAAATCAATAAAGTCATGGATCTTGACTTGTGTTTTACAGACAGGTAACATGGGTACAAACACAACGCCGGATCTGCCTCCACCTGCTGTTGTCACAACGACAGATGAAATGTTGCCGGCAGGGGAGAACGTGAAAAAGAGGGAGATGATCAGTTATCAGACCCCAGATGGCTCTATCAACAACAAACTGCCACCCATAAATGGTAAGCCTTTTTCTTTTGTCTTAGCAATGGAAAAAATAGACTACTTATTGGCTCTCTGTCATTCTGGCAGTGTCTGCTTACTGTTAGAATCACTTGTCAGAGTGAGTATGCTGACTGTGCAGTAACATATTTCCAGCTGCACAGTATGGACCAAACTGTCAGGGCAATTTGTGTTCAGACGTTCAGTACAGTGTTATTTGAATTATGGAGAAAAAAAATGTACAGAATCTTATATTCCCATCTCATTCCGCTTTGTCTCTAAAACCTTGCACTTGCGAAAGATCCTGTGCAGTTTCAGCCTGGAGTGTTTGTGCATTGTGATTGGCAAATTTAGGAGGCACTTTTGTTGAGCTGTCTTGAGTCGGCTTAATCCTTCTTCAACATTTTCCAAGTCCTGTGCTGAAGTTGAGTATGGTGAAAGGTGTGGACAGTGTGTGTGTATGTGTTGTGTGTGTGTGTGTTTTCACCACACAGAGAGTATACACACACATATAGCTACTTATGTGTGTGTGTGTGTGTTTGTGTGTGTGTGTGTGTGTGTGTGTGTGTGTGTGTGTGCGTGTGCATGTTTGCAACAGCAGGTTTAGAACTGTGGATACATGAAAAAAATTCTTGAGAATGGTTGAGATTGAGCCAGGGACGTACCCTCACATGGTTCACAGACACACCAGACACACACACACACACACACACACACACACACACACAAAACACACACAACACACACACACACACAAACATACATACACACAAACAAATTTCTCTCTCTTTTTCTCTCTCTCTCTCTCTCTTTCTCTCTCTCTGTCTGTCTGTCTCTCTCTGTCTGTCTGTCTGTCTCTATTTCTCTGAGCCTTTTTGATTCCCATCATGTTTCTGTTTCTTGTTTCCAGCAACAACAAAAATCAAATAGTATTCTCATTTGTTGAAAGAAGTTTTAAAAGTGTTGTGATAGAAACATATGTCACCTGCTTTTAATAAGAAAATCAGGACAATCATGCAGGTTAAGCACACTGAATGTATCTTTATCTCAAAGGTACAGAATCATTGTTTCATTTCAAGATTACCTACCAGAAATGGTGCATTTGTCTTCTTTGTTCCTTTTGTGAAACACCATTCTGGCTGTTAACTCGAATCCAAATTTATAGATGTTGCAAATGAAAAGAGAGTAATAAATGTGCAGGTGACAAAGAGTTGCTCACAGTTGATTGTATTGAGTACAGCCCTGTCTTTGTTCTCATACTTGATTATGCTGAGTGTGGCACTGTCTTTGCTCTCACCCTTGTTTATATTAAGTTTGGTGCTCTGTGTGTATGTGTGTGTAAGTGAGAGTGTGTGTGGGCGTGTGTGTGGGCGGTGTGTGTGTGTGTTTGTGTGTGTTGTGTGTGTGTGTGTGTGTGTGTGTGTGTGTGTGTGTGTGTGTGTGTGTGTGTGTGTGGTGTGACTGTCTTCCAAGAAATAAGCCGGCTTACCCAGTGCAGAGGAAACTATGTGAAAGTGTGTGTAATACATTCATTGTGTGTGCATGTCTGTGTGTGCATCTGTGTGTGTAGATAATACTGCAGAGAATACTTCATGTGGGAGTGTGTGCATAGGTACAGTGTGTGTCTGTGTGTGAGTGTGCACATGCATAAACAGTAATTCCAGTCAACTTTTACTGTAACGCAAAATTGTGACAACTGTGTGAAGGCCAGCATTGACAGCTAAAAGCATCTTTGTATATGAAAAGGTTGGAAAATTCATGCAGGGAACTGTGAACTGTGCTCTTTTTGTGGGAAGATAGCTGGATATATGATTGCGGATAAGTGGGGCTTATGGTAGAGGATAGGTCGTTATCCCAGCTCATCTCTAGTTGTGTTCTGTGTGGCTGATACCATCATGGAACCCTGGTTCACCGGGATGTTGTGTGTGTTGTTGAACGAATGTAGATTCAGCATAAATCAGGAACTGCAAACAAGCCAACATATTTTGACTCATTTAGTTATGCCAGTGTTCACTATGACAGAATGGATTTTTTTTAGTGGTATTATGGTCGAGTCAAAATGGAGCCTTTGAAGCAGCACAGAAAATGGGATGACGTTTGCACTCCTGATACAGCATGCGTATGCGCATGCACAGTGATGTGATTTTCAGATTTCCAGTTCTAATCTATCATATGGATTATTTTATTTTGAATCCAGACGATAACAGCCTTTTTAAAGCTTTTTGAATACATGTATGATAGAATAATGCTCAGCCACACAAAGAAAGGAAACAAGCAGATGGAGTTGACGGTTCAATAGACAGATGTAAAAAATATGCATTGTACATCTGATTTGTTCCTGTTCTTCTTGAATAAAAAAACTGGTTTTGTTTGTTTTCTGTTACTTCAGAGTGGAACAGTTTTTGTTTTTCTTTGTCACAAAAAAGTTTTTTTGTGTGGATTTACGTGCTCTGCACTGTTGGAAGTGTCAAGAAAATGTTTTTATCAGAGACCTGATACATTTATTTGATAATGTTTCCAGAGGCTGCTTTTCTGGCTTCTTTCTGTCTTCGAGTTCACATTGCTACACCTCATGAATACTATTGGTTAATCTTCTGATGCAGTGTTTCTAGTGCTGAAACACATTTAGATTTTTTTGTTCTAGATTCAGTCTTTTTCACATCTTTTTCACAAGAATTCTTAGTATTTATCTTGTTGCCTCACTGACCCAGTCAGTGATTTGCTCTCTCCAGGAAACCAGCTGGCATTTCATCTTGAAAAATTGCATAATGACAGACAATACAGACCACTACAGCACAACTTGTTTTTCTTATTCTGTATACTGTTTGAAAATACTTGCTCTCTTTGAAATGACTGGTTGCTGTGGTGACGTTACGTGAATGTGCACTCATCAGATCATTTGAGTATTTTTATAGATTTAAAAGATGCACATCAGACGAAGTATGCAACTGAAATATGACATGAGATGAGAATTCCCTAGTTACTTGTACGTAAACTGTGATTTATCTCTCTTCTGTGCATCTCAGGAACGTCTTCGCCCCCTACATGTGGAGGTAAATGACTTAATCACTTCTGTTTGAGTGATTGTGCATTATTGTTGTCTTTTGTATTGTTTTCCAGTTTGAGTTCCTTGTGTCAGCCTGGGTATTGATTTTTTTTTATTTATCTACTTTTCTTTAGTTTTATTTTATTTGGTATTATTTGTCTGTAGTATGTTAACATTTATTACTACTTTCTCGTGTCTCCTTTCTGTTCTGGCCGTTCTCATCCCTTTCTCATCCCTCCCCGTTTCTTTCCATCCCCCTTATGTTGGTGTGTTTAGTTATATTTTGAACGTGATTTTGTATGTAATGAGTGAAAACTCTTGGGTGATTTTGTTTTATATGTTAGATGCTGGGTTGGTTTTGTTGGTACACACATACATACATGAACATCTTTTTGTCCTTAAATTTTGTAAATTTGATCTCTTATTAGGCCTTTATTCTGGTTTTTGTGTGTGTGTGTGTGTGTGTCATTTATTGTGTTTTGTTTTAGTTTAGTTTTCTTGTTTGTTTTTTGGTCCTACCCCCTGTTTTGTATTTTGTTTGAGTTCACTATTTTTGTGTGTGTCTTGTGGAGAGAAAATGACCTTTTCTTCTTAGTATGTAAGTGGTGTAGACTGTTTTTTGGCTGTAGGTAGGGGTTTATTCTTCATTTCATTTAGAACTGGTCCTTAATTGCCATTGTTTAGTATTTTGGTTTTTCTCCCACACTTGTGCATGTTAATTCTATTATAAATGTTAAACTTATATAGTAAAGGCGTTCATATACAATATGGGTCTTCTTCCTTCATCCACACTCTGTCTTTTGTTCCTTTTTCTGTTCTTACACTTTAGTTTTGTGTTGTTGTTGTAATGGGTTATTATGTTTGGAGTTCAGCTGGTTTGGTTGCTGGAATTATTCGGAAAATGAAAGTGGAAATAAGAGAGGAGAATGATTTTGATCGACTTGACTGTCTGTGTGTTTTATGTCCTTAGTTCACCAGGCTTTTCGTAGGTGAATCTGTGCTAGATGTTGCCTGTGTGTCCCAGTGGTATGTTGCAACAGCATGATAATTGAATCTTGTAATTCGCAGGTCACTGTAAAAAAAGAAAAAAGAAAAACACACACCCAAAGTATGATAGCTTAAAGGAAAAACAAATGGAAGAAGAAGAACTGAAATGTATCATGATTAGATATTTGATTTGTGGTCTGTCAGCTTTAACAAATGTTTCAGTCACATGTGCTGGTAAACAAGAAGTCCAGTGTGCAAGTTAGAAAAAAATGATAATAGTGAGCAGCTGACTTCGTGGCCAAGAGCGCTTTGGAAAGATGGCGAGAAAGAGAATAAAAGCTGTAGTTTTGTAAAAAGATTTGGTTGCTAGAAATTGTTTTATAGATGCTTTTCTCCCAGTCTCATTGACCCCCAGCAGTACTTTGTTTGCTAAATGAATGTTGGTATATATTGGTTGTCTTGTTTATTGGTCTTTTTGTTTTGTTTGTTTTTAGTTTGTGTGTTTAGTTTGATGTTCTCCTTTGTTTTTTGTTTGCATCAAGTTTCTTATTTTCAGTTTGTGTCAAATTTGTTGTTGTTCTTGTTTGTGTTTGTTATTCTCATTTGTTTTTAGTTTGCAGCAAAAGTTTTGTTTTGAGTTTGTGTCAAATCTGTTGTTGTTTGTTTGTTTTTAGTTTGCTGAGTTTTGTTGCGCTTTACTGCTGTTGAATGTAATAGATGTTTTCATACGATTTTCAAAAACGGGGAACAAGTATAATTTGCCAGTGTGAAACGCAGTTTTTGTTTCCATTTTGATTCATTGGGATTCTGCAGCACTTTTTCTTGTATTCACTTTCAGTTTTATTTACAGTATTATAACCATACCGATACAGATGCAGCCTGTAACTGTCTAATTTATATACTCGCTTATTCTGAATATTCCAACATCCCAAAGTTTACTTTCATGCTTGGGAAATATTCGGGTAAATAAGCAAGCAGTCTTTTGTTATCTCGTCAGAGCGATCATTATTATCTCTGGTAGTTTCTGTTGATTATGGACATGTGTGAGGTTATCAGAAGGAAGTTGCTCAGGCTTATTTTGACAAATATTCAGTAAATTGTCAGCAATGTGTTAAGTACTTGTCACATGTGAATAAAAGAGAAACATTCTGAGACAATAATAATAATGACATTTATAGGATGCCAGATCTTGATTCAAGAATCAAATCAAGGCATGTGCTCTCGTCATTAACCAAATAAACTCAACAACGACCAGACCTTCAGGGCACAAAGTGCACGCAAACCTGGAGGAGGAAGCCAAGGGGGGAGTGTGGTGTGTGACACGTGACCCAAGCTGTCATCCTCACTTTATCTCATGCACATATGTACACAAGATGCTGAGCTAGGATACACTTAAGCCGGTTTGGCGAATGACCCTTGACCGAAGTTGTCATCCTCTCTCTCTCTCTCTCTCTCTCTCTCTCTCTCTCTCTCTCTCTCTCTCTCTCTCTCTCTCTCACCTCCACCTCGCACGCACGCCACACACACACACCACACACACACACCACACACCACACACACACACACACACACACCACACACACACAACACACACACACACCCACTTCTCAGTTACTCACTTTTCTCTTTCACACACTCTGTCTTCCTATCACACTATTTTTTTCAAACCAAGACTTCGGAAAGACAAGAAGTCTTATTGGGTTTCAAGGGCAGCAACATGGGAATATACCTCTCTCTTTAATATTTTTATGCCAGGGCAAGCAGACGAATGCCCTGCTCTAAACAATTTTGAGCCGCCATGTTTAGTGTGCACAGGCTAGAAGGCACATGGGTCCGACTTGGTTTTTCAGTCACTTCCAGATATTAGTTGTTCAGTTCGATTTTCTGGTCGAACTGAGGAGAAAAGCCGAGGTCTCAATGGGAAATGAACCCTGAACCCTTGAGTGTAGTGATTGGCAGAGGAACATCAGAACCATTCTGACACCTTTCAGATGTTGTATGAATTTATTCCAATGAAAGTGTGCACTTTTGTATTGGAGCTAACTAATGCATTGTGACACTGCTTGCTGTTTAAAGTTGTTCATAACATTTATTTGTCCTGAGGTGCTGTTGCTTCTGACTTCAAACAGAAAAGTTTAGCAGGATCACTGATTCAGTTGTGGATTCAAGATTATTATTATTATGTCTCAATTTGAACTCGGCCCTGGCATCAGAATTGGTCCTCATGAATATGCCAAGTCAGTCTAGTATCAGCTTTGTCATTGATGTAGAATCTAGGTAATATACGCCTTCCATCTCAAGACCTGTACATAAGGTTTTACACTGGTTGAAAGAGTTGTTCCAAATCATTATTGGAAGTTTAGATGGAGCATATATGCAAAAGCAATACATTTTTCCCGACAACAATACAGAATCCAAAATTCACTGCTGAGTTATGTCTTCTGGGGTGCTCTTGCTTCTTGTTGAAAATTGAATGGAAATACTCCTGTAAATACTTTTAATGAGATATACTTTACTGGTTCTGGTATTAGGTTTTGCTTTTGTGCGTACGTTTCCTCAATGATTTGTACTGATGTCTCAGAATGGATCAGAATCCGTTCAGAGGCGAAAAAGTATTTATGAAGATCATTTTGTTCACCCAAAATTAAACACACTTATGCGAGTTAGTATGCCCGCAGGTTCACTTCATTTCCAGATAAATCTGTTGTTTTCTTAGTCAAATTCTGACCTTGCTACATTAGCAAAAATATGTCAGTGCTATTGTTGTCCAACCTCTTTCTTCCCCTTTTTCCTTCTCCCCCAACATCACACCCCATTTTGTTTATAAACACAGCAGTATATGTTTACATAAAGCTTAAAATTTTAACTGAAGGTTAGAAGACTGACTTTGATGGATTTTTCCCCTTTTTTTTCCAAACTGTTTTTCTTAATTACGACTCCCAATTCTGGTATTTTTATCCATTAGTGATATAGAAATACATTATATTTTTATGTGCCTTTACAATAGTGTCTCATACTGCTGATGTGAGTGGATAGTTAGCAGGACTGAAAGCATACTTCATGCAGGTTTACAATGGCTCCCACAACCCCACCACCCCCTCAGTACTAAGTTTCATTAATGATGTTCTTTTTGCTTTTTCTTTGTTTCGTCAAAAAGAATAGTATTTAGGTAATTAAAATATATAAGTGTATGTTACGAAATATATGTCTGGTAATTTGAATGGGAAACCCACTCTGCAATAAAACCTTTAAAAGTGCTGAGCATTTTAGTGCTAATTCTAATGGCTTCCTGGTGTTTCATGAGTGATGAATAATACTATAGTATGAAGACCTGGAAATTGAACAGTACATAGTAGCATTCTGATAAATAACATTCTGGTAAACTAAACTGTTTCTTTGTTTCTACAAAAATATGGACACTTAGAAATTGAACAGCACTAACAGGCAAAGCGTTTTCTAGGGATTAGAAAATTCAAGGTGATTACTGCGTGTTAATGCACAATTATGACGATGAACATTTCGAACTGAAATGATAAACACAAGTAAATGATGCAGCTGTTCGTTCAGGTTTCTGGTCAACTTGCAGCAGACAGAAACCATTTTTTTTTTTTTTTGTAGAACATGTGGCATGTGTTTGTAGCTATGAAGCTCTTTACTTTGGCAGGACGGAAGAATCATATCTGGGACATGACTTTAAACCAATTGAACTACATCGGTAAGTGTGCTGTGTTTATGCCTGTTATGGTGCCCTTCCTTCTTTGTTCTCTTCGTCATCGTTGTCGTTTTGGATGTCACTGCCTTACGGTTGTCTCCTTTCAGTTGGTTGCCTCACCAGTGCCTGCTGGAGATGTCCACTTTCGGTTTTTATTTGTCAGGCGTGACTTTTGTGATGTGATTTTATTTTTGTTTTTTTGTCAGATTATTGGCCGTGGTTTACACTTTCATTTTCATGATGAGATGTTCTGTTTTCGACTTGTGGTATGTTTTTTATGTCCATCTCAGTTAATTGAGTTTGTTTTTATTTTTTGTTGCTTATGCCTTGGACACTTTTGTATGATTTTGTTTTTTCTTTTGTGAGAAGCTTTGTGGAATAGTGTGCAGTCGATGTAATAAGCCAGAAAATATAGTAAAATTTCTATGTAGAAAAAAAGAAGGAAGACAGAAATGAAATAAAAGACATATAGAACGAAGCAACTGATAATTAACATTCTCTTATTTTCAGATATACTTTTTTGCAAAATACCTTCTTAAGTCCAGTAAATTAAGTGTTTGAACTTGATTTTCATCAGTTCCTTGTGAATCTTTTCCAATGATTGGTCAAAAATAACAGGGAAAAGAACTGTTATTAAATACATGAAACAAGACAAGTGCAGATTTCTCAGCATTGAAAAACATCAAACAGAACTTGAATCCTGTAAAATATTTTAGCAGTATTAACTTTGCAGCTTTTCTTCTTCTTCTTCTTTTGTTAAGGGTTTCTAAGTTTGCGACAAAAATGAAAATAAGACAAAGAAAACATGAGTGGAAGGTATTTCTGATTGTTTACTTATCTGATTTTATTGTAGAACAGTCCTGGTTTGACAAATAGTGTTCCAGACAAGGTTCCCTTTGATCAGGCTGAGTTACTATATTGCTTTTGCGCACCTCCGTAGTAATGTGCAAGTTGCAGAACATGCTACATCAGGAGTGGGATTTCTTATGTCCGTACCAGAAGCCCTACTGATATGTTCTTGATTGCATGTGTATAATATTATATGTTGTGATGATTGGATTCTTTTTCTCTCTCAGTTCTTTATTTACTGTACTTTTTCCCTCCTCTCTTTGTTTCTTGTTGTAGAAAGAGGAAAATTTGTCTTTTTTTTTTTATATCAGCTGATGACTTTTGATTGATTATCTGAACAAATTGTGTAGGCATGAAAACAAACGTCACTAAGATTTTGTTTGTGGTTGTCTTCTGGTGAACTTGTAGCCACTTTGGGTCATTTGCGTTACTCCTGTGAATTACAGATTGAGTTGCAGTGATCCAGTGTAGTTTTGCTATCACTGCTGCTTCAAATGAGAACACTAAGTGTGAATTAAGGCTTTCTGGTATTTGTGATGAGACATTTACTTAATCTGGACGATTCTGGTTTGTAAGAAGCTGTAGATACACTTTTTTAGAAAAGGGAGTACGGCCTGCCTCTTTATAGGTTACATTTCTCTGGCATTTCTCAGCAGTTTGTTATCACTAAAAATTTTAGGTTTTTGATTTTCAGTAGAATCAGATCTCATCTCCACCTCTGGTAAATACAGTGGCATAGATTTTTCACTCGATGTGTCATAGGTACACACTTTGCAGATGCAGCTTTAGTCAAGATGGCACTATGGAAGTATTCTCATTGTAATTACAAAAGGTGCGTGTAGACACATACATTTCTCTCCATAGTTGTGAAATTTATCATTTCACTGGATATCACCATTGCTCTGCCCTTGTGGAGGGCTGACATCTTGCCGTTATAGCTGTTGATTGGATCTCCCAGAAAAGAGAAATCAGGATTAGTTATTTTATTGCGATTACTTTTATTTTGTTTTCAAAATAAATATTGTATTGCCATTATGTTTCTGTTGTTTTACAGATTGAATACTTGCCCTCTTTATTTGTGTATGTTTCTTTGTGTGATACTTCATTGGATTTCATTTTTCTTGATGGAAGTGCACGAATGGTGCCCTTTTTATTTTCTTTCATGTGGTTGGTCTGTACACCTCACAAGATTGTGGCTTACATTCCACCAAGCTTTCTTTTTTATGGTGTCATTTGAAAGAAATTGTCACATTTTCAGCCCCCATGCTTTGTGGCTTGCATTCCGTCAAGCACTTTTGATGGTATTAGTTTAAACTAAGAGATCTCAACATTCTCATCCCCATGCTGCAGAAACACATACAAAATAACCCATTGCGTTGCATTTCTGTCATCTCCTCATCTGGTGAATACAGCATTATATCAGATGTTCTGTCTGGTTTCTTAGACAGATGAGGAATCACAACAGTGAGTGTTGTAATGGTCTGACAAGTTAGATTGATTGGATTGTGGACTCTTAAGTTTAAGTCTGACATCTCAGTTTAAATCTCGGCCCAGTCCATGGCACAAAAACTGGCCTGTTCACTGCCCATGGTAATGTTTCAACCATTGTGATGGCAGTAGCTTAACATTTAACGAAGAATCAAGATCCAATCCTCCTTGCATCATCATGAGGCCTCATCCAGCATAGTATTTTGCGTGGATTCTGTCTTCACGCCTGTTTTTTGCAGGTTTTGGCCAAAGTGTATGTTTAAGTACCAGAATAACATGAATCTCATGAACAAATTCCATCTGTGTGCATTCCCAGGATGTTGGTGCTGTGTATCTTCATGTCACACATCGCTTGTGTCTTCCCTCATTCATCTTCAGGCATCGTTTTTGCTCCTCATGCCATCCTGCATATAATTATCTGATCCGTTAGTTTTGCACATACATTGTTTTCTCTGCTGCACGCAGCCACAACTTTGATAGCAGTATGGCTGCTGTACCTCCAGAGACTACATGAAGAATTTAACCCTTTCACTCCCTCAGTCTGTCCACCACCTTCCTGCAGGAAGTTGGTGGATATGATGAGAGACTTAATTAAAAACCAATCAGTACTGAGCTAGTTATTGTGCTACCCCTCATTGCAAAACCTTCCCGCATTTGTCAGCTTGAATCCTAGCTGAATTTTTATCTTTTCCAGCAGCCTTTGTTGCAGGCTTGAGATCAGTGTGCGTGCATGTGTGATGCTTAGGCGTCCGGGCAAAGTGGTTTGCTAATGAAAAGTGCACTCAGCAAGATTTGTTTGATATTATTAATGAAGGCAGAACATTTTTGAACTTTTCTATTTTCAAATATTTTGAGGATATTTAAATAATTAGTAGTTGTATCTTAAAAGTAATATTTTATCAGAATCTTTGCCTGGCACATTTCGCATACGATTTACCACAAATGAGGCATACACTACTTACTCAGCTTACATGATATTCAAAGGAGATGAATCAGTGGTCACTGTTTATTTGTGGTGGTGAGTCGTTTGGGTGTGACATGTTTTTGTTCTGTGAATCAGTGTTTTTTCCCATTATCATTTGGGATGCCCTGTGTTTACTTACTGAAATAGTCTTGCTTGCATAAGTCTCCCCCCCCCCCCACCCCCCACTCCTCTCTGAAAGAAGTGAGATGGAACTTTTCAAGGCAATAAAATAGTGTATATATGTCTGTGTATACATGTGAATGTGCTTGTTGTGTGTTGCCCAAAAATACTGAAATATTGTGTGGCATCTGGGTCTGCCAAACCAGGCTTGCCAAGCAGTATGAACACCTGTGGCCATTCTCATTGTCAGTTGTATGGGATTCTTTGTCTGTTTGTTTGTCTGTTTCAGTGTTTAACAGGACTGTGCTATTAAAGTGTGTGTTGTGAAATTTATCTGCAACAGTGTTTTTATCTTACAGAATGGGACATTTTAGGGTTGTTTTTTTTTTCAGGGTTTTTACTTCATTTTTATTCAGTTTTTGTTGTATGCTGTTTTGATTTGAACTTCATGTGATCCTTAGTTTGATGTTTTCGATTTGCATCCCATTGCAGAGAAGCGTAGAATTATTATTATTATTTTTCTTTCTTTTTTTTTTTTGAGGGGAGGGAAGATAAAAGACATTTCGACCTGTTCATGCAGGTAATTATTTTAAGTGAATGAATAATTGAATAAATAAATAAGCAAATGAATAAATAAATCCTCATTTGCTTAGAACATTTGTTCAGATACCTCTTAAGTGTGGTCACCGTTATTCATATCCATGTGAAATATTCAACAAAGCCAATACTGTGACAAAAAATATGTACAAAGAAAATGAAAAATAGCTGTATTGTGATAAAGGTATTGGTTAACGAGCTATAACACCCTGGTAACTCTGCCACTTTCACATAAAGAATAACTATCCAATGATGCTGATGTACCAAATCACATGCTTTGTTATATGTTGTGTGTATGACAGCACCCTCTGTTCTGTCCTTTTTCTGAAATCAGAAAAGCAATTATCACATTTTAAGTCTGCACCAGTTTTCAGTGGGAAACAGTGATATGATTAGTTGCAAGTTCATTGATTGCACCATCAACTTGAGTGGCAGAAGATGGTCTGATCAGTTTCAAGTAAGCAAAATTTTACCATCAAAGACAACTGTACCAGTGAGGTTACTAAGTTATTTTTATTAGGTGTGGCAGCATATTTCAATTAATCATTGAAAATGATGGTAGACTGAGGTGAACTCAGATCAAATGAGAAGCTTAGCTCTTTGCCTTGAGGCATTGGCTGTGTACATCTTGATTCACTAAGACATTGGTAACATGATCTTAACCTAGGACATCGGTAACACACATCTACTGTGGATGTTGTTGGTAACATACTGACACCCAGAAACTTGGGTATTGCACATACAAGATACTGGTATGTAATGTATGGCTGATATCCAAGACATTTTTCTTTATGCCCCCTAAATATTGGCAAGTTTAGCCTGATGTCAAAAGACAGTGCTCATATTCCCTTGGCACTGAAGGGTATAGATAACTTTATTCCCTGTCTCACAGATACTTGTAACCTTTTCTTGATTAGCTGATACTCAGATCTACCCACAACAGACTCGTGATTCCCAAAGAAGTTTGTAATGTCTCTGGGAATGATTCCCCTGATGCCGAAAGATATTAATCTAAGATATATATAAGATAACTTGTAACTGTCCTCTGAGCCAGAACACCTTAGTGGTTTTATTTTGATAGAGATACTGATATTGCTCATCTAATATACTAGTAACATTCCTTCAGTATTTACACTAACATTTCTTCAGTATCCAAACTTTCATACGTATTTTGTATTCAAAGAAATTTGTACAGTTATGCTGACTGATACAGTGATCAGCAGTTGTGATACCTAAAACCATTGGGAGATACCTGATAGTGATAGCCAAAGATATTGGTAAACTTCGTCTGACACTGATAACCAGAGACAGTGGTAACCATATCTCTTGATACCCAAAGACATTGGTACCGTTCTTTATTCTAGGCGACAGCCAGGCCCCTATGGTGGCAGGCAACTGACAGGCTTCTTCTAAGCCTTAATCACCACCGCCAGAAAAGGTGAGCTTCTCTTGTCTCTGTGCCAAAGTCTAAGTATAACCTGCCTGCCTGCCAACCTGCCTGTGTGGGTGTGTGCCAGCAGTTTTTTTGCTCTTGACGCTCTTGTCTCTGTGCACCTGTGTGATATAACAGTGGCATTTGGTGGCCTTGTGTCTCCTGTTTGGCTGTGGTCTGGTCATTGATTGATTAATCTGCTTGTCCACTCTCTGCCCATCTTTACCTTTTTAATCTCTCTTTGCCTTAAATAATGTGTACAATTTTCTGCCAGTTTTGTATCCAGAAATGCTTGTGTAACATTCTCTCTCTTTTTTTTGTTTTTTTGTTTTGTTTTGGTTTTTTTGTTGTTGTTTTGTTTTTGTTTAACAGTTTGGTGGGTATTTTTCTTTTTCTTTTTTTTTTCTGGTTTAATAGATATTTTCAGCTTCTGATTCGTTTTGTGATGATTTTGATTTTAATTTTCAGGTAAAGGGATATTCATTGGGGTGGGTCAGAGTATTTCAGAAAGATACTTGCAGTATTGAGTGAACCATTTGCTAGGGAGTGAAGTGTAAAGAAGTTGTTTTGTTTTGAGTCAGTGTGGACTTTCCTGTTGCAATGTATTGTCCATAATCAAAGGGATAAAAAACAGATTTTTTTTCACAAAAATATGTTTTGTCATTAGTTTTAAAAGAAACTGACACATGAATCCTTCATACATTATTAGATATCAAGAATAATCAGTTTTCATATATGCATTCTTTCTTACAAATATACTTTTGTGTCCAGGTATATGACTGGGACAAAAAGCATTATGAGAAGTTAATTTTTCTTTTTAACAGAAAATTTGAGAGTGGCATTGTCTAACTGCACTGTACTACAGAGGTTTCTTATATCTTTTGAATCGTTAACACTTTTAAATGGTCCTTAGATTTCTGTTCAACAAATAGCAAACTAAACATTCTCATATTTCAGTCCCACCCCCTGTATGGGGAACAAAAGACAAGTATTAAAAAAAAACAAAAAAAAACAAACAAACAAAAAACCCAAACGAAGACAAACAATTAAAGAGAACCCCTACTCCTCATTTTTTTTATGGCACAGGACCAAAATATTGATTCCCATTGAAATCGACTTTACATTTTTCTCTTGTAATCGAATGTGACATATGGGTCAGCTGTAACCAAAATCTATTCGTAGATTCACAAATGTTCACACACACACATATATATTCACCAGAAAGACACAACAAACAAACAGGACAAAGCAATGGGTGAGGTTGTCAAGTGGGCAAGAAGTCAGACTTCCTACAGGAAGGTCTAGTGTTTAATCATGGCTGGGTTCCTCCTGCCTGGGGAGATTTATCGGGTATGCTAGAGTAGCATGTGTACATCAGACCTATTAGTGCCTAAATCCTCTTCGTATGTATATGTACATAGAACATCAAGTATGCATGTTAACCCTCTGACTCCCGCACCCTGCCCACCAGCATCCTGCTTTGTCAACCATGCTAGGAAAGCAAAATCTTAACTCTGGTTTCCTCACCATATCCACCAGCTTCCTGCAGGAAACTGGTGTTGGTTGAGGGAATGAAAGGGTTAAAGACTTAAGTTTTTGCAGTTGGTGGATAAGGTGCAGGAGTGAAAGGGTTAAGATCCAGTAAGTCATGTCAGTGTCCATTGTCTTATGGAAACATGAAAACTCACAGCATGCATGTCCACCTAACACAGAGTATGCAGACTGTGCAATAACGTACTATATGCACAGATTGGGCAAAACAGTGTGCACAGCTGCATCGGGGAAAGAAAAAAGACGCTGATAGATAAAAATAAAAAAGCAAGACAAATAAAAATAAAAATGATCTGTGAGAGAGCACTGCTATACAATCTAGATGATATAAATAATTTGTTGTGCATGTTTGATGCAGTATCATTTATTATGCTTTGTTATTTTATAAGATCGAATTTGTTACATTTTTGTTGACTTTTGTTTACTTGCTTTTTGTCAGTTAATACAAAATGGCAGAGCATTGAATATCTTTTTTTTTTTAGTACAATTAAAACAAAAATCTGTGGGTTCCATTGTCTTTTGTTGAGATAGATGTTAATTACATGGGTATTGTGAAAAAGCCGATAGTATCAATACAGTTTTTCTTTTCTGTTAAATAGTTGGGTGTACTGTCGGTTATAATTTCTGCCTAAGAAGATGTTTCAACATTAAGGACAAGGCCTTTGTTCAGCTCATTGGAGACTCAGCTTTCTGGCAGTCGCGATACCAAGAAACGCACACATTTTAGCCATTTTTCAAAATCCGTAACAAAAAATATTTTTAGTTAGGATGATTAAATGCAGTTTGCTGGAAAGTGCAGTACCTGATCTGTTTTCATACCAGAATGGAGAACAATCCGGTGCCATTCTCTCTCTCTCTCTCTCTCTCTCTCTCTCTCTCTCTCTCTCTCTCTCTCTCTCTCTCTCTCTCTCTCTCTCTTCTCTCTTTCTCTCTCTCTCTGTGTTTACTGCAAATTTAATCACTTACTGACGAGAGGAATTTGTGTGTGTGTGGGTGTGTGTTTTAATGATACTGTTCTGCACATACATATTTTTCCATATCCAAAGCTAGAATCCATGATTTCTGCTTTCAGAAAGTCTTTAATTGAATGACAGAAAACACAGGAGAGAAAAAATAAATGCACTCTTTACATTTTCCTCTTTACAGGGCGTGCTCAAATGTTAGTTGTCATCACTTTTCCGCCATTTTTGTGTCTTGTTGACTTAAGCATTAACTGTTTAAAAACTGATTGCTAAGCTCAGCTACCATGTTGACAATCAAGGGGAGCATACATTATAAAAAAGAAAAATGGTTGTCCTTCCTGTGATGTAATGTTTTCCTTAGAGTATTCACCCATTTTTTCCGGGAAGTTTTCACTATATCACATTGAATGATTCAGTTTGTGTCCAACCCCTTGTTGTGCGTATCACATCTTACAATGCAATCTGTTGCCTTCAAATTAGCAAATCATATCTACCAGAGCTACCAGGAGAATTTCATCAGGTGCAACAAAACAAAAACATTTGATTTGGGTTAGATCCTCTTGTGTTCTTTTGTGAACCTATTATGCATTTGTACCATTGATGTTTTTGATTCCATACACACCATCATGTTCCTAAATCTATTTGTTAACAAAAGTTCTTATCAAAGTAAAAAAAAATTTTGGGGGGGGGGGGGGAGGGATTGGTTGTGTGTGTTTGCTTGCTTGCTTGCTTGCTTGCTTGTTTGTTTGTCTCAGGAACTTGAACTAAGCCAAATGTTGCCATTTTCTGTGTATTTCTAGTGTAGGAGAACACATAAATTTCATTGTAATGGTTGTATAATTCAGACTAACTAAAGTCCTAGAATAAGGTTGACTTGCCTGACATACGAGTTGTAAATTAATACAGGTTATTAACACTTGGGAATCATGGTATGTTGGAAAGCACCAATGAATGGCACTGGGGCATTGTCTCTGAAGCAGTATAAAAAGTGAGGCGGGCAGAAATACTACAGAAAAAAAATATATGACATTTTTTTATAAAAAGACAAAATTTAGAGGTTTGATGGTCAGGTGATTGTGCACCTTTCCAGTGAGCAAGAAGTCATGTTCAGTCCTCATATTTAACAGGGATTTTTCTTCCGCTTCACTTCACCTTTAGGGACCCCTGCCAGCTCATGAGGCTGATGTACAGGCTTAAGGCTTGTGCCATGATCAGTTTGGATCTTCTCCATCTCATGGCACCTGTGGCATCAATACATGTGGAATTCATTCTGAGTATGGAGACATTGCCTTGAGAAACTGATACTGAAATTGAGTAGCTTTGAGTACTTGTCATCTTCGTGAAGCTTGAAAACATTAAACTTAAAAACATTCTGTGATTAGCATATGGAAGGGATTTGGTAGGCATCTATTGTCCCTTGCTGACTTTTAAAAAAATACACTGATGATTTGTGGCGTAGAAGGAGGGTAAGCTAAAAAGAAAAAGAAAAAGTTGTGAGGGGTAGGGGAGGAAATAGGTGGCCTTATGCTCTGGGGAATCTGCATTGAAGAGTAATGAGGTAGTTGGGTGGATTTTGTTAGGGAAAATAAAGGCATTCCAATATTGTAGTTATGAATGGATATATATATTTGCTCTTCAGTGCATAGAATGTATATAAACTATTATGAAAAGCGTTGATAGACTGCAAGCATGTAGTTATGGATTGACTCCTTTTGAATGATAAGCTATCCCAGATCAGTATATTATGAAGAACGTTATATTATCACTGTACAGATTGAATGTTAGTCCTAGTGTGTATTTGTTCCCATAAAAGTTGTGATTGTCTGCTTTGTTGATTAAATGAGATAGGTTGTGGTTTTATTGATTCTGAATAACTGTAAATTGCGTATGGGTACACTTGAAGAATTAGAAAAAGACAAATGTTTTGAGGGTCAGTATTTTTGTCTATTATCTCCCTTGTCCTCTCTCTTGCTGTCTGACTAGCAGGACTGCAGTGGCGGACATTATGACTGAAATATGGTAATTAACTCATTATGTACAAATTCAGATGTAATTTTGAATAGCAGTGTGTCACTCATTGTGGACAAATTCTGAGATGACTGAATAGCAGTGTGTCACACAATGTCAACTTCTCAAGTTAAGACGAAGTGGCAAGCTCCAAGTCCAAAACTTGCCTGTATCCATACTTCTCCATCCAGATCATGTTTATTTAAGTACTTCCCTTTACTAGTCTTCTGATCTTTGTGTGAATTTCGTTAGGCAGTCCTTGAATTTTTTTAGCAGATTTTTTTGAAGCAGAAATATCAGAAGATTGGATGTACATGGGGCAGAAGTAGGCAACCTCCGGCAAGAATGCTTTAGTCTCAGGCAACGTCTTGAATCGATTAAGCGCATATTGTGACATTATGGTGCTGTGGTCCAACTTGACATGATGGCATTCCACACTTTTGTTGCATGCTTTTGCCCCATTTGGGTTAAGAATAAAAAGACATTTGCTGTCATCAGTCTGTAGGAACAGGTTGCCAATACATTGAGATTCACTTGTAGGAAGAGGGCGATTATTCAGCGCACGTTGATATTGCGGCCAAAGTACTCTCTGGCTATGGTTGTGAACCAACAGAGTTCAGTGGGATAGTTATGGTTGAACTAATGGTCTGCAGTGTTTCTTGATCAGTACTAAGAGACAACCAGCTGTCAAAAATCATGCACATAATTGCCAATGATAAGTCAAATATTAATTTCAGTGTATACATTATCTGCTTGCATTTCTTGGTGAATTGGATGCAGTAACTAAATAGAAATATAACAATTTCTTGAATACCACCCAAGATCGAATTAAAAAAAAAAGTTGTATGTATTTTTTTAATTCTCTACTTCTCAGATATCTCTTCAGTTACAGCTTCAAAACTTTTCCCTATTGTCAACATATTAAGTAAAATGGTTTGTTGGTTTCATGTTATGGCCTGGAATGCATGTTACAGGTTCTCAAAAGAAAAGGAATTAAGTAAATGGATGTTTGCATATGTCACAAAATGAACATAATTATACTGAAACAAAAGTGTATTGCCGTAGAGTTAGTAGAGTGCAGAATGTCATTTCTAATATTGTTCATTGTAATAATTTTCATAATAAGAATGATAATAGTCATGATTTTAATAGTAATAATCATTATGCACAATTTTCAGCCATCTCTTGCCCAACCAGTCCCTTCCCCTTCCCCTTCCCCATACACTTGCCTATGTCATTGGGATTTTCAAAACATTTGTTTTTCCCCGATGTTTCTTTTTGTTTTTCATAAAGCTGCATGGTCTGTGTCATGAAAGGTCACGTGTGTAATGCTTGATATCTGTTGTCGTTATATCCATTTTGAAATAATCTTAGCTGTGTGTAGTTCTGAAATAAATGCGAAAAGATAAGCAGTATGATTGAGTTGCAGCAGACTTGAATTAGTGCATCAAAACAGTGATGTAGATGAAGAGACTGGCAACCATACAGTGTTGTTATGATTCTGTTGCCTCACTGATGCCAATAGTTAATTTGTATGTGTGCAATATGTCTAATAGCTAGCTAAACAAAAGTAGAAAAGCAACAACAACAACAAAAAAAAGGTCTATACAGTTCTGAGCCCTGTGCAGTGCTGGGTGTACCAGGCTCATGAGCTGCCACAGCAAGACACATTTAGTGTGCTTCTGAGCAAGTTACCAGTCTGTCTCCATGTTTCTAACTAGGACTGATAGCAGTAAAATGAAGGTCACAAAATAATGTCACAGTTGATCAGAAAGTTATGTCACCACGAAGCTTAATGTATTAATCTAAAACGGTTGAGTGATTGCATATACTAGGTTGACTTGGATGTACTTACTGCAGTTTTTGCACACCTTATGTCAGGCGAAAGTTTCATTTGCTTCTGCTAGGTAATAGCATCAGTTTTGTAGATGTTTTATTTTTATTTACTTAATTTGATTTGTTGTGTTTCACTCTGTAGAATTTGTCCCCTTCCAATTAATCTTGCATAGATAGATAGATAGATAGATTGATTGATTTTTGAAAAAGGTATGATCCCATCTGTTTAATAAAGTCAGAGAGAGGTGGAAAGTGGAAGGTGGTTTACATTCAGTGAGATTTTGTCAGTCTGTCTGTTGTGTGTGTGCACGCACGCTTGTGTGTGTCTGAGTTTTCAAAGAAAAGTGTCCGCTGTAAAAGGTCTGGTGTCTTAATAAAGAATTATTGTGAAGAATCTGAGGCAGGTTTTGAGTGGATGATTGATCTCACAAGGAATCAGTGATTTTTATCAGTTTCAATTTGTGTTTGATCCGTTTGAAAGTCTTGCAAGAAAGAAAATTGTCTGATTATGCCAGAAAAGGAAGATTTCTATTATGGCTTGATTGTATTCTCATTGGTGTGGTGGTGGTATGTGTGTATCTGTGTCCGTAAAACAAGAGACAGTACATTTCCATTTTTATGTTATTATTTTGTTTACCCCAAGTTTTACCTTTATGTTTTGGTGTTTTAGTTTTTTTGCATGTATATATGTAGTTATTATTGCTGTGGAAAAAAAAAACCCTACCCATTTCTGTTTGTATTGTGTATTTTATTTTGAACTTAAGCAAGTTTGTTAATTTGTGTTCATAGATGAAAAATGAATGAATAGATAAACAAACTTCCGCTTCAGGCTTATGTTGAGTAAGTTTACGTGATCTCCAAGATGAAGCAATTAAGTCATCATTATCTGCCTCAGAAAATGTGATTGTTCCATCTTGATATAATTAACCTGTCCATTTTATTAAGAGAAACACAAGTCTTAAGGCTGTAATGTATTCAGATATCAATCATTTGCAATGTAAACATGGTGGTGTATTCCTATATTTTGCAAACTTATTGTAGATAATTGAGAAAAGAAAATTACAGGCAGCGCTCTTTGTGTGTGTGTGTGTGTGTGTGTGTGTGTGTGCGTGCGTGCGTGCGTGCGTGCGTGCGTGCGAGCGTGCGTGCGTGCGCGCGCGCGCGCGCATGCAAGGCCTGCCTGCCTGCCTGCTTGTGTGTCGTGTGTACTGTGTTAAAAAATTGAAGATGATGGAGGAGGGGGTTGGGCAAAGTTTCTGCATCACCCCATCAAGGCATCGTTGTCCGTCTCATTTGAACCTAAACCTTAAGTAAAATTTGAGGGGTCTGGGGAGTAGGGCCTACCCTGATTTGATCCATGCGTGAGACAATTTGAGTTTTTCTCAGATTAAGTACTCATGAGAGTGTTTATAGGTGGATGTAATGTGTGTATGTGTTTTGCAAAGAAGGGTTGATATCATGAAATCAAATTTGTGAGATTGCTATTAGTACTGTTTGTTTATTTTATATGATAAGAATTGAAACGTTGAGGATTTTTTCCTATGTTTAGTCAAAGTGGCTGATAATGTATACAAGTGAATAATTTCATGCATAGACACCCATCAACTATCTTTATTTTTTTCCCTCAAGTACTTGCATGTTTTATTGTATTCTTTTTGTTATGTATTCCTTTGATTATATAGATTTTCCCCTTCAGTTTAGGTTTTGTATCTTTTTGGTAGCATTTTTGTTAGCATTTTCATTGACACTGCTTTTGTAGTAATTTTTACATTTGTTTGGCTTGTGACATATTTTCAACTTTTTCCCCCAAATTATTTACATTGTATGCATTTTCTTTTTAGAAGTATTTACTCCATTCCTCCCATACTCTCATTGTATACATTTTCTTTTAAAAGTATTTACTCCCCAACTCTCCCCCCACCCTCACCCTTGTAGATATCTGAGCAGAAAGAGTGAATGGTTTACATCAAGTTTTACACCAGCTTGGCGTGTGTTCTGTATGGATGCGTATGTATGTATACATACATGCACACATGCATATGCACATGCAGCAGTGTGTGTGTGTGTGTGTGTGTGTGCACGTGCAGATGTGTGTGTGCATGTGCGCGTGTGGATGTAAAGTTCATGTATGTGAGATTTCCAGTTGTTTAGAAAAGTGTGGCTTTTCAGCAAATTGAGAGGGAAGTCTGTCCTGTGGAGGAGTTCAGAAACATGAATTTGAACAGTGGCTATATCCAGTTGGCTGGAAATATGGAAATGTCAGTTGTAATTGATTTTATTACTTATGGACAGTTTAAACTAGGCAAATTAGTTTAGTCAAAGCCTGGGAATCGGATATTTGAACATCTAAAGACAAACACTTTTTTCTTCTTCTTCTCTTTGTGTGTGTGCATGTGTGCATTCATGGGCTGAAATTCCCACCTGCACTCAAATATACGAGTGGGCCTTTACATATAAGGCTTTAGTGTGTGTGTGTGTGTGTGTGTGTGTGTGTGTGTGTGTGTGTGTGTGTGTTGTGGCGCCTTGCCATTAAAGCATACTCCATATTCAGTGGTGCGCATGCTGGGTGTTTGTATGTTTCCATAAGTTGCTTAACACTGTCATAGCCTAAAGGAGCTTTAACTTGTGTATTTGGTGTCCTGCTTGTGTAGAATAACTCAGGAGGTTCAGACATTATCAGGTCTGCATATACGTTGGCCTCAGAGATAGGACAAATCTGCACCACTTACTCAGCTGGCGGTACCCAAGTGGATTCAAGACCAGACCTTCCAGCTCAAACCACTCAGCTGTCACACCTATCAAGTCTAATACTTTATTTTCAACCACTCAGAATGAGATTGTGAAAGTGAGCTTGCTAAGACATCTCAGTAATGTATTGAAGAAAATTAGCTCCCAGACAATTCTAAGTGGTTTGTTGATAGGAAATGAGCTCCCAAACTCTCAATCACTTATTGACAAAAATAAGCATCCAAAGAATTCTCAAGAGTTTGTTTTGTTGACAAAAATGAGCATCTGAAAGACTTCTCAAGAGTTTATTGACAAAAATGAGCATCTGATGACTTGTTAAGAGTGTATTGATAAAAATGACCATCCGATGACTTTTCACTAGTTTATTGACAAAATTAACTTCAAAGACTTCTCAAGAGTTTATTGACAAAAATGAGCTTCCAAAGACTTCTCAAGAATTTATTGACTTAAGTGAACTTTCAAAGACTTCTCAGTAGTTTATTGAGAGAAATGAGCTTCCAGAGGCTTCTCATAGTGTATTGATACGTCTCTTGCAAATTTGAATCTCAGGTTTAGCTGAACAATCAATCTCAACTATGTAACTAAGTTACTAACACTTGAAGATGAAAAGTAAATCAAATGTTCATGGGTCCGCATAAAGGAAAAATCTTGTTAGAAGGGAAACATTCTGCTTTGTTTAACAAATTTTTTTTTTTTTTTGATAGATTTATTTTCTGTTTGCTTTTTAGCTTTCTTGTTTATCAAGTGACCAGTTCTAGATTCACAGATTATCATGTCTGTCACACTGCTTCCTCCATGTGCACACACACGCACGCACACGCGTGCGAACACACACATGCACGCACACGCGCGTGCGCTTGCTTGTATGTATGTAATATATGATATACATAGCGTATGTGCCTAATCATGTACAAGCATGTGTAGCCAACACAGGCCTGTATTTATATACACCAATGCCATCGAGAGCAAGAAAGAGTGAGAGATGCTCACCCATTGACATGAATTGAATGGTATATTCAGTGAAAGTTTCTCACTTCTGACTCTCACACACACATACTAACACACACTCATGTACACACACACACACCACACACACACACACACACACACACACACACACACACACACACACACACACGCACATGTGCGTGCGCGCGCTGATCATATTCCTTCCCACCCTATATTTTTGTCTTTGTAGTTAGCTGATTGCTTCAACATTTCTCCTTCCTCCCCTCAAGGCATTGGCAAAGCTCCCAGTTTGAACTGAGAAAGATAGATGCTGAAGTTGTTGTCTTAGAGAATGTATATAGATGTTATCATTTATTGATGGTTTTGTATTGTTCCTTGTTTTGAATTTTTCAAACTTAATTACTGTAATAACTAATATATTTGTTGCTCTCGTTTTCATTTGGCGATCATGATTTGTGTCTGAGAAAGGTTAAATTTTTCCGTTGTAGTATGGAGTAAATGGTTTTTTTGTTGTTGTTTTTGTTTTTAAATTTTTGGTGTGTGTGTGTGTGTGTGTGTGTGTGTGTGTGTGTGTGTGTGTGTTTTGAGGTGAGGAAGATGGCATGCTTGTATATTTATTAGTAGATGAATCATTGCTTGTGTTATGTGTGCACATTACTGTAGATACATATGTGCACTTAGACTTTGAACAGCATGCACACACATACACACACACCCATGAACAGAGAGAGAGATAGAGCCTGCCTGCTCCCAATTCATTTCTAAAATGATTGGAAATGTTTCAGGGCGGAACAACAACCACGCGGGTATTCATGGAACAAACCCTGGCTCAGTGTACCCACAGCCTTACCGTCATTCAGACTATCTTTCGGGCACCTCTGTGCTGCCCTCTATCAAGGGGAACAAATCTACCATGTCCAGGGGCTGCAGCACAGACTTCTAATGCTGGGGCCGAAGTCTTTGTCTCTGCGTTGGAGCCGATTTCATACACACTTGATCACTTGTTTGCCATCCATTTGTTAGTGTCTGTACCATATCTTCAGGATGAAAGCAATTCCATGGCACTCATTTGCATTTGTCTTTGTTTGTAACATTTTGTTTAGATTCAGATTGTACCTTGTAAAACGTTTCAAAATCAGGTTGAGTGATAATGCATTTTTGATAAGTTGTAGAGTGTGAAGTAATTATAGTAAGTGATTGGACACATGTGTTTGGTTAAGGTCTGAAATGTGTTGTTCACCCCTATGGTTTTTCTTTTATTTAATGCGATATTTTATGACATTTTTAAATGTTTCTTGTGTGTATTGGGATTGGGGGGGGGGGGGGGGGGGATTTACAACTTAAGATTCCTGAGACACAACCCCTGACTGAAGTTGGGTAGTCCTGCTTTGGTTTTAAAACTGGCTGTTCTTGAATGTTCTTTGTTCTTTAACATTTGGTATTGTTTCTACAATCAGTGTCAGTGTTATGTTTTTCTTCCCTTGAGTTGCAATCTAACATTTCATTGTAAGTGACTGTTCAGTGATGCCATTATTTTAGTTTGTAAATACATTAGATTTGCAAGTTTAAGCTGATTTTAGGCATTCATTGGACAGCAACAGAAAGATCCAATGAAAGTTCTGTAGCTTCAATCCGAGCTGGCTTTTTACATCCTTTTGTGTTTTGCATCTTGTACATTGTGTTGGTTCCATGGGCATATAGAATGAAGCATTTTGCTCACACTCACAGCAAAGATTTGGGCCTGTATCTTGTGGAATTTATTCCCCTTCTTTCTAGTTTTGTACGTGTTTGTGAGGGGTGGGTAAAAGTTTCAAGCTTTTTTCCTTTGGGGGTCGTGGCATGAGATTGCATGTGTGTAGAGAAAACCACGTCATCAAGGTTTCATTAGTTTCATGTGACATGTATTGAATCAGATTTGGACTACACATGTATCAAGTTTAAATTGATGGGACACATCAGTTGAGGTTACTCTGTCTTGAAACATGAAAGTTCTTCAGCAAGAATTCAAAATCATAAACATGTTTGAAACATTGCCTGATGAAATTAAGTTGTCTAGTTTAGGTTTTTTAAGTGCTATAAGTTTCTTTTTTTTTTTTTTTTCTCAAAGAATTTAAAATAATTCGTTGTAATTCAAACCACATTGACATGTAAAAAATTCTCTAAACATCTTCATAGAAAAAGTGATCACTAAGTTATTCTTTTGACAGTGCAGATACAATGATGAATATTTTGTCATGTAAATGGTGGGATAGTTGGATGTAATGTAAGCATTGATTTAATTTAGAAAATAGTAGCAGATGAAAACGTAGATTTGTCACTCTCATGGGTTGTTGAGTTTTCGTTGGTGACAGTTTGGGCATAGTGTGGGTATATTTTAGAAGAAAAGGGAGGAGGGGAGGAAGCTTTTTGAACATTGGACATTGAGGCTCCAGTGCCTAACTTGTGTTGTTGTAGGTAGTGGTTTTCCAGGTGGTTACACATTATACCTCATTTGGTGAAACTAATCCAAGGTTTTGTGGATGTGTTTCGGTATGCATATGCCTTGTAGCATTCTTGTACTAACATGCAACATATGTAGGCCCTACATCATGCTGACGTGAAATATGTATGAATTACAGCTATCTAATAATTCCTGAGTTTGGCATCAGTTTGGGTAATTGCCGTTGGTTTTTGTTCATTTTAATTTATTAAATGCAGCTCTTGCCAAAGGAAAGGACTAGGGATCCAGAATACTGCATAACATCTTTCGTCACAGATCTGTCCAATGTTGAATACCCAGGTGCTGCAGAAGCACGTCCCTGTTCTCACATAAATGGAATAGAAGATAGTGTTGTAGGCTGCAGTGTTTCAAGATGAAATCTTTCTACAGCAGGGCAACTGGATTAGAAGATAGAGTGTTGTAGGATGCAAGGCAAAAGGAGGTTACAAAAAATGACAGGACATCGAAAGAGATGGCCTGGTGGTTGAAACATCCACACAGGATGCAATGGAAGCTGCTTACTCTATTGTGCGCTGGATGTGTTAAGTTCCTTACACCTTTCCATCCTTGACATTGGCAGGCATGTAATTGTATATGTATCACTTGTATAGGCACAGATAGTTAGATAAAACTGCAAAATTGCTTTCAGTTGTGTGGTCTTGGTGCTGGGCAAAGCAGCTCCTTATGAACTCCATTCTATCTCACTTGTACAGTTGTAAAAATACACTCTGTTCTTGCTGTGATTGTGCTTGTTGTAAAAATCTTTGTGCCACTTTTTCACCTAGGTAGTAACATTGACCCGAATGAGATTTTCCCACCCAGAGACCTTAGATTGTTTCGTTTCGCAGTTTGACTCATTCAGTCCCTTCAACCTGTCCTCCAGCTGCCTGCAGGAGGCTGGTGAATAGGACAGGGGAGTGAAAGGGTTAATCACATTATTGATCAGATGAATGTTTGCTTAGACACAACAATCAAAGTTGATGAATAGAAGTGACTAATTGTAGAGTTGATGGAACTTACATAATATTACTCCCCTCCAGAGGATACAAATCATATTCATTAAAGTGACTGTTACGGTACAGATCACATTCAGTGAAGGGACCGGTACTGTGCTTGTTTTTCTGTTGATTATCACCATGGCTGATAGCCATTTTTCTATCAACCACCTTTCTTTACCGGAGTACAGTCATCACATCAGAGGAATTTCTTTTGCTCTCCCACAGCGCAGTGGATATGGACTTCATTGCTTTATGGATTCCAGTCTTTAAATGCTGTACAGAGACAGTGGTTTTCTCAGTCACGTTTGTTGTTGTGAAATAGTATATGGTGAAATAGTATATGGTGAAATGGTGGCTAAGGACTGCTTTTTCAAGAAAATAACTGCCAGCTGAGTACTGCCATATGCGGTTACCCTTCATCATCCATAAACAATACAAAAGCTAGTGCAAAGATAGATGCATATTTTTCAGTAGCAAAAGATAGATGCATATTTTTCAGTAGCTTTGCTTGTTCTCAGAAGTATGCAGTATAAACAAGACCATCACTGATAAGAAAAATAAATCCCTGATATAAACAGGTAAACAGTGAGCAAAAGCTATGCTTCCCTTCATAATTGGACAAAATAGGATTGATTACAGGTCAGACACTTGTACATGTTGCCATTCGTTTAGATTGTAAACCTGAAATACAGATCCTTTGTTGTACAGTTGAAGGAAAAGGGGTAAACTATCACAGAAATGATTATGTTTTATTTGTCGTGTGTCCTCTTCTTATATACCCTTCACCCGAGTCTTAATGTATCTTTTTTAATAACTTACTTATTTTTGTGAAAAGCAAGACATACACTTCACTCATACATGTGAGGCCTGTTGATACAGACGTTAGACCACCGCCTTAGTCTGCCTGCATGAACTTGTGTGAGTGCTATTCACACTCTAGTCTGCTCAGCCATAACGTTCTTCAGAATAGTGAAAGGTAAAACCGCAAGGGAAAGGATGTGAGCACCACTTTCATAATGCTGGTCCTGAGAAAAGTTGTGGTCTGTACCACCTCACTGCTCTGTGACTTCAGGGTTATGGGCAACCTTTACCTTATCTTTTCTTATGCCCACATGCATGCATGCACACACATGAGAAAAGTTGTGGTCTGTACCACCTCACTGCTCTGTGACTCAGGGTTATGGGCAACCTTTACCTTATCTTTTCTTATGCCCACATGCATGCATGCACACACATGTGCATGCGTGCACGCACACCTGCATTCATACACACACGCATGCACGCACACATGCGTTCACACACATGCACTCATGCATGCACACACACACGCAGATGCACACGCTCACACTCGCATCACACTCACACCACACACACACACACACACACACACACACACACACACACACACACACACACACAACACACACACGATGCGTACACTCTGTGTGTGTGTCTCTGTCATACGCATACACATTCTTACCCATATGTTAACAGTATGAAAGCTTACCTGTATGTTAACAGTATGAAAAATATACCCGTGAATAATGAAGTTTACTTTTTTCTGTCTTTCCCCCACCCTGTGCTTTCCAACAGTAGTTACTTTTATAACAAGGTGTTTTATTGTGAAAATAGAAAGGAGAGTTAGGGCAGAGGAAGAAGAAGAAATATATGCAGCATGGTTTTCTACAAGTTGTGAATACAGTTAACTAACTTGTGAAGAAGTGTTTTGACTCCCCTCCATCCACGTGAAGTCTCTCAGTTTGTGCATCAAACCTGAATTTCTGTTTTTCTTTTTGAAATGAACAGAATCTAGGAACCTGTTAATTTTTGCATTTGGATTGTGAATTTGGAGACTTTTCCTCTTTGTTACTAATGAAAAGAATGCAAGACAAAAGAAGACAGATCATTTAGAATGTTGTTAATATGATTCCACACTTTTATACATATTTCTGTTTGTTACAGATTGAAGAAACACCTTAATTTAGTGCAAGTGTATGGTAAAAATTGTGTGAAGTTTTGATAGGTATAACACCTTTATGTCATGCTAATTTTACTCTGGTATGTGTCCAAGAATGACTCATTTCAGATGCAGAATCACATCTGTTCATAGTATGAAGTGTGTACAGTACTTTAGTGTACATTTCTATTCAATACACATACATTGTACTTCAAATACACATAATTGTACTTCAACTTGGTACAATACTGCACACAGTACATCACGAAATTCAAGTGGATGGCTCTTGGTGTTGAGTCCTTATATCAAATAAAGGTGCAAATTCACCACGCAAACACACAGAGACTTCACAACTAAATTATTCTGCACTTGTTTGCACACTTGAGCATTTTGTTTTGCATTAATGTTTGTTCTATGTTTATTTAAGTTAGGTGTTTGATTTGATTTTTGTAGTTGGTCATTTTCATCTTGCATGTGTGACATAGCTCAGCACAAGCGATAAGTGTTGAGCTTGTACAGAATAATGTTTATAAATCTTGCTTGGTGTACTGTTAATGATTACTGTTATGATGAATATTGTATCTATGTGTATCTTGTACATAATTCTTTGTGTTGAATGTAACACGATGGAGAGTTATGGTCTTTGTATAATAGCAAGTAATACAAACATTATCATGCAGTGATTGCTGAAATCTAACTTTGTTTGAACCTGGACTCCCATGCCATCAGCATGTTAATGTTTAACATCTAATTGAAGTTGTTGTTTACAGCTGAGTAGAATGACATGCTATTTCTTTCTTTACCGCCAGACATTTCTCACTGATGAACTTGTCCTTACTGATTTTATAAATCAAAGTTGTTACCCTAGGGAGAGGCTGACATTTCATGATTTAACTTTTCAGTTTGGTTTTAGGAGTCCCTTCTCTCTCCACTGTAGCTGTAAATAAACAACTCTTATTATTTATGTCACAATCTACCTTCGATGGCTAAGTGTGTGTGTTGAGTGCTTGTTCTGAGACATATTTGATACTATTCCATGGCATCTGCCTTGTACATATGTGCATATTGATTGAATGCGAATTTTTGTGATATGTCCAACAGTGTCTGTGGTTGCATTAATCATGGTTATTGTCTGCCATCTCTCCCTGTCAGATGTGTCATGAATGGCTTCAGCTAATGATCCTTTGTTTTGATATGTCGGTTTCATGTTTTGTCATTTGTGGTTGTCCAGCTTCTGTACATAGCATCATGGGTTGGATTTTCACCATTTCATCTGAATGTTGGCCAGGTGTTAGTTTTCTCAGATCACCATTTTGAAGTGTTATTGACTGTGGACCAATATTTCATGTTTGTTGAAAAGTCGAGTTTTCTGTTGTCTTTGTTCCCTGTTTATATTTTTGTGTTTCAGGTCAGGGCATAGTATTTCATTGTGAGATGTTTTCTGCACCTATAAAGCCATAAGATGAAGATATTAATGGAGTTACTCATACAGAATTTCATCTTCAGAAGAGTTGCAATGTTACTGGTGCAGACTGGATGGATGCAGAATGTTGGTTGTGATCTGAATATATGAATTGTAAGGTAAAATTATTATCCATTGATATAGCAACTATTGAAACAATGTTGAATTAGAAAAAAAACATACTTCTTAGAAAACGTGTCTTGGATAATCTTACGGAAAAACCACAGTAGTAGTAATGATCATTATATGCTTGTATCTTTAATACATAAGATACTGTACTGAATATCTCTGTTATGTACAATGACTGGCATGAAAAATTATCAGATTCATTCAGTCCTATTGTAAGAGACATGGAAGCATCCACTCATAAGTAATATAATTTTCAGCAAAAGAAAAATGAAAGGAGTTTCCTTCAATCACATGAACAACATTATCCATTAGTTGCATGTACTTGCACACACGCACAGGTGGGCAGGCAGGCGCGTGCACACGCACACGCACACGCACACACACACACACACACACACGTACACACACACACACACTAAATCAGAAATATATGATTGAAGTATGAAGTAGTCTGTTTTTCGCTTTTCAGTAACAAGACTATTTTTACAGAAAGGATTCAGTCATAAAGGTGGTGATTAAATGACAACTAAACAAAATTGTGTAAAGAGTGTTAGTTTACTTAAAGAAGATAATATTGGTTGATGTAATTTTATGTCATTTTTATGCACTTCAAAATCGTGATGAGATGCACATGCAGATCATAAACTGCTACTTAAAATATGCGCATTGTACTCAAAGGTCAGATTATGTATATCATCAGATACTAATTTTTCACAGCTTTTATTCTGTGAAAGATTGGAAAACTTGCGATCAACTTTTGGTCTGTTGATGAAACAGTGCCAGTAGTGGATATGATTTTTAGAATTTTTTTTAACTGTCTATATATGGATTTTTACTGGATTCACATCACAGTTCTGACATATTAACAAATTCCAGCTATGTAGTTTTGCGAGAATGTATATGTATGGTCGATGTCTCAGATTTTGCATCTGCCAGTGAAAGAAAGGAAATTGCTGGAATGAATTGGCATCGTTGTATGTTGTCTGTGAAAGTAAAAATGCCAAGTCATATGACTTAATAAAACAGGTATTCTGGTTTTGATTTTATCTGTGAATAATTTGAAATGGTAATGAATTTGAAAGGGGCTGCATTTGATACAGTCATTGGATGAATCAGTTTGGTGTTATTTGCCTTGTTCATAGGTAGGATATTCATTATGTACTCTGTGATTTTGTTCACTCATACAGATCCATTTTGTGTCAATTTTTTTTTTTTTTTGTTCTCTTGTCGTAAGCCCAGTGTTGATGTTAATGTCCAGTGCTGATGTTAATGTAAGTTGATCTCATTTTCTTCTTTTTTGTTATGATCCACAATATGATGTAGGAGACAACTCAGTATGGTGTTGTACAAGTAGTGGAAGGTAAATTCTGGAGTTTGTGAAAGCTTTACGAAAGAATGTGGAATAAAAGGTCAACATTGTCTTTTCGTTGAGATCATCTTTCAGTCACAAAATGAAATGTGTGGAGGCATCTTAACCCTTTGACTCCTGTGCCCTGTCCACCAGCATCCTGCATCATCAACCATGCTAGCAAAGCAAGAACTTAATCTTTTGACTCCCTCACCCTATCCTGCAGGAAGCTGGTGGATAGGTTGAGGGAGTCAAGGATAAAGTTTTTGTAATTGGCGGATAGACTGCAGAAGCCAAAGAGTTTAGGAAGAAAGCAGATACAGATTCATAAAAATAAAATAAGCACTGATTGTGTAGGCCAACTGTGTTGCTATTACCATTGTTGGTGGTGATGGGGATGAAGTAATGAAATTTATTCTTTATTTCTGAAGATTTGATTAAATATGAACGTTGATTTTGTTTCGTTTGTTGTTGTGAATGAATTTTTTTTTTTTTAAATATAACAATAACTTTATAAAAATGGTACAGTAATTTTGTTGTGCTGGTTGTTGTAAGAAAATTACATAAAATATAAATCTTTATAGGATAAACCATGGATCTGCCTCTTAATGTTGTCTGTCTCCATCCCATAGGCAAACATTTCACATTGACTTTTGTCAGAATTTCAGTAGGATTTAATTCAGATGTCTTGAAACTGTCGATGACCCTCTGTCCCATCTCATTTCAGCGGCAAAATTAAATTTGCTTTGTCCATAATGTCTTATTCTTCAACATTATCAACATTTTCAGGCTTTCGGAAAAATTTTTTTTACTTCATCACCAATCCTGAAAGGCTTATGAAAGCTGTAAGTATGAACATAATTTCTTAAAAAGAATTTTTCTTCATGTTTTTGATGGTTTTTTATAATATCTATCACAGAAAAATATGACTGCTTCTTAGATTCGTTTTTGTTGATGTACCCCAACTTATTTTTGGTACTGTTCAGGTTGGGTCTTCTCAAGAAGCACGTTTAAATCAACAACAGAAATTCTCAAGATTTCATTGTTATAGAGGGAGATTTGGAGAAAAGGAACCCAGTGTCCTGTCAATGAAATGTGTGAAAATTTTGTTGTTTTAGAGTAAATCTAAAATCCATTTTTCTCTCTCCATCTTATACTTTAAAAAAACTAAAGTCATTATTTTTACTCGCATAATTATTTCAGCACAAATTTCCTGTGTAATTATTTCAGCACAAATTTCCTGTTTCTCATCTCAAGTAAGTGATGCATTAATGATTATGCTATCATTTACATATATTTTGCCCACTTTATTTTGTGCAGGACATTTCCATATTTCATACTATCATCAGTTAACTGACAGTGAACTGATTCTCTAAATTAGTTTAACAACAGAAAAATGAGAAAAGTGTTTTTGCTAAATCCGTTACCTTCAGATCTAGACTAGCCATTGTCACTTATTTCAAAAAGTGTTTTACATAATGTATACAGAATTTTGAAGTCCATAAAGTGACATTTCCTTTTCTGCCTTGGGTGCTTTTTCTTTTTGTCTTTAAAAGAAACAAGTGGATTTGTATAAAAAAAAATGAAAGAAAAAAAAAGCTTCAGAAACTGTTCTAGGATGTACAAAACAATACTGGTATTCTTATGGCTTTCATGATTGTACTAGGAAAAACAAAATGCACATTCTCTCTCAATCTGTCTCTCTCTGTCTGTCTCTCTCTGTCTCTGTATCACTCTCTCTCTCACTGTCTCTCTATCTATCTCTCCCACTTTCTCTGTCTCTCTCTCTCTAACTGTAAATCATCAATCTTTGTCATTAAGAAGCATTATATTTTGTTTATTCACTGCACATAATTTCTCACCTTTCACTTCTTGTCTTTGGCTGTGAGTGAGTATAAAGAGTGTGGCTTAAACAAAGTAAGTGTACACCAGTTATCATGGACATCATTTATTTTGTATGGCTTTTTGTGATTAAATTTATCCATGGCTCTCTTATTTTGTGTGTGTGTGTGTGTGTATGTGTGTGTGGAGAAACAATGGTAGAGTCTGCAAGACCCTTGTGTCTTTTAAAAAAAAGTATGCTTAAAATATGGTTTAAGTATACTGATCTTTGGCATTTTAAAAATGTTTCAAATTTGGACCACACACCTACTGAGCTGTTTATGAAATTATTACTGTTCATGGATTGATCTGTAGTATGGAAAATAATTAATTCAAATCTTGGACCACATGAAAAATACTGTTTTCACCTGTTATGCATAGATCTTATTCAATTTTGCACAGCACAGTGTTGGCATAGAGATTTGATCTTGAAGTAAAAGTGAGAGAAAAGTTTGAACAGACATGACGATAACTATCTTCATCACACATGAATTGATGAACCAAAACATGAAAAACTTTATATAACCAGGGGAAGGAAGACAACAGACTCCATTGATCTTCTCATAAGGGACACTGGCCTCGAAAACATCGATGAGATCAAGGCAGCTATGTTGGACAGGAGCTAGCGGAAGGAGTATGTCACAGAGGCTCGATCGGGAGATCGGCCAAACTAAATAACTTAACTAACTTCTATTTAAATGTGGATTTAATGCATGTGTTACATCAAAAGATAACCCGATGATTTAAAAAATGATGTATAAAATGGTCATTTTCTTGGTCTCAGTGATCCAAGAATTGAACTATGTTTACAGTAGGATTTCAGTTGTTAATAAATTGAACTTACTGAAAAGTGTGTATTTAAATTGTGGCTTGGTTATCCACCAGGCACTGCCAGTTACAGTTGAACTCAGAAATGTTTTAGCACACAGGATTTTAATACAAGCCATTCCTCTCTCTGTCCGTCAGCAACCTACTTTTGTCTCCTTCAAGTCCGCTCTCAAAACTCACCTTTTCTCCTCTGCATAAAATCCTGACCTCACTCAATCCTCTCTGCAGCCTGTCTCCACTCGGAGGGGAATCACATTGTAATATATAATTGTATATAATATGCTCTCTATAATTTTCCATTGCTTTTATTCTTTCTCCCCATTTTAGCCTTGTGTGTGTGTGTGTGCGCGTGCGTGCGTGTGTGTCTGTTTTAGTGCTTAGATTTGATTTTATCAAGATTTTGCGCTATACAAAATAAAGTATTGTAAAGTATTGTTTAATACACTCAGTGATGAAATCATGTAATTTTCATTAACTTAAAAACTCACGTAATTTGCTTAAACTTAATAACATATACCATGTTATCTTACATGTCTCCTCAACAACAGTTTGACTCTTAGATAGCTCTTGGGTGGAGGTGGGTGGGTCTGGAACCTCCTCCCTCCATAATTCACCCTTGGCCTGATATCCTAACCAATTAGTTATCATGCCCTTCAGGAACAAACATAAAATTTACAATTCTTCAATTATTCAGGCAAATGTCTAACCTAAATTATGCAACACTGGTCAAAAGTATATTGCTTTGTTGTCAACACCTGTAGATACACACACATACAACAGGCATTCAAATGAAACTTAAAACAGAAATTTTTAAGCTATTTTCAATTATAAAGAAAAAAAATATGCAAAGAAACAAAATTTTATAGTCAGGTATCAAAAATAAAAACTTCTCGCCCAACACCATCTCCAGCCAACAATAACTTGCCCAATACAATCAAGAGTAAGAGTACTTTAATCATGAAAAGACACTGGAGATGGATTGGACACACAGAGCAGGATAAAATCACCCAAACAGCCCTTCAGTTGACACAAGAAGGAAGATGCAAGAACATGTGGTGATGAATAGTATGAGATCTTGAAACACACTTGGCACAGAACAAACAGATGTGGAAAATCTTCATTGTTGTCCTACGTGTCATGGGCATAACAGGCAGTAAGTAGGTGACTTGAGAAACTGTACAGTTACGTGTGCTCTCCTACTGTTAGAACTTTTTTTGTATATATACAATCACACCTGTAGATATTTACAACAGGCATTCCTACATACACATCTATCTACACATGTATACTTTAAGTATTTGCAAAGTGATTTATCCATAATCACAATGGTAATGAATAATTCTTGTATACTTATGTGTGTGTGTATGTATATATATATATATATATATATATATATATATATATATATATATATATATATATAGCTGTTCTCATTTGGAATTGTTACGCATCACACATTTTATGCAACAGTGTACGGTAATATATACAAAAGCACCAAAATATCACAAATGCACATGCATACATCAGCATGCACAAACAAATACATACAACCATACACATACATCTATGATTATAAATGTACACACACATGAATTTTGCGCTATATAAATATTGTAATAATTATTGTTATTATTATGAATGACTACATGGTGCCACATAATCAGTAGGTGGAAGTGGATGCACACATTGATGGATACACAACCATATTATTAAATTGAAGGTGTGGGTGAATAGGTAAGTCATAATTTTAATGATGTGCGAAAGGGTAGGCACAGACAGAAGTAAATTCGTGATATACATTAACATATGAATTTATAGGTTCATATGAACATAAGGGGTCAGAACCATGAACATCTCACTATCCCCTAGATCACAGTAGTAAGCCTATAACATACATTGATAGATATCACAAGAACATGTCATCCTATCTTACCAACCTCCTGCAGGGTTACAAACCTCGAACGCTCCGCTCTTCTGACACCTCACTGTTGACCGTTCCTCGCTTCTGTCTAGACACCTTTGGTAAAAAATCTTTCTCTGTCTTTGGCCCAAATGTATGGAACTCTCTACCACTGTCTGTCAGAAAAATTAAATGTTTCTCAACCTTCAAAGGGTATCTGAAAACCCACCTCTTTCAAACTCATCTAACCTGAAGAGCCTTAGTTTGCAAGTCTGTCATCAGACTAATCTCTCCTGCCTGTATAACAGTATTTTGTATAAGGGCCTATAGAGCAAGGTGTGTGTGCGTGCATGTGTGTGTGTGTGCTTGAGTGAGCATGTGTGTGTATCACTGTATGTGTACAGCTGAGGAGGGGATAGGGAAGAAATTGAGTGGGAAAGAGACTGAAATACTTTAAGAAACTTTTTAAAATCTTTGTATGTATGTAAATTGTGATGTATGATATGCGAATAGTTTATGATTTGTGAGGTAATTTTGATTGTCACGGTGTTAATGCTGTAATACTGAAGTTATAATGTTTTTCCTGTATATGGATTAGAATTTTTCTGTTTTTATCTTCATTCAAAATATTGATTATGATTTTATGTACAACTATTGCATGCATAAACACACACACACGCATGCAAACATAGCACACGCACACACTCTCTCACACACACACACGCACACACACACACACACACACACACACACACACACACATATTCTTACAAACACACATGCGCACAGCAACGCACAAGCACATACACACACACACACACACACACACACACACACACACGTACACAGGCGCACACACGCAGCAATATATAAACACAATATGCCTCTTTATTCATATGAAAAATCTGTTAATCTTTCTTCATTACATAAGTCAGTGTTTAAATTTTAATATTCTGTGGTTTCTTGTCTTCTTACTTGTATAGCTTTAATGTTTGTTGTTATCTTATTGTGTATGTAATTGTGAACATTTTTTATCACCTTTTGCCTTTCTTGCAAAATGTAAAGCGCTGGTGAGCATATTTTTATATGGAATATGCGCTATACAAATAAACATTATTATTATTACTATTAATTCATAGATTGATACAAACATGTGGAGTCAGAATCATGAACATCTCACTAATGATGACTCCATCATTTGAAATTTGTAAAACGGTCATGCGGGCTGCATGCAGACTGTAAAATAACACACTCAAGAATTATTGTACTGAAACAAAAGGGGCGATCAATCACCGTGATGTTGACTTTGGGAAGAAAAACTTAAAAACAAGGGAGGAAATCGGTTGACATCATGCGCGCACACACCACAGACATCAAAGATATATACAGTGGAAACCTGATATAACAGGGATGATGGGACCAAATCAAAATTCCTGTTATATCAGATCCCTGTTATATCAGATATCAAGGGAAATAAGGACTGATCAACTAACTCTTGATAAACAGTAGCTCTAGGCCTAGATCTGGTTTGGTGTAAGTGTGCAGTAAGCTTACAAACTGAATGATGGCGCAGTCAGTCACTAACTCAGTGGCCTCAGGCCTACACGCTTGCGCGCGCATCACGCTCGCATTGCGAAGCGTTCTTTCAGTGTACAGTACACAGTAGGCCCTATACCAAGGCTAGCCTAGATCTAGATCTAGGCCTACTGCGTGGCGTGCTGAGTCTAGGCCTAGGCCTTTCTGCTGCAGAGCCCGTCTCGGCATCCCTGCTATAACCGATCGAGCCCTCTTGTCTCCCTGTTATTGCCGATAAGTTTTAATAGAGACAAAGAGGAAGAAAAAATGGGGATTGAAAAAAGCCCTGTTATATCCGGATTTCTGTTATAACCGGTCCTGTTATAAATGGTTTCCACT
>JAPXFY010000017.1:26927586-26987586 GCA_030674185.1 Monoplex corrugatus | reverse complement strand
ACTACTTGCAGACGATTGGTGATGTAAGAATGAAACCAGTTCAAGACAGTATCATGGAGCCCAAAAGAGTGATGTAGACGGGAGAGAAGGATAGAGTGGTCAATAGTGTCAAAGGCAGCAGATAGGTCCAAGAGAGTCAAAAGTGATACGTTGTTAGAGTCGAGAGTAGTCAGTAAGTCGTTGCAGATTTTGAGAAGAGCAGTTTCGGTACTATGTCCAGAACGGTAAGCAGACTGAAGGGAATAGACAAGGTTATTGGAATGAAGGTGGTTTAACAGCTGGTCAAGAACAACTTTCTCTAAGACCTTGGAAAGAAAAGGAAGATTTGACACAGGTCTATAGTTTTTCAAATTCTCAGGGTCAAGAGTCGTCTTTTTTAGAAGAGGTCTTACAATTGCTGACTTGAAAGAAGAAGGAAAGGAGCCAGTTGAGAGGGAATGGTTAATGATATTGGTGATGTGAGGGAGAAGAGTATCGAGACAATGGGTGAGAAAAGAAGCTGGCAATGGGTCGAGTTCACAGGTTTTAATGCCAGATTTCATGATGATTTTCTTAACAAAGTCCTCAGAAACGGGTTGGAAGAAAGTAAGGGGGATTCCAGAGAAAGGGGGTTAATTGTTAATCCTTTGACTCCTTCACCCTATCCACCAGCTTCCTGCATAGGGTGAGGGATTCAAAGGGTTAAGTTTTTGCTTTGCTAGCATGGTTGACAACTCAGGATGCTGGTGGACTGGGTGCAGGAGTCAAAGGGTTAACCTTAGCAATACTCATGCATGTGCAAATAGTCGTGCAGTGATCAGTGTCATATGCTACGCTCGCTTGGTTATCACTTTCTGTTCAAGACTGCAGCATTTGAGTGTGTTGAACCCCTTTTAGACAAGCCCGAACACCAAAGACTTAAAACACGGTGAGGTGACTGAATTTCCTTCTATAAACAGATCATAGGGAAAAACAAGCTGCATCGTGTAGCCTCCCTTGCCAAGCAGGCAGTGATCTCTGTGTGCGTGGACAACACACCCAACCTGCAAGAGATCAGTGATGTTGCCTGCAAAATGGGGGTCACGCTCCATGTGGTCATTGAGGTTCATGTTGGAGGCTTCAGGTATGCATGTTTGATTAGCATGTTAGAAAAAGTGTGTACAGTTTTGTTTTTAAGGATTGGGTTCATTTTTTTGTCACAGTGGAATAATTTTCTTATACCAAATGCAGGTCTCTTTCTCTGGGAAGAGCATATCGCCATAGTTAGTACAGTATCACCTGTATTTTCTTGTATGCGTATGGTTTTGTTTATCTTTGAAAGTGGGTTTTTCTGCAAAATATTGTCATGGACAAATCTTCTGTTACTATGGGGTCTTTCATATCAACCGAGTTCACATTGTACACAGGACCTCGGCCTCTTTTCTCATCAGAAAGACAAGTGTTCAGATCACCTCTCAGGGTCCTGTGAAAGGGAGAGAAAAATTCCTCTCTGACTGGGAATTGAACCTGGGTTTCTCATGCCAGTGCTGTATTCACTAGGCCACACACGCCATTGTAGAATTCAGTTTCATGCAATCTGTGAATCACCATTTATTATTACCATTGTAAAAAAAAAAAGAAAAAAAAAGGAAACTATACCAGAATAGTGTTAGAAATACTTGATTTGTGTGTTGTGTGTGTTTGTGTTTGTGTGTGTGTGCGTGGTGTGTGTGTGTGTGCGTGCGTGCGTGCGTGCTGTTACGCGCTGCATGTGTGTGTGTTTAAGATTGTGTTATTGAAACCAGCAAAAATTCTTAGAAATAGAAGAAACACAGTAGCCACTACTTAATAATCTTGAAAAACATTAGTGTAAAAAAAAAAAGGATTAGTTTCAAGAACAGTGATAGTAATGTCAGTCAGCCAGGTCATGAAGTGTTGACAAGACCAGAAAGCAATAAATGGAAGCAGATCAATCCTAATCCACAAAAACTAAACCAGTGATTTGTTTCTTTTCCAGGTGTGGAGTGGAACCAGATGAATCACTGGTTCAACTAGTGAAGATGGCGATATCACTCCCTGGTCTGTCGTTCAAGGGCATTCACTGCTATAATGGGTTAGTCTGACTTTTTTCGTACTGTTGTTTGTTTCATATTGCACTGTTTTATTATAATGGGAATCACATTGTAATATATAATTGTATATAATATGCTCTCTATAATTTTCCATTGCTTTTATTCTTTCTCCCCATTTATAGCCGTGTGCGCGAGCGCGTGTGCGTGTGTGTGCGTGCGTGCGTGTGTGTGTGTCTGTTTCAGCGCTTAGATTTGATTTTATCAAGATTATGCGCTATATAAATATTGTAATTATTAATATTATTATTATGCTTTTTTTATGGGATTGTCATACTCTACTAACATAGTTTCATTTGCACTCTTACCATTTTTCCTTTTTTTTAATTAAAAAAATTCTTTTTGTGGACCTCAGTTGCATTCGGGTATGCGGAGTTCCCTTTCTTTCTCACTCTTGTCTTTTTTTAAGTGCTAGACAATATAAGACATGTCCTTCTTCATTTGTCCTTTCCCCCTTGTTCCTTTTCTCTTTTTCTCTTCTTTTTTCCTTTTCTTTTTTGTTTCTTTCCATGTCCATCTTTGTTTTTTTGGGTCTTCTTTCTCTCTCTCTCTTCTTTTTCCTTAGTCATAAGACTTGGAATGATACAATGTTATAGTTCATATGTTTCAGTGTCTGTCTGTTGTTATATTTAAACAGTTTCTTCTTGTGTTGTCAGTAGTTCTCTACTGTACTGAGATGTCTGTGATTTTGATGTAATATAGTGCACATGTGTAGGTGTGCTTGTTTTATATGCACTATGAAATTACAAAATGTTACACAGACACAGTGCTACTAGTTATATGACATGAATTTCTTGATTGTATTGTTAGAAGGCAGACTGATAGGCCTTCTGAATCTGCCATAGTTAAGAGTTTTTGACATGCAGCTATGCAGAGCCCCATGCTTGCATGTCTTTGATAGACTATGCATGGAGATGTCATTTTAGGTGCCATTGTGTCAATTGTGAATTAATGTCTTAATCTTAGCTTACCCCAAACCTTAACCTTTGAGGTTGGTTTTCCCGTGAACAGATTATTGATGTTGAAGGTGAGAAAAAGCAGCTGGGCTAGGGTTAGAATAGGGGTTAAAATAGCATTAATATTTCAGATGGAGTGAAGTGTAGAATCAAGATGCCTTAAGTAATTGTCTAATGGCCAATCAGAGCCATACCTATCAGGCTGCAATAGCTGCGTATGCTTTTGACCCTTTGTCAGACCAAATGATTTGCTGTATGACTGGTTCTGTTGTCACTGGCCAGTTGGTGATACTGGTAGCATGTAGATTTCTTGGTTGAACTTTTGTGGGTCTATTTGGAGTTTGTTCAACAGGGATTCATCATGTTTTGACAATTCTGAACGTCCTCCATCCAGTCTGCAATCTGTTATTATACAGACACCTTGAGCCTGAGCAAAACCCTGTGTGCTGGCAAGGTCTTGAAAAGGAAAAGTGGGAGTAGGGATCTATGGAACACTAAGTTAACACCATCAGAATGACTGGGGCATTAAGATGGGCAGGAGACAAGTCAGTTTTTGTGTCGCAACAGGGATTGAACTCTAGACGTCAGATCTTGAGTTTACTGCTCGGTAAGAAGAGACAGCTGGCCCACGTTTTTGTGGATCAGCTTTTTGTCTACAATAGCACTGTAAATTTTCAGTTTAGCAAAGCTGTATCAGAGATGGGGATTCTCCTTGGGCCCAGGTATTTCCACAGCAGAGGGATTCAGTTTCTGGGGTTATATGGGTCTTTTCCTCAAAAATCCATATCCATCTTTTTTTCAATATCCATCTTTTTTTTTCATAATATAGTAACTATAATGAGTATAATTTGTTATTTAATATGTGCTTGTATGGAATATAAATAGTGCACAAAATACCCGTTCAAGCACTGTTAACATTTTATTTGATGTCTAATTGCACATGTTTTAATCCCTTAAGATTTTTTTTGTGGGTGAGCATGCCCCCAGACCACATTGCATTTCCTCTTTTTTTCTTTTCAGCAGTTTCCACCCTGAGTATAATGTTCTGCATTAGCATTTGTGTCAATATATCTTAAAGTGATGATAAAAGAAATGTCTTTTCCTTGATTTGACACATTATTGTTGTTGACAGATTGTGGTTATGGACACATAATGGTTGTTATATGTTGACACATTGTGGTTGTTGACAGATTGTGGTTATGGACACATAATGGTTATTGTGGTTGTTGACAGATTGTGGTTATGGACACATAATGGTTGTTATATGTTGACACATTGTGGTTATGGACACATAATGGTTATTGTGGTTGTTGACACATTATGCTTGTTGACACATGGATATTGACACCTTATGGTTTTGATATAGTCATTGTTATTATTGATTTTGATGGCAGTGAGTTAAGAAAGCATATTGAATATTTTACATCATCATTGAGTGGAGTCCCTTTCTTCTTTAACTGTTTTGTTTGTGAAAAAATGCAAACAATAAGAATAACATGCTTTTGTTTTGTATTATGTGATCATGAAATTTGTTATCATTGTTGTGATGTTCTTTTCGGGGAATGGGGCTGGAACACCTTTTACATTCTTATGAAATAAGACTTGATTTTTGTGTATGTGTGCAGAATAAACCAACATGTTAGGTCGCATGAGGATCGAAGCAACAATGTTAATAAGATTGCAGAACAGGCTAGAAAGGCCATAAAGGTGAGCATGATTCATGGACTTATCAAAGACAAACAGATAACACAGCATCTATTGTTACCAACATATCGTTTACATATAGAATCCTTTTACATTTCGTACACATAAATGGTTTAGCGCCAAACCTTTCCTGGTATCTCTGCGCATACATTTTGCATTGACAGAAAATGTTGTCAGACTAGAAGCCAAGTGATAATTACACATTTTGATTGCTGCTTAATAGATCGTCAGATACAGTATATAGAATACAGTTACAAGCTGGAATAAGTTCATCTACTTTATACATCAGTGTAGAATCATTTGATAAAGGTTTTAATTTTCTTTGTCAACTGTTAATCTTGCAGGAAGCCTTTTGACCAAAACCAGCATACTTCAACAGATTTTAAACAACAGGTACAGTAGTCAAGTGGATAAAACATCAGTATTCTAGTCAAAGGTCCTGAGTTTGATCTGTGTAGACACCACTGCTCAGTGGGCACAGGACGGTGATTTTTCCAGTCTTCCAGATTAACATATGTGCAGATCTGCCTGTGCCTGAGCCCCCTTAACTCTTTTCCCGCCATGGTCGCAATCACGCGGGTACAAAGCTTCTGTCAGCTCCACTGGTGAATGCAGGTGATTGTGCTATTTTTAAACTTTACCCAGTGACCTAGATTTTCTGCAGTAAGGCCAAAGTGTGGCTTTGTTAACTGTCGGAATTTACGTCACGTTTTCTCCGAAGCATTTTCTCCAAAATGGCTGCAAATCGACATGCATTGTCTACCACTCCGTGTAGAATAAGCAGACAGCTGACTTTGTGTGTAGATTTTCCATTGCTTTTCCTCATTTATTATAATGATATCTGGCGCACAACTCACGAAATAAGGTCAGTAGTACAACTAATAAACTGTATGAAAAAAAAATGTTTTTCTTTATAATAAGATTATCTGTGGAATAATCAATCAAGCACATAAACATAAGCAAGCATTCATATATAAATACAACATCTGCCTTTTACACAGCAAAAAAAAAGCAAGTGAAAATCTTTAATGGTCTTTGAGATATAAGCTTAGCTTTTAAAAATGCATACTGCACTGCAAAATTGGCTGTCCAAAATATACTTGGCACTGAGGAGTGCCGTTTCTGGGGAAATTTGGCGATAAAAGAGTTAATGTGTACACACAACACAAAATATCAGATATGCACATTAAAGATTCAGTAAGTCATGTCAGTGGTTGGCTCATGGAAACATAAAAATGCCCAGCATGCTCACCCACCAAAGACAGAATATGCAAACTTTGCAGCAACAAATCGCCTGCACAGTATAGGCTCAACAATGTATATACATGCATTGCAGAAATATCAGAACACATAAACAAAGAGAGATACTTTAGCAGATTTCTTAATGTAAAGTGCATTTATCGTATACAAACAGAGAACATAGGAAGCAATGAGTGCAACATATTAAACTGTTGGAAAGGCAGGTATAAAAACCATGTGATACTGAATTTGGTGAAATTTAGCATTATTGTGGTGGATGTCTTTAAAGAAAAAATCTTCTAGTTTTACAAAAATGAGTTATAATTAAGTGATACATTGGAATAGGATTGTTATTGAGTAAATGCCATGGGAACAGGGGTATGGATTGCAAAACAACCCACAAACATGTGTATACTTGGAAGCAAACTTACACACCTGTTATCACACACTTGTGCATGTGCACACACACATACAGAGATATGCATATAGACACACTCCCTCTTTATGTCCATCTGATCTCAACCCTGAACACACACTAAATACACATTGTATGTGTATTATGCATAAAAGCAAGTCATCAACCAGTTCATATGTAATAGAAATGTTTGCTTACATTTATGTTGAAGTATGTCAGCTTTTGTGTATACATTGTATGTGCACACATGCAAATTATACATGTATGGTATACATGTGCAGGTTCTGAAGGATGCAGGAATAGACTGTAACTACGTGACAGGGGGAGGCACGGGTACATTCCACTTGGAGGCAGGCAGTGGTCTCTTCACAGAAGTACAACCAGTATCCTTGTTCCTGTTTGTGTTTTTTCTACCCCATTACTTCCTTTCAACTTTCAGGAAAGTTGAGACTAGGAGAAGAAAGGGATGACCACACATCTCCTACTTCAACAATATCGCTGATGTCTGTGATCTGGGGATCCAGAAGGTCACCCACAGATGTCTAAATTGTGTGACCGGTAGAAGACTTGTGACATTGAGCATGGCTTCTACCGCCGATCCTGGCGAGGGAGAGAGAGGTGAGGTGACCTATCCCAAGATTACTAAAGATGAGAATTTGGATGGGCATTGTCTGTAGTGTGTATTACCATTTAATAGAAATGCTGTGAATTTCTGGTCTAACAATTTGTAAGGATAGGACCAGCTACACCACCAGTTGCTTGTCCTGATGAAGATCAATGAGAGGTTGAAAAGTAGACAGTTGGCAGCTAACTGACTGACAAGGATGAATTTCCTTTTAACCCTTAGCTGTTCACAAGGCCGTAACCGCCTGCGGAAAAAATGTGCTGATCCGTTCATAGCGGTCGAGATCGCCCTACCTTTTCCGGCACACGTGTGGGGAATTTCCATCACTACTGGCCTTGCTGTCTTATCGCACATGTGGTTAGAATCTTGGTCAGTCCCGCATTGAATGTTCTAGAAATAGTACGAGCATTCTGGGATGCAAGGAACTTTCCATTCACTAGGCCTACTGAAAGACTTAGTTACTGATGCTGTGGTACGTGCTTTCATTCACAACTGTGAGCGTGGGAAAGATGGCGAGTTTCAGCGAAGACGAATTTGTGGATTACACTGAAGCAGAGTTGCAGGAAATTTTTAGAGAAATAGATCGTTTAGAAATTGAAGAAGAAGATGAAGAAGAAAAGGAAGATGTAGAGTCGGATGTTGAAGTAGGTGGTGATGGTGAAGATGGAAATGACAGTGACATAGACGACGATGTACCGCTGGCTGCACTGGTGCAGGCATGGCGACCGGTGACACGTGGCAGTGAAGTCAGGGAATTTTCACAAGTTGTTGGGCCTAAACATTCGCTACCCGCTGATGCGAAACCAATAGACTGTTTTTTTTTGTTTCTGCCACTAGAATTTTTTGTCAGTGCTGCTGAAGAGACCAACAACTACGCTGGTCAGAAGATGCGGCAAAGGGGCAACCTGACCCACTTTGGAAAGAGACGACAGCTGATGAAATCAGGGCATACCTGTCTATTCTCATCATGATGGGGCTAAAACATCAGTCCCGTCTATGGTGCTACTGGTCAACTTTCTGTCCGGGACTGTTTCCGGGACTATCATGCGCTAAACACCACGACACAGGCTACAACCAGCGCTTGTGACACCACTGGTGACACTGCCACTGACAATGAAGGTGACAATCACAGTGACGATGACAACAACATCTCACCATCATCACAGTAGCTGCAAAGTTGTATAGGCACATATGTGTAAATAGTGTATAGGGAATGAAATCTGTAGACGAACATGTACCAAATATCTTTGGAAAACATTTCTGTTTCTTTCTGTTTATGTTCATTTTGGTGACATCGTGACAATTCTTTTCTGACATTTGTGTTGTGCCTGTGTATTGGATACTATACTGGAGGAGCAGAGACAGCGTCAGGTAGGACAGGTGTTGTGTGTACAACAGGCGCATGTGGGTACGTATGTATGTATGTATGTATGTATGTATGTATACGCTTAGATTTATATATGTATGTATGTATGCATGGATACGCTCAGCTTAGATTTATGTATGTAAGTATGTAAGCATGTATGTATGCATGTATACGCTCATATGTATGTAGGTATGTATGCATGTATACGCTCAGCGCTTAGATTTGATTTGTCAAGATTTTGCGCTATATAAATAAAATATATTATTATTATTATTACAACTAACAATGTTGTTTTTAGACAATAGAGCTTGTTTGTATGCTAACCATTGTATTGTCACCATAAAAATACCTCTGTCTGTGACATCTTTGGTGACAGGGACACGCACACTAGACCCAGGACACACAAAACCACATGCAAATCAAACTATGGACACTTGTGTATATGTGTGCAAAAAATCTTTCTTCTGTACTTTCAAACAAGTGAATGGCAGTATGTTTATCAGCATGACTGTACTCGGATCAAAAAAATGTCAGAAAAATGCAAATACTAGGAGCTAGCTTTACATCTAGCAGTGCGAATGCGAAAGGGTTAAAGTACGATGGATTTGGGTATCAATCTACTAGACAGCTACTTGCTTACTTACTGCCCATTTTGCCTTTGACATCTGGCAGTAACAAAGGTTCTCCACTCCTATCTGTTCTAGGCTGGAATTTGTATGGAACCTCAGGTGTGTTTCAGAGTCTTGAGCCCCCTTTGCCTTGTGGGTAATCGTGGGAATAAAAAAGGATAGCAGCGAGTCCATGCATAAACCCATAGAAGGCAACAGGAAACCACCATTGTATCCTCCCAAGTTCATCATGGCCAAACACATCAAAAGAACAACGTAAATAGGGGCTCCTTTGGTTCAGCTTCATCCGGTAGGAGAAGTCGTACTGTGCAGGTGATACCAGACCATCATCAGGCTACTGCGATCAGATTCAAAGATATTAGAATTGCAATATATACTGTTAGAACAATGCTCCAGAAGGGAAAGTTAGAAGCAAAACAAAAGAACATTAATGAAGAAGATAGAAAAGACAGGCATTATTTTTAGGATATTTTACGAGGCAAGAGATATCTGAGCAATTTATTACAACAAGAAAGCTAGATGGAAAAAAGAGCACCAGGTAGACCCAGGGAGAAAATATTAGTTTTACAGAATGGATGAGGACAGAAAAGGTAGGACAAAAAACCTTGCAGCAACTAAAGATAGATTCGTTTGGAGGTCCATGATTTCCATTGCCATGGCTTATGATGATGATGATGATGATGAGGTCTCCTCGATCTAAAGTTTGTTGCCAGATGTTTTGGGGCCTTCCTCTCTCACTTCTCTTTTCTTGTGTCTTATAAATGGAAGTCTGGATGGTGTCATCCAGCTCTCCTTGGATGATGCGACCGATCCGTCTCCATAAGATCATCTATTGTACGTCACCAGGAGTTTTTGATTATTCCTGTCTTATATCTTCCTTCTGCTGTCCAGTTAAGGGTGGTTCGGTGTGATGTTATCCTGCTGTCTTTGGATGATGTGTTTAATCCATCTTCATTGTCTTTTTATGGTAGGGTCTGTATTTTACAGGTATGTTTTATGTCATTGTGTGTATTGCTTAATATAGATGCTGTTTGTTTTAGTCATGAACCAAGGGAACATGATGGTTGAGGTTGAGACAGAAAGGATTTGGTCTGCCTCAGTTGTTCTGAGATTTTGCATTACTTTATGAACCTTGAACTGGTTTTCAGGCTACCTTCACAACCACTGTGTCAGTCTGATATCAATGTTTTTACTGTTCAGTGTGTAATGTAGGGGTTTAGTCAGTACTGAGAGACTTTTATTACTATTTCCTAGTTGTAAGTGACTGTTTTTATGTAGTCTGTTGTAATATGTGAATAATAAGAAAAACAGATCTGTGCAGTGATTTTAAGCAAGAAATACAATTTTCCCTGAATTCGGATGTTTTAGAACAGATGCAGGTTGAAAATTATTTGGATATATTCATTCATTTATCTAACCATTAGCTTATTTCTTTATGTTTATTGCATTTTACATCCTGGTCAGCAGATTTTATAAAGGCCTATTCTATGCAATTCAGAAATGTGGGTTGTTCCTAATCTATTCATTATTAAACGTCAGTTTTTCTTGTAATGATTAAACACCTTAACCATGCCAAGGGGTCTTACATTATGATGGATGCAGACTATTTCAAAAACTTGGCTGAGGATGGGAATTTCATCTCGGAGTTTGTGCAGAGCCTGTATGTGCTGACCACAGTTCAGAGTGTTTCGGTAAGTATGATGGGAACCAGAAGGGAATGTGTTTAGCTGGCTCAGCCACTTGATCAAGAAATATGCACACATTTATATATATGGACACATATGTGCACTTATGCACACACACACACACATACACACACACACACACACTCACACACACACACACACACACACACACACACACACACACACACACACACACACACACACACACACACACACACACACACTCACTACACACACACACACACACACACACACACACATGCATTCATTTTCAAAATGTGATGGTGTTGAGCGTGGAGATGGATCACACACACACACACACACACACACACACACACACACACACACACACACACACACACACACACACACACACACACACATACACACACACACACTCATATTTTTAAAATGTGATGGTGTGGAGCATTACTGCAGATAAGATTACTATCAAAATAACTACTGTTCTAAAATGATCATTATAAGAACTACAGACATGTACTCACTTAGAAACTCCTGCATCATGCAACACATGAGGCAGCAAGATCACTCCTATGGGCTCTGTCGGCAGAGTCTAAGGCCATTACTCCAGCGTCTGTCGATCAGTTATGGGTCAGACATTTGCAGCATTAATGAGTCTAAGGGCATCACTCCAGCGTCTGTCGACCAGTTATGGGTCAGACATTTGCAGCATTAATGAGTCTAAGGGCATCACTCCAGCGTCTGTCGACCAGTTATGGGTCAGACATTTACAGCATTAATGAGTCTAAGGGCATCACTCCAGCGTCTGTCGACCAGTTATGGGTCAGACATTTGCCGCATTAATGAGTCTAAGGGCATCACTTCAGCGTCTATCGAACAGTTGTGGTTCAGATATCTGCAGTAATAATCATTTAGCTGTAGCATTATTCACATAATAATCAGGGTTTCAAGCTTTCATTGATTCATTCTGAATTCAGAATGGTGACACTGTGCCACTGGGTAGATGTGAGATTTGCCGTTACATTACATTACGTATCCTGAGATAGGTACTGTAGGGGCACCACTGATGTTCCTTAGTTGTCTTGAATAGTTGAGGAGTACCGTCTTGTCATGTGTGAGCTTTTTCACCATCTGTATGCTTTCTTTGTCAACTTTTGTCAGAAAACTGAATTATTATCTTCTTTTTTACTTTATTTTTCCATACTAAAGGATGCAATATCTCTCCTTCACAGTGTCGAAAGAACAGCAATGGAGATCAGGCTCCACCTCAATGCGAACAAAACAGAGTTCATCTGTCTGAACCAAGATGCATCAGAAGGCATGAGAAGTCTCAATGGAGATACAATCAAACATGTTCAAGACTTTAAATACCTGGGCAGCTACATTGCCTCCCCAGAACAAAACGTCAACACCAGACTCTGAAATGCCTGGGGCACTCTAAATCAACTGGACAAAATCTGGAAATCCAATCTACCAGACAACCTGAAAAGGAACTTCTTCCGAGCAGCAGTAGAGTCCGTTCTTACATATGGCTCAATCTCTTGGACCCTAACAACGACATTGGAGAAGAAGATTGATGGAGCATATACATGAATGCTGCGTGCAGCCCTGAACAAATCCTGGAGAGAACATCCAACTAACAAACAGTTATATGTTAAGATCCCACCAATCAGTAAATCAATACATCAACAAAGACTGCGCTTCGCGGGACACTGCTGGCGTAGAAAAGAAGAACTGGTGGGGGATGTTCTACTATGGAGACCCAGCCATGGCAAACAAAGACCAGGACGTCCAGAGAAGACCTTCATCAACCAACTGATGGATGATGCGGGCTGTCAGTATGATGAACTACCTACTGCAATGTCTGACAGAGAAGGATGGAAGAAACGTGTCATGGATAGCCGAGCAAGCTCGACATGATGATGATGATGATTTCCTTACTGTCCTGCCATTGATACCACTTTCATGTCACTGCCCCCATGCTGTTTATATCAGCTTGTGGACACACATCGAAACCCACCAAAACTGTGGGTATCATGAGAGAAGGGCAGGAAATCCTACGTCTGGGATAATTTTCACAGTCCGAGGATAATGGTACATGAAACTTGGAATGGTAGTGTTGGAGTTCCATTTCAGATTGAGACTGCATGATAAACTCATGACATAAGCTGGTGCCAGCCAGGCCTGAGAGATACAGACACCTGCTGTGTTGATCTGGAAATTTGAGTAACACGCTCAGTGCAGTGACAATCCGTGAAATAGATGAGACTCGATTGCGTGGTTTCAGCTGAAAAGCCCAAAGCGAAATGAACTAATAGAGTTTGAAACCTTCAGCTTCTCAGTCATCAGTCTTTTGTGGTTGTGCTAACGACTTTGCCAACTTTTGAGACCATTGCACACTCATTCTGGGTTGGAGCTGACTTTAGATCCAAACACCAGTGACAATTTTCCACAGGTCTGACTTGGATTCGAACCCCAGTAAAAAAAATACTTGTTGTCTTGCATTAGTCTGCACTTCATTTATTTTGTATTTGTTGCAGGCTGATAAAACCAGAGCTGTGGTGGATGCTGGAATGAAGGCTGTCAGTCTGGACTCGGGTGTACCCTTGGTATGTAAAACTTTAACCCTTTGACTCCCATAACCTGTCCACCGGCATCCTGCATTGTGAACCATGCCAGCATAGCAAAAACATAACCCTTGGATTCCTTAACCTATCCACCAGCTTCCTGCAGGAAGCTGGTGGATAGGGTGAGGGAGTCAAAGGATTAAGTTTTTTGCAATTGGTGGATAGGGTGCGGGAGTTGGAGGGTTAATGTGAAGATACATGAGTTATCTTCCTGTCAAAACTAGTTGCAGATCTACAGTTATTTCTACTGTCATTATTTCACTTGCTGAGATTTGAAAAATGTACCCAAAAATAGAGATGAGGGGACATTTTGAAACAGGCCAGAGGTGACATGTCTCCTCTCACAGCTGGGACATGATTTGAAAACAAACCCAGATCCTGTCTATGCTGAACATCTAGCCAGTATAATCATACAGTTTATTAATTCTAAAACTAGATGGTACTGAGTGTCATGTGTCTTCATGAGGGATTTGAAGTGAAACCGTGGAGTATTTTGTTGAAGTACAGTTGTATTTTTACAGCACAGGAAACTTACAAGCTATAGTAAATGATAATAATAATGATGATTATAATAATTATGAAAATAGTGATAATATTTATAATGATAATGGTAATAATGATAATAATAATAATAGCGACAGATATAAGACGCTAAATCTTCATACAAAATCAAATCAAAGTGCACTCTCATCATTGTCTAAATCAGATAGGTATAAGGCGCTAAATCTTGATACAAAATTAAATCAAAGTGCACATTCTCATCACTGACCAAAGCATTCCTCACAGTGACCAAAACTCCAGGGGACAAAGCTCACACAAACTAGGCAAAGGGAACAGGAGGGTAATGGGACGAAAGAGTGGGCTTGCAGAGGAGGAAATCAATGTTGGACAAAAAGTTGGACTTGGAAGAAGACAGAGTATATGACTGTCGAATAGACAGGGGAAACTCGTTCCAGTTGTGTGGACCAGAGACAGAAAAAGAGCGGCAACCAACTGCAGAACATCTGTATTGGAGAATTTCTAACAAGCAGCGTCAGAAGCAAAGAGATCAGGCAGGGTGCATTCAGAGGCGGTCACAAACATGAATATGTGCAGTGCAGTTGATATACTTGTAGTATAGTGTATTGATATTGTATAATATTCTTTTAAAAGCAGGCAACCAATGGAGAAATTGAAGCAAAGGAGTGTTTTGATCATGCCTCTTTTTACAAAGGACAAGGTGGGTCTGAATATGCTGGAGGCATGAGGCAGAAGAATCAGGCAAGCCAGAGAACAGAGAGTTACAATACTGAATGCCAGACAAGATAAGAGAAGTCACGAGTGTAAATATGGGTTGTGTGTGTATATCTCGGTGTTTCGTTCTTTCTACATCCAACTTGGAAGACAGGGCAATGCTTCAACGTCTTTACTCCTCGCTGTCTGATTCTCAACTGACTACAGTATATATACATATCACAGTGAACAGCAATCAGGTATCACTTAAACGAATATCATGCCGTGCTGCTATCCGCACACTGTTTACTGTCAACACATGTCACATCTCCCTTTCTTTAAGGAAACAAAATCAATTAATCATTTTTCCTATCTTTCAGTACATACGAAATAAATGTGTTTCCTACCTTTATCACAACATTAACTTAACAAACACTCATTCTCACACACAGGGCCCAATCATTCATTCACCTCATTTTATCTCTGATCATTATACTATCCATCATCATCATGTCCATATTTCGCAATGCTTTCAGTTTATCTGATTGTGGTAGAGTCTTCAGTTTCATTCATATTTCAGGAAATCTGGCCTTTTGCTTTGTCTTCCAGATCTTGTTCTGTAAGGAGAACTAACTGGTTCGGGTTGTCCTGTCCTTGTTAGTTTGATAACTTCATCTGGCTCTTTGATGCTGGTTGTCTCAGACATTTTGATGACTGGTGACTGATCAGATGAGTTCTCACGGACAGACGATGCTGGCGTCCTGACATCTGTTCCAGTTCCAGTTTTCGTGTTATCTTCCAGCATCTGTTTTGAGGGTACGATGATTTGCTGTTGCTTGCCCGATGTGTCGCTTTCCTGATGTCTTCCAGAAATCATCCTTCTGATCTCTGGACAAGTCGTTGAGGGTTGATTGTCTGCTGAAGCTCCGTTTCTGTTGTGTCCCGTAGCTGACGACGATTCCTTCTGTACTGACGTCCGTCCTCTGTGTGAATGTTGTATGACCGGATGTTCACCTGTTGGTCTACTTTGGCGCTGATCCACTTTTTGGATCCTGGAGGTTGGAATTTGACAATCTGTCCCGGACTCAGTTCTGTCAGCTCTACTGCGCTTCTGTTGTAGTAGTGTGCTTGCTTCAGTTTCCTTTTCTCAAGTTCTTTCTTGATTGGTACAACTGTAGGTTGGAGTAATGTCTTTGACGTCGGCACTTGTGTTCGTGTTCTTCTGCCGAACAGTCTCTGAGCAGGCGAACTGTTTACAGTCTCTGTCGGGATGTTTCTCAGCTCAAGTAAAGCGAGGAAGGGATCTTGATTGTTGTGTTCTGCTTTCTTCATGCACGTCTTTGCAGCCTTCACCGCGCTCTCTGCTTTTCCATTGGACTGAGGGTAGTGTGGTGAGCTTGTTACGTGTTCAAACCCATATGTTTTTCTGAACTTTCCAAACTGGTTTGATGTGAATTGAGTTCCACAGTCTGTTGTCAGGCGTTCTGGTATTCCGTGTCTTGCCAAGTGTCTCTTCAGACAGATGATGACCTCTTTGGATTCTCTTGTTTGTAACCGATCAATCTCAAAGAAATCAGAGTAATGATCGACCGTGACCAGGTATTCATTGCCATTATGTTCAAAGATGTCACAAGCGATGTGTTGCCAGGGCAGGTCAGGGATCTCTGTGCTGATGAGTGGTTCCTTCTGCTGACCACGTTGGTATGTGTTACAGGCGCTGCATGTTTTGACAAAATCTTCAATGTCCATGTTCATCCTGGGCCAGTAGACTACCTCACGTGCTCTTCTTATGCAGCTCTGAATTCCTGAGTGGCTTGCATGAAGTTTCTCAAGAATGTCTGCTCTTTCGCTTTCAGGTACAATTACTCTGTGGCTTTTGAAGACAAGTCCGTTGTGGACTGACAGTTCCTCCCTGAAAGGAAAGTATTGTTGTAACTGTAATGAAAGTTGTTTTTTCTCCTCTGGCCAGCCTTGTAGAATGACAGCTTTCAGGGTTTTCATGGTTGTATCTTCCTGAGTTGCTTGCTGCAGACTGTTCAGTCTCTCTTGGCTGATGGCCAGTTCTTGTAATGAGTCTGTTTTCTCCAGGTCTGTGAGGAAAACGGCTTCCTTGTGGGTGACTTGCTGTTCAGCTTTTCCACAGACTGCTCTGCTGAGGGTGTCAGCCAGGTGCATCTCAGATCCACGATACCATGTTTCGTTCTTTCTACATCCAACTTGGAAGGCAGGGCAATGCTTCAACGTCTTTACTCCTCGCTGTCTGATTCTCAACTGACTACAGTATATATACATATCACAGTGAACAGCAATCAGGTATCACTTAAACGAATATCATGCCGTGCTGCTATCCGCACACTGTTTACTGTCAACACACGTCACACTCGGTTTCATAATTTTTTGACAGTCGCAGAATGTGTGGGTATGTGTTCACAACTGTGCATTTTATCATCCTCCCTACTCTTGATGGGATGAGCGGATTAAATTCAAACGTTCAAAATGTGTACGTACATTTATCTACATGCTAGAGTAAGTGTGTGTATAATTTCTGGTAATAAAATGATGATTCAGTCTCATGTGTTCCTTTCTCGTAACAGTTGTCCCAACACCCTGAGCTCACCTACCACAATAGTGGAGATAATCATGGAGTGGTGACCCCACGGGGGAACCTGAACTTCGGGGACAAGGTGTGGCTGGTCCCGGGTCACTGTGACCCAACCGTCAACCTGCATGACTGGATTGTGGGTGTGCGCGACGGACACGTGGAGTGTGTATGGCCTGTCACTGGCAGAGGACCTGGATACTAACTATGCAGTGCCACATTGTGCCATGCCTACATGAACTTGTATGTAATTTGATCTCTTGTTGTTCAGCATGTAACTTCAGGGAGATAAATCCATTTATTCAGTATTTCACTCATTTTGAATAGGCATGATCATTAAATGGTAAGGACATCAGATGTCTAACAGATCTGTGGTAGAAGACAGGAGCAGTGTGCTGTAAGAGAACCAGAATGGAAATTTGAAACTTGAATACACTTAACCATTTGACTCCTGCATCCTGTCCACCAACAGCAAAAACTTAACCTTTTGACTCCTTCACCCTATCCAGCAGCTTTCTGCAGGAAGCTGGTGGATAGGACAAGGGAGTCAAAGGGTTAAGTTTTTGCTTTGTTAGCATGGTTGGCAACGCAGGATGCTGGTGGAAAGGGGGCAGGAATCAAAGGATTAAACAAGCCTGATAGTCAAATGGTTAGTATGTTCAGTTTCTAGTCAGTTTCAGTTTCTAGTCAGATGGTGTGAGTTCAATCCCGCCTGAATGTCTCCTGCAGACTTGCTGGTGCCTGAACTGCCTTTGTTTGTATACACACTCAAAATGTCAAATACATTTATTAAAAGATTCTTTAAGTCATGTGGAAACACACTCAGAACGACAAATACGTTTGTTAAAAGATTCTATAAGTCATGTGGAAACACACTCAGAACGACAAATACGTTTGTTAAAAGATTCTTTAAGTCATGTGGAAACACACTCAGAACGACAAATACGTTTGTTAAAAGATTCTATAAGTCATGTCTGTTTCCAGTGGTTTGTGGAAACAAAAACGTCCAGCATGCACACCACTGAAGTATGCAGTCTGTCGGCAACATTTTGTCTTTACCATGTGGGGCACACATGCATTTATGAAAACATTGACCAAGATAAAAAAAAAAAAACCAAAGAAACTAACCTCTCATTTTGGACAGTTGGAAAGTGTTTTGGTTAGTGGTGTTATTGTGCATATATGCAGATGAATGAATTCAGAAAGTCTGAACCATTCCAAAAGGTCTTCAGGGTTTATATATATAATACCATGTTGTATTACATGCATTTATTGAGTACTAACCATCATTCTGCCATTTGTAATTGGACTTGCAAAATCAGCTGGTAGAGTTTAGCAGTGGACTGAAGAAAATCAGTAATAGTTGCAGAAGGCTTGACAGAGATTATGTCTTACAGTGATAACAGACGTTTGATACGGTCGACAGTTCATTGATTTTAGAATCAAAGAATGGATCTAGTTTTGATCTGGGTCACCAAGCGTAAGTGCTGGTTGGGAAAAAAAATTCAAAAAGAGTTTGAACAGGTCAGGGAGGAGTATATTTTTTTTGAAAATCTGATATGTTGAAGAGATGATTGCCTTAAATATGTGTGATCTTGGTCTTTGAAGATAAAGATTGTTTCTTGAATTTGTGTATTGTGTTTGGCACAGGGTGAAAAGCTCTATTCAATATTTGAGGGCAGATTTGTGTGCAGTGTTATATATATATATATATATATATGTGTGTGTGTTTTTGTGGTTCTTACATCAGGTTTCGAGTGATAATATTTCCATCTTTTAAAAAATTTTGATCTGTGGTCAAGGGTCTGTCAGCTACTAGAACTTTTTCTGCTCTTCTGTGCAAAGACTTTATTTTTCAGTAGAACTTTGCTTTAACCGTCCTGCTTGATATAGGCATTGTACCATAGTTTTTTTTTCCTTCAGTGTTAATACACTATGAGAGCCTATGTACCATAGTTTTTTTCCTTCTGTGTTAATACAATATGAGAGCCTACAAAGATGTAAGAGATTGTACTAAGATGATCAACATGGATTTGCCATGTAGGTTTTTAATCTATGTAAGGGCATGAAGTGAGGAGGCACTTTTTTCCAAAAGCTATTTTATCTGAAATTTGCCACAATGATAAACGGTTCCCACTTTTGTGTTCACTGGAGATCATGAGAGTTGTTTCAGTTTGTGAAGTAGGATGTGGCACATAATTATACTCTTAAGTTCTAAGATGTTAAACCTGTTGCCTGCCCTCTCCCCCACATATCCCCCATGGGGGTTCTGGGGGCTCTTTCAGTGTAAATAGTATCCCCACTCTCTGGAAATTCTGTGTTTGAAATTTGTTCTTTTCTGTCTACTTCATTGTCTCTACCTTGCCTCTTTGCTTTCTGTCATCTCTTCCTATCAATTTCTTGCTGGTCTTTTCACTTGTATGTTTTCTGTAAAAGCCATCCATACTTTCTATTAGGATTGATAATTGGATATGTATCTGAAGTGGGCTTTTTGCTCTTAGGAAATAATGACATGCAGAAGCAATTTTAGCTAATTTAGACCACTAAGTCTGTATTAACTAAGCAACATAACTCTTGAGAGTCACGGAGTTATCTCCCATGTAGAATTTCTCAAATCCAACACAGTTTGCGCTACCCATTCAGCTAGCATAGACGCAGCCACAAGGCTCAGAATTGCAAGCTCAGAACATTCCTCAAAAAAGGAATGCCCAAGTCCTCCTCTATATCCTGCAACTACACCCACACACAACCATGAGGGAGGAGAGAAACTCATACAATATATCGGTCTCATGTTCAAGATTGACACAGTCTTTTATTCTTGAACTGACCAAACACACACATATAGACAAGACAGAACATATACAGGGTTGCTTCCAAGGCATATATGTAACACCAAAGGAAATAAGAGGGAAGCAAGGAGAATTTTAAATATCAACTAAGCAACATAACTAAGCAGGGAGAATTTTAAATATTTACTAAGCAACGTAACTAGTTATGTTGCTTAGTTAATTTAAAATTCTCCTTGATTCCCTCTTATTTCCTTTGGTGTTACACTATGTCTGTAGTTATGTTTACATTTGTATTCAGGTCTGGGTTTTTTTTTTACCCACTGGTGATAGCATGTGCTTGTACTTGTACTTAGATCATATGCATAAATGTATATTTTTGTACTTGTTTTTCTTTCTAGGTGTTTATTTTTTTTTTTAGCATCAATGTGCTAGTGTTGTGTAGGTCTGTAGGTCTGTACTTATGTTTACATTTGTATTCAGGTTTGTTTTTTTAAATCCCTGGTGATAGTTTGGGCTGACTGGTCAACACAAGGAACATATACTTAGATCATGTGCATAAATACATTATTTGTTTACTAGATGTTCTTTTCTAGTGGGTTTTTTTTTTTTTTTAGTATCAAGTATAAGTGTTGGTTATATTCAAAGATTGTTATAGCTCTATTATGGTTCTGCACAGTCGGCTTGACTATAAACAATAATAATGATGATAAAAATGACAATAGTAATAATAATAATAATAATACTGAAAAAAAAACTGTTGAATTGTGAGGGAAGAAGTGACAGTCAGTAAATGTAGTATTCATTACTTTAAAGGCAATGACAGTTTAGTGTATAAGGCCACCACCAACTCAACTCTTATTGATTAAATTTGTGTGTGTGAAATGATTCATCGGTTGATACTGATATCACTTATTTATCCGTAAGCAGAAGGTCCCATTCTGATTGACCTTTTTCATAAAATGTATTTGCTCGCTTATTAAACTTGTTTTCCCCTTTCATTTTGTTGCGTTCTGAGTTCCGATTTTGCGAGTTTAACCCCATTTTATAAAAGCCAGTTGTGTGTTCTTTTTTTTTTTTTTTTTTTTTTTTTTTTGTATAACACACACTTAAATGGATATTATATATGACAATCCAAATATACAAAATGTGTGTATACTCATTTATGATCAAAAACACATACACACATACACGCTTGAGCGCATCTGAGCACGCACGCACGCGCATACACACACACACATACACGCACACACACACACACACATACACACACACACACGCACACACACACACACACACACACACACACACACACACACACACACATCACACACACACACACACACACACACACACACACCCCACACACACACACACACACACACACACACACACACACACACACACACACACACACACACGTGTATACAGATTGCATAAAGACATACAATCATCTGTACACTCAATCTCAAGCTGACATTTGAATATTTTGATAAAGACACGAACAATAAAGTAAAGCAAAAAGGCATGAGTGTATCAACCCTGTCTTAAGAAAAGAACCGCACACACTCCTCAGAGAAAATAATTATAATAATAATGATAATAATAGTAATAATTATATTTATAATAATGATGAAAACATCAACAACAGCACAATTAACCCATTGTTTGTTTGCGGTATTATTATATTTATATAACGTCTTATTTATTTATCTAGCTAATACTGCGGTATGTTAAGTCATAGTCTGCAGAATCTGGCTGTGCGCATTAGAAAAAAAAAATAGTCATCATTAAAAAGTAATAATTGGGCGGTAGTACGAGTGTTGTTGTGTGTTCATTTACTCTTTATTTGAGAAGTAAACTGTGTGCATTCCGTATGAACTGTAAGTTGACACTGATGCCATCACCAACCTACCCCTGCAATCACAAGGACCAAACCACTGAACACAAGCGGAGCAATGGGAGGCATAACTGACTACAACTCCTCTGACTACGTAGGTCCATGGCAGGAAATGGAAAAAATGGCCACATTGATTATCAGATGTGGCCTAACAATGTAGACGGCAAACAAAACAAAAAGAAGCTCTGTGTGGCCAAAGAAGCTAATAGGAAATTGGCTTCGATTTTTCATTTTGTTTTGGTTTTGTTGTCACAGCAGAATTTTTCCTCATAAATTGCGGGTTGGTCTCCTGAAGTAAAGCTTTTGGATATAGTAAAGAGTTACCTTTGTGATTTTTTTCCTCTGTATGCATGTATATTTTCTTTACCTACAAAAGATAGGTGGCGGTCCTCTAAACTTGTAGTTCATTCATAGATTTTTCTAGAGCATGTGAAATGGCTGTGTAGGATATGTGTACCATGCTTCATCATGATGTTCTGACAAATATGAAAATATATCTGTAATTTGCTGCTGATTTTAATTTACTAACTTGATTTTGATCTTTTCCATAACATTGCACTGAGAGTTTTTGAAATATATCCATCATTTCCGACTGATTTAAGTTACTGCTTTGACTTTGATGTTGTCCATAACAGTCAAGATGGTCAAGACATTTCATCAGTCTTCCTTTTAGTGATCATTTAAAATGTTTTGTGCAATGCAGGAAAAGTAATTGATCATGGTGAATTTGTTAGCAATGAGTTTTTCAGTAGTCTTCAAAAACACTAAATGAATGAAAATAAAAGAAAAAGACTACTCAAATTTGATTCAGATCGGTTTATGAATAGCTGAGATGCAAGTACTTCAAACATTTCAGTCCAGCAGCCCAAATACTGAAACACATGTAGATCATGCACATCTACAAATATGCACTAAAGTGCAAATACTTGACTGTTCCAAATTTGTTCAAAATCCATTGATTACCAACCAAGAAATCCTTGAAAACAGTCCTTTGATTTAAGCACTCAGAATTTTCCAATAGGCCAGACATGTCAGCTCTTAACTACATAAGAAACTTGCCGACACTTTGGGTATATGCATGCACAGACACAGGGACGCACACTAGACACACACACATACATTCGTTTGCACACACACTCACCACACACAACACACCCTACACACACACTCCTACACACACACACACAAACACACACACACACACACACACTTTCACACACACACTTACACACACACACACACACACACACACACACACACACACACACACACACACACACACACACACACACACATGTACTGAAAAAAAAATTAGGACATCAAATCTTCAGTGTTCAAATCTATTCCATTTGTATTTTTCACATGATCTTTGAATTATTTTTCACGTTTGTTCTTAAAACAATTAGAAAGAAATCAAAACAAGAAGACTGAATACAATGAAAATCAACAGTTCTGATTCATTTCTTTTGTCTTTTTTCCCACAAATATTGGGTCATGTTTTATAAATGCTTTCCATAAAACAACTGTACAATAATCCAAAACAAGAAAACTTTAAGGTAAAAAATAATGAAAAGCATTAAATAACATTGCCAGTGCCAAAAAGGTCATAAACATTTACAGAAATGGACGGATTGGTTCTTACTAGTATAATTCCTGAACTTCTCTTGTTTTTAAGAGTAACAGATATACAACTACATATACAGTTAAAAAAAAACAGATACATGAAGCAGGTTGCCACAAATTTAACTAAAGATGATGCTCTGTATCTAAATCATAACTCATGAATGAAAAGAATTGCATTAGGTAACCGCGTAGCACATAGAAAAAAAAACCCACCAACATTTAATCAGTTGCATATCACTGTTAGATATTTGGAGTACTTTAAAAAGTTTACCTAGTTGCACATCACAGATAGGCATTTAGTCAGCAGCGGAAGTTGAGTTTCTTTAGTTATGTACAACAAACAAATAATCAAGCTGTTAAACTGGAATAACTGTTCAAACACAGCAGAAAGTAAGCAACAAACTTAACCCACAGTTACTTACATTCAGATGGTGACCTAGGGAAGCTCAGTATATCATCAACAAAGAGAACACTGAAGGAGGTAACAAGCACAGATTTTTAATCTTGTGGGTGAAGCTGGAGGAAAAGATTTACATGAAATTGGAGGAAAAAATTTACATAGGCAAAGGCACTAGACATTTTATCTAACAGTTCAACAAATGCTGTCAAATGAAAAAATAATCTTTTGCCGAGAATTGTAATTTACTAAAATAAGTAAATACCAGCAGTTCAGGACCAATATCAGGAGCTTGCACATTAAAAAAAAAAAGAGAAAAAAACGCAATTCAAAGCGGTTTGGAAAGAGATGTGGCTAGACATAAGAACAAATACTGACCATGTAAGAAGAATATATAATCAACTTTTAAAAAGTGTTTTAGGTATGTAAAGGGGGACTTTCTGATCCAGCAGTTTAAAAAGCTGACGTTGATTTGAATTTCTTCATGAAATATTTGTATATATATGGAATGAAAAGTTAAGCCTTTTTAAGGGAGTTTGGAAGTTCTGATAAAATCACCTGAAGAAAAGGACCAGTAATAAAAAGAAAGGAAGATCAATTATTGCTTCACACAATGCTGCTTCAGTATCAACAGGAAGAAAAACGACAAAGAATATCATTAAATATTTCACAGTTCTTTTCAGCAGTAGGTTTACAATGAACACTGTCTAACTTTCACAGCAGTTTGTTTTTCTTATCAAGACAGCAGAAAAGTTGTTGATGTAACAGGCACATTTCTGGTTAAAACAGGGTTTTCTTGGTCTTTGTACAGTTGCTCAGTAGCAGGGTATACTAAGCATAGGAATGCCTCGCTGTGTCCATTGTTAAGATCAGTACAGAGTACTGTACTAAACAAACACTGTGTTTAGTAATTGAGAGCAGTAAGCATGGCCACACCTCGCTGGATCCAGTGTTGCTGAGATTTGTCACTGGGCAATTCCACAGCAAAGACAAAGTTGGTTGAGTGTCCTGTGGTAGACAGGGTACCTGCAAGAGCAACAGCACACACGTTCAGTCAAATAGCTACATGGTTTAAATAGATTTTTAAAACTGAAGGAGAGAGACAAGAAGATGATTCACTTTTAAAACTGAAGGAGAGAGACAAGAAGATGATTCATAAGGATAGCGACCTGCCACACAGAAAGTTTTGCACAAACCCAAAATTTCATGCTTGACTACGAACGCAACTATCAATGGTAAAATTCGCTTAATGATAACTGATAATGGAAATGTGTCTAATGATGCCTCAAGAGTTAATCACACAGGAAGTGTAAAGTGCAAGTTCATTTTTATTTTATCAATTTTTGATAAGATGACCTTCCTTGCAAACTGTACCCTCTTCATATTGCCTCTTTGTTAATACAATGCCACCCTTTGAAATGACAGCCTTCACAGAAAAAGGTCAAACAGACCTGACAGAGGACAAAAACGTTACCTGCTCTGGTGAGGGTCTTGTAGACAGGGCAATCGTAGATTCCCGACTCTGGCGTTTGGCGGTTGGCCTCTGGGATCAGCCAAATCACAGGCATGTCAGTGAACAGCTCTTTGGGACGTGATTCCGTCAGCACGTGACGTGTGTAATCCCAGCGTGCCCCTTCCGCAAACATGCCACGAATGTAGCAACCGTCTTCAGGGGCCTCTTTCAATTCCTGGTAGGTCTCTCGCATTACCTGTTGGATTAGCATCATGGGGTTAAAGCAAAGTGTTGTACTTCTTGAATATCTATCTTAGTCTGTGGTGGACACTGGAAATATGACAAGGGTGATCATTTTATCTCCACTGTTGATGATTATATGTACCTCATCAAGAATTATTTGTGCTAAACCTTGTAAACTCAAGCATTTACATAAAGATGTACAGAAACCACCAGAGTATAATTCACTGTCTCACCCACAAACAGATGAAGTATACTGTGAAGCAGAGAACTACTGGTATGTAACTTTATTCCATTAACATGCATATCATACAGCTGAACTATGTTCAATGAGGACAAACTTGAAAAAGAAAACGGTCTTTTTATTCTCTACAGCAGGTAAACATTGGACTACTAACTGAATGATCCTGGGTTTGATCCACTTAGACACCTCCACCTGGTGAACAAATGGTGGATTTTTTCTGATCTGCCTGTTCAATATGTGTGCTGTAGACCTGCTAGTACCTAAACCTCCTTTGTGTGTATATGTCTGCAGATTATCAAATATGCATGCTACTGATCCTGCAAGTCACGTCAGTGGTTGCTTTATGGAAACATAAGAATCCCAGCACGCACGCCCACCAAAGTATGGAGACTGTGCAGCAACATCAACCTGCACAGTGTGGGCAGATGTATGTAAATGTACATACATACGTCTCAGAAAAATTGGAATGCTGAAAAAATACTTTCAGCATGGAACCTAATAGGCCCTACAATACGTAAAATATACCTTCTAAACACGCTTAAATATAGAAATGAATATAGAACCAAAAAATATAAGTAAATAGAAATAACTGGCACATGCCAAACTACACAGGTGACAAGTATGTGTCAGCTGTCACCAATGCAGCAGGGGAAAAAGTTGTTCAGGCCAACTGGAAATATACTGTGTCAAGCATACCTTGCAACATTCTTGAATATAAAACATGAAAATGTAAACAGAAATAGTAGGCACGTGCCAGAACTGCAAAAGTGACAAGTACATTTCAGTTGACATCAGCACAGAAGATGAAAACATTGTACAGGCCAACTGAAAAAAATGTATGACATACAATGTAGGCCTACTTCAACATATTAAGTGCACTGCCCAGTTTCACTAGGACAAGAGAGAACCAACACGATTTTCACTAGCCACAAATGTCAGGATTTTTTCAAGCCAAAAGCCAGGTGGCAAAGCCATGACTGTAGTAAGGAAGCACAGGTATATGTTTCCCACACATTACTGCCATACAGAAGATGTTATGAGTAAAAGGTTGCTAATGCTTAACAAAAACGGAAGAAAGATTGGGTGGGGAGATATGGACAGTGTATTTTATTTCATTTCTTAGTGTGAACATTCCAAGCTATGTATTCTCAGATGCATATGTCCACATTGCTCTGGCTGTTTGGTTCAGACAGTGCAGGTATTATACTGCTGAACAGTCTGCACACTCTGTCTTTTGTGGGTTGCCTCATCATGTAGGCAGTCTTACTCCATTTGGAGGGATGTGCATAGTGGATATTTTCATAAGCCAGCAACACCAACATGGTACCTATATATGATCTTTAATGTGTGCAGTCAATGTTCTGCATGCGTATACACACAAAGAGGGTTCAGCATGTCTGCATATAATTATGCTGACCTGGGAGACAGGAAAAATTCTACCATGCGCTAGTCAGGCAGTATCAAACTCAGAACTTCCCATCCAAGGGGAAGTCTGACGACTAAACCAATTTGGCTATTCTGTCAATTCAACTACTGACACCCTAACCAACTTGGCTATTGTGCCGTCTGACCATGAACTGACCTTGAAGTCAAAGCTGATGGTATCGATGGAGATGACCTTCCTACGGGCGTAGTTCTGCAGGGTTCCTGTCAGGAAAGCTTGAGGGAAGAAGAATCCAGAGATCCACAGCACCTGGAGTCAGTCAACAATGACACTGTAGTTCTTTGGGGAATATTATATATTATGAACAAAATAAAGTCTTTAAACTGTGTAGATGTTATTTATGACAGAGCAATTACTGAACATTGTGCATTGATTCTAAAAGTTACAGTGACATGCATTTGTGTATAACGAAGGACTCAGAAAGTGGAAGCACGATATTTAATTTTTTCAAAAGTGTAATTAATTGAATTTTGCAAGCTTAAAAGATTAAAATTCCAGATTCGTAGTTTAAAATAACACATCTGACAGAATGACATCTGTGAAAGGCATGACCGATTGTCCACGCATTCATACTTTGTAATCTTGAATACTGCTAATTTGTACAGAGGAGACACACAAGTCAACACAACAAGACCGGAGTGTTGATGAAAGGGGTAAGACAAAAACTATTGAAAATACAGGGAAAACAAACTCAACTCACACTTGGAATGCCATTGTCAATCCAGTCCTGAATGAAGGCCATACGCTGAATCAAGTCCAGTGTCCATGAGGCCAGGGGTTTCAGAGATGGATATGCCTGTCAACACAAGGCAGAATACCATGAAAAGTTCATTACTTTTACACACATGAAACAAGCCGAACAGACAATACTGTTATCCTGATCATAGCATAATCATGTATAAGCAGCCATTCATGGCGTTCCCTTTTCTTTTTTTAACTATATTTAAAATTAATTCACCAAGTTTAACAATTAACATCGCACATTAACAAAGAATGTTACAGTAACATAGGACACAACTCATACATGCAGAAATATAACTGGGGCACAGACAGATGACCACCACAGCATCTGTATGATATCAGTAACACTGTATTTTGTTTGTAGAACTACAAAGTAGGCCTACATACAGGTAATATCTACACAATCATGCATACCCTGTACTCCATCACCTATGTTTGCTACTGTGTACAAATTGATAGTTTTGAAAGGAAATGACCTTTGGGTTTGGAGTTTGTTCAAGAACGATTCGTCGCATTCTGACGACTCCACATGCACTCCACTCAAATCTGCCAGCATTTATCTGACAGACCCCCAAAGCCTGCACAAAATTCTATGCGCTGGCAAGGTCTTGAAGTGGTGAAGGGGTGTATGGACCTATCAAACACTAAGCTGACACCATCAGAATGATGGAAACATTGAGATGGTCAGAAGACAGGCCAGTTCTTAAGGCTGGATGCTGGGATTGAACTCAGGATATCAGATCATGAGTCCACGGCTCTAACAAAAGAACCAACCAGCCCGCCAAAAGGGCCGTTGCAAGGGTAAACACATAAAACCTACAGTTGTATGGGTATCAGGACAATTTTGACACTAAAACAAAGAATCCACTAGCTACTTTGTGAAATTGTCCAAATTCGTCCTGTTTGTCTTTGAAACACAGTCTGCTGTTACGCTACAAAATAAAGATGATTTCATATTCCTTGGGTTAGAATTTAAATAACGAAAAACCAAGCGCAAAGCCTTGAATAAGTGGACCCCCTTATCACAGAACATAGTCCAGCTGGCCACCAGCTAAATAAGCTCATTACATGCACTCACTCATATGCACAGACGAAAACACACACAAGCACGCACGCACGCACACACACACACACACTCTTCTTCATATGCGTATATCTTTTTTTTGTTGTTGTCTGTGTTTGTGTGTGAAAAAACGGTGTGTAAAAAGAGGAAGAGAGAGAAAGTTAGACTACAGTGGCTTTAAAGCTCATCCATCAGGCGTGCACTCACACACACACACCGCACGCACGCATGCAAACAATAACAATATCCACATATTCACCACATACACAAATATGCACATGCACGTACATATGTATACACACACGCATGCATGTGCGGACATAAAAACACGCACGCATACATACACACACACACACACACACACACACACACACACACACACACACACACACACACACACATATACACTTAGTGTTGGCATACTTTCACAAACCAACAAATATACATCTTAACACTGACGCTATGTACTATGAAGGTTGGAATTAAAATGCTAGCACAGAGAGATCTCGCAGACACCTTGCAGTTTAGTCCCAAGTTAACTGTGCTGTAGGGGCAGGCCACTAGCCATTATACACAGCTTGCTTTTTGATTACATTGCCACAAAATGTACATAACATGAAGCACCCGTATAAAACAATCACCTTGAGGATGATCCCTAACCAATATCTTCTGCTATCAGTAAATGTTCCCATACTGTCATATAAAATGTACATAACATGAAGCACCAGTATAAAACAATCACCTTGAGGATGATCCCTAACCAATATCTTCTGCTATCAGTAAATGTTCCCATACTGTCACGTAAAATGTACATAGCATGAAGCACCAGTATAAAACAATCACCTTGAGGATGATCCCTAACCAATATCTTCTGCTATCAGTAAATGTTCCCATACTGTCACATAAAATGTACATAACATGAAGCACCAGTTTAAAACAATCACCTTGAGGATGATCCCTAACCAATATCTTCTCTTATTAGTAAATGTTCCCATACTGTCACGTATCAGTTGACGGTGTGTTTTCGTCACTTTGGCTTTGGAGTATCTTATCTGAAAGATTAACACCGCAAGAAAGACAAAGGACAGACACAGAAAGAACATCAATATTCAGGCACAGAACTTTTAAAAGTCCGACACGTCCAGAAGACCAGTACAGACCTTGTCAGCCCACATGGAGGGCACCATGTTGTTGTACAGACTGTTGGCCATGTTCTCCAGCTCCTGGGACATCACCACCAGACCCTTCAGTGCCTTCAGCAGGTCCTGCAGAGATTGGTGGATCACACCCAACAGGCGGTTGTACCTGAGACGACACACATACGTATACGTGAGAAAACTGAAAGGTTCGTAATCACTCAAGCATTCATAATTAGTCACTCATGCATTTATATTTAGTCACTCATGCATTTATATGCCTGTTAATAATGAATAATGATGATGACGATGATGATGATGATGATAACGTGAAATATGAAACCAAGAATTGTTCATATCACTATTACGACAAATCATCACAATCTACATCTTAAAGCCATATCTTTTATTCTTTTGGCAAAATAAATGTGTTCTGGGTTCTGAGTTCTTCACACATACATACACACACTCCCAGACAAAATGACTTCGTGTATAAGGCCAGTGTTAGTGGAATATTTGTGGTTAGCACACACACACACACACACACACACACACACATACACACACACACACATGTACACACTGGCAAACAATTAACTCACCTGATAACCTCCAAAAACACTGTCTATGTACAGATCAGGTGAGTTATGTGTTATCAGTGTGTGTGCGTGTGTACATATATTCATTATACACACACACACACACACACACACACACACACACACACACACACACACACACACACACACACACACACACACACACACACACGCACGCACACACACACTGATAAACACATAATTCACCTGACCTGTACATGCACAGTGTTTTTGGATTGTTCATACATGACTGGGTATGATTCCATATCTCACACACACACACACACACACAGAGGGAGAGAGACAGAGAGAGGGGGGGAGGGGAGACAGACAGACAGACAGACAGGCACAGAGACAGATACAAAGGGGGAGAGAAATATATGTGTATATATATATATATATAATATATTATATATATATATATGGAGAGAGAGAGAGAGAGGAGATACAAAACTCACCTAATGACCTCTTGTACCAGGACAGTGTTCATGGACTGTTCATACATAACTGGGTAATTCTCCATCACTAAGCCCAGGTCCACCGCCTTGGGTACCTGTCCCAGGATCTCTTTGGCCGTATCTTCCATCACCTGCACACACACACACACACACACACACACACACACACACACACACACACACCACACACACACACACACACGCACACACATACACACACGCACACACACACACACACCATCAATAATGCAATGAGTCAAAGCAAGACGAGCTGCTTCCTAAAATCCGCCATTTGCAATATTATATCAGTCTTATTTGCAGTTTTGTTATTGTCACTCATCAACTTTTATTGTTTTTGTGTTTGTTGTCGTTGTTGTTGCTGCTGTTAAAACAAGCAAACTGGTCGTTTGCCTCACACTACGCAAGCGTTACGTCGCTGCACAGTCTGCATACAGCACCTCTAGTGGGCTCCTCCACCATACAGGCAGTCATGATCCTTTTATTTTCAGAGGGAGGGGGAGGGCTAGTATGCTGGGTATTTTCATTTTGCCAGAAGCTAGCAAATACTGACATGGTTTAAGGATCTTCTGATCAATAGATCTTTCCAACAGCATTTAAAAAAAACGTAAAAAAATATTTTTACCAAATACAGGAGAGAAAAATACAGCAACTAATTACAGGCCGATATTACTACTATCTGTGGTCTCTAAAAAACTTGAAAGATATGTTCACAAAGGCATGACGAAATTCAAAGAAGATCATTCACTATTTCACCCACTTCAAACACATGATGAAATTCAACGAAGATCATTCACTATTTCGCCTATTTCAAACACATGATGAAATTCAAGGAAGATATTCACTATTTCGCCTATTTTAAACACATGATGAAATTCAAGGAAGATATTCACTATTTCACCCACTTCAAACACATGATGAAATTCAACGAAGATCATTCACTATTTCGCCTATTTCAAAACACATGATGAAATTCAAGGAAGATATTACTATTTCGCCTATTTTAAACACATGATGAAATTCAAGGAAGATCATTCATTATTTCACCCACTTCAAACACATGATGAAATTCAAGGAAGATCATTCACAATTTCACCCACTTCAAACACATGATGAAATTCAAGGAAGATCATTCACAATTTCACCCACTTCAAACACATGATGAAATTCAAGGAAGATCATTCACAATTTCACCCACTTCAAACACATGATGAAATTCAAGGAAGGTCATTCACTATTTCACCCACTTCAAACACATGATGAAATTCAAGAAAGATCATTCACTATTTCACCCACTTCAAATACATGATGAAACTCGAGGAAGGTCATTCACAATTTCACCCACTTCAAACACATGATGAAATTCAAGGAAGATCATTCACAATTTCACCCACTTCAAACACATGATGAAATTCAAGGAAGATCATTCACAATTTCACCCACTTCAAACACATGATGAAATTCAAGGAAGAGCACTCTCTATTTCACCCACTTCAAACACATGATGAAATTCAAGGAAGATCATTCACTATTTCACCCACTTCAAACACATGAAGAAATTCAAGGAAGATCATTCACTATTTCACCCACTTCAAACACATGATGAAATTCAAGGAAGAGCACTCTCTATTTCACCCACTTCAAACACATGATGAAATTCAAGGAAGATCATTCACTATTTCACCCACTTCAAACACATGAAGAAATTCAAGGAAGATCATTTACTTTTCACCCACTGCGATCAGGTTCGTCAATCATGCTTTTTCTAGCACGACATACTCACCGCTATCAGCTATACATATACAAATTTATCAGGAGTTCTTTTGTTTGAGTTTAAGAAAGTATTGAACCTCACTGACCGACATCAATCCTTCAAAACTTAATGTCTATCTGAATAACTCCCATATTCTTCCTTTCTTCCAATCACATAGTTCACCAAGATCTTGTGTTGATATCTTAGTTACATATCCCTACGTATACTCCCACTTCTCAGTACCAATCATGTGGCATCATGTGATCATTTATGTATGTATATGTTATGACCATGAATGTTTACATATGCATGTATGGTTGGACTTTTTATTTGAGTATGTATTCATCTGTCCATGATTACTGATATGCGTATTTTGATGTGGGTGTACGTATGTGATATATATATATATATATTAGCATTATACTCTGCGCATTATTACACTCTGACAAAGAGGGTGGAAGAGGTGCTTGAGGCAACAAGAGATAGAAACAGATGGAAGACCATGATCGCCAACGCCATGTGGCAAGGCACCTCATGATGATAATAATAATAATAATAATATATTTTATTTATATAGCGCAAAATCTTGACAAAATCAAATCTAAGCGCTGAGCGTATACATGCATACATACCTACATACATATGAGCGTATACATGCATACATACATGCTTACATACTTACATACATAAATCTAAGCTGAGCGTATACATGCATACATACATACATACATAAATCTAAGCGTATACATACATACATACATACATACATACATACATACATACGTACGCACATGCATACATAATAATTACAACATTTATACAGCGCAAATCTCGACAAAATCAAATCCAAGCGCCGAAAAGACACACACGCACACACGCACGCACGCACACACACGCACGCACACACACACACACACACACACACACACACACACACACACACACACACACACACACACACAACACACACACACATGCATGGCCACAAATGGGGAGAAAAGAATAAAAGCAATAAAAGCAAGAATAAAACCAATGGAAAACCACAGAGAGCACATCATATACAATTATATATTAAAACAAAGTGATTCCCCTCCGAGCGGAGACAGGCTGCAGAGGGGGGTTGAGTGAGGTTAGGATTTTATGCAGAGGAGAAAAGGTGAGTTTTGAGAGCGGACTTGAAGGAGGCAAAAGTAGGTTGCTGACGGACTGAGAGAGGAAGTTTGTTCCAGGAGAGTGGACCAGAAACAGAGAAGGCTCGTGGACCATAGGTATTGAGCTTAGTGCGTGGAAAGCGAAAAGTCAGAGGATCGGAGGCAGAGCGGAGGGTACGTGAGGGAACATAGATCTCAAGTAGGCTTGACAGGTAATCGGGGGCTGCGTTATTGAGGCTTTTGTAGCACATGGTGTCTAGTTTGTACTGTATGCGCTTTGATACAGGGAGCCAGTGAAGTTGTGCCAGGAGAGGAGATATGTGGTCAGCTTTTTTCTTTTTGAGTACAAGGCGTACAGCATTGTTTTGAATGCGCTGTAGGATGTGAATGGTGGAGGCAGGAAGACCAGACAGGAGTGAATTGCAATAGTCAATGCGAGACATTATGAAGGAGAGAACGAGTTTTGCAGTTGTTTCGCAGAGAGATACTTCCTGATCAGGCTTATACGATGGAGATGATAGTAGCAAGATCTGGCAGTTTGAGAAACAAAGTTGTTCATGGACAGGGTAGAGTAAATGCAGACACCAAGGTTTTTAGCTGAATCAGAAATTGGGACTGATGTGTTACATAATGGGAGAGAAAGAGGAGGCAGCTGGGAAAGTTTCTGACGGGTGCCAATGAGGATAGCTTCTGTCTTGTCGTCATTAAGCTGAAGTCTATTGTGTGTCATCCAGTTCTTAATGTCCGAGTAACACTCAGTGGTGCGAGTCAACAGGCGCTGTATATTATCAGGTGAGTCACTATCTTGAAGTTGGGTGTCATCAGCATAGAAGTGGTGTTTTATAGAGTGGGAGTTGATGATGGTGGACAGGGGGGAGGTATAAAGAGTGAAAAGAACAGGGCCAAGGACAGATCCTTGTGGAACACCACAGGTCAGGTATGCAGGTTGAGAGTAAGTGCCATTGATGAGAACAGTTTGTTTTCTGTTTGATAAATACGAAGTGAAAAAGGAGAGACAATGTCAGAGATGCCAAAAGTATGATGAAGTCTAGAAAGGAGAATACCATGGTCAATGGTATCGAAGGCTGCAGACAGATCAAGGAGTGTGAGGAGAGAGACTTTGCCAGTATCAGTTGCAAGGAGGAGATTGTTGAGAATGTGTAGTAGGGCAGTTTCAGTGCTATGGCACTGGCGGTAGGCTGACTGGAAAGGATTGAGGAGATTGTTGGCAGACAGGTGAGAGTTCAGCTGGTTGAGGACGACCTTTTCAAGAAGTTTTGACAAGAAAGAGAGATTAGAGATAGGCCTGTAATTTTTCAGTTCATTTGGGTCTAAATTGTGTTTCTTGAGGAGAGGGTGAACAATAGCAGACTTGAAAGAATCTGGGACAGTTCCAGTTTGAAAAGAAGTGTTGATGATGTCAGTGATGAATGGGAGGAGAGTAGGGAGACAATCGGAGTAGAGAGAACCTGGAAGAGGATCCAGTTCGCAGGTTTTGAACGACATGGATCTGATTGTGTTGAAAATTTCTTCTTGTGAGACTGGGGTAAAAGTAGTGAGAGGTGTGCCAGAGAAGGAAGGGTCAGGTGGGCATGGTTGACAGGGTGTCCTGTCAAGCCTGTCACGAAGAGTTTGTATTTTGGTGGTGAAATACTTAGAGAATACAGATGGGAGTTCTTCATTTGTATGTTTTGTTGGGAGAGGTAAGTCTTTTCGTGTGCCAAGGAGATGATTCATGGTTGTAAAGAGTTCTTTTGAAGAAGAGGCATTCAGGATTTTGGTTTGGAAATAGCTTGTTTTTGCAAATGCAATGAGGGTGGATACTTTTGTTTTAGAGGCTTGGAAAAGTTGCCTGTGTACAGTGAGTTTGGATTTGACACTGCGCAGAAATTTTCTCTTGAGTCCAATATGACTCGATCCCAATCCAATAAACTACTACTCAATTCCTAAGAGAGAATGAAGAGAGGACAAGTAACATGCTAACACATCACACAATCTGTTTTGTTTTGTTTATTTTTGTCTCACCTCTTCCCGAGATTTGCCACCGCCAGTCGCTGTCTTGGGCTGAAGCTGAACCAGACCTTCCAGCATCTGCAAAGTTTCATTCTGCGCAAAAGTGATGTTGGCGTTGTCGTGGAGACCAAAGATCTCTGGGGTGTCGTTGATGGGCAGGCTCTTGATGTACTCAACATAGCCCTGCAGTTTGACAAGAGAAGTACAACAAAATGATGAGATGTCTTTGAATATATTATCCTACATGAACATGTACATGTCTGTTGTGTTTGTCAAGAATACTTAAAAGATAAAAAAAAAAAATGCACAAAGTGTATTGCAGGCATAGCGAGTGAAGAAGAATGTTAATTAGACGCTATGCGTCACGCTTCATTGTAAAAGCATTGAAGAAAACGTCTTCAAAATGTCTGGTTTCGTTTCTTGCTTTCCTCAAAAAAGTACCATCATTCAAAAAGATGCCATTCAAAGGGTTGCGTCCCTTTAGCGCGAAAGTGTACTGCGCGACGCCCAACTGTGCAACGGCCTGCTGTGCAATGGCCTACTGCGTGACATGCACATGTGCATATGATTAAGCATAGTAACGTCTCTGTGTTGTGTGTGTGTGTATGTGTGTGCGCGTGTGTATGTATGTGTGTGTTGTGTGTGTGTGTATGTGTGTGTGTGTGTGTGTGTGTGTGTGTGTGTATGTATGTGTGTGTGTGTGTGTGTGTTATGTGTGTGTGTGTGTGTGCGTGTGTGTATGTGTGTGTGTGTGTGTGTGTGTGTGTATGTATGTGTGTGTGTGTATGTATGTGTGTGTGTGCGTGTGTGTGCGCGTGTGTATGTATGTGTGTGTGTGTGTGTGTGTGTGTGTGTGTGTGTTGTGTGTGTGTGTGTGTACACCGTGTGTGTGTACACCGTGTGTGTGTGTGTGTGTGTGCCCTTGTATCTGCGAGCTGGCGGTCAAGTACTGGTCATAAGTCCAACTCACACCATGGTCCGTGGCGGTAGAGATCTGGTGGTGGATGTTGCTCTCACTGTAGCTGTACTCCTCATCGAGGACTTCAGGCTTGTAATAGTCACTGAGGATGTTCATCAGGCAGCGCCGATCCCAGTCATCTGTCACACGGCCTCCATAGTTGATGTGACCGGCGGTGTACTTCAGCACCTGAAACGTAGTCAAATCACACGTGAAGATGACAATGACAATGAGGTTCCAGACACATTTTTTGTGTGTGTGTAGATTTTTGTGGTCCTCTCAAAACTTGACAGTTCAATGCAGCCTGACCTAACACAAATGATTCACATGTACAGCCACTGATAGGCCTTAGCAAAAAGACATTTACATTTATGACACATTCACTCTCTGGCTCTCTCAGCCTATCTACAAGAATCTTTCTTTGTCAACCACGACAGCAGAGCAAACATTTTACCGTTTGACAATCTCACCCTATCCACTAGCTTCCTGCAGGAAGTTGGTGGATAAGGCCAGAGAATCAAAATGTGTTTTGCTGGTGGTGAATAGAATGCCGGAGTCGAAGGGATTAAACACTTTTAACTAGTCAAGCGGTGCAGAATTCTCGTTTATTAAATGACAGATCCTAAAACATGGCAGACCTGTGGCCATGGCCAGTAGTTAACGCAACAGACTACCAACTGGAAGGTTGTAGGTTCGAATCCCCACAGTAAAATTACTGTGAGATTTTGCTGCACCAATCGGCTCCTACTCACAGCTGAATGTGCTAGATTTATTGTTAAGATAGCTGATGCGTTATTAAGGATGTTACTCAAATCCCCCGACCATCACTGCAAGTGTCTGTTTCTCTCGGGCCTGGTTGATGCCAGGACATATGATAGTACACGAACAGGACAGCCCTGTTATGCGGTATCAGTTCTAGATCAAAATCCATGTCATCATGATGATCATCCCTACTGCCATTGTCTCATAGCACTGACAAACTGTCCCATCTCTGCGGTCATTAAGATGACATAGATAATGAGAAAGGGAAAAAAGTGAGCACAAATGCAGCTCCCTAAGTGCGAAGATTTTTTATATATATGGCAAAGTTCTTTATTTTCAGCTTAAATACATCAGGCAGAATAAACGGTTTCTGAAGTGTTTAAAGGGCCGGACAACATAAAGGGCCGGACAACATAAACACGATGGACTTGCTCTTTCATCGCCGGATGACATAGTGGACACTAAGTATCAATATATGTAAAAGCACTGTTGTATCCAAGTAAAAATAAAAACAATAAGAGACAAGGCAACCCAATTATCAATGAATACGTCAATGAAAGAACTGATGGAGCAATACTTTCTAGTTGAGCGAGATGAAAGACTTTTGGGTCATATGCTAATGAGAGTAAGTTCTGGAAATACATGCTGAAAAGAAAGAGTGAGGGGTCATACATAATACCACCGCAATGGGAGACGTCTTGACAGTATCTGTTGTTACCAAATATTACCGATGTTTGGAAATAGATGTCAATGAGCTTCACTGTTTCTAATTCAACACAGATGGTGACACGTATGATGTCAACCCTCCATGTGTATTTCAAAAGAGATTCGTCACATGTACTCTGCCCAAAATTTGTTAAGAAATGATTTAAAAGCTTATTGGAGTCGACACAAAACTGTGTAAACAGGCGAATATCGTGACATTGAAAAGAACATGTGACCTAAATGGTGAAATTAAAACACTGTACAGAAACTACCAGAATGAAGGGCACATTAAACAGACAGCAGACTATTGTTTCAGTTGAGTGATGATGATGTGTATAATTGAAGTAAAACAAATGTTTTTTTTTCCCTAATCTGACGGGTTTTACACGGAGCCATGTTTTCTTAATGGAACTGGTAAGTTAGAATTTGGGCTGTTGTTAACAGGGGAATTGGACAGAGACATTAACAGGGGAACTGGAGATAGACACTAACAACTGCCACGATACTTGGCACATAAAATACATAGTTAAGCACATTTGGCATTAAAAACATTTGATCGTAACTTCCTTCTCAGATGTTTACACACAATAAACAGAAAGTGGGGTAAAAAAACTGCAACCAAAAACAAAATATAAAAAAGAAAACAGAAAACAAAAACAAACTATAATCACCTTGAAGGGGATATGCGAATACTCCATCAGGAACATCTTGAGCTGACTGATACAGATACGTAGATCGCCGTCGGTGAACTCGTATGGGATGTTGAAACCCAGGGCACCAAACTTACGTCGCTCTAGCAAGACTCCATGGAAGAGACACAGTGACAGCAGCAAATGTTTGAACTCCGACACCTGACATAAAAAAACGCAGGAGGTCTGTGTTACAAAGCTGCTCCCATTCCAAACAATAATGTACTAAAATAAGGCATAGAGCAATGTTAGGTTGTGGGCAAGTTCAAGCACAAAGGGAGAGAAGAATCAGTTAACACGTAAACGTTTTGCCAGGTATGAGCTGAGCAGTAGGCCTAGTTGGGAGTGAGGTGACAGAGAACTGAAGTTTTATCAGGAGCATTATGAGAGCAATGCCAATCTCCTCCTGTGTAGTTGTACTTTCCGTATCCCAGAAGAGGGACGGCTACCCATTAACTGATGGGTAGACCGTATAGTGTTGTGGCATGAATATGGTCTCCTATTCATTTGGCAATCATACTTGATCATGCTTAATTAACCTCAGCTTTATGAACTTGTTACATCAGTGTTAGTCCTCGTGTATATATAAAATATATATATATATATATAATGTTGTGTGTGTGTGTGTAGTGTGTTGTGTGTGTGTGTGTGTGGTGTGTGTGTGTGTGTGTGTGTGTGTGTGTGTGTGTGCGCGCGTGCATGCGCGCGCGGCATGTGTGTGTGTGTGTTTGAGTGTGTGTGCGTTTGTGTGTGCGTGTGTGTGTTGTGTGTGTGTGTGTGTATAAAAACGCACAAGTGCACATGAGTGTTTAAATTGGCATAAACACACGTGGCATCCGTAATGACAACAACGTGAGACTGTCCCCCTCAAAGCACCATGATTTATTATGGTAATGGATTAAGTGCACATAAAAACACATGCACCAATGGCAACAGGAGAGACGTGGAGATGATAGCATTTTACGATCCAACTTATCAACATCAGCATCATCACCATCATGATTATCACTATGTGTATTATCATACAATAGGTAAACAGACAGACAGCAGCAGCAGCAGCAGCAGCAGTAGCAGCAGCAGCAGCAACAACAACAACAACAACAACAACAACAAAACTAGCTAGCTACACCAAACCTAACAACCACCATCACCACCACCACCACCACAACAACAACAGCAACAGCAGCAGCAACAACAACAACAGAAAACCAGCTAACTACACCAAGCCAAATTAAACCAAATCAAGAACAGGACAAACAGCACACAAAACGAAAAACCAAAAAAAAAAAAAAAAAAAAAAAGAAAGAAAGAAATTAATTTCGTATTCTGACCCGTTCGCCGCAAGTGTTGAGGAAGTCATCACTAAAACTGGTGTAGGACTTGAGAAGGTTGGCCTTGATGCCTCTAGGGGGTTCCACGGTCATCTTGGAGCCGTTCTGCAGGATGAAAACAGGGAACTTTGCGCTGGGCATGCTGGTCAGCCACAACCGGAAATCTCGGTGAACCTAAACGAAAAAAACAAACAAACAAAAAACCCGTCATTTTTTGTTCTTAGACTTCTTATCATTATTTTCTTTTACATTGCACAACGTCACTTTCAGTCCAAGGAGAGAATCAAAATCTGCAAAGCAAGGAACAAACAAATACGAAATGAAACATACGAAGGAGCAAAAAACATAGAACAACCGATCAGCTGCTACATTTCCACAGTCAACAACATGATAGGCCTAAGCTGTCAAGTGAGGCAATCCGCTACATACAGAAACTTTACATCATTACCGCCACCAACAAATTTGACATAACATGCAATGAAAAGTCGTAACTGATTAATTTGCAATGGAAGGATCAATAACTGAAGAATAAAATAACCAGTCTGCCTGAAATTTGACATAGAGTCACCCTTGATTTTTGCATACATTTTTTTCAATTTTGTGTCTATGTCTAGTCTGGTTGTCTGTCTATCCCTATGAATGTATACATGGTCGCACATGCACAAATTACAAATGCTAATCAAAATTATACAATGTCTGTGCTCACTCACACAGAAGTCGTAACATGTTCACCAATTTTATACAAACAACGCTGACGAGAAACCACCTTTCCAATTAATCTATCTGTGCATATGTCACTGCCACTACTGTGTTAAAAGACACGTACCAGCCATCCTCACCCACCCACCCACACATCTATACCTGTATCTATATCTATATCTATATATATCTATATATCTGTATCTCTCTCTCTCTCTCTCGCTCTCTCTCTCTCTCTTGACACATACGTTCATGCACGCACACTTGTTTTCTAATGTTTCTAGTCAAAAATAAAATATAAGACACCCTTCAGTTGTAAGACATCAAGTAACACCGCATTCTGCAAGCTGGTTAGTTCATCTGATAGAGCCATGGATCCAAGATCTGACGTCTTACTGTCCACCTTAATGCTTTGATCATTCTGGTGGTGTCAGTATTTTCATAGGTCTCATATCCCTCCACTTCCATCTCAAGAACTAGCCAGTGCACAAGGTTTTGTGCAGGCTCAAGGAGTCTGTCAGATTGGGGTAGCGCGTACCCACATGTGATGCGTCTCTTTTCTGAGCGCACAAACTCCAAACTGTGTTAGAACAGTGACTTGCTTTAGTGAGTAGCTGACGCCATCTTTTGCTCTGCCTTGTCGTTATTGTTCCATGAATAAGTAATCATAGGAACCAGAAAAAACAAGAAAATAGAATCAGAACGCGTATTTAATACGAGAAAAGAGAGTGCCAAATTTTCGGCCAACTGGCCTTTGTCAAGCGTGAATGTAAGATCACAAACAAACACCAAACACCACTGGACGAAGCACCAGGGAAGTTTCAGTCTCTTTCTTCTAATTTTGTATTTGGTGTTTGTTTGTGATCTTACATTCACGCTTGACAAAGGCCAGCTGGCCGAAAATTTTGCGCCTGTCTTGTCTGGTTGTATTAAATACGCGTTCTGATTCTATTTTCGTGTTTTTCTGATTCCTGTTTGCTTGAACGCGGGCAGTCGCACTTGTTTTGGATTAAGTAATCGTGTTCAATTCATTCTAATGGCCCAAGTGTACCTTTTCTGGGTCGATCTGTTCCACCAGACGTTCAAGACTAGGCATCCAGCTGGGTGACAGATGACAGTTCTGGAAGAAAACCCACTTGCCTCGCTCCATAGCTGACCGCATCAATTGTTCTGCTCTGGGGCCCTGGGAAAAAAAAAGAAAGAAAAACACTCACTTTCATCACAATTATTACATTATCCGCTATGAAACCCTGAGAAAGTTACATACCAACAAACCTGTGATTGATATTATTCATTTGTTTGTTTCTTTAATACCAAATTGTGTTTTGTTTTGCTTTGCTGAAATAGAGCATAATTTACTCTCTCAAAAACAGAGACGATATTGTCATCAAACCAACCGATAAAGGTGGCGCAATTGTTGTATGGGACATGAATCTTTACATAATGGATAGAAGCCCAGAAACAGCTCCATCATCAAGCGTTTTATAAAAAAATTGGACACACCTGCTCACATGACCCATCATGTCTGTCTGTCTATCTATCGATCTATTCATTTTTTCATTTACTTATTTAGCTCTTTATTTATTATTCATTTATTTATTTATTTACTTACTTATTTATGCACAATCTTGACTGCTATTTCACTGCAGCACAGAACACGTGTCTCATATCCAAATATCAGTCAAAGCCTCTCCTTCTCCTGTCTCGCTCACCTACCATGTACACTGTACCCATTCCCTGTTATCCTGCACATACCTGTCCCTGGCCGAGAGAGATGGCTGTGAGCTTCTTGGAGAACCTCATCTCCTCAGCAAACTTGTAGAGGTCAACAGCAGGGTCAGTTCCCGCAGACAGGACGAAGATGAGCGGAGTGGTGGGAGACGAGTCTTTGAAAACAGCAGCCAAATCTGACGTCTATGGAAATAAATAAAAGTAAAAAAAAAGTATGTGAAAATATGTACTGACTTGCTTAATTTAAAAAGAAATCTTTTAATACTATTCTGTATAGATAACGATGGTATACTACACCAGTCTGTAATACACATTTATATGCAATCATTGTATTTCCATGATAATAATAATGGTGATGATGATGACGACGATGATGATAACAATAACAAGAAGAGAAGGAGGAGGAGGAGAGAAGAAGAGAAAAGAAGAAGAAGAAGAAGAAGAAGAAGAAGAAGAAGAAGAAGAAGAAGAAGAAGAAGAAGAAGAAGAAGAAAGAAGAAGAAGAAGAAAAGAAGATGAGTGATGATGATGATGGTGATGATGATAACAATAATAATAATAATAATAATAACAACAATACTAATGATGGATACACACACATACATATGTAAGTCCCTATATAATAATGCTCTCTGAAGGACAAGCACTTTGAAATAGCAAGCACGCGCACGCACGCACGTACGCACATGCGCAAACTCAGAAACTCACTTCTGCTTTTACAATCACAACAGCCAGTTACATGTATGCCATCTTATGCAGTGCCTACATTTTATAAAACACAAATATATACAAACAGATGCAGTATTACTCCACACACAAACACACAGAGACACACACACACACACGCACATACACACACATAAATACACACACACGCACACACACACACACACGCACACATACACACACATACACACACACATATACACACGCACACATACACAGAAACACACACACACGAACACATACGCACACACATATACGTACACACACACATACACACGACCACACACACATGAACACACACACACACGTACACACACACACATGCACACACACACGCACACACATACACACACGCACATATACACACAAACACACACACGAACACACGCACATACACAATACACACATGCACACACACACACACACACATATATATACACACACACACATACACACACACAATTTTTCACTCAAAGTGAACACTCACCTGTGGCTCAATGAAACGCTGGCCCAGGTTGGCTGCGACATAGTCCTGCATGGCGTTGGTGACTTTATCCAGGCGTAGCGCCTTCAGCACCAAGAGCTTCTGGAATGCGTCCAGCTCTGTGTTCCACTGACCCGGCAGTTCCTCTCTGCAAGAATACATGTCATGTCAGTCCTTGTCCCCTTTGCACAAATGTTTTAGTGAGACCAGTCGTCGTGGTGTAGTGTATAGCGCAACGGACTGCCGACTGGAAGATTGTGGGTTCGAATCCCCATCAGCCCCTTCAAAAAATCATTGTAGGTTTTTTCCGGTTCTAACCGGCTCCTACCCAGAGTTGGGCGTGCTATGGGCTCATTGGGAAGACTGGGACCACACAGTCGAGTCTCATCCACTTCACGATTGCGTCATAGCTCAATTCTTCTGACCAGAACCGCAGTGGTCCGCTTGCTCCCCATGTTAATGTTTCCATCATTCTGGTGGTAGCCAGCCTAGTGTCTGACAGATCCCTCCTCCCCTTTCCCCGTTTCAAGACCTTGCCACCAACGTATAGGGTTTTGTGCAGGCTCAGGAAATCTGTCAGATAATTGCTGGCCGATTTGGGTGCAGCGCATATGGAACTGCCCGAACGCAGTGAATACCTCTTGAAATAACTCCAATAACTCCATGCTGTTAAATTAAATGTATTACACTAACATAAAAAAGTGTACCAGCTGTTAAGTGTAAAACCTCATTCAAAGCAAGATGGTGTGTGTGTGTGTGTGTTGTGTGTGTGTGTGTGTGTGTGTGTGTGTGTTATGGACACAAACAAACACATACACACACACACACACATACACACACACACACATATATATATATGTATATGTATATATATACATATATATGTACATGTATATGCACACACATACATATATTTCTATAGCTGTATCTGTATCTATAACTATATCTATATCTATTTCCATATACTTTCTTTTTACCTGTGAGGGTCTCCACTGTCAAAGATGGATTTGTAACCCTCCAAGTGGTTTTTGAAGTCGTCCACGAAGGGACTAAATTTCTCCAGGGCTCCCAGAGTGAGGATTTCATTCCAGGACCGTTCGGAGAGCCATTCCGGTGCTGGGTTGTCAAGCTCCTTGGGTTTGTGAGTTCCTCCAGCCACCAGGTGGCGCCACTCGCTCTGAAAACAAACGTGACAGGTAACTCAAGGCATTAGTTATAAAAAAAAAAAAAAACGGTAAAAATACATTTCACATAGTATCACAAAAAGCGATGCTATGGCTTTGAAATTAGTTCACTCCATTTCTCCATTTTTATGCCCTGGATTCTACATCGCTTTAACATATATCTACGTATTTCTGTAAGGGTAAATGATTTGTTCAATGATATTTAGGTCGTTATGGAATATGGGGGTACAGATTCTAGAGCCACTTTTTTGACAGTGGTGATCATTTCCTTTTTCATTTATCACTTGATCTTCAAGAACCTTGAGCAAGGATAATTACCCATTCACATCCGAATGGTTGCTCACAGAAACTTATCTTCTTGCATCTATTTTCCTTTTACTTTATTCTTATCTGTATCAGTTTATTTTATTTTTGTTTTTATTTAGTTTTATGTTTAGTTATTCGTTTTTCCTTTTTTTACTCAAGTTTTACTGACATGTCATGAATTAGTCCATCCAAGCAATCAGAAGTACTTTCCTTTTATTTTATTCTTATCTGTATTAATTCATTTTACTTTTGTTTTTATTTAGTTTCATATCATGTCATTTATTTTTCCTTTTTTACACGTTTTTACTGTCACGTCATAAATTAGTCCGCCCAAGTAATCAGACTGAATTATGGACACAGCTACAGCTACGCAACTCTCACTCACCATGTTGATGATGCCCTTGTGCATGTTTATGCGTACGCCCACCAGGAAAGCAAAAAGAAGCTTGTGCTTCTCAAACAGGGAGCGACACACGTTGCTGTAGAGGCTGAAGGTGAAGTAGTTGTTGATGTTGATGATACGCTGAGGGATGTTGTCAGCTCGTTCTGCGTTACTGATGCTCCCCAAGAAGATGGTGATGAACCACTCCAAGGAGTACTGATACATGGGGTCGATGGCGGCCATGTCAGCCACACAGAAGAAGAGGATCTGGGTGTTGATGGCCACTGGTATGTACTGGCTACGAGTCACATCAATGTCCTTCTCTGTCTGCTCTGCTACCAGCACTTTGGCCTGAAGGAACACGCATCAACAGTATGGTCTCTAAGGATGTACGTTATACATTTGTGTTGATAATCTGATACCTGAAATTTGTTTCCAAAAGAACACAGACTACACAAATCTGATACCTAAAATGTGTGTCTTAGGGAACACATTTGTGTTGATAATCTGACACCTAAAATTTGTTTCCAAAAGAACATAGACTACACAAATCTGATACCTAAAATGTGCGTCTTAGGGAACACATTTGTGTTGATAATCTGATATCTAAAATGTGTGTCTTAGGGAACACATTTGTGTTGATAATCTGATACCTAAAATGTGTGTCTTAGGGAACACATTTCTGCTGATAATCTGATACCTAAAATGTGTGTCTTAGGGAGCACATTTGCGTTGATAATCTGATACCTAAAATGTGTGTCTTAGGGAACACATTTGTGTTGATAATCTGATACCTAAAATGTGTGTCTTAGGGAGCACATTTGCGTTGATAATCTGATATCTAAAATTTGTTTCCTAGGGGACACAGGCCACACAAATCAGATACCTAAAATTTGTTTCCTAGGGAACACATTTGTGTTGATAATCTGATACTTAAAATTTGTTTCCTAGGGAACACATTTGTGTTGATAATCTAATACCTAAAAAAATTGTTTCCTGGGGAAGACAGGCTACACAATCATGTTGTCTTTAGGAACATAAGCTTCGATGTCAGGAATAAACATCAAATTTTCATCTAAAAAAAAAGTACGTTGCATGCTTTGTTAAAAGTCAAATACCACACTTCTGAGGACTAAAGTACACATTTTTCCTTATTGGGAATAATATACAGCATACTTCTGTATAAACAAACACTATATTAGAGCACAGCATTAAAGAATAAAATGTCTATAATAACCAAACAAGAGGGATAGCTAACCCTGTAGCAGTGTGGCAAATCTAATCACAAAATGATGGCACTGGCTGAAAAACAACTTGTACCAATTTTGTTTTAAACGTTCATATTTTTCACGGATATGTGTATGCATGCTGTTTTGCCTGCACTGTGCAGGCGACATGTTGCTGCAGTCTGCATACTTCGTTTTTGGTGGGTGTGTACGCTGAGTGTTTTCATGTTTCCACAAGTCACCAGACACTGACATGACTACAAGATATTTAAAGTGTATACACTAACAGTTTATGTGTGTATATATGTATAAAGAGATTTTAGGCACAAACAGGTTTGCATACATACTGACTTGGGAGATCGGAAAAATCTCCACCCTTTACGTGCCCTACAACTTGATTGGGACGAGCACATGAAAACATGCTTGCACACTTTGATACCTCCAGGTTCACAGAATGAAGAGAGAGAGAGAAGAGAGAGAGAGAGAGAGAGAGAGAGAAGAGAGAGAGAGAGAGAGAGGAGGAAGATAGAGAGACAGAGAGAGAGAGAGAGAGAGAGAGAGAGAGAGAGAGAGAGAAAGAGAGAGAGTGAGTGAGAGTAAGATAGAGAGACACAGGAGAGAGAGAGAGAGAGAGAGAGAGAGAGAGAGAGAGAGAAGAGAGAGAGAGAGAGGAGAGAGGAAGGAATACAAAACAAACCAACACACATGCACAAACATATACACAGCTTCGCATACTGGAGCACACACAACACAACAAATTTACCTTTATGCATATAAACACTTTTTGACATACCATTACATAAGCACACACGTTAACATTAGCATACACATATCAGATCCATCCCAAACCTTGATCTCCTGCGACTTGATCTTGGAAGCCTCCAGTGTGGCAATGAGGTCAATGTCGTCCACAGGGCTGCCCTCTGTAGAGCTAAGACGGAACAGGATCCTGTCCTCTATCTCCTTCAGTTCCTGTTTCATCTTGGCGTTACTGATAATCAGTTGGTTCTTGGCCTCCTCCAGATCGGGACGCTCCTCAGCCACCACTATACCCAGCAGCTGGTCTTCCAGACCACTGAAAACATTACCATTTTATGTGATGATTATCTATTCCTTACTGTTCAGTCATCTTTAATATTTTAGACGTGTTACTGTATTTGTGTTAGGTACGCAGAATGTTACTATAATCACTTATTTGAGAAACATACACTGAAACACACACGTACACACACACGCGCGCGCGCGCACACACACACACACGTACACACACACGCGCGCGCGCGCACACACACACACAAACACACATACACACATGCAAGCAAACATACACACACGCAAGCAAACACACGCACACACACGCATATAGACACACTCATTCTGTCTGTCTGTCTGTCTGTCTGTCTGTCTGTCTGTTCTGTCTGTCTATTTGTCTGTCTTTTTGTCTTTCTCTCTCATTTTCTCTCTCTGTTTGGGCACGTCCCTTCCTTTTTCCTTCTTTATCTTTAAAACTCTTTCCAGTAAATACGATTATACAAAGATAACATATATGATCTCTTGTAAAAGCTTGAAAATTATGTTTTGAGGGACATCTTTTGAGAGATTCTTTAGGGAGTCTGCTGTATAACACTTATGTCTCACATCGCACAAGTCCCCACATTCAGTAAGAAGGTGTTTGATGCTAAGTAGTTCATCACAAGATATGCACCATGACGCTTCTTCATCATCATCATCAAGTGCCTTGCTACATGGCGTTGGCGATCATGGCCTTCCATCTGTTTCTATCCCTTGTTGCCTCAAGCACCTCTTCCACCCTCTTTGTCTATCAGCCACTCTGCAAGTCCGTCCGATATCTTCTTCCTGGGTCTACCCAGTGCTCTCTTTCCCTCCAGCTTTCCTGTTGTGACCAAGTGCTCTAATTCCCCTTTCCTCATAAAATGGCCTATAAATGTTGCCTGTCTTTTCCTAATCTTCCTTATGAATGATCTTCTAGTGTCTACCTCCATCAAGACTTCTTCATTTTTCAAAAAGGCATGACAAGTATGTGATTGGCATGTAACCCACATATCACTGTCTCCAGTTTTAAGGTTCCAAAGAAGAGACAAGAGGAAGTGTTAAAAAGACCAGCGCAGATTTGGAATTTTTTTTTCTCTTTTCAGTTGTTTCAATCCTCTTGCTAGATTTTTTTCACATTAGTTTGTGTTTTGGAGTTTCTGATATGTGTAAAAGATAAAAGATTTAGACAATCTTTTTCGCTGTCGCATTCTTGGCAAAGGCAGTCACCTGTTTCATTGACCAACGTGGTTAATAACCCAGGCAAGAAAAAAATGTTGTTGCCTTCAGTTTTCAGAAAGGAAAAGAGTTCAGAGAACTCAAGAAGCTGTGGGCGGCTACTGTTACGTCCAGCACGCCCACGAAGTCTGAAAAGATAAGGAAGTCTTTGTGCTTAGATTGGGACGCTGTAATCAGTTATGTGATACAGACGGAACTAGCAGAGGGAATGTGTTTTCAAAATAGTCGACTAGGAATAGCGGAACAGAAGGCAGCAGCAGCTAAACCTTCGCCCACTTCCAAAAGTTACCTTGTTTTCCTAACCGTCTACATGTTTCTAAAAACAGGACAGAAAGAAAAAAGAAAGAGAGAAGAGAGAGAGAGAGAGAGAGAGAGAGAGGAGAGAGAGAGAGAGCAGACAGACAGACAGACAGACAGACAGAGACAGACAGAGAGACAGACAGACAGACAGACAGACGACAGATGAGGCGGGTACCTGGGAGACAGAGTGAAGTTGACCAGGGTTACTTTGGTGGACACTTCAGGAGTGTAGTGTGGGTTAGGCAGCTTGGTGGTCATGTAAAACTTGAAGTCGTTGTGGTAAGGAATCACAGCATCTCCCAGTTTAATCACCAGACTACCTTGCTGCTTGAAAGTCTGAAAACAACAAGGCAACGATGTTGAGTTATTTGTCATATATCCTGGAATAAATCAATCGCTTATTATGTTGTGATGAATGCGAATGTGACGATGATTACACTAATAAAATGTCATCAACAGTGGCCATCAGAGTGTGAGAACAACAGAGCATTAACAGATTATATTCAACAACAGCAGCAGAAGACACACTGGACACAAGGTTTCACGGCAAATTGAAATCTTTTCGTGGTACTCAAGTCTGACAAATGTTCTATGGGAAGCAACTGCAGCTTTATAGTAACACCTTTAGTCTATTAAAATTATCTCCCTTGTCAAACCCTGCCGTGCGCTTTCTTCTGGATTTTTCGGTTTTAAAATTGTGATTACAGACATCAACGTGTCGTGGAAAAAACAAACAAACAAACAAACAACAAAAAACAAAAACAAAAAAACCTTGGAGATCGTGCAGAACGATCCATCTCTAAGCAAAATAATTCGATGCTACCTCCGCAATTTTTACCAAGCAACAACAAACAACACCACACCATGTGACACGAGACAAAACGTCCCGCTGCTGAATGTGACAAACATTACACACAGCACCATACAATGCAACAACAAAAAACACAACACAGCTCACAGTAACGCCCAAAACTCTGTCCACAAATCAAACCAACAGATGACCACCGGGAACCAGAAAAAAGACACGAAGAAAAGAATAAGAACGCGTATTTAATACAACAAGATAAGACAAGACAAATTGTTGTACATATCAAATACGCGTTCTTATTCTTTTTTCATGTTTTTTTCTTTCTGATTCCTGTTCACTTGAACGCGGGCAGTCACACTTGTATTTGGACAACAGGGGAACTGTTCACCACAACCTACCTGTCTCAGCAGAATAGGTTCAAGGGCAGGGTCTAACTCTGTGGCGATGTTTTCCAGCAGACATGGTTTGCCAAAGCGCACGGCGTTCTCCAAAGAACGCAGGAAGTCTTTGTCTGACAGCTTGATGATGTCCAGCCCGTTGTCTCGCTCCTGGACACACACATAAGAGAATCGAAGACACGTGAAGGGCAGGTCACAAACACAGGAAACGGTACAGTTTATTGACAACATTTTTTTCTTTCAGATATTAGACTCCAGATGATTTATTCATCAAAGCCCCCCCCTAAAGAGAAGGGGGATAACCAAAACGGCGCAAAAAAAACAAACCCAATAAAAAACCTTCGCACATTCATACTGACAAAACTATGTTGTAATACAGAGAGAGAGAGAGAGACAGAGACAGACAGACATAGACAGAGACAGACAGAGAGACTGAGAGACAGAGACAGAGAGAGACAGAGTGAGACAGAGAGAGACAGAGAGACAGGGCAGAGACAGAGAGAGACTGAGAGAGAGAGAGAGAGAGAGAGAGACAGACAGACAGACAGACAGACAGACAGACAGACAGACAGACAGACAGACAGACAGAGAAACAGAGAAACAGACTGAACAAAAACAAAGAATGAAACTTACGAAAAAAGGCACAAAGAACAGACCAAAACCAAAACAAAAAGCAGCACACACAAAATCTGTATAGCTTCTGTTAAACTGGGTATATATAGCCCATAATCTGAATCACAGTAAAAAAAATCGATAACAAACAGGAAAAAAAATCCCAAAAATTCAAAGAAGTAAATTTCATTAAAAAAACAACAACAACTTGAGAGCAAAAGCTGCCTACAGCATTTAAACCTTTTATCACCCTCATTAGGTGTGTACTGACGTCCAAACAGTTTGGCTTCAATGGATAGTAAAATATTAACATTATTCTGAAAGATTACATTTTGTTTGGTGTCTGTTTTTTAAGTACCGTGCAGGTTGCAAAGACACATTTATAGTCTGCTATCTGATCGCATGTTACCAGCACTTAATGAATTTTGTGATACTGGAAAGAACTTAATCATCTTTCAATCAATGCTACTCATGAACATGACAGACTCGAAAAAGTAAAATAGGCTATTCAAAGGAATCATGAACATTTCATCGGCAGGTACAATCGAGTGGCTTGCCTAAAAAAACACAAAACTGCTGATAGAATCTTCCATCATTAGACAGTAAAAGTAATCATCGAACACCGTAACAGATATTACAAATTATATACAAATCATGCACGTGTACGTTTTCTTTGTTGATCCTTTCAAACAAAACAAATCTATCTTTCAAAGTTTTCTAAATACCTGGCATGCATATATATCTTCATTGTTTGTATGTTACATGCTGTTCCTCATTCTTTTCAGTGTGCTGCTAACTCCAATGCATCTGCAAGGTATGTTCATTCCAGTCCTTCACTGAATAAGTCATACATATCCCCCAAGTTAGATCCATTCAGTCCACTGAAATAGTCATACATATCCCTCAAGATATGTTAGTCATACATATCCCCCAAGTCATGCCCATTCAGTCCTTCACTGAATAAGCCATACATGTCCCTCAAGTTATGTTGAATCCAGTCCTTCACTGAATAAGCCATACATATCCCCCAAGTTATGTTCATTCAGTCTTTCACTGAATAAGCCATACATATCCATATAAATACGAGATAAAAAGAATATCTCCACCCCCCCCCCCCCTAAGTTATGTTCATACAATCCTTCACTGAACAAGTCCTACATATCCATATGAACACAAGATAAAAGAGAAAGCAGGACTCACCATGTTCTTCACCCACTTGTTGGCCTGACCCTGTGGGTCAATGAAGAGAGACCAGCGACTTGAAAACTGCACAATCACGCCGTTCTCCACTGACAAGTTGTCCTTGGGGAGGCCAGCGATCTGCCAGCTACGGATCTTGACCGGGTCACTCATGGTGGTGATGAGAGAGGGGTCATCTGTACGAGGCACGTCGTTCTTGTCCAGTTCCGACACCCAGTGCTGTGTCATGTTGTGTCGGTACTCTCCCTGAAATGACGCAGAATGACAGCAGTGTGTAAAGGTACTGTACACAATTTCTCTTACTTTGGCAATAAGTAATGGATCTTTTGTTGTGTTACTTTGGCAATATGTAATGGATCTTTTGTTGTGTTACTTTGGCAATATGTAATGGATCTTTTGTTGTGTTACTTTGGCAATATGTAATGGATCTTTTGTTGTGTTACTTTGGCAATATGTAATGGATCTTTTGTTGTGTTACTTTGGCAGTAAGTAATGGATCTTTTGTTGTGTTACTTTGGCAATATGTAATGGATCTTTTGTTGTGTTACTTTGGCAATATGTAATGGATCTTTTGTTGTGTTACTTTGGCAGTAAGTAATGGATCTTTTGTTGTGTTACTTTGGCAATATGTAATGGATCTTTTGTTGTGTTACTTTGGCAATATGTAATGGATCTTTTGTTGTGTTACTTTGGCAATATGTAATGGATCTTTTGTTGTGTTACTTTGGCAATATGTAATGGATCTTTTGTTGTGTTACTTTGGCAATATGTAATGGATCTTTTGTTGTGTTACTTTGGCAATATGTAATGGATCTTTTGTTGTGTTACTTTGGCAATATGTAATGGATCTTTTGTTGTGTTACTTTGGCAATATGTAATGGATCTTTTGTTGTGTTACTTTGGCAATATGTAATGGATCTTTTGTTGTGTTACTTTGGCAATATGTAATGGATCTTTTGTTGTGTTACTTTGGCAATATGTAATGGATCTTTTGTTGTGTTACTTTGGCAATATGTAATGGATCTTTTGTTGTGTTACTTTGGCAATATGTAATGGATCTTTTGTTGTGTCTACTTTGGCAATATGTAATGGATCTTTTGTTGTGTTACTTTGGCAGTATGTAATGGATCTTCTGTTGTGCTACTTTGGCAGTAAGTAATGGATCTTTTGTTGTGTTACTTTGGCATATGTAATGGATCTTTTGTTGTGTTACTTTGGCAGTAGTAATGGACTCTTCTGTTGTGCTACTTTGGCAGTAAGTAATGGATCTTTTGTTGTGTTACTTTGGCAATATGTAATGGATCTTTTGTTGTGTTACTTTGGCAGTATGTAATGGATCTTTGTTGTGCTACTTTGGCAGTAAGTAATGGATCTTTTGTTGTGCAACTTTGGCAGTAAGTAATGGATCTTTTGTTGTGCTACTTTGGCAGTAAGTAATGGATCTTTTGTTGTGCAACTTTGGCAGTAAGTAATGGATCTTTTGTTGTGTCTACTTTGGCAGTAAGTAATGGATCTTTTGTTGTGCTACTTTGGCAGTAAGTAATGGACCTTTTGTTGTGCTACTTTGGCAGTATGAAATGGATCTTTTGTTGTGTTACTTTGGCAATATGTAATGGATCTTTTGTTGTGCTACTTTGGCAATATGTAATGGATCTTTTGTTTTTACTAGTTTGGCAGTAATGTAATGGATCTTCTGTTGTGCTACTTTGGCAGTAAGTAATGGATCTTTTGTTGTGCAACTTTGGCAGTAAGTAATGGATCTTTTGTTGTGCTACTTTGGCAGTAAGTAATGGATCTTTTGTTGTGCAACTTTGGCAGTAAGTAATGGATCTTTTGTTGTGCTACTTTGGCAGTAAGTAATGGATCTTTTGTTGTGCTACTTTGGCAGTATGTAATGGACCTTTTGTTGTGCTACTTTGGCAGTAAGTAATGGATCCTTTTGTTGTGCTACTTTGGCAGTAAGTAATGGATCTTTTGTTGTGTTACTTTGGCAGTAAGTAATGGATCTTCTGTTGTGTTACTTTGGCAGTAAGTAATGGATCTTTTGTTGTGTTACTTTGGCAGTAAGTAATGGATCTTTGTTGTGTTACTTTGGCAGTAAGTAATGGACTTTTGTTGTGCTACTTTGGCAGTAAATAATGGACCTTTTGTTGTGCTACTTTGGCAGTAAGTAATGGACCTTTTGTTGTGATACTTTGGCAGTAAGTAATGGATCTTTTGTTGTGTTACTTTGGCAGTAAGTAATGGATCTTTTGTTGTGTTACTTTGGCAGTAATAATGGATCTTTTGTTGTGTTACTTTGGCAGTAAGTAATGGATCTTCTGTTGTGTCTGCTTTGGCAGTAAGTAATGGACCTTTTGTTGTGCTACTTTGGCAGTAAGTAATGGATCTTTTGTTGTGTTACTTTGGCAGTAAGTAATGGACCTTTTGTTGTGCTACTTTGGCAGTAAGTAATGGATCTTTTGTTGTGTTACTTTGGCAGTAAGTAATGGACCTTTTGCTCTTGTGGTACTTTGGCAGTAAGTAATGGACCTTTTGTTGTGCTACTTTGGCAGTAAGTAATGGACCTTTTGTTGTGCTACTTTGGCAGTAAGTAATGGATCTTTTGTTGTGCTACTTTGGCAGTAAATAATGGATCTTTTGTTGTGCTACTTTGGCAGTAAGTAATGGACCTTTTGTTGTGCTACTTTGGCAGTAAGTAATGGATCTTTTGTTGTGCTACTTTGGCAGTAAGTAATGGATCTTTTGTTGTGCTACTTTGGCAGTAAGTAATGGATCTTTTGTTGTGCTACTTTGGCAGTAAGTAATGGATCTTTTGTTGTGCTACTTTGGCAGTACATAAGGGATCTTTTGTTGTGCTACTTTGGCAGTAAATAATGGATCTTTTGTTGTGCTACTTTGGCAGTAAGTGATGGACCTTTTGTTGTGCTACTTTGGCAGTAAGTAATGGATCTTTTGTTGTGCTACTTTGGCAGTAAATAATGGATCTTTTGTTGTGCTACTTTGGCAGTAAGTAATGGATCTTTTGATGTGCTACTTTGGCAGTAAGTAATGGATCTTTTGTTGTGTTACTTTGGCAGTAAGTAATGAAACTTTTGTTGTGCTACTTTGGCAGTAAGTAATGGATCTTTTGTTGTGCTACTTTGGCAGTAAGTAATGGATCTTTTGATGTGCTACTTTGGCAGTAAGTAATGGATCTTTTGATGTGCTACTTTGGCAGTAAGTAATGGATCTTTTGTTGTGTTACTTTGGCAGTATGTAATGGATCTTTTGATGTGCTACTTTGGCAGTAAGTAATGGATCTTTTGATGTGCTACTTTGGCAGTAAGTAATGGATCTTTTGTTGTGCAACTTTGGCAGTAAGTAATGGATCTTTTGATGTGCTACTTTGGCAGTAAGTAATGGATCTTTTGTTGTGCTACTTTGGCAGTAAGTAATGGATCTTTTGATGTGCTACTTTGGCAGTAAGTAATGGATCTTTTGTTGTGCAACTTTGGCAGTAAGTAATGGATCTTTTGATGTGCTACTTTGGCAGTAAGTAATGGACCTTTTGATGTGCTACTTTGGCAGTAAGTAATGGATCTTTTGTTGTGCTACTTTGGCAGTATGTAATGGACCTTTTGATGTGCTACTTTGGCAGTAAGTAATGGATCTTTTGTTGTGTTACTTTGGCAGTAAGTAATGGATCTTTTGATGTGCTACTTTGGCAGTAAGTAATGGATCTTTTGATGTGCTACTTTGGCAGTAAGTAATGGATCTTTTGCTGTGCAACTTTGGCAGTAAGTAATGGATCTTTTGATGTGCCACTTTGGCAGTAAGTAATGGACCTTTTGATGTGCTACTTTGGCAGTAAGTAATGGACCTTTTGATGCTGAGGCGGTGATGCACATCTCCACAGCCAGCTCTGCCTTTCGAAGGTTGACTAAGAGATTGTGGCAAGGTCCTGGCATCGAGCTCGCCACAAAGATTGCTGTGTGTGCAGAGCAGTGGCCTTGAAAGTCCTGCTGTACTGCTGCCAGATCTGGACTACCTAGCGACGGCACATTCAACAACTAAAAACAGTTCCACCGAAAAAATGTCTGCACAAGATTTGCAACATGATACGGCAAAATTGAGTTGAGTGTCCAACCTTTCAGTTCAGAAGTGAGGTTTGCCAAGAACAGCGTATCTAATCACCAAATGCCACTTCACGAGACAAGACACGTAGTCCCTATGGAAGACAGCCGCATTTCCGAAGATGCTTCTGTATGTACAGCTGAAGCAAGTATACTGTGACCAGGAAGACAACTAAAGTAATACAAGGATACTGTGAAGGCTAACCTGTGGCATCAACACCACCAACTGGGAAGAACATTATCCGCAACAGAAGCAAGCTGGTGGTAATAATGCACAAAGAGCTCAATCACTTCTGAACAGAGCAGAACAGCTGCTATTCAACAGGAGAGGCACTGGTGGAAATAGAATCTAAAACCGAAGGGCTTCTTCTCATGCACCATCTATGGAAGAACATGTGCTTCCATGTATCCTACATGAAGACCCATACCAAATGATAAAAGGACCAGTATACCTACTCATCCATCGGATCAACACGAGCGTCCATTTGTGATAAAGTGTTTGACTCACCTGATGATCAAATGCAACATTTTGGATGGAATCGTAAATGTAAGTAGAGAACATGAAGTACAAGAGATGCACATGTAAAATGTCTTGAATTTTCATCTCCTGGGCATAAAAAAAAATGTCACACCTGTCAAAGGAGGCAATATCAAAAACAAACATTGATGTTAGAGAAAGGCTGATGAAATGGTGAAATAAGTCAGGCATGAACTGAAATGCAGGAATACAATCAACAGAAAAGCAGTAACAGAAAGAAAGAGAGAATGACAGACATACGGATAAACAGTGAGACAGTCAACGACCGAGCAAGCGAGTGAGCGAGAGAGAGAGAGACAGATAGAGAGAGAGAGAGACAGAGAGAGAGAGAGAGAAAGAGAGAGAGAGATAGAGAGACAGACAGACAGACAGACAGACAGACAGACAGACAGAGTGACAGAGAGAGACAGACAAAGAGAAAGAGACAGACAGACAGACATGGAGATAAAGACAGAGATAAAAAAAAAAAACGCACGTAGAAAGGAAGAACCCAACAGAAAACCTCTACGGTTCCCTTCGGGTTTATAATTTCAACATGCACCACAAACGACCATGGACTCAATTCTATCAACTTACTACACTAGTGCCTATAACAGACACACACATTACCATATTCAATGGGTTGCACTACGATAATCACAATTATGTACTCACTGTGAAAGGACCCAGGTAGGCGATGCTGGCTGATGACACCAGGACGTTTCCAACGATGTTGTCGATGATCTTTTCCAGCGTGTCCACGGACTCAATCCACCTGTCCTTCTCGTCCGCCAGACCACCAATCAACTGTCAACAAACACATGATACATGGGCACTGAATGATCACATCAGACACATTCTCCTTTTAAATTATTACCAAACATCAGCTTATATTTTTTTGTCATTCCACCACCACCCTTCACAACAGACACGTTGTCCTTTTAAAGCAATACCAAACATCGGTTTGAAATTTGTCACTCCACCACCACCCTATCCATCAGCTTCCTCAAGAAGCTGGTTTACAGGGTGAAGTAGAGAAAAGATTAAAGTGTATTTCTTTCAGTCTACGAAGTAGTAAAAGGACGTATTTCTTGTTAAATCTACGAGGTATATATATATATATATATATATATATATATATATATATATATATATATATATATATATATATATATATATATATATATATATATATATTGGAAAGGTTTATGTATATTTATACTCAAATCTATGAGGTAGTGAAAAGATTCATGTGTATTTCTGTTTAAATCTATGAGATTGTGAAAGGATGAATGTGTGTTTCTTGTTAAATCTATGAGGTATTGGAAAAGTAAATGTGTATTTATATTTAAATCTATGAGGCAGCGTAAAAGCTAATATGTATTTCCTACTTTAGTCTATGAGGTAGTGAAAAGATTAATGTGTATTTCAATTTAAATCTGTGAGGTAGTGAAGAAGTTAATGTGTAGTTCTACTTGAATCTGTGAGGTTGTGAAGAGCTTAATGTCTATTTCTATTTAAATATGTGAGGTAGTGAAAAGGCTAATGTGCAGTTCTACTTAAATCTGTGAGGTTGTGAAGAGACTATAATGTAGTTCTACTTAAATCTGTGAAGTAACGAAGAGGTTAATGTGTAGTTCTACTTAAATCCATGAGGTAACGAAAATGTTAATGTGTAGTTCTTCTTAAATCTATGAGGTAGAAGATAGGTTAACCTGTATTTTCATTTAAGAATATGAGATAGTGAAAAGGTTAAAGTGTATTTCTATTCAAATCTATGAGGTAGTGAAGCGATTGGTGTATAGTTCTACTTAAATCTACGAAGCAATGGAAAGGTTAATGTGTATTTGTATTTAAATCTATGAGTTAGAGGAGAAGTAAATGTGTATTTCTATTTATAAATCTATGAGGTAGTGGACAAGTTAATGTGTATTTCTATTCAAATGTATTAGGTAGTGAAAGGGTTGATGTGTATTTCTATCCAAATCGATATGAGGTAGTGGAAAGGTTAATATCATCATCATCAAGTGCCCTGCCACACGGCGTTGGCGATCATGGCCCTCCATATGCATCTATCCCTTGTTGACGCAAGCACATCTTCCACCCTCTTTGTCTTCAGCCACTCTGCAAGTCCGTCCAATAGTTTTTCCCTTGGTCTACCTGGTGCTCTCTTTCCCTCCAGCTTTTCTGTTGTGTCCAGGTGCTCTAATTCCCCTTTCCTCATAAAATGGCCTATAAATGTTGCCCGTCTTTTCCTAATCTTCCTTATGAATGATCTTCTTGTGTCCGCCTCCATTAAGACTGTCTCGTTTGTTTTCTTTGCTGTCCATGGAACTTTCAATCAACGTTTTTTTTTAGAAACCACAATCTCAGCTGCCTCAATCTTGTTCTGGTTTTGCTTGTTGACTGTCCACGCCTCACAACCCTACAACA